>CM072518.1:67317653-67932653 GCA_036898135.1 Oncomelania hupensis | reverse complement strand
CGCATGATGAAAGGAATCGTTCACTCCATACCGGATCGGTCCTCGCCCGGGTCACCAAGGACCGCGCCTTCCGTTGGCCACAGGACGGAGGTGATAAATGGATTACTGATGGACAACTTAGCAAGATACGCACGTGAGACAACATCGTCATAGGAACCTGGAATATCAGGACATCGGACCCTAAATGTGGAGGGGAAATTAGAAGAACTGGCCCAAGAGCTGGACCACTATCGATGGAACATTTTAGATATCAGCGAAATGCGCTGGAAAGGCCTAGGTGAAACAACGACCGACAAAGGCCACAAGCTTTATTTCAGCGGGAGAGATGACAGGCACGAACACGGCGTTGGATTCTTGGGCCACAAAAGCACTCTGGCCACTGTCAATGGTTGCGACCCAGTCTTCAGTAGACTTGTAAGCGTCTGTATGAGAGCAGCCCCTTTCAACATCATCATCACCGAGGCCTACGCCCCAAGATCAGAATATGACTGCGGCGAAATCGAGGATTTCTGTGGAAAACTGCAGGCTGTCCTTGATCAAGTGCCGAGGAAGAACATAGTCATAGTTCAAGGCGATTGGAGTGCCAAAGTTGGCCAAGATGCGTACCACAACTAGGGAGACACATGTGCACCCCACTGCAACAACAAGACAAATTACAGAGATCTGAGATTCTGGGAGTTTACTAGATACAACAATAACAAAAATCTAGACGATGGACCTGGCACAGTCCCATCGGGAAGCATCACAACCTGATTGACTACATCATGGTCAAGAAATGCTTCAGATCAAGCGACAACATTGGCGGGATACGCACTTTTCCAGGAGCCCACATCGGAAGTCCGGCTTTCCGGCTGCACTTGAAGAGAGTAAAAAAAGCAAAGTGCACCAAGCTGAAGTTCAACCTGGACAAGCTTCAAAACTCGGAGGTGACAGAAATATTCCAAGCCACAATTGGAAGGAAATTTGCACCACTGCTGAATTTGGGAGCTAATGAAGTGTATACCAACATCATGACTACCACCTTCATCACAGCTATGATAGATGCTGCCACTGAGACCCTTGGCAAGCACCGCCCAAAGAAGAAACCATGGATCACATCTGAACTTTTGGACATGACAAACGAAGAGAGATGAAAAGGAAAAAGAACACCTCACAGAAAATCTACCGAAAATCAACAGTGACATCCGAAAAGACATTCGCACAGCACAGGAGAACTAGATAGAAGATCAATGCCAGGAAATAGAGAACAATCTGAACAAGAACAACAGCAGGAAGGCCTAATAGACTGTGAAGCGGCTGACAAGTGTTAAACAGCCCAAGGTCTTCGCGATCCAAAGCAAGTCTGGCTTGTGCCTTACAGAAGAACAAGAAGTCTTGGATAGATGGACAGAGTACTGCTCTGACCTTTACAACCACACACCAATCAGTTCTAGCATGTCCCCAGAACAGAGAAGAAGAAAAAGAAGAAAACTTCCCAATTCTCCGAGAAGTTGAGGCAGCAGCGTGATCGCGATCGTCACAGCAGGACTACACACTGCTTGAGATAGGTGGCAAATGGTACACAACCACGGTCCACATAATCCCCTCTTTGAAAACTCTGCTGGAACTCTAGTATTGCTCTTTCAAAATGTATCTCTGGGACTTCTCAAATCAGCTACGTACGGCAGTTTTATTTGCTCGCACTCTCAAATTTAGTGCGCATATCGCTCACTGCAAAAACTTGCACGGCACGTGAACATACACACCTGCCCTCATATCCTTATAGCAGTAGTCTTGACCAGTTTAGGGCGACGAAGCATAAATAACAAAACAAGGCGCGAGTTGAAATTACATTACATGTATTTCCAAATTTAGCAATAAAGTTTAATTTATTTTCTCTCCCTCACCTTTCTCCCTCTATAGCCGGCCTCGAAACCTTATTATCACAGATTTAGAAAACTGAGTCGTGACTCAGTCGCTCGTCATCACTCTTCCCAAAAAGGGTAACCTTCAGAAGTGTTAAAACTACCGCACCATCAGCCTCATCAGTCATCCCAGCAAAGTAATACTGAAAATCCTGAAAATAATACTTAACAGGTTGAAAACGCAAGCTGAACAAATCATAGCTGAAGAACAAGCAGGATTCAGGGAAAGGCGAAGTACCACTGAACAGATTTTCAACCTCAGAATAATCTGCGAGAAATACCTACAGCACCAACAACATCTATATGATGTGTTTGTAGACGTCAAGAAAGCGTTTGACCGAATCTAGCATGCAGCTCTGTGGGCAACCATGAGAGTTTAAAACATAAGCCTTAACATTATTGAAGTCATCAAAAGCCTGTATGACAAGGCTACCAGTGAAGTCTTCCACAACAATCGGCGTGCGTCAAGGATTCCTACTCTCTCCAGCACTCTTAAAAATCTTCCTAGACTGCATCATGTCCCATGCCTTTGCAGATCACGAAGGCACAGTCAGCATAGATGGTAGAGCAATCTCCAACCTCCGTTTTGCGGACGACATTGATGGAGTGGCTGGAAAGGGACAAGAACTTGAGCAGCTGGTACAAAGGCTTGACATCACCTCCAGAGCCTTTGGAATGAAAATAATTGCAGAGAAGACCAAAATGATGACCAACAACACTAATGGCATCAACACGGACATCAAAGTCCAAGGCCAATCCCTCAACGTGGTTCCGGGTACCGGTTTGCCAACTCAAGTAGGCTACTTGCTCACAGTTGCTGTGGAATCAGCGTCAAAGTGCCTTCCTTCAGAGAGTTTTTATGGAAGAAAATATGATTTATAGCTTTGAAGAAAGAATAAGCTTTTGGGAAAGTAGTGCTTCCCCCCCCCCCCTCTCTCACTCTCACTCTCTCTCTCTCTCCCTCTCTCTGAAATAGGTGTATGGAAACTGCTTGTCAAGTAAGGGTAAACACTGTGGGAATAGGCACGGTGAGATTAGACTTTATGACACATCCTACCCCTCCCCTTTCCCTCCCACACGTTTTTGTGGTTTCAAGATAGACTGTTTATGGTCTACGATGTACAATAAAGCAGTCTGGCCAGGAATTAATCTCCCGACCAACATATCGCCTTTCTCTCTCTCTCTCCCTCTCTCTCTCTCTCTCTCTTTCTCTTTCTCTCTCTCTTTCTCTCTCTCTCTCTCTCTCTCTCTCTCTCTCTCTCTCTCTCTCTCTCTCTCTCTCTCTCCGCTAAAGTGTGGCTGAATATGAACTCTCTACTGACCATTACTTACAACTTGTCTACATAGAAGTGCTTTTGTTCAAACAACATGTTTTGTTAGCCTTTCAGTGGTAGAAGTTACTCATTTCAACTGGCGGGAATAAGATAAGATAAGATAAGACAACTTTATTATCTTTTACAAGAAATTACATTGTGGTGTACAATTAGACAAGGAATAAACATCACAATAATATAGGATCTATTGCTAACTGAGCGTATTTATAATTAATGTTTGTGGAATTCAGCTATCCGTGGTATGAGCCATATGATCTTGTAAAGTCCGTGCAATGTAATGTATGCGTGCACAGAGTATGTACATATCGTTTAATACTCTCATCAAAAGGAGTAGGGGATTTTCGCTGCTCGGGCATGTGTCACGTCATTGGTAGGTTAAAGTGAGTCGCTGTCGACATGCTTAGCCTTCTTTCTCTCTGCTCTCGCTTTTCCTTCCTTTCCCACTCGGCTGTCGCGACACCCTAAACACATTACCTTCTCTCTCTGATTCATCACACCATACTCTTTCCAATCTCTGTTCCCAGCCAAAATCAATCTTTTTTTTCTCGTCCTCTCCTCTCTAGTCATGGCTTGACAGGGCTCAACATACATTTTCATTAGTATCCGGAATTTGTGAAATTACTGAGCGACAGAGGGAGTGGTTCAGTGGGCAGAACGCTGGCAGTGTAAAATCCTCATCTGGCATGACCCTGGTTCGATCCTCGGAAAAGGACTGGATCACCAGGCTGAAGCTTAGGCAAGTTACGAACGCCATGGCGACGGTCGTAGTTCTTCTTTCGTTTCTGCTTGAACGCTGCATTTTTCTTAGCATGGGCCTGGCGTCTGTCAGCAACACGGCGACCTACCGCTTCAACTTAACTAGCTTAATTAATGTCCCGCTGCACATTCAGTTGATGTGTGACCATTTCATACTGTCATGCTTGCTGTACCACATCTTTCAGAGAAAGAGCACCTTGAAGCTGTAACTTTTCTGAAAGTTCGCGACACCTAGCACAAGTCTTTCAAGGATAGACGCTTCCCGGTCTGGGAAATATGTGCCCTCTGAGAGTTCATAGAACATGCGGACATATGTTTCAATGTTCTCCCTTGGCTGTTGACCTCTTGTAGAAAATCGCACGTTCATGAAGGACATTGACAGGAGGCACGAAATAGTCATCAAATCTGGCAAGAACATCGGCCAGAGTCGGATTTTCACCCAGGTCAGTGAAGGTTGAATAAATTATGTCTGCCTCTTGTCTCTTAGCATAATGTCAAGCTGCTTATTTGAACAATTTGGCCGCCACAACGTAATGGGTAAACAGCTGTTTCCATATTGGCCAACTGGAAAAATTCGAGAAATCCAATTCCTCCGGTGGACGGAACGCCATAATTATTAAACTGTAGTAATAAACACCGCAGATAGTTCAAAGAAATCCCACCCCTGTCACCATCTATTGTCCGATAGAAGAACGAAAAGTGTTGTTTTATCAGTCGTCCATCAGACGTCACTCCTCTAACTATGACGTAAGTCATGACGGAACGTAAATAATCGTCACAATAACTTGTAATATGTTAGTCGGCCAGAGCTTATAACATAATATGTAAGCCGGCCAGAGCATATAATATATTAGTCGGTCAGAGCATATATAAGTCGGCCAGAGTATATAAGATATAAGTCGGCCAGAGCGCTCAGTTGCTTGAAGTATTAGACGGTGCGCAACCAGCAGCAAGTTGGCGGCTCGAATTAGCTTCTCTTTTTGTGCCAGCGCCTTAGGCAGCTCTTTGAGCTAGTAAAGCGGTGTATGACATCGATTTACTTCATTTTATGTTGACTCGCTACGCAGCTAGAGCTGCAATCGCACCCTCACATAAACTCCAACAACGTTGTGCAATTGTCTGATTCACCATCGCACTTGTCTAGTGGAGGAACAGCTCAAGGCGCTGAATCCAGCATTCATTCAACCAAAGCTGCTAAAGGTGCGCACTTCTTGCAAGACGGCGCACTGTGGTGTAAGTGCACATTATTCAGCCATCCTAATCATCTTGTGTTTAATGTTCATTGGATACGGTCAGATATCAAATTAACCCAGTTCTTCACTGTTCCGCTAAAGCGAAAGTGTGGGGAGTGGAACATAGTATGCAGAGTCATTATACAACTTCTGATACTGTGAGAACACCTGTCTTTTTGCCAGAGGAGAACCTTTGCTATCTGTGCACGACCTACCCAGAGACATCGCCATCCCGAACTGTGTACACAGAGAGCCATTTACTAACAATGAAACATACCACGGTAAGGTTATACTGGACACCATTGTTCAGCTTCTCTGATGGGATTCCGTTTGGGACTGTCTCTCTCTCTCTCTCTCTCTCTCTCTCTCTCTCTCTCTCTCTCTCTCTCTCTCTCTCTCTCTCTCTCTCTCTCTCTCTCTCTCCTCCCCTTCTGTTTCAAACATTGCCTGCGGTGCATTGTGGGAACGTCTGTGCCGGAAGTTGAAGGGCGTCTGGGACTAACGAGGATCGCTGGCTGTTTTGACACGAATCACTCACTTTTTTAATGTGTGTGTGTGTGTGTGCGTGCGTGTTAGTATGTACGTGTGAGTGCATGCATGCGTGTGTTTGTGTGTGTGCGAGTGTGTGGGTGTGCGTGTGGGTGCGTCGCTCGGATGAGAGTATACGCCGAGGTCTAGCCTGTGCACGCACGCATTCCATCGCATGTACTTTAAAGATCCTGACGCTCATGTCCTAGGCGGGTGAGTGCCGGCTACACAAATACCCCCAGCACGAACTTCTCCCCATTCGTCTGGGCGTCAGACTATGCGCCCAAATGCTGCTAGTTGGCACCTCGGGCCATTTGAGTTAGATCCTGTATTGGCCAGAGCCTTGAGCGGCTGTTGAGCTGGAAAAGTGCGATATTAAAATGATCAAATAAATTAATGAAAATATTTTAAAACCTCCAAGTTGTTTGAGGAAATCACAACAATATGTGGTGGTATTTTAGCAGGGTAAAATTCCTGTTAATATGCGCGGTCAAGTTGGTCAAGGGGAGCCACCATCGCGGAAAGTTCACTCGCTCCACAGCTTGCTAATGACCAAGGTGACTACTGAGCGAAGAAGAGAGGAGAAGTGGAACTAGAAGAAGAAGAAGAAGAAGAAGAAGAAGAAGAAGAAGAAGAAGAAGAAGAAAAAGAAGAAGAAGACGAAGGAGGAGGAGGAGGAGAAGGTTCAAGGTTTTGGTCTTATCATTTCCACGGAAAAGACATAAACAAATAAACCAGAACAACAGAGGAGGAGGAAATAAAAAACAAAAACAAAACAAAGAATGAAAGAAAGAAAAACAATTTGAAAGACAGAAAAGAAAGAGATAAATTAAAACACTGAATAAGAACTAGAAATTTAACAGGAACATCGAACGAGGCAACGATTTTTACGTTTATTTTACATTTAGAGGAAGAGGTCGACGAAGAAGAAGATAAGAAAAAAAACACTGAATGAGAACAAAAAATCAGTTACATCCAACAAATACGGAATAGGCGAGAGGAAACTTCAAGGAATATACACTAACGGAGGGGGGTAAGGGGCAGTAGAGGGGGAATGATGAAAATGATAATGGTGGGTAAACAAATGGGAAAATACATGTAACATTTATACGAATCCTATTGTATACAGTTGGTAACCTCAAAAAGTTCGCATGTTCATGTTTAGTCCCAGTTTAGTTTAGAATCTCTCTCTCTCTCTCTCTCTCTCTCTCTCTCTCTCTCTCTCTCTCTCTCTCTTTCTCTCTCACTTTCTCTCTCCCTCTCACTTTTTTAAAGATGGAACGAAGGTGGCTTCACAAGACAGCAAAAAAGTGGTGAAGAAAAATACCGCCATTTGGCTGGTGGACTGTAAAATAAGACGTCGTCCGTCACACTTCATACTCCCATAGACTGGCAGATAATTCTCTTCTTCTTCTTCTTCTTCTTCTTCTTCTTCTTCTTCTTCTTCAAATAATGTACCCTTTTCGTTTTTCTCACTCATCTTTATTCGAAGATGATGTTAAAGAAAGCAACGACGTCGACGACTCGAATATTTTGAAGATTTTAGTTTTCGCCACGACATCGATAATGATGATGAATGAGATTTAATGGTTCAGCATGTGGCTGCGTGCAGTTTTGTGGCTGCCCGCGTGTGTTACAGCGAAAAGGAGGGCGATTTCAAAGGAGGGCATCCGTCTCATCGCGTTTTAGCCAGAATGGAGACGAAGAAGGGACAAAACGCCGACAAAATTTAATATGAACAGACAAAAATAGAGCTGGGAAAAAGCAGTGTGGAGAAGAAGAAGAAGCAGAAGTGATGGAATGAAAGAGGAAGAAGACGTTGCCCAACCCCACCCCACCCCCCGACCCAAACACTCTTTATATCCACCCTCCCCAACCGATCCCCGAAATGGAGTTGGGGAAAGAGCTTGATGCAGGTAGGGAGAAAGTAGAAAGCGAGATTTTAAAAAAAAAATAGGATAATAAAAGAAAAATAAATAGAATTAAAGCACAAGAAGAGGCAACTTTTACCCCCTGCCCCCTCTCTACCCTTCCTCTCTCTCTCTGTTTCTCTCTTTCCCTCCTTCCCCCCTCTCTCTCTCTGTCTCTGTCTCTCTCTCTGTCTCTCTCTCTCTCTCTGTCTCTCTCTCTCTCTGTCTCTCTCTCTCTCTCTCTCTCTCATCATAACCCTGGCCCACAAAGGGATGATGTGGATTGAAGGAGAGGGATGTCAGGCAGGGATAGATGGTGGTGGTGGTGGTGGTGGTGGTTATAGGCCTAACAAAAAAAGCAGAAAAATCATCGGTCTTCATTTGTCGCCCGCCCGTCTGCCTTCGCGTCGTCCTCCGCCATAAAAAGTAGGTCCTTCCGCCAAGAAAAGTAAATGTCTCAGCCTGGTGTCCCACTTTCAATTTTCCTACTCATGGATTTTGGTATCCACACCGCATCCACACACAATTTTGCTCCCCGTAGGTTTGAAGATATTTATAAATGTTGATGCATATTTTCACTATTTTTAGAAATTTTCATTCATTCTTTCTTTTATGTTTTCTCTTTCTTTCTTTATATATATATATTAATTTCTATCTATCTATCTATCTATCTATCTATCTGTCTGTCTATCCATTTATTAATCTATCTTTGTCTATCTTCCTTTCAATGTCTGATGATGATGATGATGATGATGATGATGATGATGATGATGATGATGATGATGATGATGATGATGATGATGATGATGATGATTTTTATTATTATTATTATTATTATTATTATTATTATTATTATTATTATTATTATTATTATTATTATTATTATTATTATTAATTTGTTTCTCTCTTTCGCTTTCTTTTTTTATTCCTTCTTTCATTGGTTCCTTCCTTCTCCTTTCTCATTTCTTTTCTTTTTTCTTCCTTCGTTCTGGTAGACATATACAGATCCTATAGAGATACATATTTTACCAAATTTATCCTTTACATCGCTGTCATTATCTTTTTCTTTCCGTTTCTAGACACTCAGTAATTTAGATGTATTTGAAGTCAAGTCAGCGTGTGAAAAGCGTAGATTTATAATTTACAAGCTTTATTTCTCCTTTTCTTTCTTTCTTCTTTTATGATTTTCCTCGGCGTTCTTCCCTATCCTATCCTATCCTATCCCGTAACTCGGAAGTCGTTGGGGCACCACAGATGATCGTTTAACCAGCATACTCCATCTTTCTCTGTCCTCAGCAACCCTCATGTCTTCGCTCAGTGTCAAGCCAGTCCATTCTCGAATGTTGTCCTCCCACCTCTTTTTCTGTCTCCCTCTTATTCTACCTCCTCGCATCGTGCCTTGCAGGATGGTCTTTGCAAGGCCTGATGCTCTGGTGATTTGGCCATACCATCGGAGTTTCCGTTTCTTCACCACTGTGAGCATGACACACGGCGTTCTTTGTGGGATTCTTCTTCTTCTTCTTCTTCTTCTTCATGGTCATTATGATCATCATTATCATTATCATAGTTATAAAGAGGGTGAGTAAAAAAAATAAATGCCATTTTCTTTAGGACAGGTATACTTACCAACACAGGAACATGTATCGTACATCAAAATAAAGCTGGTCCTCTGTGGATCACATCCATACTTCTGAACATAGTTACCGTTTCTCTCAATAGCAATGTTCAACCTTCCAATGAGAGCATGTATCCCTGCCTCGTAAAATTGTGTTGACTGTTCAAGTCAGCTCTCTTGGTACCCAACGGGCACACACTCATGAAAAGCCAAGTGATTCGACCCTGTTGTAAACATTTCCATAGCTCACTGCAAGGTTTTCTGGCAACTCATTTGGAGTTATGGGCCTGTCTTCTCTGATCAGAGCATCTGCTTTTGCTTTACTGGCAGGATTCATACACGAGGACGGCCAGAACGGGGTTTATCGGCTGCACGTACAATTTCCATCCTTTTCATCATTCAGACGACGGACCCACTTGAATACATTGCTATACATTGCTATAATCTAAAATATTGTCATCAAAGACATTTTATAATCGCCTGCGAATGTTCACAGGGATTTTTCCATCAGCAACAAGGAATTCAATTACTGCTCTTTATTTTTGATGCAACGCTAAGGGAGGCTATTTTGAATTTTCTTTGCGAGTTTAAAAACTTGAAAAGTAAGACACAAAATATCGGTTAGCGTCATTTATAACTGCGAAAAATTTCAAGATTTTTTATTTAAAAAAACTTCACATGGAATTAAAAAAATGGCATTACTTTTTGACTTGCCCTTTATTATTATTATTATTATTATTATTATTATTATTATTATTATTATTATTATTATTATTATTATTATTATTATTATTATGTTCAGGTGACGGAAGCTTGTGGGCGGCTTGGTGGGATTACCAAGGTATTTCAGGTAAGCTAAAATCAGAATTTTAATTATAGATTTGGTGTGTCTCTTTCTTTCAAGCATCGTCCTGCAAAGTTGGCGCGTTGGATGATTTAAATGTTTTGGTCCACGCATTGGGCAGAAAATGTGCTATATAATAACAGATACAAGGACTTTTGTTGTTTCAACAATCGACACCAGGCCAAACAGTATTAATATAATGGAAAAAAAAACGGGTACATAATGGTATTGTTGCGAGTGTGGTCTGGACGTGGTTGGTCTGAGTGTGAGCACGAGAACTGTAAGATTGCGTGTGGAATTGTGGAACGGATATTATACAAAGAAAATAAGTGTAGTGTCACTACAGGGAGATTAAAAAGGGGAAATAATACGTCATTACGAAGTTACCAAGAAACTTCTATAAAAGTGACGAACCGAAAGTTTTAAAAAACTTAGGAATTGTCTAACTTTTCACAATATTTCTTTTTTTGCAATGTATCAGGTAAATAATGTTATGACTCGCAGGTTCCTTATTTAACATGAAAATGAGTGCCCACAAAAAAACAAAATAAAACAGTGGCATTAAAATGCAAAGTAATACCGACTTTGACCTTTCTGTGGTCTTGACCTTGAGATGACCTTAACCTCCGGCTCCAAATAGACTTATATACTATCAAATAAACGATAGCAAAAGTTGTATTATGCCAAAAATGTTACTTGAAAATAAGTGTCCACACCAAAAAAAAAATTTTTTTACAAATGAAACAGTGGCATTAAAATGCTGGGTCATACCGACTTTGATCTTTCTATAGTCTTGACCTTCAGTGATCTTTACCTTGGGATGACCTTGGCATTCAAGTGATCTCTCATCTTCATATATGATCAACTAAACCAATGCTGTTGCATTCTATGGGTTAATATGCGCTGGTCATCTCCATCTTCCTATACTCTTGCGAAACATGGGCCATCACAGCAGACCTACAACGAAGAATACAAAGCATGGAAATTAGATGCTACAGAAGACTTCTGGGCATTTCCTCTACCCAGCATATCACCAACGACGAAGTCCGACAGAACATCACACAATCCATTGGACAACACGATGACCTGCTCACAGTGGTGAAGAAACCGAAACCCCGATGTCGCCCTTTCTCCGTTTTCCGGGACAACGCCGTGTATCCAAGTGTATTGAAGCCAACACCAGCTTCCCGTAGGCAGCTAATTCTAGCTAAAACAATATATACTACTCAAAATAATACAAGGGCCACTTGGACATATGAGTCTCTCTTTAAATCAGAAACACGAATTCAATTTATTAGTTCATCATATTTTATTGCAATCATTTCTGCATCAATAACAAAAAAGATTTGAGACATCAGTCGCTTAAAATTCGAGTAAATTCAATTTAACTGGACATACCCCTCAATTACAAAATCAAAACTTTAGAAACCAAAAATCTATAGAGTCAGTATCGGGTGTGGCCACCGTTTGCATCAATGCAGTCTTGGCATCGTTGTCTCATGGACCGTATCAGGTTGTGGAGGATGTTTCCTGGGATGGCCAACCACTCTTGCTGGAGAACTTGGGCCAGAACTTCAAGGTTAGCTCCTGGAGGGAGGTTTGCCTGTGTTTGTCGACCCAAGCCATCCCACAGATGTTCTATGGGGTTCAAATCGGGTGATCGAGCCGGCCAATCCATCCTTATGACGTGCTGTTGCTGCAGGAAGTCATTGACGATACGCGCTCGGTGGGGTCTGGCATTATCGTCCTGTAGTATGGCACCTTCCTCAATGGCCCGCAGAGCTGGGAGAACCCTAGGTTGTAGGACGTCATCCCTGTAGCCAATACCGTTTAAGTTGCCATGAATTTGGAGCAGGGGTGTTCTGAAGTTTATTGCGAAGCCACCCCACATCATGACAGATCCACCACCAAAGCGGTCATGCTCGCGCACCGTCGCATCAGCAAAACGCTCCCGTGGACGCCTCCAAACATTCACTCGACGGTCGTTGAAAGACAAGGAGAACCGAGACTCGTCTGTAAAGAGCACCCTTGACCAATGTTGCCTAGTCCACACCAAATGACGCCGAGCCCAGGCCAAAGGCGCTGCACGGTGAGCTTGGGTGAGCAAAGGCCGTACTGCTGGTCGTCTTGATCGCAGGTTTGCCTCGTGTAGACGGTTGCGAATTGTCTGGTCGCTGACGTTAACATTGCTGGCTGCGTGAAGCTGTCTTCTGATGGTGTTTGCTGTAGCGGACCTCATCCTCAGAGCTGACAGGGTGATGAAATGGTCTTGTCTTGCAGTGGTAACGCGGGGGCGTCCGGACCTTCTTGGTTCTTGGACGCTTCCAGTGTTGTTAAAGCGCTCCCGCAGCCTTTGGACAACGGAGTGGGACACTCCCAGCCGCCTGCCAACTTCTCTCACCCCCACCCCTTCCTGAAGCCATGCAATAGCTCTGCCTCTATCCGCATCAGTCAATCGTCGCCTTGGGGGCATGGTTAGAAAAGCAGCAAAAGCGCTGATGATTGCTTTATGGTAAAATTATTCACGTTTATTGTTTTGGATAACGTACCTTCTGCGATTCTTCAAATAAAAGCTTATGTTTGTAAACTTTTTTTTCTGACAGTGAGGCCTCATAAGGGTTTTGTACGTTTACGTAATACATTCCAACCCACTGCTTTGAGATTATGTGCCATGGAGTAGCGCAACGTAAATATGTCCCATCAGAAAAACAAATCGTCAGAAAATGTCAAAGCCATAAAGAAACAAACAAATATTCTCAAATATTTATTTAACCTTTAACCAAACACAAGTCCCGCAAACAGGCATTTTGCAAAACCGAAATTCAGGGAAGCAGGTCAAACTGATCCCGTAAGGGTTTTACGGCAACAAAAAGAAAAAGAATAAAAGTCAAAGCTACAAAAATAACATTAGTCCAAATTTTTTTAGAAAAAACAGACACACTTGAAAATTTTAAACACTGAAATCACACTGTATATTTTATTTATTTATTGAAGGCAGAAAAAGTGAATATATGGAGGGCTTTGACTCTTCACAACGCAATTAGAGTTATCCTGCCCATGTGAAAATTACTACCCTTGTGCACACACAAACCAACGCTACTAGATGAGGCGTCTTGCGCATGCGCGCTAAAATTGCAAGTAGCCCGTGGTTTTCAAAAGAGGTTAACAAGTGTGACCTGGGGACTTTCACTAGAAACGCTGCATTTATGGACACCACAGTCCACAACAAGATTTCTGAGCGTCAGAAGAAGCCATGTGGAAGGCACTTTTGATGAACGGAAGTGTTCCCTCACGCTTTCACACACCCATTAAACAATACTACCTCAATACATAAATGGCTGGGACACTTTCTTAGGACGGATCATTTTTTTTATCATGAACTGATATTTTGGGGAAACGTTTTGTGAGCGATTGAACATTTGACAATATAAGCAGTAGGATGATGTGAAATTTGGAAGTCTACACCATGTGAAAGACCGATACAATCGCGGAGTCGACCTGCTTCTTTGTTCTCAGTAATAGGCCTAGTGCTACAGTCACAGAACTGTTACAGAAGCTTGCACACTTTAAAACAAATAATTAAAAATATAGATTTTATTGGATTAAAAAAAAGGTGTACCGTTTCTGATTTGATAGCCCAAACCATTTTAAATGTTCAACTTTTAGATAGACAATGTTAAAAATACAACGACCACTTTGTGAGCATGCAGTAAAAAGGCACACTTTTTTTTAATCGTAAAAATTTCAAATTTGAAACGATTTCAAAAATTTTAATTGCTTTGCTTTTCTGATGATCATACCTATCAGGCTTCAAAAAAAAGATATCCTTTAAAAATTATTTATAAAAACGCACGATGCCTCATGCTATTGAAAGGTGGATTGCAATGTCAAGCATCGGCTACGTGCGGAGCTTCGTGTATTTGGCTGATTAACGGCATTTCTTTTCCCCAAATGGTAGTGTCCATTGCCGCACCCAATCATAGCACAGTGGTACGTAGGTCGTTGTTTTAATGTTTAAACTGCAATTGGCGATGTTAAAATAACGTTTTCCTAAACTTTTCGTGAACAGCCTACACACTCTCTATATTTCATTTCCCGTGTTTACTTGACGAAATTTAACTGCCAATGAGAATCAAGGAACGGACCACGTGACTTTCCTTCTTTGCGCCAGGCAAAGCCCGGTGTGACATTGACTGGGAGCGACTATGAGCATTCTGATTGGTCGACGCATTACAAAATTCGACGCATGCGCTGTGTGCTATCGTGGTCTTAGTAAGGTTTAGGGTTTGGGTTAGGGTTAGGGTTTAGGGTTAGGGTTACGACGCCTAAAACATCGTGAAAAGACGGCCCAGACTTGATCGCGCGCATGCGCAAAGGCGCCCGGCCAAAATTAGAAACCCGGATATTTGACGATGTTACACCGGAACAATCTAGCGGTCTATTCTTCTCTTTAAGGAGAGCCAAAACGTGTGTGTAAAACACACGAAATAGGCCTACGTTTTCTTGCCTGAAGTGGTCCGACTCTCTTGTGTTGTGTCGATTGCTTTCTGGTTTGTCGTTCAAGTCAGACAATCGTTTATTGAGGATTTAACTTATTTATCTAATCTTTTTTTTTCAGGGCCTAAATTTTGGGGCTTCATCAATCCGGGGTGGATCGTGTGTTCCAAGGGACGTAACCAGAGTCCAATCGACATCGACCCCACTGCTCTCCTCTTTGACCCTAGCCTCTCCCCTCTCCTCATCTACGGTGACGTGGTGAGTAGATGTAAATGATGATGACGGTGATGCTGCTGCTGCTGCTGCTGCTGCTGATGATGATGATGATGATGATGATGATGATGATGATGATGATGATGATGATGATGATGGTGTCCGTAGAAAAGAAGCCAAGCAAGAGGGTAGGGCTTCCTTTGGGACAAGTTTTGGGCCAAGGTTATCAAGGGGTGTGTGGGAGGAGGAGTTATGGACAGGAGAAAGGGAGGTGGGGAGAGAGAGTCAGCGGGATTAAGTTAAAAAGTTAAAGCCGGAACGTCATTAATAGTCGTCTTCTACCAGTGCCAAAGTGTCGTGACGCACACACACGCAGTCACACACACACACACCCACACACAAACACCCCCACACGCACATACACATACACACATGCACGGACACACACACACATACCATGTATTCAAAATTTAAGTTAACACCAATTGCACACCGTATACCATGTATTCAAAATACAAGTTAAGACCAATTGCACACCGTATACCATGTATTCAAAATGCAAGTTAAGACCAATTGCACACCGTATACCATGTATTCAAAATACAAGTTAAGACCAATTGCACATCGTATACCATGTATTCAAAATACAAGTTAAGACCAATTGCACCCCGTATACCATGTATTCAAAATACAAGTTAAGACCAATTGCACACCGTATACCATGTATTCAAAATGCAAGTTAAGACCAATTGCACACCGTATACCATGTATTCAAAATACAAGTTAAGACCAATTGCACATCGTATACCATGTATTCAAAATACAAGACCAATTGCACATCGTATACCATGTATTCAAAATACAAGTTAAGACCAATTGCACATCGTATACCATGTATTCAAAATACAAGTTAAGACCAATTGCACCCCACCATGTATTCAAAATACAAGTTAAGACCAATTGCACACCGTATACCATGTATTCAAAATGCAAGTTAAGACCAATTGCACACCGTATACCATGTATTCAAAATGCAAGTTAAAGGGCCACAAGGTCACGCATGTCAGCGTCGCAGATCCTTTTCCAATTCATAGTGAGTGGTGCCCTAACACCGGGAATAACAAAAGAAATTGATTTCAAAAGTACGGTTTGGGATATAAATTGATACATTCTTTTGTTTATGTGTCTAATAATAGCATCAAGGTTGATTCTAAAAATAGCACCGCTGCTGCAGTTTATATTGTACGCCCAGTTGTGTGTTTACCCAACAAGGAAGAGACGCCTTACTTTCAAGGCTTAGCTTTCTTTTTGGGCAACGATTATCCATTATATCATCTTTTAATTAATGTGACTACAATGCAGTTTCCCGAGTAACATCATAGTCACACACGTACACACACACACACACACACATACACACACACAACTTTCTTGATTTTGTGCTGGCCCTTGAAAGTCGGTGATTATTTTAATTTTTCTAGAAGAAAAAAAACATAACTAAATAAATGTTACAACAATATAAAATAAAATAAAATAAAGAGTCAACAGAAGGTCCGCAGAGTCTACCTACCTATTAGCGACACAGCCTGGTTTCTAGAAAATGGAATTAGCGATGCAGACTCCGAGTCTGGTCACAGAAATAACGTTAGTCATAGTCCACGGCGGTTTCCAGTGCGCAACCTAGAAGTAGGTGCGCGTCTTTCGGCTGCGTGGGTTCAGTTCCCAAAATCAGCCACAGCCTAGCTTGAGTAAGCTTAACTCATTTAGCTGCAGTACAAAGGACGCTAAGACTCAAACTCCCTCTAACTATCTTAAGGGTGGCGTGTTAGCATCGTGGTGACAGCACCCGCTAGCATCGTCCAGTGCAGTTACCAGCTTGGACGAGACCGATTAGTCCTTGGATGCAACAACCACCAAGAGGACACAAAGAACAAAGCAGTGCGCAACATATCCCAGTCCACTCAGCTGTAAATGGGTACCTGACTCCTTTTTTAGGAGTGGGGGCGGCAAAGAGAGCCAGGGAGATGAAGAAGATGGGCCCCCCTCATGAAGTAGGCCTGGAGAAAAGAGAGGTGACTAACGGAATATCTCCTCAAAGGTGGAAAGGTGATTTGAACGCCTGTACATTTTGTAACCCTATTCTCACCATGGCATCACACAGCTACCCTTACCACGCCCAACCCACACACCACACAGAACACACGCTCTCTCTCTCTCTCTCTCTCTCTCTCTCTCTCTCACTCTCTCTCGGGTGAACTAAGACACATTCCCAAGACGACGGGAAAAGTTGAGGCACACAAGCACAGTGACAGTCGAAAGAGGAGGGTTACTGCTGACACGTGCTCTCTCTTACTGGGATTGGCAAGGTAGCCCAGGGGAACAGTACACTTCAGTATTAAACCGACCTGGCGTAGCTGCTGTGAATGGTTAGACAGTGGAACCCAAGCTACCTACCCACAACAAACTTACATTAAACTTTATAATTTTAAATTTTTTTTAAATATGTCATGATGTTGGTAGTGGTGGTGATAAAAGTGATGGTGGTGTTGGTGCTGGTGATGATGATGATTATGATGATGATGATAATGATGATGGTGATGATGATGATGATCTTAACTTGTACCGTGCATGTATCCATCCAAAACGAATGCTGGGTGCACAAAAACAGGAGGAAAGACAGTGAGAGCGACAATGGTGCTTGCTTGGCAAAGTCCATACAAACTAAGTCACTCTGAGTTGAATAAAATAATAGGTCTTCAGTCTCTTTGTGAACAATCCAACAGTCTCTGTTGTCTTCAGGGTGTCAGGCAACGCGTTACACAGCATTGGTGCTGCATTTTTCAAGGCTCTGACATCTGATTTCTTGTTCGTTTTCTCGGATGCAGGATGGCAGAACAGGGACTGGGAATACATTACATTACATGATTATTGCTTTAGGTCCAGCGGACTCTTCCGAGCCAAATCAGGACCGGACAACCCCCAATCCGCATAAAAGATCTGCCGAAACAACCCTAGTGGTAAAACTGAAAGCTCTCCACCAGCCAATCACTTTACAATAAAGACATCCCACGCAGGGGACGCTGAGGTTGTACTCTAATTTATCGAACCCCCGTTTACAAAAACAAAATAGAATACAAACATCATTATAAAATATCAACAAAACACATACATATAAAATGCCTACATTGCTAAATAATAACATCATAGGAGGCCCTAGTGACCACCTGGCAGAAAGCGTCCAATATTCCCAAGCTGATCCAACAGACCTCATACACAAATAAGGAGTCTTGTCCCGGAAGAGTTTTCAAGGGAAAAGGTAGATGACTGGTCTAGCGAAGAAGAAGATAGTATAGCAGATTGATAGAACAGAGCAGGAATGAGAAAGATCAAATGAGAAAGACAGCGACAGTTTGAATGTAAAGCACTAAATTTCCAGAAAGTGGGGATACTATTTATACTGAAACCCCCGGCACCCCAACGGAGGTTGCTGGGAGTATGAGCGGAGGTGACGAGGTGGTTAAGGTACAAGTGTCAGTCCAAACAAATGATCTAACACTCTTTGTTCATGCAGGGAAAACCTAATGACAATATCTTGTTGTCAATGCGTTTCTTTACTGGCAATCAATACAAAGAATGAGACACATGTGTGCTTAACGCTTATGATGATGATGATGATGATGATGATGATGATGATGATGATGATGATGATGATGATGATGATGATGATGATGATGATGATGATGATGATGATGATGATGATGATGATGGTTTCCTGAATATATGGGTTTGGCTTGAAGAATGCCATGGACTATACGCACAGGCCGTAACAAACATCCTGGGTTACAGTACACTTACGTAAAAAGCACGCACACTCAACTCCGTATCGACCACGAGATCTTGCGGAACTGGTAATTAGCAGGCAGAGGTCAGTGCAGGTCATGGTCAGGTGTGTGAAAAATTAATCGCTGCTCGACTATCGCAGCGTAGCCGTGGCCAGATTTGATGGCAAAGCAGATGGTGGTGGTCCCACGAGGATTGTCCCTTTGTTGGCAAACAATGTCCCCCTGAACTGCAACACGCAATCGGGAGGAGGTGAGAGAGAGAGAGAGAGAGAGAGAGAGAGAGAGAGAGAGACTGAGAGAGAGAGTAAAGTCGTGTTATCGTGTGTGAAAATGATAGAGCACTTGATATACATATTTCAGATTGCAATTGGGGTATTTATGAAAGCGCTTGTTCCTTATGTGAGAGAGTGCGTTCGCATGCGTGTGAGCGCATGCAAGTTTTGTAGTATGTTTGTGAGTGTGTTCGGTGGTTGAGACAAAGTAATTAATAGTTCAGAAGAAACTAATTGGTGTGCAGGAGAAAACTACGCGTGGAAATAATATTGTGAGTTGTGATAACGGAAAGTATTGATATATAAGGAATGTTTTATATGAATTGGAAAAAGAAGAACAGAATAAAGGCGAGAGAAAAGGAATGTACTCCGATTGATTCTCTGTTCTGTTTGAATGCAAGATTAATATCAAGTTGATCACAACCACAGAAACCACCAACAAACCACCACTCCACCATACTACACTTAGTATTATTGAGTGCAAAGCGCCAAACACTTTGAGTATGGAGATGCACATTGGCCCTACTACTAACTCATTTCGCCCGAGCTGTTAATTATTCAGGACCCAATTTGTTGGCCCAGGTGACGAAATTTGCCCCGGGCGATTGTCACATCACATAGGAAGGAGTAAGCTCCCTTTAATTACCTTCCTGCCTGGAAGGGGGGGGGGGGGGAGCAATAGCTAAGTTTGCATCATATTAAAGAGTTCCAAGGAGTTCACTGGCTTGTTCCGAAAAGGAGGGGGCGAAAAGGAGGGGGCAGATAGTGAGAGGGTGAAGAGAGAGAGAGAGAGAGAGAGAGAGAGAGAGAGAGAGAGAGAGAGAGAGAGAGAGAGAGCGTGCATAACTTATTTGAGGAAATGAACAGGGAGGTTTTGAGTCAGAGGTCAGACTCGGATTCAGACATTATATTCACAACAAGGCTACATATTTTAAGACCAGATTCTAAAGCTTACAATCATCGTTCCTCCCAAATTTAGTTTTTTCTGTCGGGAATGTTCAATAAACACTGAAATCCAGTTGAAATCGTGTCAAATTAACAGCGATGGTGAAGAAGGGTCGGATAGCTTGCTAAAGCTACGTTGTACTCGTACGTTTAAATAGCAATAGTGTTCCTGTTAAGTCTGAATAGCGATAATGTTTCTGTTAAGTCTGAATAGCGATAATGTTTATGTGAAGTCTGAATAGCAATACTGTTTGTGACGACACGAGTTTAATACACGCTAAATAAATGCTGTGTCAGGATGTATATATACTACTCAAAATAATACAAGGGCCACTTGAACATATGGGTCTCTCTTTAAATCAGAAACACGAATTCAATTTATTAGTTCATCATATTTTATTGCAATCATTTCTGCATCAATAACAAAAAAAATTTGAGACATCAGTCGCTTAAAATTCGAGTAAATTCAATTTAACTGGACATACCCCTCAATTACAAAATCAAAACTTTAGAAACCAAAAATCTATAGAGTCAGTATCGGGTGTCGCCACCGTTTGCATCAAAGCAGTCTTGGCATCGTTGTCTCATGGACCGTATCTGGTTATGGAGGATGTTTCCTGGGATGGCCAACCACTCTTGCTGAAGAACTTGGGCCAGAACTTCAAGGTTAGCTCCTGGAGGGAGGATTGCCCGTGTCTGTCGACCCAAGACATCCCACAGATGTTCTATGGGGTTCAAATCGGGTGATCGAGCCGGCCAATCCATCCTTATGACGTGCTGTTGCTGCAGGAAGTCATTGACGATACGCGCTCGGTGGGGTCTGGCATTATCGTCCTGTAGTATGGCACCTTCCCCAATGGCCCGCAGAGCTGGGAGAACCCTAGGTTGTAGGACGTCATCCCTGTAGCCAATACCGTTTAAGTTGACATGAATTTGGAGCAGGGGTGTTCTGAAGTTTAATGCGAAGCCACCCCACATCATGACAGATCCACCATCAAAGCGGTCATGCTCGCGCACCGTCGCATCAGCAAAACGCTCCCGTGGACGCCTCCAAACATTCACTCGACGGTCGTTGAAAGACAAGGAGAACCGAGACTCGTCTGTAAAGAGCACCCTTGACCAATGTTGCCTAGTCCACACCAAATGACGCCGAGCCCAGGCCAAACGCGCTGCACGGTGAGCTTGGGTGAGCAAAGGCCGTACTACTGGTCGTCTTGATCGCAGGTTTGCCTCGTGTAGACGGTTGCGAATTGTCTGGTCGCTGACGTTAACATTGCTGGCTGCATGAAGCTGTCTTCTGATGGTGTTTGCTGTAGCGGACCTCATCCTCAGAGCTGACAGGGTGATGAAATGGTCTTGTCTTGCAGTGGTAACGCGGGGGCGTCCGGACCTTCTTGGTTCTTGGACGCTTCCAGTGTTGTTAAAGCGCTCCCGCAGCCTTTGGACAACGGAGTGGGACACTCCCAGCCGCCTGCCAACTTCTCTCACCCCGACCTCTTCCTGAAGCCATGCAATAGCTCTGCTTCTATCCGCATCAGTCAGTCGTCGCCTTGGGGGCATGGTTAGAAATGCAGCAAAAGCGCTGCCATTTACACCCAGAAAAAAGCGCCGAGTGTTGAACTGAACTCACAAAATGCAAGCCTTTCGCGTGCAAATCGCTTTTTAATGTTGAAAATTTTGCTTTATTAGCAAGACAACAGTAAATTAGGGTCATTTTTTGTGAAAATTGGGTTTGTTTTTCAACTCAGTGCAGAAAGTTCAAAACCCACACACGTGATTACTTGTCAGAATAAGATTGTCTTGAATGTTACTGTACAGGATAAGTTTTGAAATAAGCAATATAAGCGATATTATTGATAGCAGCAAAAAAATAATTAAACTAAATGAAATATGAGAGTGGCCCTTCAATTATTTTGAGTAGTATAGTTTACAGTTTAATATCTATGAGAGTGTTGTGCGGAAAGTACGGGTCAGCGCGATGTATTGTGTAGTGTATATTAATTAATTGAAAGAATCTCGTGTTTTACGTAAGCTCGGTAGCTGCTAGAAGCTTGAACGGGAGTTCTGTGCCTTGAATTGTGGGCTGGGAGAAGGGGTGTAGAGTCAGAGTCAAGTTGGTGCTGATTGTGATCAGAGGGCAAATTGGATAATTGTGACTGCCATTAATATAGAATAGGTGTAGAGTCTGTTAATAAAGGTTGTGTTTTGTGTTAGAACCATCCGATGTCTTTGTCACAATAGGCTATTTAGAGTCTGTACTAAGGCTTCACGCCTTAAATAGTTCAGCCTGCTGCAGCCTTTGTAAATTAAAGTCGCTGCCTAGCAGACAACAGAAGTCAGGCTGTGCTAAGCATGTGTAAGCTAACTCTCGCTAGGATAGGCAGTAATCTCATCCCGCTGACGTATAGCCACAACCCCCCTCCCCCGCTCCCCAACCCCCCCATCCCCCTCCCCGCCACCCCTCCCCCCCCCCACGATATGAGGCGCTGAGGTCTCACGAGAATTTTGTTGGCTTTGGCTGACCACAGGGTTAGGTAGTCATTCTGTGCCTAACTCTCAAACAAGAAGGAGCAACGCTCTGAAAGATTTCTCTAGCAGAAAGACCCACTGTTGTTTTTCCCATTTGTATTATTGCAGACCAGTGGCTGTACCGGAGAATGTGTATATTGTTAATTAACTTCTCCATGTGTTTAGTTTAGCCAGGATGTATGTATATGTTATAGGAATTATGTTGGAGATTCCAGTGGACCCCGGACATAGAAGTTGATCGTCCCTTGTTTGTATAAGTGGAGCGATCACTGAGGACTGTTTCTGCCATCAGAGAGATGCTCTGCACACCCTTAGTATACAAGGCGTTGCAGAAACTCGTCTTATGTTTTGCAGACGAGCATACTTGTAGGTCCGATGCAGGAAATAGACCACTAAGAGTCAACCCTGACATTGGGCCTGCAGTGGAACATCGAGCACTGAGCTCCGATCGCCCAATAGTCAACAACAAAGGAGGAGACACAATCAGCACACCTCAACGAATCAGCTAAGTGCAAGAAGAAACGCACTAACACTGATCTAGAAGGACTGTGCTGTAGTCCACTCTCCTGAAAACAAACATTAGGCCAACCAGAACAAATAGCCCAATGATGAGACAGTAGCAAATATCAAGAACAGTAGCAACAATAGACCCACCGTCACATCTTGTACCTTAACAAGGGCAAGAATGACCAGTGTGCTGTGGTGCAACTGTCGTGAATAAGTAATTTCATAACAGTGTGTGTATGACAGACCTCGCTGCCACAATTTCTGTGTGAGACCGTGTAGAGCGGGTCTCTAAGGGTGTGTGCTCTCCTATTAGAGACCGCCCAAGGCCTAGTATCTTTGTTGATATTAGGATGTCCTGGGATCATAGTTAACACAACAGTAATAAACCATCGACTATCGTACCGACTGTGTGGTGTGGTGTGTTGTGTTATGTGTCTGTACCATCACAGGCCAAGGACTGAAGATTGGGCCTGCTTGCTTGTTTGCTGTTGCTTCCATGCTGGTGATGTATGGTGCCGTGCTGTGGTTCAATGATGTTCTGAACCGATCCGAGAAGCTGAGAAATTGTGGCTGTTGGGCGCTGCGTGACCTTTGCTACCTTGGTGCTGCATGACCCCCACTACTTTGAGGCTGTAAGACTGCTTGCTCGCATGACCGCTGCTGCTTGGAGTTCCGGTACTCAGGGCCTTGCACACGCACAAACATACAACATTACACGCACATAAAATACATACTTAATGTGATTTTCACAGAATTCATTGAAGGACAGGATCAAAGACTTACTCTATTTTGGACAGTGCTAATACTTTGAAGACAGTGTGGTGATTTTTCTGGAATTTAGTTGTGAAGAAGCAAAAGACTTGTGTTGCTGATTCCTGATGATATAGTTAAGCTTAGAAATGAATAATGATCAATTGTGCTGGTTTATGTAAAGGGTTTAATATTAATTAAATACATTTCTTTCAAATCTTATTGGTTGTATACATAAGCCATCTGTTGTAATATTTCATCTTTATTTTCATATTGTTGTATCATTCACATTAGTTGTGTTGGCACTTTGTGTCCAATGTTTAAGGGGTTACGAATTAGTCAAGGGAGGTAATTGATTGTTAATTGTTGGGGTTGTGGGGACTGGATAAGGGTTGAGGTAGGGTTAGATTTCCCATTTTCCTGTGTGTATGTGTTACACTCGATCGATGTTGGTGTTTTTCTATCAGTATTTGATTCAGCCCCAATGCTGAAGTACTGATGAGTGTAGCTCAGATTCGTTTATCCACGCAGCCTGCTCACTCAGCAACAAGTCAAAGTCTTCGTATGAAATTTTCCACTTTTATTCAGCACACATCAACAACTGCATACAATCACCTTTTCACTCTCTCCTTTCACAACACATTGTGTCCAATATATATTTTTTCTCTCAACTCGAGATAACCTCAGGACGTTCCAGAACGACGCGTTACAACCAATCAGAATTAACTTCGTCATCACTGTTTTACGTCATACAGCCTTCCTTTCTGTCAAAAGAATGTTCTCAAATATCCCGAAACTTCGATCGATAGTAAACAAGCAGATCTAGAGAATTCTCCAATAATATCTACTAACGAAAATTATCAACGTTATACAAAGCTTCTTCTAACAACAATGCAAACTCAAATCCAAGGTAAATACACTCTATTATTGCATGCTTTGCAAAATAAAACGAACAGATCTATCGCGCGCGCTTCACACATAATATCTTCACACGCACAATCATGCGCGTTTCAACGTAACAGTATGTGTGTTGAATAAAAGAGTGTAACTGTTCATCTGGTCTTTGTTAGAGTTCTAGTTTGAGTTTGAATCCCTTCACTCGCTGTTTGAGCTGAAGTCACTGATCCCATCCGGATGACATGACACTTACTGTTAAGTCTGAATAGCAATAGTGTTCCAGTTAAGTCTGAATAGCAATAATGTTTCTGTTAAGTCTGAATAGCGATAATGTTTATTTTAAGTCTGAATAGCAATAATGTTTCTGTTAAGTCTGAATACAGGGCTCGAAATTTGCGGGGGCCCGGGGCCAAAAACCCGCAAAGTTGATTTCGGGCTCGGAAAGTAAAAAAACGAAGGGCCCGCTTGGCCCGCAAAATAATTCGTATGCTACAGCTAGCTCTACTCGGCACTTTCGTATTTGGGCCAAGGGAAGCAAACCACACCGGTGCCCTAAATTTGGACAGATAAAAAAAACAAACAGAGAAAAGAAGCGAAAACCCTTTAATTTTGCACTCAAAAGTTTAATATACACTTCAGTATCTTTTTAATATAATAAACAAAAGGCTGTGGCACAACATAAGCGCAAAATGTCCATCTTTGCAAGTACGAAAGTATGGCTACATATCGTCGCCATACAGTTGCTAAAACAATCGGCGATGGCGTATTTTCCCATTTTTGGGAAGCCAGAAGAAAACGTCGACAAAAGGAAAGAACAAGAAAAAGAGAGAAAAAAGAAGTATGAAGAGGAAAAAAGATCAAGGAACTACAATGAAGGGTGGAAAAAAAGATTTCCATGGCATGGCCTTGAAGTGAACGAGGAAGAGTACTGTTAAGTTTAGTTCCCTTTCATGGTTTTGTTTTGAACTTTTGTGCATTGAGGTCAGATTTTTTGTTAGGTTACTCATATTAAAAATTTAATGATGTGTATTGTGCAATACTCAGTCACAAAACTGAAAAGTATTATACAAGAGACTCACTTGATTTTTTTCTATTTTGTTTAATGGCCATTTCAGGCTCACTAGTCACTGGAATATGTGTGTCACTGAATGTGTGTGTGTGTGTGTGTGTTTTCCCCTTTTTTTGTTGGTAATGTTTGAAAGTGAAAGAAAAGGCAAATAAAAATGACATCACTCAGCAAAATTGGAAATTCAATTGTTTTTATTTTAGATTATCAGACAAATTGTACTTTCTACTTATTATATTGTTAATAATTCTTTTGTTTTTTGTTTGCATTATTTTTCAAGTTGGGCCCCGAAAGTAGCTTGTGGGCCCCTGAAATTTTTCAATCAAGGGGCCCGGTGGCCCCTAAAGAAAAAAGTTAATTTCTTGCCCTGGAATAGCAATAGCGTTACTGGTAAGTCTGAATAGCAATAGTGTTACTGGTAAGTCTGAATAGCAATAGTGTTACTGTTAAATCCGATTACCAAAAGCGTTACTGTTAAGTCTGAATATGGATAGTGTTTCTGTTAAGTCTGAATAATGATAATGTTTCTGTTAAGTCTGAATAGCAATAATTTTCCTGTTAAGTCTGAATAACGATAATGTTTCTGTTAAATCTAAATAGCATTAGTGTTCCTGTTAGGTCTGAATAGAGATAGTGTTACTGTTAAGTCTGAGTAGAGATAGTGTTACTGTTAAGTCTGAATAGAGATAATGTTACTGTTAAGTCTGAATAGGGATAATGTTTCTGTTAAGTCTGAATAAATATAGTGTTACTGTTAAGTCTGAATAGAGATAGTGTTACTGTTAAGTCTGAATAGAGACAGTGTTACTGTTAAGTCTGAATAGAGATAGTGTTACTGTTAAGTCTGAATAGAGATAATGTTACACTACCGTTAAGTCTGAATAGAGATAATGTTACTGTTAAGTCTGAATAGAGATAGTGTTACTGTTAAGTCTGAATAACGATAATGTTACTGTTAAGTCTGAATAATGATAATGTTTCTGTTAAGTCTGAATAATGATATTGTTTCTGTTAAGTCTGAATAGCAATAGTTTTCCTGTTAAGTCTGAATAACGATAATGTTTCTGTTAAATCTAAATAGCATTAGTGTTCCTGTTAAGTCTTAATAGAGATAGTGTTACTGTTAAGTCTGAATAGAGATAGTGTTACTGTTAAGTCTGAATAGAGATAATGTTACAGTACTGTTAAGCCTGAATAGACATAATGTTACTTTAAAGTCTGAATAGAGATAATGTTAGTACTGTTAAGTCTGAATAGAGATAGTGTTAGTGTTAAGTCTGAATAGAGATAATGTTACAGTACTGTTAAGTCAGAATAGACATAGTGTTACTGTTAAGTCCGGATAGAGATAGTGTTATTATTAAGTCTGAATACAGATAATGTTAGTACTGTTAAGTCTGAATAGAGATAGTGTTACTGTTAAGTCTGAATAGAGATAATGTTACAGTACTGTTAAGTCAGAATAGAGATAGTGTTACTGTTAAGTCCGGATAGAGATAGTGTTACTGTTAAGTCTGAATAGAGATAATGTTACTGTTAAGTCTGAATAGAGATAATGTTACAGTACTGTTAAGTCTGAATAGAGATAATGTTACTGTTAAGTCTGAATAGAGATAGTGTTACAGTACTGTTAAGTCTGAATAGAGATAGCGTTACAGTACTGTTAAGTCTGAATAGAGATAGCGTTACTGTTAAGTCTGAATAGAGATAGTGTTACTGTTAGGCTGAATAGAGATAGTGTTACTGTTAAGTCTGAATAGAGATAGTGTTACTGTTAAGTGTGAATAGAGATAATGTTACTGTTAAGTCTGAATAGAGATAATGGTCCTGTTAAGTCTGAATAGCAATAGTGTTCATATGAGGACCGAATAGTGTTCATTTACTTCGGAAAAACAGTTTCACGCATTGTATGGACTAAAAGGCTAGGTCGGGTTTCGCAATCGTATCGAAGTTAACTTTTGAACAATTGGAAACAGTAATTAGTCTTCGAAGTTCACTTTCGAACAATTCGAAACGGTAATTAGTCCTTTTTTTTTATCAAAGGCTGACGTTTCAGAAACATCGCTCTTTTAGCTTTTTCAGCACAGATCACAAAAGCTATTTAGAAGTGATTAGATGAGAAGGGATTTTTGGACGTTGACACCATCGTTGTGAATGGATTATAAACAATATGAAACCTAGTATTTGCTTCTGAGTGATTCTCTACCTCTCCACCAAAACAGATAAACAGTCATTGCGTCTTAAAGTGTGTTTGGTCTTATACATGTAGGTGGTAAAATACTGTGGTTTTGTTGGAATCACTAAGCAACTACAACCGTCAGTGCCGAGTTTGTATTTCTGACACCATTAGGCGTACTGTTTCAAATGCGCTGTAGAAATTGCAGCAACAGCAACAACAACGACTAATACAAAACAACAACAGCAACAACCGAACAACAAAGTGTCATGTACCTTTTTGCGTTGTTTGGTGGGTAATTGGAAATTGGATTCTGATTATAATGTGGATGCTGTTTAAAAAAAAAAGTATTCAGGTAATGGAGACACGGCAGTTCTCTTTGCTTTTACAACACCACCCCTTCCCTCATCCTCACTCCTCCATTTCTGTTCCCCTTCCCCCTCCCCCACTGCTTCCACACCTACCGCCTTAATATATTCTTACACATTACTCGTGTTTGAGGTAGATGCAGGATCTACACCAAAGCCCGAAAACAGGTATTTTGTTTGTGTTTGAAAATGGCAAATTAAGAATGAAATAAGCTAAGAGCAAAATACGATAGCTTTTTATTAAAACTCCAGACCTTCTTCTTCTTCTTCATCCTCATCCTCATCTTCTTCTTCTTCTACTTCATCATCATCATCATCATCATCATCATCATCATCATCTTCTTCTTCTTCTTCATCATCATCATCATCATCATCATCATCATCATCATCATCATCATCATCATCATCTTCTTCTTCTTCTTCTTCTTCTTCTTCATCATCATCATCATCATCATCGTCATCTTCTTCTTCTTCTTCTTCTTCCTCTGCTTCATCATCATCATCATCAGTATCATCATCATCATCTTCTTCTTCTTCTTTTTCTTCTTTTTCTTCTGCTTCTTCTTCTTCTTTTCCTTCTTCTTCTTCTTCTTCTTCTTCTTCTTCTTCTTCTTCTTCTTCTTCTTCTTCTTCTTCTTCTTCTTCTTCTTTGTTTCTTTGGTTTTTAGTTCCTTTTTAGTTCCTCCTAGTTCTCATCTTTCTGCTTCATCACCCTATTCCTCTTCACTTCCTTCTTCCTCTTCTGCCTTTTCGTCTTATTTATTTTTTTAAAATAATTAATTGTATATATGAGACGCCCTTCTTTCTGGAAATGTCCACTTGAGTGAGAGTCCCATTTCCTCATTCCTCCTGCCCTCCATTCTTCCTTTTCACCACCATCCCTCTCCTTCACCCTCCCGGTCCCACCGCCGTAGCTCAAGTGGTAGAGCGTTCGTCTGGCACACCAATGACCCAGGTTCGAATCCCGTGGTGGGCGATATAAAATGTGGCCATTTTCACTGTCCATTTTAGCAGTATGATTGCTCTTGTGGTTCAGTGTTGATTTAGGTCCCTACCCCTCTTTCCCTGGGATGGTTATCCCCGTCTGCCATATCGCCAATGGTGGGTGTAGACGTTAAACCTCAATATTCATTCGTTCATTCACCCTCCCGCCTCCCACTCCCCTCCGTCCTCATAAACCTCTGCACCCTCTCGCGCCCCTCATCTCTAACCCACCAACCCAACCACCCTCACCTTTATTATGTTGACACCCAAAAAGAAACAGAATTATTATAAAAAAAAAAAACAAACATGGATCAGCTTTCATTCTCATGGTTCCCACCATTTTATACAATTTGAGTAAAATTTTAAGACCTAATCCTTGGAAATTAGCCAAGAGTGCGTGTCATGACACAGGAAAGCAAGTTGATATTAAGTTTGTAAAAATGAATTATCTGTACATCCTCAAGGAGAGAAAATTTAAAAAAAAAAAAAAAAAAAACTAGATAATTCTTTACTAATTATTTATGTTCCTTAAAAAGCGGAGAAATTCGATCTTGTCATTTTTTAACAAAAAAGTAACATAAATAAAAATAAAACGTTTTTTTGGAATATTATTAATTGAGTAGTAATAATATAAAAAATAATAATACAACTGAAATATATAATAATAACGTTGACGTTACGTAAATTTATAGTCCCCAACACAATCAGCGTATAGGAGACTTTGGTTGAAACAAGGGCGTTGAAATAAGTCATGAAGCTGGAGGAAATCACATGAAGAGGAAGCACGCAGCGTATTGTAACTTCCAGAGGAAGAGTACGTTGAACCGGTAAGAAGCGATGGTGAGGCAAGGGTGCCAAGAGGGACGCCATGGCCAGGCAGGAAACGAAGTATCGAGGGGGAAAGGGAGGAGGGCCAGGAAGGCGACCAGTAGGGCAGAAGGGTACAGGTTATTTATTGTAAAAAAAAAATTGGGGAGTTATATTGCTTTTAAATGAGGGGCAGACCAGGTCTGCCAGACTATTGCACAAAACCAGAATCGGGTCTACGGTAAATAAAAATCTAACACATAAAAGGACGAACAGATGTGCAAAAGTTTAATAGTAAACAAGTCCTAATTTGACTAAGACGGGACACGACGCGGTGGCGCGGCACCTTACGCAGAGAGGTTCAATTAACATAGTCTGACCAAGGTGTCAATAGGACCTGTGGGCCTTGTGGGGAAATGGAAAGCGTGGCTTTTTCTTAAGAGTCCTCAGTCGCGCCCGGACCCGGGCCGTCAGGCAGACCTGATTCAATGCCCCACTGGAAGACATCCAAGGCGTAATCGACGACCGGCAGCTCGAAATGAACAATGAGAAACCTGGATGTAAAGAAGGCGAGAACTGCATATAATGAAATAGAGAAGACGGGGAAAACTGTCTTTCAATTCTCTCTATTTATTCTCATGAATGAATCTCATAGCTCAGGCATCCTTGCTTAAATACCAGTCAACCTCTCATCATACGTTCACACAATTCAAACTCAACGTGATTACAAATCACTTTACATACTACTAAATTATCTTCAATAATCAATATCGACTAGTGTTCATAATATTACATCTCCCTTGTTATAAAGTTAAAGAAACAACTTTAAAAAAACATGCACATATTCATTGATTTTTAATTAAATGGAAAGTTCTTACTCGTAACATATTTTTAGCCATTATCAGATCCTCTATCACGTATTCATAGACACCAAATGAAAATTTAAAAAAAAATAAACACACCATTAATTACGTTCATAAAACATTATCGCAATCAGATACATATGTTTAGCTTAGAAAGTTTTGGCAGTTCACAAACACCATCGAACATGGCGCGACAAATACCATGTTATTGTGCAACTCATAACATGTATAAATGTTACATACTTTGTCCTTTTAAAATGAGACCATGGCGTCCTACTGGTGATATAAATTAACTGCAAACTACCATCAATAAAGTAGTAATACTGTCTTTCTTCTTGTTAATGAAATATAAAGTTCTTGATAGACAGCTTACTTTTCTTGCATAAAGCCTTGCGTATAATTAAGTCTCTGTGGGGCTCTCACGGGTCTCCCGTATCTGGTGGTGTAGGGGTTAAGTCCCGTGATTTGGGGCTCGACTTGTGGCGGGGGCTCGGCTTTTTCTTGTTGGACCACCTCAGGCTGGAATATCTTAGTCTGGCGTGGCTGCTTTCGGATGAAACGCCGGTTGCGACGGTACAGGCTGCCATCGTCAGTTCGCACGTGGTACGAACGCGGCGTCTTAGCGGCGGCGGTGACTCGGGCCGGTCTCCAGGTGTCGCCTGGGGTCAGCTGAACGAAGACCTCATCTCCAGTCTTCAGAGGGGGAAGTGGGCGGCTGGAGCGGTCATAGTATTTCTTCCGGTCCGCCTGGCACCGCTGACGTCGAGCCGTGACGACATGCGGGTTGATGGTCTTGGGCTGTAACTGGTTCGCGGTCGCTGGCAGAACGGACCGGAGCTGACGACCCATCAAAAGCTGCGCTGGGGACGCTAAGCCGTCTACTGGTGTGTTGCGGTACTCGAGGATGCTGAGTAGAGCGGAACCCTTGCTGGCTTTGGCCTTGTCCAAGATGTTTTTTACGGTCTGTACTGTCTTTTCGGCCAGGCCATTGGATTGCGCGTATCTGGGGCTAGAGGTAACGTGGGTGAAGTCCCATGTAGCGGAAAATCGGGCGAATTCATCGGACGCGAACTGGGGCCCGTTGTCACTGATCAAAGTTTCGGGGATGCCGTGTCTGCTAAAATGTGCCGACAGTTTTCTGATGACTGCGGCTGACGTGATGCTGGTCATCTCGTCCACCTCAAAATAGCGGCTGTAAAAGTCTACGGTGACCAGGTACTCCTTGCCATCCCATGTGAATAGGTCTGTAGCCAGTTTCTGCCAGGGTCGTGTGGGGATGTCGTGAGGCAGCATCGGCTCTTTACAGTTGTCCTTTTGTCTCTCATTGCAGACCGTGCAGTTGGCGACGGTTTCTTGTATATCGGTCGCCATTCTTGGCCAGAAGAGGACTTGCCGCGCTCGTTGTAGGCTTTTTTCTACCCCGAAGTGGCTGGAGTGAATCTTGGTCAGCATTTGGGGACGCAGGGCGGTAGGAATGAAGATTCTTTCGCCTTTGAGGATCATGCCATCGATGACGGACAGCTCGTCTCTAAAGTTCCATACGTCTAAGGCATGCTTGTGGCATTGTTGACGCGTTTCCGGCCAGCCGTTGTGGATGTAAGACTTCACGATGACGAGGTTCTGGTCTTCTTCCGTGGCTTTCTTGATCAGGGCCATCTTTTCGTCGCTGACCGGGAGGTTTTTCACGATGTAGTGAATCTGTGCGTCGAGGTCTTCCGTGACATCTCCGGGTTCAGCTGGCAATGACTTTCTTGAGAGCGTGTCGGCGACTGGGATCTGCTTTCCTGGTACGTGGATGACCTTGATGCTGTACCTCTGCAACCTCAACAGCATTCTTTGAAGACGGGGTGGCGCTGACGCAAGCGGTTTTTTCATGATTGTCTCTAGCGGCTTATGGTCGGATTGTACGAGGAATTGTTCTTGCCCGTAGATATACTGGTGGAATCGCTCGCAGCCGAATACGATCGCGTACAACTCCTTCTCTATTTGGGCGTAATTTACTTCGGTCTTGTTAAGGGACTTGGAGGCATAGGCGATGGGCTTGTTGTCTTGAAAAATTGCGGCTCCAAGACCGTACTTGCTGGCGTCGACTTGCAGGATGGTCTTCTTGGTTGGGTCGTACAACGCTAGTACTGGCTGGCTTGCCAAAATGGACTTGATGTTGTCCCAGGCTGCTTGCTGTTGATAGTCCCATGCGAAGTCGCTGTCTTCTTTCAATAGGTCTCTGAGCGGTTTCGTTGTATCGGCAAGGTGCGGTGCGAATTTGGCCAAGTAGGTCACCATACCCAGCATGGTCTCCAGTTCCTTCTTGTCTGCTGGCGGTTTCATGTTGACTATAGCCTTCACCTTCGCTGGATCTGGCCTGACGCCTTCTGATGAGATGATGTGGCCGAAATATTCGATTTCTTGCACGCCGATAGTCAGTTTATCGGGATTGAGTTTCATGCGCTTCTCTGTAGCTCTGTCTAGCGCGGCCTTGAGGTTCTTGTCGTGTTCTTCTTTGGTTCGGCCGGCAATAAGAATATCGTCGATCAGCCCGACGAGTCCCGGGATTCCCTCGAACGTCTCATCGACCTTGCGCTGAAACTCGTCTTGGGAGCTGACCAAGCCGAATGGTACGCGCAAAAAACGGTATCTGCCGAAAGGAGAGTTGAAGGTGGTGAGATATGATGACTCAGCCGAGAGGGATATTTGCCAGTAGCCCGCTTTAGCGTCCAACTTGCTGAAGTATTTGGCGCCGGGAATTTTTGCGAGAGCGTCTTCAAGCGTTGGCATGGCATAGTGTGGTCGCTTCACGGCCTGATTGAGGTCCTTTGGGTCAAGGCAGATGCGCAACTTGTTGTTAGGCTTTTCGACAACGACGAGAGAGTTGACCCAGTCTGTAGGTTGTGTGACTTTGGCAATCACTCCAGCGGCTTCCATGGCGTCAATCTCTTCTTTCAGTCGATCTCGTAGTGCATGAGGTATGCGTCTGGGCGGATGTACCACAGGGATGGCGTTTTCGTGCAGATGGATAGTGACTTCTCCGTCCAGGTTTCCCAGGCCATCGTTGAAAAGGTGGCTGTATTCTCTGAGTACAGATTCTTTGGTCATTTCTAGGTGGGTGACAGTCAATACCATCTTGATGATCTGTAGTTGCAGGGACGCCTGGAGTCCGAGGACAGGCTGAGAGTGACCGGCTGTCTCGGCGACGTAGAATGTGCCCTGGTAGTTCTGAGCCTTGTAAGAACACTTGAGCTGCATGATCCCCTTGACGTCAATACGCTGACCCGCATAACCGTAGAGATTAATCTTTCCTTGTTTGAGTGGTGGTTGCACCGACATACGCCTGTAGATCTGGTACGGGATGACGTTTGCCTGTGCACCGGTGTCGACTTTGAATCGTAGTACGTCGCCGGTGTTCAGGGTTATGTTGGCGTATGCAGTGTCTGGGTGGTCTTTTCCGTCGGCGATGACGTCAATGTTTAGGACAGAGCCGTCGTCTTCTTCGTCGTGCTCTTCTATGTCGTGGACAGTCTTCGTAGATCTTTTTGAGCGGCATACTTTGGCGAAGTGGTTGGGCTTATTACAGTTACTACAGCGTTTGCCGTAGGCTGGGCAGGCTCTCCGTCCGTGTCTCTTGCCGCAATTGTTGCAGTCGTATGCGTCGCTGTTCTGACTTCTTTCTTCTTGTAGTCTTATTTCTTGGCGTTGTTGTTGCTGCTGTCGTGGTAAAGTACATCTTTCTCTTGGGTTGTTGTCATAACGTCGTTTCTTTATGACTTCTACAGACCCTTCTGCCTGCATTGTAGCCAGCTGCTGTTTCGTTGCTTCGTGAGTGACGACGATTTCAATGGCTTTCTCCATGGTCAGCTGATCTCCGACTTGAAGCAGCTTTTCTCGACATTCCTGTGAGGCTATACCGCATACTATTCGGTCTCGAACCATTTCGTCGGCGTCTTTATAAGAGCACTCTTTGACGAGTGTGCGAATATCTGTGATGAAAGCCTCAAAGGATTCACCGATCTGTTGTTTCCTGTTCAGGAAGAGATATCGGGCGAAAAGCGTGTTTTTCTTGGGAGTGGTGTGTTGTTCAAAGTTCTTATAAAGTACTTGCAGTTTCTTGTTCTCTTCGTCCGATAAACTCCAGGCATTGTATATTTCTCTTCCCCTTTTTCCCGCCCATATGAGGAGGTATGCGCACTTCTCGGGTTCCGCCGATTTGTGTAAGGGTCCAGCAAACATAAGTTCTGCATGCTGCTTGAATTTTCGCCATTCGTCTTGCAGGTTTCTGGAGTCCCAATTTATGGTTGGATTCTGCATGGATGAAGTCATTCTTGCTGTATAGAGTTCATATCCCTTTTCTGACACCATGTAAAGAAGACGAGAACTGCATATAATGAAATAGAGAAGACGGGGAAAACTGTCTTTCAATTCTCTCTATTTATTCTCATGAATGAATCTCATAGCTCAGGCATCCTTGCTTAAATACCAGTCAACCTCTCATCATACGTTCACACAATTCAAACTCAACGTGATTACAAATCACTTTACATACTACTAAATTATCTTCAATAATCAATATCGACTAGTGTTCATAATATTACACTGGAGTACTCCTCCAGCGCTTTGAGGAGCTCTGCGTCGAAGAGGACACTGCTCAGCTGAGTGGTGGTAGTTCTAGTTTTAGTGCCGGAGACTCCGCCTCCGGGGGGAGTCTGTGACATGGCGTCGCACTTAGTAATATCCGTATCGGACCGAGCACCACCCTCCGAAGGGCATGGACTACGCAGGGGCTGAGGTCAATCCGCCAGACTGCGGACCATTTCCGCGAGTCCGCAACAGTGTGTGGGTGAGCTGTTCAATCAGCTTTTCGGGCTTGCGCACTGCGATCCAGGAGTCGGGGCAGCCTGATACTGGCGCCGACGGCGCTCCAAGTGTGGAGGGGAGGGAGGAGGGGGGGGAGGGGTCGAAGTCCCGTCGGCCGAGGACTGCACCAAATAAAAATGCCGACCAGTACGATTCGGCGGCGCAGGGTCAGACCCCGCATGGACGGCGGAAGAGGGAGAGGCTCACCAAACAGAATGAGTGCTAAGTGGCGGTGGTGCATCGGGCGCCATCACAGGGGCGGTGGAAACACCCGACGCTCCCCAAACGGTTTTAGTTTTAGCCGACTCAGTCAATCGCGCGGGGTCCATTGTTAAATGATTCCGAGCCAGGCAATAAGGCCTGAGCTCGGGGCATGTAGTTGGTAGCCCTGAGCCGGTTCGCGTGAACGCGCTCCCTCAGGGCCGGGCAGTTATTGTTTGTAGCCGAGTGGTCGCCTAAGCAGTTAAGGCAGGACCGCTTCTTTGCTTTACATTGAGCCCCCGAGTGAACAGGCAGGCCACAGGAGGGGCAGGTGGGTTTAGATTTACAGTATTTTTTTGTATGACCAAATTTGTGATACTGATGATAACGGACCACCGCAGCGTTGATCAGACGTACGGTAGGAAGGGACAGCGCCTCCACTGTGACCTTGATCGAAGTGGATGCCTAGCCTGTCCATCCGCGCAGAGCAGTCGTTTTACTTTTTTGCCTACGCAGGGCCGCACGCAGCCATCGGGGTCAACTGAGCCCTGACATTTAGCTAAAATGTCATGTTCGGTTATCGAGGAGGGGATGTCACGGACAACCCCCTCCACGACAGGACTAGGTACCGAGCAGGTCACCGAGGCCAATCCTATCTCAGTGAGTACGAACAGCCTCTGCTGCTGGGCTCGGGATGCACAGCTTATCAGAAAGCCATCCCCGAGAGGCCTCACGCCGTCAACCGGGCCAACCACGGCCTGTAAGGTTTCCGCAAACCTCCAGTTCAGCGATTTCAAAGTCGCAAGATCTGTATCACTGGTAGGTTTGATCAAAACTGGGAACCGGCAAAGACCATGGTTTGGTAAACGAAGGGGATCAAACGGCTCCCTAACTATATTCCTGACCCTGCGCCTGCCAAAAACGGCAGTCCAATCTTGTAAGCCCTCCTCTGCGGGTCCAGCCGGGGAGGGCTGGGAGACAGGCACCGAGTGCACTATCTCCTCGGACGGGCATGCTATCTCGGCAGAACCGGCAACCGGGACCTGGCTCATCGAGGAGTCTACCTCCTCCGTTTCTACCTCAATCATATCCTCAGAGGAGGACGACGGGGAGGAGTCTGTAAGCGTACCCCAAGTTCTCTTGCGCCATGGCGTAGGAGGCCCGTCTCCAGGTGGGGCAACCAGGTCACCCCCTTCAGGGACAGGAACAAACATGGCTCTGAGAAAGCCTCTCTGATAGTATCAATTCGGCTCTTGATCAGCGGAGAATGTTTTCTCCCGGCGCGCTTCTTTCCCATAGCGGGCACCCGAGTCTAACAGAAAAAAAATGGAAAAGGGGGTAGACCCGATCCGATAAAAATCCAAATCAGGACCTAAAAACCATAAAACACACCGAGATTATTAAAGGCGCGGCCTAATAAAAACGGTGGTTACAAAGTACAAAAATCTGGTCTGAGCCTATAGGACATCTTTTATTAAAAAAAAAATGTCGTAAGGCGATGGAGGGCCTTATAAAAAGCAAAGTCCGAGTCCAGGACTCGAACATAAAAAGTTACAAGAAGCTAAAACCCACTAGGAGGGGACCAGCACAAACGGCTATATGTCCCACTCCTATGGGATGAGACTACGGTCTCTATTGGACAGAAAAAATTATATTCACGCGGGGATCTGAGGCACAGCAACAGCTAGTCTTCCGTCTTGAAAGAAGTATGGCTCTCCACGCGAACGCAGGTCCAGACCGCCGTCGTGTGGCACAAAACGACATTAATTGATTGCACTGCCAGTGGCTTTTCATTTGACATAGGCACGTATGTATTTGCTTTGCGTGGGTAATATATTTCCTAGTTCATAAATATTTTGGTGATGGGAGTCGGCTATATAAAAACTGTTTGGAGAACAGAAGGCTGCCAAGGCCAGGCAGACAACAAATATAGTTATGGCTTACGTGTTTCTTCGTGACAGGTATGCAGTACCGTTTCTTTTTATCCTCTTTAAAGGTATGGTGTTGCTGGGTTGTTTTTTTTAAAATCTAGGTGAATACGTTGATGTACCGAGTTCTATGTCACATATTTGCCCCCCCCCCCCACCTCTCTCCTCCCTTCTCTCTCACTCACATACTCTCTCTCTCTCTCTCTCTCTCTCTCTCTCTCTCTCTCTCGGTCTGTCTGCCTTTCTCTTTCTCTCTCTCTTTCTCTCTCTCTCTCTCTCTCTCTCTCTCTCTCTCTCTCTCTCTCTTTCCCTCTCTCTTGCAATAAAAGTAATTGTAAAGATTGCGTATGCAAACTTGCCTGCTTGTATAAGTGCGGGTAGGTGAGTGTGTTCGTTACTACTACTACTACTACAACTACTACTATTACAACAACTACTACTACACTACTATTACTACTACTACTTCCTTTTTTTTTTTTAATTTCCTTCGTGCGCCGTCTGTGGATTCTTATGTTCGTGTGTATGTATGCTTATTTCGCGCGCGTTTGTACATATACATACACACACACTCACTCACCTACACACACACACACACGCACTCACACACACACACGCACGCACACAAACACACACACACGCACACCCACTCCCACACACATACACGCACACACAAACACATACACACACACGCACACTCACAAACACACACATGAATGGGTCGAACTTTCGTGACTGTGGTACGAGACTTTTCAGGACATCGAGGGTTTTCTCCGTGCAGATTCCTCTCTGCTTTCAATAATGAAGTCAATCTAAAATTTGTAAACTAAAAATTTATTTCTATTCCGTCTTCTGTAATAGCGATCTCTTCAGATCGCCGCGCTTTGAGTTCCTTTGAAGTAACAGCGCGTAAAAACATCCTGTATGATGATGATGATGATTGTTGCGTTTATTGTTTGATTTATTTTTGTTATAAGCAGAAAAGTTTAAAGATGTAATGTTGCAAGATGTTAATGCGTGTAGTGGCTCAATACATAAACTTCCGCTCGCTATCAAACTCTTCTTTTACATATAAAAAGAAGATAAAATACTGTCACAGAAAATGAACGATATTTACTAGTGATAATAAAATCACCTTCCTCGAAAGGTAGGCAATTTCAAGATGACAACTTAACCGAGTTCGATGAGGTCAAGACCGAGTACGCGTTTGAGTCAAATGTTCTTGTAGAATATCTCGACACTCGAATCCGGCACAGTCATGGTTCTTCTTAGATGTCTTGACTGTAGCCCTTCCCAATGGATGGTAATCAACACACCCGTGGAAGTAAGGTGAAGTTTCAGGAACAGGTTCCAGAATAAAGGTGAAAAAGAGGTCCCACCTGTATTATCGAAGTACAGGTGAGTATCACGAAAACCCCCATTATAATGTTTGCCAGGTTATTCGCTTGGAAAACGATTTTATTATTTACAATCGGCCTCTTGGCGATAAACAATGAAAAATGAAAATCCTGGCCCTAAATTATCAAATTATCCAACTCAACAATAATTTATTTACATTTAACACAAGAGCATTGCGCAAACAACCCATTAATAATTCATTCAAATGAATTCCATTCGCGAAGACACAATCTCCAAGAAAACGGTTACTCCATGGCAACCGGCTAACAGTTCGTATTGCGCAACTCGCAATCACAACTTCTTCATTTATAATCATCGTTATTGCGTACGCCGTAAATAATTACCATTTATTTACCCGCAATGATCCCTCACTTATTGCATAAATTAAATGAATATAAACAACAACATTTCGTAACTATAGATGATCTAGAAAATTAAATAACTTATTTTTTTCATTGCGATACCGCACGAAAAGAAAACGACAATTTATTTTCTGTTGCACCTTCTGCAACCAGAATTATACCTACACATATAAAAATCGTTCCGCTAATTAATTACCCATAATTAAACGAAGCAATTCTCTTACAAATGGTAGTATCCAAGTATAGACCTAGACTCTCTACGATTTATTTTATTCCTAAGAGTTTCACCCACCAGTTACAAGACCTCTTCAGTTCTTAGCAATTCGACCCTCAGATCGTCAGTGGACAATGTGATCAGCGCAGATGCTTCTCTCAAAGACGAGTTGAAGGACATCGAAGTAGACAGTGGCTATAGCTGCAACAGGTCTACGTTCGACATCGTCTGCTCCCGGCTGTCTTCCATCTCTGGCATCAGTCTTGTCAATCTTCTTCAGCAAAGGTGTCCAAACGATTCTCTGTGGTACTATCATCAACACGTCACCGAAGGAATAGAAGAGGACGATGCCTAGATTGAACGTTCAGATTTTTCAATATCTTGGATGACGGTTTTTGACCGTTGAAAAGCAGAGCTTGGAGGGTGTGGTCCTCTCGCTTTGAAGTCTGAGTCACACGTATTGGTAAACAAATGTGCCTACGAAGAAATACCTGTGCACCTCGTTGTCAATGCCTACTTTACGACTTACGAATATGTGCAGAGTACGTACTACGTCATGTCTTCAAAATAAAAATGGCTGCTTTAAGAATACGTCACTTTCCTTGTGACGTCCTAGATTCTTGACTAGATAGTCTTTTTACTATCAATATTTTTGAATATACAGTAATGTCACGTGACGCTGACGTAAGTCAGAATCCCGCGAACATTGTTAGTCCATACGACCCGAGCACACCCCACCCACACACTAAATAAGAACACAAACACCAGTGGTAAATTAACGAAGCAACTCTTTTATTCCCCAAACGTACTAACTACCCACCCGTCCCACTAACAGCACACCCTTCCCTCACTCATATTCACAAGCATACACAACATATTTAACAATAAACAAATGATATTTACAAATGCAATGATGAAATGAAAATTAACAAACTGATTTATGAAAACCTGTTTCTATATTCGCTCTGTTCAAAACTCTGAAAAAAATATGCGCATATTAATGCCTTTCTTGTTATACTTTCAAAACCTATTACTCAAAGTCGTTTAAGTTCTTTTTTTTTCAGATTTCCTTTTCAAACCGAAATGAAACACTCCTTGACGTCGACCTTCCTGTAGACGATACAGAGTTACCACCCCTGAAGACACAGCAGCGCATAGGCAGCCCTCACACGGTTCCCATCTGAACCGCGCACGGTCCTCAGTACCGGGAGAAGGTAACTCGGCTGGGTGGCTCCTGCGTAGCTGACCAGACCCCTCAGCGTCCAACCCAAGTCGGACCGGAACCAGAATCAGTTCGACCTCAGCCGCTCAGATCGTCCCGGCAGATGTTCAAAACAATCATCATCATCACCGGCATCAGTGCACTGAAAATACAGTCAGATATCCTAACATTTGCCAACACGATTATATCTTCCAAAACTGTCACCATCGTGTTGTCTTTACTGTTTCGCGCACAAAAGTCATCATGAATAAAGTTATAACATTGAAACCTTATCAATGTCTATGTTTCATTGTTCATACTTGTTCCGATTCATGATTATTAAATGTCTTTTATCATACACGATCTTGACTACACTCTCTCCAAATTGTTTACTTTTGCCTTCGACTCTGAGATACTCTAACACAAATCTTTATTATTTACATCATGCCTTATGAAAATACATAAAAGATGAAATTCAACAATCGTTTAGATACTAACCACAATCAAACCTTTAATGATATAGCAATGAAAAATACTTCCATTCAATTTATATTTCATTTTAAATGCAGTCATTCCTCTACTAAAATACTTATTAAATTTCCTTTTAAAAATACTGATTATATACTGTCAAATTATCTCCCTTGCGAAAATAATGAAAGCAATGTATATATACAGAATAATTCTCTCCCTTCATTAAATAAAACGATTATACTGTATTCAATAATTTATTTACTATTAAATAAATGATAATAATAAGAAAAATCCATCATAAAATAACAGAATAAAATCCCCCCTATGAATGTTTTACTACCAAACCTATGACTTATCATAATGGTGAAAAATATTACATTCTACACGCTTACCTATTTACACACTCATACACCAGAGAATGCGGCACGCCACTAAAGAAAAACATGAGTATTTACCTCCACTGGTGATAAGACCTCAACTGGCACGCAGACAACACAAATACACGACAAGACAAGTTGAGGTGTCCTTCAGTCTCCGCCGCACTCCTCCGGGTCACAGGGCATCCAAATCAGGGCTACTGAAAATGGCTTTGCAGGGGATCCAATAGAGTTTCCACTACTGCTTACTAAGGATATCAAACACATAGATATACGCCTAGTCCTACCCTCGGTGCGATTCCGTCTTCTCTGACGCTTTCTGACTGACTGACCTCTATCACTTCAGTACAATACCCTTTGTAACTTTCTAGAATAGTGAACATGCTCAGCAAACGGTCGGCCAGGCCTAAGCCGGTTCCCTCTCTCTATATCATTTATGCGTACACTCTTGCTCGGAATTGACAGCTAAACGAACAGTAGCAACTAACTTACGAAAAGCACGAGTTTATGTACAGTTAAAAAAAATGTATGGTAGCCGGCGCGTGACACACCTCCCCCCCAGATCAAACACCCGGGTTTGATCACCTTCTGGCTACCTGACTATTTTTCTTTTACTCCCTTCAAGTGATGCACATTCTGTCTAAATGTTCCTGCTAAGAAAATCGGCTGGTACATTTTCCTTTCCTGGGATGTTCTCTATTCGGATGGAGAACGGTTGTAACTGTAGCGCCCATCTCATTAGCCTACTGCTAGTGGTTTTCGCCTGCTGTAAATACTGCAGCGGTCTGTGATCGGTTTGTACCACAAAGGTTCTGCCATAAAGATACTGTCTAAACTTCTGAACACCCCAAACTATGGCTAGGCATTCCTTTTCTATGGTAGAGTAATTACGCTCCGCTTTTGACAGTTTCTTACTGGCGCATGCGATCGGTTGCAAACCACTCCCCATGTCTTGACATAACATCGCTCCTACACCTCCCTCTGACGCATCTGTCTGCAGGACGAACGGACGATCAAAGTCGGGCAGCGAGCACACAGGACCCGAACACAACCTGGCTTTCAGCGTTTCGAAAGCTGTCTCACATGCATCGGACCACGTCACTGACCCTGCTTTACCCCCTTTTGTCAAGTCTGTCAATGGAGCGGCTATGGCTGCAAAGTTTGGGACAAACTTCCTATAATAGCCCACCAACCCCAAAAATGACCTAACCTGTCTTTTTGTCTGCGGTCTCGGCGCATCTCTGATGCGTTGCATCTTGTCTTCCTCAGGACCAATCTGACCGTTCCCTACAGTGTGTCCAAGATACTCTAGCTGTTTGAAACCTAGGTAACACTTCTTAGGTCTGGCTGCCAACTGAACCTCTCTCAACCTACAGAAGATCATGGCTATGCACTGTAGATGGCGCTTCTTAGTCTCAGACGCTATCATGACGTCATCCATGAAGTTACTCACTTCTGACAAATGCAACGGTTCCAGGAGCTTCCTCATCATTCTCGAAAAGATTGCCCCTGCTGTTTTCAGTCCAAATGGCATCACGTTCCACTGGAATTGGCCTGCTGGTGTGGTAAATGCTGTTTTCGCTTTATCACTTTCAAGCATGGGTACTTGCCAATATCCTTTTGCTAAATCCAGCTTGCTGAGATATCTTGCCTTTGCTAGACGTGAAAACAAATACTCGATGTCTGGCATCGGCTCGGCATCGAATATGACTTTCTGATTCAGCTTCCTGAAATCCACACAAAACCTGATGGTCCCATCCTTCTTTCTGACCAGTACGATCGGCGAGCTGTATGGCGAATTTGCTCTCTCTATTACCCCCATTTCCATCATAGTTTCGACTTCAGTCTTAACGACCTCCAGCTGTGAATGAGGTAATGGATACTGTTTCGTCCTAACAGGTATTTCATCCACCAGGCGAATTTCGCACGTGTCCAGGCTGGTTCTTAACGGAAAATCTGTGAGAATATCACTGTACTGACTAGCCAAAGTTCTCAGCTCGAGATGGATCTCGGGACAGTTGGGATCTAAGTGTATGTCTGCTGGACCCTCGGACGCTTTTAACGGGACTGTTGGTACATCCCCTCTCAGCACTGACATCTCTTCCTCTTCATCCTCATCCCTTTCCTCCACTACCACTGTGGACAAGGCAACTCGTTCCTGGAACTTCTTAAGCAGGTTGGCATGATAGAGCTTGGTCTTGCTGCCCACACGTACACGATAATCACACTGGCCCACACGTTCTATCACCTCAAATGGTCCCTGCCACGACATCTCCAGTTTATTGTGCTTTACGGGTAGCAATAACAACACCCTGTCGCCTGCTATGAAACAACGCTGCTTAGCCTTTCTGTCAAAATGTTGTTTCTGCTTCTTCGATGCTGCTTTCAGATTGTCCCGGGCTAACCTGCACGTTTCCTCGATGCGATTCCGTAGATCTACAACATACTGGCTAGCATCTCGTATGTTTTCTTCCATCTGCTCCTTAGTCCACAGATCTCGCAGCACGGACATCGGTCCCCGGACTGTCTTCCCATACAACAATTCGAATGGCGAGAAACCTGTTGATTCTTGGGGTACTTCTCTGTATGCAAACAGGAGTGCGGGAATATACCTATCCCAGCTCTTTGGTTTTTCTGACGCTAATTTCTTTAACATGGCCACCAAAGTACCATTGAATCTCTCTACTAGTCCATTCGACTGCGGATGATATGGTGTTGTACAATGGCCCTGAATACAGAGTAGCCTGTTGACTTCCTTCATAACCTGAGAAGTGAACTGTGACCCTTGGTCTGTGAGTACCTCCCTCGGGATACCTACTCTGGACCAGATCTCCCAAAGTGCTTCGGCCACCCTTTCCGCATCTATCCTCTTCAAAGGAACGGCATCGGGATACCTAGTAGCATAGTCCACTGTCACCAAAATGAACCGGTTTCCCCTGTCGGACGCTGGTGTGATGGGGCCCACTATATCTACTGCTACTCTTTGGAATGGTTCTTCTACCAACGGTAAGTGCTGCATAGGAACTCGGGGCACCCTTCCCCTCGGCACTACCCTCTGACACTGCTCACATGACTCGCAGTACCGTCTGACTTGACTGCACAAACCGGGCCAATAAAAGGTCCCCCATATCCTCTCTCGGGTCTTCTTCCCTCCCAAATGTCCTCCCATCGGCGGATCATGCGCTAGTCTGACTACCGTCTCTCTCAGCTGCTTTGGTACTACCAACTGTGACATCTGACTTCCACCTTTTGCGTACATTCGGTAGAGAATACCCTTCTTTCTACAGAACTCTACCAGTCCCTTTCCTGAGGTGATGGCCCTACCTTCATCTGCCAGCTTACGTGCTCTGGCCAAAGTCTCGTCTTGGGTTTGCCACTCTATCAATTGAGAAGGTGTCACATCAAGATCGGCCTGCTTGATCAACTTCAAAGGACCCTCCGCCTTCTTTTCTTTCTTTGCCTGCGCTCTAGTCTGGACAGCTGCTGCCATGGCGCACTCACTAGCGTCTACGGTCACTGGGCTACGTTGTCCGTCAGCGAAAGTCACCCAATTTCCAAGTATAACGTCTGGTCCCATGTGCTCAACCACTATGAGTTCGATTTTCCCCCTTACAAACGGCGAATCTAACTCAACCCAAGCAGTAGGATACTTAGCCGATTTGTTGTGGTCTACGGGATTGACGTCAACATGCCTCCCTGATAACTGTTCTGGCTGTACCCACTTCGCTGCAATCGCGCCCATGTCGGCGCCTGTATCTCGCATAATGCGGACTTCTCTCCCTTGGGCTAATCCCTTACTCCAGGAGTCAAAAGGTACTATGGTTTTCACCCCTACAGTTACCGGCCCTGTCATCGTGGTTGACGTTTCGGGAGCTATTGTCACTTGGTTGACGGCTACTTTATTCTGACAATTCCGGGCTACATGTCCTGGTTTGTGACACTTGAAACACAGCCGTTCTTCCGGCTTCTTCCCCGAACTAGACTGTTCCCCTCTGGTTTCTACCTTGGTTCCTGTACCTCTGTTAGGTTGTTTATCCTTTTTGAACTTGAAAGGACCCCCCATAGGTGGACGGGTAACTGCCCTCTTAGCATCGAGATGGAGCTGTGCCAGCTCTGCTGCTTCCTCCCCATTCTTCGGGCGTTTTTCCCTAACAGTCATCTCCAATTCCGGGTTCATGACCCCATACAGTTGCTCGGCCAGAAACATGTCTAACACTACTGCAACGTCTTCGATGTTTTTGTCAGCCAAAGCAAACCAGCGCGTTACTGCGGTCCTTAGCCTAACATACAGCTGAGGAAAAGTTTCTGCAGGTTTTCTTAGCCTCTCGAAACTGACGGCGGTAGTACTCGGCGTCTCGCCTAAACCTCTTAAGCAACGCCCCCCTTACCACCTCGAAATCCTTGCTCTGCTCAACAGTTAGCCTGAGATAAGTGTCACGGGCCTCTCCCTGTAACAACGGAGCTAAACGTACCCCCCACACCTCCTTCGGCCAACCTTGCGTCACGGCTACCCTTTCGTACATCTGTAGGTACGCTTCGACATCCTCTTTGTCGGCTTCATCTTTAATGAAAAGGACTTACTCGCCTCTGACGCTTTCCTATCCGCTTCGGATTTCTTCTCTGACGCAGCTATCTGAAACTTCAGCCTTCGCTCGGCGGCTGTTAATTCCTCCTGACGAGCTTCCCGTTCTGCGGCCAGTCTACGCTCTGCAGCTGCTAACTCCTCCTGACGAGCTTCTCGTTCTGCGGCCAGTTTACGCTCTGCAGCTTCCCTCACTGCAGCTATTCTACGTTCGGCCACTGCTAATTCATCCCGACGAGCTTCCCGTTCTGCGGCCAGTCTACGCTCTGCAGCTTCCCTCTCGGCAGCTAACCTACGTTCCAAGAGACGCTCAGCAACCTCCTGCTCTCCCTTACGCCTGACCTCGGCTATCACAAACTGCGCTAATGCTGCACCAGTGAGGCCTAAACTCTCCCCTAACTGTTTGATGTGCTCATGCGGGCTTACCCTAGTTCCTAACCCCTCCTTAATTTCCGGGTTATCACCAAGAGTCAGACCTGTCGCACCAGGGGTATGAGTAAGCGTACTCACTGTGGTTTTCTTCCCTGATGGGGTAGCCAAAATGGCTCCTTCCTCGCCTTGGGACTCGTCCCCTGGTTCGCTTCCCGCGGACTCAGCGCTGGGCCCCGCGGTGGCGCCACGCCCCGTCCGAGTTGGTCGTCCCTCCCGCTTTGGCGGCATCCCTGACACGAATGCCCGACGACCCGGCGGTGACGACGGTTCCCGTCAGGACACCTGCCCAACAAAAAAAACAGAAAACGATTAGGACTAGACAACGAATGATAACTAGACAGACAACGACAAGAGCCAGAGGGTTCCTACCACCTGGTACCTAAATGGCAGGAGGCCAACACTCACGCCCCCCTCCGTTCACGCGTGCCGCACTCTCTGGCCGTGGCCCTCAGTGCGAAACACACTCCCACTCCCGCCAACCGCCCGCTAGAACACATTCGTACACAAACACGTACACACACGACCACTGGTACACACAACTACACAAACCCCACTACACTACCTAATTACCTAAACAGTCACCTCCCCCTAATCTTATTCTATCCCACCGCTGCCACCAATTAATGTCACGTGACGCTGACGTAAGTCAGAATCCCGCGAACATTGTTAGTCCATACGACCCGAGCACACCCCACCCACACACTAAATAAGAACACAAACACCAGTGGTAAATTAACGAAGCAACTCTTTTATTCCCCAAACGTACTAACTACCCACCCGTCCCACTAACAGCACACCCTTCCCTCACTCATACTCACAAGCATACACAACATATTTAACAATAAACAAATGATATTTACAAATGCAATGATGAAATGAAAATTAACAAACTGATTTATGAAAACCTGTTTCTATATTCGCTCTGTTCAAAACTCTGAAAAAAATATGCGCATATTAATGCCTTTCTTGTTATACTTTCAAAACCTATTACTCAAAGTCGTTTAAGTTCTTTTTTTCAGATTTCCTTTTCAAACCGAAATGAAACACTCCTTGACGTCGACCTTCCTGTAGACGATACAGAGTTACCACCCCTGAAGACACAGCAGCGCATAGGCAGCCCTCACACGGTTCCCATCTGAACCGCGCACGGTCCTCAGTACCGGGAGAAGGTAACTCGGCTGGGTGGCTCCTGCGTAGCTGACCAGACCCCTCAGCGTCCAACCCAAGTCGGACCGGAACCAGAATCAGTTCGACCTCAGCCGCTCAGATCGTCCCGGCAGATGTTCAAAACAATCATCATCATCACCGGCATCAGTGCACTGAAAATACAGTCAGATATCCTAACATTTGCCAACACGATTATATCTTCCAAAACTGTCACCATCGTGTTGTCTTTACTGTTTCGCGCACAAAAGTCATCATGAATAAAGTTATAACATTGAAACCTTATCAATGTCTATGTTTCATTGTTCATACTTGTTCCGATTCATGATTATTAAATGTCTTTTATCATACACGATCTTGACTACACTCTCTCCAAATTGTTTACTTTTGCCTTCGACTCTGAGATACTCTAACACAAATCTTTATTATTTACATCATGCCTTATGAAAATACATAAAAGATGAAATTCAACAATCGTTTAGATACTAACCACAATCAAACCTTTAATGATATAGCAATGAAAAATACTTCCATTCAATTTATATTTAATTTTAAATGCAGTCATTCCTCTACTAAAATACTTATTAAATTTCCTTTTAAAAATACTGATTATATACTGTCAAATTATCTCCCTTGCGAAAATAATGAAAGCAATGTATATATACAGAATAATTCTCTCCCTTCATTAAATAAAACGATTATACTGTATTCAATAATTTATTTACTATTAAATAAATGATAATAATAAGAAAAATCCATCATAAAATAACAGAATAAAATCCCCCCTATGAATGTTTTACTACCAAACCTATGACTTATCATAATGGTGAAAAATATTACATTCTACACGCTTACCTATTTACACACTCATACACCAGAGAATGCGGCACGCCACTAAAGAAAAACATGAGTATTTACCTCCACTGGTGATAAGACCTCAACTGGCACGCAGACAACACAAATACACGACAAGACAAGTTGAGGTGTCCTTCAGTCTCCGCCGCACTCCTCCAGGTCACAGGGCATCCAAATCAGGGCTACTGAAAATGGCTTTGCAGGGGATCCAATAGAGTTTCCGCTACTGCTTACTAAGGATATCAAACACATAGATATACGCCTAGTCCTACCCTCGGTGCGATTCCGTCTTCTCTGACGCTTTCTGACTGACTGACCTCTATCACTTCAGTACAATACCCTTTGTAACTTTCTAGAATAGTGAACATGCTCAGCAAACGGTCGGCCAGGCCTAAGCCGGTTCCCTCTCTCTATATTATTTATGCGTACACTCTTGCTCGGAATTGACAGCTAAACGAACAGTAGCAACTAACTTACGAAAAGCACGAGTTTATGTACAGTTAAAAAAATGTATGGTAGCCGGCGCGTGACAAGTAACTTCGCATAATATAAACAACTACAATTATTCTTTACTTCTCAGTTTAGAAGAGAATAATAATTCTAGATTATCTGGAGTGCTATGTCCAAAAATGAAATAACTTAATTTCATTACAATGATGATGATGATTTTGTGTGAGCATGAATCTGTGCGTGTATGTATGTATGTGTGTGGGTGCGTGTTTGTGTGTGTGTGTGTGTGTGTGTGTGTGTGTGTGCATCTGTGTGTGTGGTTTACCATCTCTATTGAAAACAAAACATTTCAAACTGTTACTCCCAACTCCACTTCGATGCGAGACAAACTATAAATCTTAACTCTCTTCTGTTCCAAAGAAAAGTCGCCTTATAGGCCTAAAACGGGAGCATGTCTATGTTCCTTCAGGTCTGTGTTCCTCCTAGGTCTATATTTCCTCACACATGTTTGTGACAGTACTGGGGCAACATAGACCTGTTTGGCAGAAAATAGGCCAGAGGGAATACAGACCTTAAAGAACAAAAAAATCCTAAAGGAATATGGACATGGAAGCACATAAATCTGGGGCAACATAGACAGGGAAATTCTTGAGAGAACATTGACTGGGGGACATAGATGAAACATTAAGAAGAAGAAGAAGAAGAAGAAGAAGAAGAAGAAGAAGAAGAAGAAGAAGAAGAAGAAGAAGAAGAAGAAGAAGAAGAAGATAATATTTTATAAAGCGCAATTCCAAACAATGTTCTGTTCATAGCGCTCACACGCATGCACGTGGCATTCGCTGGTTAACATAATAAATCTTGGAAACTTCGATTAATTGAATTGAGGGGACATAGATCTGGGAAAACTGAGACCTTAGAGAACACCCGAGACCTGGGGAAACACCAGAAGCCTGGGGGAACACCCGAGACCTGGGGGAACACCAGAGGCCTGGGGGAACACCAACCTGATCTAAAAATCGTCCCGTAGGGTATTAAACGGATGAAGGCTGTACGTCTTACTTTAAGAGAAGGGATTTCAGTGCAACCTTTCTTTTCTCCAAACTACAGCTTCTCAGTTACATCGTGTTCTCTTCGGTATGCAGTGCGTTCTGATACAGTGGTGGTCAACGTATCAGTCAATAAAGCCGTTCACACACGCTTCAACAATGGGGCAATGGTTATGATGATAATGATAGGCGAGGCGTCCGTAGTTCTTGTGGACTACAGTTGAAAGGAAACGAACTTGAAATGTTTTAGTTGAAAAAATTTGTGGGTGTGGGTGTGTGTGTGTTTGTGCTTGTGTGTTAGCGAGAGATACAGAAAAAAACAAGCAGAAGATAAAATAATACAATATTAGGAAGGCTACCGTATTATAAAAAAGATGAAGAAGACGAATATACGAATAAATGAATAAATAGTAAAACAAAACAAAAAAAATCGAGAAAAAAGTCTAAGTAGAGAGAAAGAGATGGAGACATAGACAAATAAATTAGATAGACCAACATGTAGACAGATGAGACAGCCAGATTAGAAGGAAAGACTTGTTACAGTAGAAAAAGAAAAGCTTCCTCTCCAGGAAGAAGGGTGGTCTGGGTGCCATGACAGTCAAGTGCCAGGAAAAGACAACTCTTAGCGTTAAAGTGTCAGGGGCAGACAATCCAGATAGACTGGGGTATTCCCGGGTGGTTCAGCGAACGTTCCTTGTCCTTGCCAATGCCACTTACTTTTCTTTTCTTTTTTTTAAAATACCGAGTTTCTGTGGCTGCTGGGTTGTATGTGAGCGTGTTGCGGTGATTCTGAGAGCGTGTGATGCTCACAGTAACCTTGCTTGTGCAATCGGGAAAGGATTTGCTAGCGAAGTCCCCACTGCAGAGTTTCATCCGGATTGATGGGTTCTAGTATGCAGTTTGATAAAAGGTTAGAGTAAGCAGTTAGCAATAGAACTTAAGACTGCAGTTCATCTGAATGTAAGCTTATTGGTGAAAAAAATTCGGTTTCCCTTGATGCCTTTACGTTGCCGCAGTTTGAGCTTGACTACTAAGGTAAAAACGCATTAACCTTACATCAACCATTATCTCAACTACGTGGATGACAAAACACTTTGGGAACTGAAGTGTTTAAAACACGGCGTCTTCAGAAATCCTGTGTGCTGGTTGCAGATGGGTGAACACAGTTCAAATGGCGAAAGCATTCTATGTTCCCCAACATAATGTTAATGATAGACCTGAGGGATCATTGACTTGGGAGAATGTAAACCTGGGGAACATAGACTTGAGGCAACACTAAACTGAAGGAACATGGACGTGGGGATCAAACTTTAGAAACATAGACATAGAATATAGAATTGTGGGAATATATATACCTGCTGGACCAGTGACCTGACCCGGTCGCAGAGGGATGAACTTACACACGCAATGGTTTTGCCAGATTTGCATCCCAGCCTATTTGATTACGGTCTGCAATCTAACTGTCCAACTGTACCGCTTGCCAAAGGGTCAACTGCACTGCAAAGAACGTGCACTGAGAAACCTTTTTATATCAAACTTTTGTTTCAATTAGGGGTTAGGATTTTAGACTAATTAGAAAGTCTAATCTTCCAATATGTCCCTTAACAAATTAACATAATGCAGAACATTGAACCATGAGAGTGTCACAGCCATTGCCTCAACAGTTGGTACACAAGTGTGAGCTTATCGCACGAGAACAACCACCCCAAAAATCTAACACATTAAAATCCACAGAGAACAATTAAACATTTGTATTCAAACAAAAACAAACTAATCTATATATTTATATAACTAACCCACCCGTATACCCACGATCACACTTAACCATAATTAAAACATATTTGGTAATAATAAAGAATAATAAATGAAATAATGATTTTCTTTAAAGTCTTTCTTCCTACAGCTTACTCTTCATAAGTGGCTGTAGAATTATTACATTACATTATTATTGCTTTAGGTTCAGCGGACTCTTCCGAGCCAAATCAGGACCGGACAACCCCCGATTCGCATAAAAGATCTGCTGAAACAACCCTAGTGGTAAAACCGAAAGCTCTCCACCAGCCAGTCACTTTACAATAAAGACATCCCACGCAGGGGACGGCTGAGGCTTCACCCCAACTTATCGAACCCCCGTTTACAAAAACAAAATAGAATACAAACATCATTATAAATTATCAACAAAACACATACATATAAAATGCCTACATTGCTAAATAATAACATCATAGGAAGCCCTAGTGACCACCTGGCAGAAAGCGTCCAATATTCCCAAGCTGATCCAACAGACCTCATACACAAACAAGGAGTCTTGTCCCGGAAGAGTTTTCAAGAAAAAAAGTAGGAGACTGGTCTAGCGAAGAAGACGATAGTATAGCAGATTGATAGAAAAGAGCAGGAATGAGAAAGAGCAAATGAGAAAGGCAGCGACAGTGGGAATTTAAAGCACTAAATTTCCAGAAAGTGGGGATACTATTTATACTGAAACCCCCGGTACCCCAACGGGGGTTGTAGAATTATTAATAACTTAACTAATGATTTGTACAGATTATTAAATATACACAATGCTTAATAATATTGCAAAAAGTAATAATAATATTTCTCAGTGGCTACACATTATACAAGAGGCTTGACTATAGAAAATGCCACTCTTAACTATAGATCTATGTCATTTCTTGAAAGAGATAATAAATTTGTCTTTCTTATCTTATCTAAACTTTTCTATGCATGTGGCTTTATACAACTGGCAACTTTCTTTTACAGTTCATTTTCTTGAGCACATTTATGAGGACATAATAAACTGAACTTTTCCGTTACAGACTTCTTAATTTACAGTTCTGCTGATTTGCAGTTAGCAACAAGCGTGGTTCCCTCAGCTGCCAGGTTGCAAAACAAAGAGTTCCGTGTGGTAACGGTCAAAGCCCGCACCAAGTCACACACAGCAAGCATGGCAGTGCTAGTGGAGATGGCAGCACAGTACACTAAAACATACGCAATAGTAAATTATAGCATTAACCAACCAACGTAGTTAAATATTCACATACTCTTTTGCATTCTAGTGCACGTTACTATCCTTCTCCGCCGTCCTATTCATGATCAAGCTCATTAATAAATTACCTTCTTTTTTCATAATTAAAATGAACGAACTTTCCCAATTATTTCCCTTTATTAAAATTGGAAACAATTTAATTGTAATTTATGAATTATTTCCCTTTACAACTGTTGAAAATGACTGATCAAATTCCATTTATAAATTATATATCTTTTCTAAATCATTGACAAAATCGGTTACATTTATATTTTACTTCTTTTTACAACGCTAGCGAAGAATTCAAACTTGTCATGCAAAAATTATTTCTCTACACAAACGTTGAAAATAATTATCGAATATAAATTATTCATTTCCCTGCAAACAAAGCATACTTCCTTAACTAATATTCCCTTTCTTTCAAAATATAAAATATATACATGTTTATGCTTGCACCCGAGCAAAATGGCTACCCAGGGACCGCTTCCAGGTATTTACGTTACTGATGTATTTCCTCGGTCCGGACAAGACATTCAACACAAAACGATACAGGTCCGAGTGGTCACAGTATTGCATGCAGTCTTTCTTCTTTTATTTAGGACTCCAGTTCCAGGACAATTGGACACTGCATCGCAGGATCGTCCCAGCAGAACGACACACTGCTTGAAATGGGCGGCAAAAAGACAAGCGACGCACGCACAAATCCCCTATCGAAACATCTGCTGGGACTAGAGTACTTACCTTTTCAAATTCTTCTCTGTGACTTACCAATTAAATTTTAGCTCCGTATTTTTTAGTTTTATTTGCTTGTACTCTCTAATTTAATGCGCGCATCGCTAACTGCAAAACTTGCCCGGCACGTGAAAATACACAAACAAATGTAAACACAACATTCGTACATTGGTCAATAACACGCAACCGCATACACATCCCAACACCAAAAATAACTAACAACACTCACTCATGGCGCCTAAGAAAAGGCCTCTCTAAAAAGATGCATATGTGGATGTGTGCCATAGATACAGATTGCCGTTTGGCTGTGTTCTCAGCTTGTCAGTGTATCAGCTTGGTTTGCTAAAGACCAAGTGACTGATGTTCCAAATCCTGGATGAAGTCATCAGAAAAAAATATATCTTCATGCGAAAACTTAAGTATCCACAATCTGCGGGTTGGCAACGGAACCTAGCTTTTTGAAAGAGAATTCATTGCCAGAAATAGTTATAAAAATCAAGGGCCGCAGTCTTGGTAGCTTTTGCACAAGGTTATGTTTAATAACATTCACTCGGTTCATACGCCGTCGTTGAGAATATGTTAGAAGGATTCCTGCTGTCCTGGATATAGGGAGCAGGTCTGGTTAAATCTCAAGCACGCGGTTTGGGGAGAGTTTGAGGCTCAGCACAGACAGTAGGGGATGGGAGTGAATTGAATTTTGAGAGGTCACAGGAAGTTAAGCGTGGGGTGGACGTGATTAAACAGTAAGTGACGTACGGGCTGTACACTGGTTAAATTGCCAACGCCGGGTTGTCGTGCACGTGCACAACGGATGCACTAAGTTGCGATCTTGCTATTTCTCTTTGTTTTAGTTTTGTTTTGTTTTTGTCTTTCTTGCTTTCTTTTTCCATTCTTTAAAAAATATATATATTATTTTTTTTATTTTTCTTCTTTAAACAAAAAACATTTATTTCTTCCTAAATCCTTTCTTTCTTCGTTCATGTCAGCCTGGTCCGGACTTCTTTCTTTGTTTCTTTGTTTTTGTTCGTTGTTGTTTGGTAGTTGTGTTTTCTTTCTTTCTTTCTTTCTTTCTTTCTTTTTTTTTATTTCTCCTATTTCCAATTCTTTCTCTTCTTTTCATGATCTTTTGTTCTTTATTTTAATTTTATTTTTTCCTGCCTTCCTTCCTTTCTTTGTTCTTGTTAACCTGGCTCAGACTTCTTTTTTTAATTTTTTTTTTACCTGAGTGAATTTTTTTTTCTTTTCTTATCTTTTCTTTCTTTAATTTAATTCTTTCCTTCCTTTCTTTCTTATTTCTTGTCGTCCTGGTTCCGACTTCTTTTCTTTCTTTCTTTCTTAGGCCTACTTATTTGATTTATTTTTGTGTCCTATTTTTCTTTTCTTTCTTCCGTTTTGTGTTTAGCTGGGGGAATCCTTCAATGAGTTCAAACGGGGGTTGTTTGCAAATAAAATGTTTACTGGTTTAATTTGCCATCTTGCAAAACTATTGCCTCAACTATTGTTTCAGATGACGGGTACCCTGCAAAACAACGGCTATGACGTCACGTTTTACGTCAGGCACGGCGGCTATTACGGGTGGCCGGGCGTCAACATTACGGGTGGGCCCCTATCCTATACGTATCAGGTGGATCAGATCAAGTTCCACTTCGGCCTTGATGACAGTTCCGGGTCAGAGCACACGGTGTCCGGACACAGTTTTCCTGTAGAGGTGAGAGAGATGGAGATCATTCTAATTCAGTCCAAACATTTATTGAAAGAGATAGAGATTCTGGCAAGTGTGCGCCACAATTTCTCAGTCTTTCTCCTTTCTCTTAAAATGTGCGCTTTTTGAGGATCTTAGCACCACACTCTTCATTCATTCCCTACTCGCCCTAGTTCTTAAAAACATATGCTATTTTAAAGAATCTTAAATCCTGTCTTAAATTAGGCTCCATAATTTATCAAAATACATATATTTTTCACTTTTCATCACACACACACAGAGGAAGAGAAAGAGATGTGTGAATAAAAAAAGAAGAACACTTGACAAGCTGTGTGTAGACTGTCCTGCACTAGTAGAACCAAGTCTTGGACAGTCCGTATATTCTTCTTCTTTCGTGAGCATGCACACTAAGGTGGATTTGTAATAAATAAATACTACGTGTGTTTACTATTTTCTCACTCACTCAGCTAGTTTTGACACACAAACTTTAGTTCCCTGTTGTGAGCATGCACACTCCTGTAGCACTGTACATAATCGAGGGTTTTCTATGTATTATTCACACAGACACACAAACACACATTCACACATTTCCTCATGCACCCATGCAGCCTTGTAATACACATTTCTCTTCCATAATGTGAGCCAATTTGGAAAGACAGGACCATAAGTCTACATTTCAAGGTAAGACTGCTGCGCTCCCTTGTCATCTCCATCTTCCTATATGCTTGCGAAACATGGACCCTCACAGCAGATCTCCAACGAAGAATACAAAGCATGGAGATGAGGTGCTACAGAAGACTTCTGGGCATTTCATATACCCAGCACATCACCAACGACAAAGTCCGACAGACTATCACACAAGCCATTGGACAACACGATGACCTGCTCACAGTGGTGAAAAAACGGAAACTCCGATGGTATGACTACGTCACCAGGTCATCAGGTCTTGCAAAGACCATCCTGCAAGACACAGTGCAAAGAGGTAGAAGAAGAGGGAGACCGAAAAAGAGGTGGGAGGACAACATTCGAGAATGGACTGGTTTGACACTGAGCGTGTTACACTCCGTTTGATGATGGTGTTTTTCTTTATCAGTATTTGATTCAGCCCCGATGCTGAAGTCCTGATAAGGTGTAACTCAGATTCGTTTATCCACGCAGCCCGCTCAATCAGCATACAAGACACGGAGTCGACGTATAAAGTTTTCCACTTTTATTCAGCACACATCAACAACTGCATACAATCGCTCAATCGTCTTTCCACTCTCAAATTTACTTTCCAACTTCACTATCAACAACTATAACTATCCTATTTTTGAAACAGCGCGGCACTTAAATAGTCTCTTGATACTCCCGAATAACCTGGATCAATCTCGTATGACGCAATTTAACCAATCCCTTCTAACTTCGTCATTACTGTCTTACGTCATACATATTTTTTTCTCCTTCCGGAACGTCCTCTTGCTTCGACATGTATCGGGAAATTTCTATCGAGAGTAAACAAGCGGATCCAGAGAATTCTACAACAATATCGACTAACGAAAATTATCAACGTTATACAAAGCCTCTCCTAACAACAATGCAAACTCAAATCAAAGGTAAATAAACTCCATTATTGAATACTTTGCAAAACGAAACTATTAGATCTATCGTACACGCCTCAGCCATACTATCCTTCGCGTTTCAACGTAACATAACCCCCCACTCAAGAAGAAATTTACCTAATTTCTTTCAACAACGTTGAAACGTAATGCACAAACAAAGTTCAGAATTAAAACTTATTTCAGACTGTCTGAACACTGTCAATGTTCTCAGCTCATTCACACAGAGTCAATGTTTCTCATCTTCAAATCTGTCTGGATATTGTCAATGTTCACAGTTCATTCACACAGAGTCAATGTTTCTCATCTGCAAGTCTTTCTGGGTACTGTCAATGTTCACAGTTTATCTACACGGTCAATGTTTTTTTTTCATCCGCAAGGAAACGACGCCCTCGTCAGTTGCGGCTGTCATCGGCCCAGGGTCAAAGACGACGATCACGTGGGCTTTTCTGGAGTCAGTGCATCCTCCGTTGTCTTTTTCTTCCGTCGGATGTCAGACGCAGTCGACGTTGTCAGCTCCCAGAATGCATTCGCTGGGTCTCACGGTCAGGTTGGCTACTGCGGGACGGTGGAACAGCTCCCTCAAGGTCTGCAGATGCTCCTTCCAGGTCTGGGTGTGGACTTCATGTTCGACCAAAGTCGTAGAGCCTGGGACATCACTGAAGCTATGGGGAAATTCGCCCATAAGGTCCTTGAGCTCCAACTTTTGACCTTCCGTCAAGCCTGGTCCTAGCTTAACATCATTGATGCCTTCTTTGCTATGGAAGTCTCCCAGTTCCAACAGTTCCTCGCTGTCAAAGCTGTTGTCGATCTCAGCTGCTGTTGCCACATGCACAGTCTCTGATGGCCTTTCCACGTACAGCTTAAGGAGGTTGGCGTGGTATATCTTGGAATGCTGGCCGACCTTCACCTTGTAGTCGTTGATCCCCACCACGGTCTCCACTTCGTACGGGCCTTTCCACTGCATCAGCAACTTATTGTGATCAGTAGGTAGCAGCACCAGCACTTTGTTGCCAGGTTTAAACTTCCTGTTCACAGCCCTACGGTCCTGGGACTTCTTCAGGTTTTCTCTGGCTATCTCGAGAGTCTGCTCCAGCTTCTCCCGTAGCTCAAACACGTACTGGTAGCTGTTCTTCGCCTCTGGGGTGTCTACTTCTTTCGTCCACAGTTCTTTTAGGATGTGCATCGGCCCTCGGATGGTTCTTCCGTACAGCAGCTCGAACGGAGAGAAGCCGGTGGACTCCTGCGGTACTTCTCTGTAGGCGAAAAGTAAGGCGTTGATGTAGCGATGCCATTGTCTGGGCTGCTCGCTGCATAGTTTCTTCAGGGTGGACTTCAGCGTAGCATTGAACTTTTCGACAAGCCCGTTGCACATTGGATGGTAGGGTGTCGTAGTCAAATGCCGGATGCTCAGCAGTCTGTTGACCTCCTTCATGCAGTCAGAGACGAACTGCGTCCCGAGGTCTGTCAGAATTTCTTCAGGCACTCCAAGTCTACTGAACATGTCCACTAGTGCCTCTGCTACAGTTTCAGTGTCAATCTTCTTCAGTGGCACTGCTTCTGGGTACCGAGTCGCATAGTCCACTAAAGTCAGTACCCATCGATGACCTTCTTCACTCGGAGGTCTTATTTCGCCGATTAAGTCTAAGGCCACCCTCTTGAAAGGTCGGTCGATCAGAGGCATCCTCTGCATAGGCACTTTCGGGACCCTTCCTCGAGGTATGGTCTTCTGGCAAATGTCACATGATCGGCAGAAACGGCTGACGTCCGCATGAAGTCCTGGCCAGTAGAATACCGCCTGGATTCTATCCGACGTCTTCTTGATACCTAGGTGACCTCCCATGATTGAGTCATGCGCTACTTCCATCACCTGGCGCCTTAGGGGTAACGGTACCAATACTTGACGTAGTGGTTTCCCTCCGTTGACCCTCGGGTGCTGGAAGATTCGATACAGGATCTTGGCCTTCACCTCAAAATAGACCGTGCCACTGCCCTTGGTCACGTGGTCTTGGCGGTTCCTGTACTTGTTTAAAGTGCTATCAGCTTCCTGGAGCTGGATCAGCTTATCTCTGTCCACGATGGCAGCTTTGGAGTTGTCGGCGACCTTCAGTGGCGTAGACGTCTTGTCTCTCTTGGCCTGGGCCCTGGTAGTAACAGCACCGACGATCTCTGGTCGGCAGGGCTGAGCCGGAGTAACCACATTGTCCCGTAGCAGCTCTGTAAGGTCTCCATCGGGAAACGGCAATGGATCCTCCTCCACAACTTCGACGTGTTGAGTTGAGGCAGGACTCCACTCTGGATCGGGGTCGTCGGGTCGTCTCGCGCCGTCGATATTCCCGATCATCAAATCATACAGCGGCTTCTTCAGGCAAACCGCTTCGACTTCGCCTATGTAGAAAGGGGTGTTGACATGAATCTTCGCAACTGGCGCTTTCAAACATTTGCTGTCGGCCATAAGTGTCCATTTTGAATCGCCAGTGAATTGTTCTTTAGCGATTAGGTCTTCTCTGACGATGACCCCACTGCAGCCAGAGTCTCTTAAGACAGTCACTTCATGATTTCCGACGCGTCCCTTGGAAACAGGCATGTTCTGGACGGTCATAGCTGCGCTGGCGACGACGGGGATGGATTTCCCGTTGGCAAGGAGAAGTTGGCCATCGGTTATGCACTCTTGCACGTCCGCAGGAGTAGCTGTGCGCTCGGTCTCACTCGGAAGAATGACGCTCCCGCCGCACACTTGATGGTCAGATCTACTGGTTTGCCGTTGATTGGAGAAACGTCTCTGTCGGTTGCCCGCCGCTGCATTGTCCGTACTGCCCCGCTGTCCGCTACTTTTGTTTTGAGGACAGTTAGCCGCCCTGTGGTCTGTAGCGTTGCAGGTAAAACAGCCTCTTGAATGCCCTTCCCTGGGAGGAGGCGTGGAGTCCGTCTGTCTCTGGCTCGTCTGACTCCCCTGGATCTGGTTCACATGGTTTCCAGTCTTCTGAAAATGTTTCGTCGCGCTGGGTGGCCCCAGGGTCTTCCCATGAGCGATGAGATATCTTTCAGCAGCCTCAGTCACATCTTTAAGCGTCTGCAGCTCTTGTTCTTCTAAGTGGGTCGCTAGGTCCTTGTGACAGGCATTGAGGAATGGCTCCTTCACGATCAGGTCATGGAGACTATCGTAAGACTTTCCTTTGTCTGATAACTCCACCCACTTGTGTAGATATGACGACAGGCGCTCCACAAACTGCTTTGGCGTCTCGTCTGACTTAGGCCGGCATTCACGGAAGCGTTTACGGTAGCCCTTCTCTGTAAAGTTGTAGCACTGCAATAGGGCCTCTTTCAAGACGTCGTAGTCTTTAGCGTCATCGTCCGACAATCTGGTGTAGACGTCGAGTGCTTGCCCCGTCAGATGAGCACTTAGTCGAATCGCCCAGTCTTGAGGTTGCCAGTTAGAGCTTTTGGCAAACCTTTCAAATCTCGCCAAATAACTGTCGATCTGGTCCTTCCCGTCGACAAACGCTGGCAATTTTGGAGCTTTGGTGTCACTGATAACTTGTGGCGCATTCTGCTGTTGCTGGATACGCGCCATTTCTAGCTGGAACTCAAGACGCTTCAGCTCGAATTCTCTGTCTTTTTCTTGCCGCTGCTGTTCAATTTCTAGACGCTTCTGTTCTAATTCTCTTTCTTCACGGCGACGCTGCTCTTCTAATTCTCGTTCTTCGCGCCGTCGCTGTTCTTCTCTTTCTTCACGCAATATTCTCTCCTGGAATTTGACGTACTCCGTCAGCTGTTTGCCTTTTAGATTTAGTTCAACCCCTTTCTGCCAGAGGTCCGCCATCTTGATGCTTTTCTGGAAAGTTCTTTTCTGGAAAGTTCTTGACTGTGCTGTACCTTTCTAGACTGTTCTAGAACAGCACGCTTTCTGCAGTAGCGCTGATGCTTGTCACTAGTCGCCTTCGTTGACGCAGGCCCCGCTGTCCTCGTCGTATGCGACGCTGCACCACGCTGGTGTTGATGTACACGCTCCTGTGCTGAAGTAGACGCGACGTCCGCTCGCCGCTCTCTCTAATACTGGCGATGTAGCTCCGAGACTGTCCCTCAACGTAGTCTTGCGGCAGCCACGTAGTCCCGCTCAGTTGTTCGCTCACGAAGCAACTCTTCGGCGACTACACGCCCTTGCAGTCAACCCGAATCTATCGGATGTAGTCCCAGTATGTTGGCCCCTCTCGACGCAACTCGTTGGCGGCTACCCTCGATGACTGCCTCTCGTAACGTTGACTCGCTTGTTGTAGCAGTTGAACCCTTGGCTATGGCGTGAATCGCGGCTTGACCCCCAAAATGTTACACTCCGTTTGATGTTGGTGTTTTCTATCAGTATCTGATTCAGCCCCGATGCTTGAATTCCTGATAGTTGTGTAACTCAGATTCGTTTATTCACGCAACCCGCTCAAGCAGCACACAAGTCACAAAGTCGACGTATGAAGTTTTCCACTTTTATTCAGCACACATCAACAACTGCATACAATCGCATTTTCACTCTCAAATTTCACTTTCCAACTTACTATCAACAACTCTCAACTTTTTTAACATTGCGGCGCTTATATAGTCTATACATACACGGGAAAAATCGAGAATAATCTACATAAAACACCACAAACAATCAAAATTAATTTCATCATCACGTGACTCACGTCATACAACCTCATTTGGAATGGAAGCTTCCATGGTAACCAACAGAATAATCCACACGCTTCGATCGATAGTAAACAACCGACTCGAGAACGTTCTCAAATAATATCGAGCAACTAAAAACATCAACGTTACACAAAGCTTCTTCTAATAACAACGCAAAATCAAATCTAAGATAAATACACTCTATTACTGCATGCGCTGCAAAATAAAACGAAAAGATCTACCGCGCGCGTCACACACAAGCCTACCATTGCACGCGCTTCACACATAATACCGTGCGCATTTCATACGCACCATTCGCGTTTCAACGTAACACTGATTAATATATACCCCAGTGACTCTGCGATTATTCAATTATTACTCGGCATGAATAGAAACCGCCTCCCCTACTGTGTATATTGTATATTTGAATAAGGGGCTTAGCCACTACCAAAACATAAGTGATTGGGTGCCAACATTTTGCCAGTCTCATTTGAAAAGTCTTGTGTGTATATGTTATATTAGAAACGACCAGGCAACAAAATGGATTTAAGATATGGCTTATTCTCGTGTGATTAATACAATTGACTCAAGTTTTGAATTATTAAATGACATTGCTGATTTGGCATTAGTTGATGACAGTGAGCACAGTGAACAAAATGTATATGTTAAATCAGAACCTGATGGAGCTCCTGTTTGATCTGATTTAAAGAAAATAAAACATTATCAACTTTCAGTACTATTCCCCACACCTTTTCCCATACAAACCTCCCCCTCACCCACTTACGGTGTTTGTATGCACAACAGTGTGTCACTATGCTTTAAAGCCAGCGCCTGATTTATTCAATTTAAAAGCTTGACTGCATTTCAATAGCCCTTTAATGTAGCATATGTTTACGAGGTTTGGCTGAGAAAATGGATGAAAACAATGACGGGCGACTTTTAAAAAAAAAATGTGTTTTTAAAAAAAGAAAAGAAATTATCTCTGTTGATATGGTCTCGAGGAGAGTGACTTTTATTTGTTAATCCTTTCCTATCCTATCCTATCCTATCCTATTCTATCCTATCCTATACCGTAACTCGAAAGTTATTGGGGCACCATAAATGATCGTTTAACCAGCATACTCCATCTTTCTCCGTTCTCAGTGTGTCACGAACTGGCTAGTTTTAACTCTGCTTGTTGACTATTTAGCATGTGTAGTCATTGTACCCTTAGAGAGTCAGTATATAGCACAGCAGCAATTAAGTTTACACAGCAGACCACACACCGCGAGCCCGACCCACATCACAGTGAATCAGCACTTGAGCTTTGAATCGGACCGTTTTAACCAATCAGCAGCAGGCTCAGTGGGTAGAGCAGTTCGGACTGTGTCAGATCTTAGCGCAGTTTGAATCAGTCGTGTGTGAGACGAGGTAGAGTCAACATCTCCACAGCTAGAGAAATCTCTACACTCATAGACCAGGAAGCAGGACTTTGAAATCTTAGAATTCTCTCAAGTCATCACGGGCCTGAACTTGTCCAACAGGTAAATGAACACCCTTCTGTTTCATCGTGATATATTTGTATTATTGTTGAAATTATGTTTGTGGAATTTGCTATGCATAAATGTGAATTATTACTCCGAATTTGCCGTACCACGTGGAAGAGCCGAGCACGTGGTGAAACACGACCGGTTGCGCCGCCATGTTGTATCCCGTACGGAACCACTGTTGTTTAACTCATATGTATGTTTGCAGACCAGTGGCTGTACCACTGAATGTTTATATTAGTATTAATTCTGTATGTGTATAGTTAGACACGATTTATATTTATGTATGTATAGGAATTTAGAGTGAGATTCCAGTGGAACCCGGAAGTAGCAGAATGTTCGTCGCTTATGTATAGAGATGTGGAGCTATCACTGAGGGCTACTTGGCTTTCAGTGAGACGCTCTGCACAAACCGATTATTCAGGGTTGTGCAGAATTTCGTCTCTTATATTACAGACGAGCAGGCGAGCTATCCCGAGCTATCCCGAGCTATCCTGTGTGCCCCACTCCACAGAAACGACTAGTTGGTTGAAGAGACTCTACCGCACAAGTCGGAAGGAGCTACCTTGAAAAACCCCCTACAAGACCCCACAGCGTGGCAAGGGAACCCAACTACACAACTACCCAGGTGGACCAGAAGCTACCTCACAGAAGGACTTCGCACGCTCCATCTAGCAGTTAAGTGAACACGCCAAGGTGCACTTAAACTGATCATAACAGGACCACAGTAGTCCAACTCTTCAGAAACTGTAAAACGGACCACAGTAGTCCAAATCTACATGAAATATTATAGCAAGTGCCCGAGGAAGATATAACAGCTGCCTAGACTATCAGCGATCGAACTATTAGCAGTGACTGAGACTTTTTAAGTTAGATTAGTACTTAGAGAATCTTGTATAGAGTAGAAGAAATAAATGTGTGATTTTAACTGTTATCAAGTGGCTGGACTACATATGATTCATAGCCGTGTGAAAGCTAGTGTGACAGTAATCTTTTACCATTTTTCTATCTATTTCTGTATCCCAACCTTAACACAGAACGAGCTAAACAAATAAATTTATTAAAGTAATTCATAGGGTGACGTACTAGCAGTTCCCACCGAATAAACGTGAGGGTCCATAATTCCATTGTGCAGAGCCCATAAACCCCACGTGACACTTTAATTGGCGAGCCTAGCTAGGATCTGTGTATAATAGGAATTGGGTATAACCGGACCTAAGTACAATAAAATTAGATAACAGTAGGAGTAGTAGAATAACTTAGAATAGTGGTAACAAGGACTGATCAGTTGGGTGCACTATTCTTTAGTTAAAAACTTTTTTGCTTCAAATATTTTTGTGCCTGTATGTTGCATTGTTCTTTTGCAGGTTTTGCTTAAATAACTGTTGTATGCCATTTGACTCTTGTTTTATTCTATTATTGATTACGTATTTGATTGTCTTTGCATTGTTGTTATTGACTTGCAATTTTGCTAGTGTTTTGGTATTCCACGTGATTCAGAGGTTGTTCATAGACACGTTTGGCAATGTCGGACCCAGTGGCCTTGAGATTGCGCTTCAAGGAATTAGGGGAAGCTTTACACTTAGCAGGGGGAGACCTAATTGCGTATATCAATGCAGAGGTAGAGAAACAGGAGGCTAAGGCAGAGAGAGCAGCAGAGAGAGAGGCGAAGAAACTCGAAGCGGCAGAGAGAGCCGCAGAGAGAGAACAGAAAAAAGCAGAACTAGAAGCAGAGCAAAAGAAATTAGCATTAGAAGCAGAGCAAAAGAAAGCAGAGTTAGAAGCAGCAAGAGAGGCGAAGAAATTAGAATTAGAAGCAGAGCAGAAGAAATTAGAAGCAGAGCAGAAGAAACTAGAATTAGAAGTAGAACAGAAGAAGGCAGCATTAGCAGCAGAGAGAGAAGCAGAAGTTAGGAAATGGGATTATGAGCGGGCAGAAAAGGAAAAAGACAGACAGCATGAGTTAGAGCTAAGAAGATTGGGATCAGGAGCTTCAAGTTCTTCCTCAACCCCTTCCCACTCAGATCAACTAGAGGTAGCATCCAACCCTGTACAAGGAATGTCATTTCCACTGGGAACATTCAAGGAAAGAGAAGAAGGTCTAGATCTCTATCTGACTAGGTTTGAGCGTCTAGCAACAGAGTACAAACTAGATCCCACTCATTGGTCTTTTAAGCTTAGTCAAGGGCTTAGAGGAAAGGCTTATGACATCTACAGTAAGCTACCGACTGACAGAGTGACTGACTATCACAAAGTAAAAGAGGCACTCCTAACGGGATTCGAACTAACAGGAGAATGCTATCGGCAAAAATTCCGCACCAACCGGAGAGTGAAAGGAGAGAGCTATGCGCAGTTCGCGGATCGGTTGTCCACAACGCTGGATAAGTGGATTAGCCAGTCAGCCACGGCTAAGACGTATGATGGACTGACAGAACTGTTAGTATGGGAACAGCTACGGGAAACCATGACCCCCGAGCTGAGAACATTCTCAGTAGAGCAGGGCGCGGAAAGACTAGAAGATCTGGTCAAGGTCGCAGATAGGTACGTGGCCGCCCACGGAGAAGCCAAGAGCTTCAGGCGAGACCTAAAGCCTAACGGGAAAGAGGCACAGAAACGAAGCCCTAACCGGGAAGAGCGCACCGCGAATAAGCCGAATAACCCCAGACCTGGGCAAAATAAAGGACCCAACGCGGAATTCGGGAAAAGAGGTCCCGCAGAACAGAGACGGTACTGTTCGTTCTGCAACAGAAACAATCACTCCACCGCAGAATGTTTCAAGTTGGCCGCACAACGTAGGGAAGAGCGCGAAAGCCGGCCAGCGCACAGAGTTCTAACTCAAAGCAGCGGTAACAAGCCACACACAATCGGAGATCACCCATCGGTGACAGACACGGTCAAGGTCAACGGTAAAGAAGCGAACTGTCTGTATGACACAGGTCTATCATACGACGCGATAGTTAGCGAATCTCTTGTATCGCGCGCGGACTTGACAGACAAGACAGTCGAACTACAAGGAGCAGACTTGACGAAACCGACGACTACTTGCCCAATAGCTTGGATCGAAGTAGAGAGTAGGTACGTCACAGGACGAATCCAAGCAGCTGTTTTACAGAAACCCCTGTATGATCTAGTGCTAGGTTGTAGGTATGTGTTCTTAGGCACGCCCCCTAAAACTGTAGAGATAGCTGCAGTGCAAACCAGGGCCCAAGCTAAAACCCAACCACCCCAGCCCGAGTTCGCTCCGAACCCAGGACTCGAAGAGATCAAAACAGCACAGAAAGAAGACACCTCGATAGCGAAGTGCTTCCAGAAGCTACCCAAGGCGCACACACCCCCGCACAAGGGAGACTTCTACATGGAACAGGGAGTTCTACATCGACAAGGAGATGGAGATCACACCCAACTAGTACTGCCAGCCACCCTTCGAGCCCAAGTACTAGAGTTAGGCCACAGCATGCCACTCAGCGGACACATGGGAATTGGAGCCACAGTGCAGAGAATCAGCGCACACTACTATTGGCCAGGAATCACGGAGGATGTCAAGCGCTACGTGAAATCTTGCCACCAATGTCAACGATATTCCCCGCGACATCACACCGTACCAGTTACCTTAGGACCATCGGTAGTAGTCGGCGTGCCATTCCAGCAAGTCTCAGTAGACATAGTAGGACCACTGCCCATGACCAAGAAGCGGAACAGATTTCTACTCACACTCGTCGACGCATGTACGATGTGGTGCGAAGCAGTCCCGTTGCCAGCGATCGACACCAAGAAGATTGCAGATGCACTCATCGCCATCTTTACCAGAGTCGGATTCCCGGACAGCATTAGAACGGACAACGGATCTCAGTTCACCGGCCGCCTGATGCAAGACGTGTTCGAGTTGATACAAGTTCATCACATTCGCACACCACCATACCACCCAGCCAGCAACGGACAAGTAGAAAGACTGAATGGAACCCTTCTCACCATCCTCAGGAAAGTCGCCGACGACAATCCAGAAGCGTGGGACACCTACGTGAATGCGGCACTGTTCGCATACCGAGAAACGCCCCATGCAGCCACAGGCTACACCCCGTCAACATTGCTATTCGGCAGACCTCTAGCCGGACCGCTAGAAGCCCTACGCAGAAGTTGGACGGAGGCCAAGATAGACGACACACCAAGAGGTGCCACCAAGTACGTCGCAGACCTGCAGGAAACCCTCAAAGCAACGTGGAAGAAAGCTGGTGAAGCACTGAAGAAGGCAAGAGCCCGTCAGGCGAAGTACTACAACCGCCACGCGAAGGACAGAGAACTGCAAGTCGGCGATCAAGTGCTACTCTTACTTCCAAGTGGAACCAACAAGCTGGACATCGCTTGGAGAGGACCGTACCGGGTGACTGCCAAGAAATCCAAGACAGTCTACCAAGTAGAGGTGAACGGGAGAACCCGATACCACCACATCAATCTCCTCAAGAAGTATACGGACCGACCAGCGACCCCCAGCACTCACAACTTGTTAGCCATCGCCATCGCGGAAGAAGGAGAAAGCATGGAGACCAATGCAGTAGAGTATCCCCTGCACTCCAAAGAAACCTACAAAGACGTGATACTCAACGGAGACCTAGCCGCTAAACAGCAACAGCAAGTACGACAGGTCATTCGACAACATCAGACTGTGCTCACGGACCGACCAGCGACCCCCAGCACACACACCTGGATGGCCATCGCCATCGCGGAAGAAGTTCATCCGCAACTACGACAACACCGCCGTACCACTGACAATTGGAACCCGGAAAATCGCCCCGGACAAAGTCGTATGGACAGCGGAATGCGAGACAGCATTCCAAACACTCAAGGACAGAATGACATCGGCGCCAGTACTCCACCTACCCGATTTGACTCAGCCATTCGTTCTTCGCACCGACGCAAGCGACTTAGGCCTCGGAGCAGTACTGCTACAGCGCGACCCCAAGAATGCAGAGACGCTATTCCCTGTCGCCTACGCCAGCAGAAAATTGAGACCCGCCGAGACCCACTACGCCACGTCGGAGAAGGAATGCCTTGGACTAGTCTGGGCCATACAGAAATTCCAACTCTACCTGTATGGGACCCACTTCACAGTTCAGGTGGACCACCAACCACTATCGTTCCTGGCAGCCTCCAAGTCTTTGAACTCTCGCCTGATGCGATGGGCACTCACCCTTCAGGCATACTCATTCCAAATCGAGTACATCCCCGGCAAAGAGAACCACGGAGCCGACTACCTCAGTCGCCATCTCGTGGAGGACACAGCAGCTGTCGCCCACCCAACACAACTAAGGGCCACAGCACCAGAATTCGTCCCCGCCCAGTAATACCCTGTCACTAGTGTCCATAGCTACCTGGCACAGCATTGCAGCTCAGGTAGAGCAACTTAATTAGTTTGTAAATAGGACCCTAGGATAGTGCAGTGTTAAACTAGGCTCTGTAGTAGAAAAAGGTCGAATCCAGTAGTCATCGCCTTTTTTCAGTTGAGGGAGCCTGTCACGAACTGGCTAGTTTTAACTCTGCTTGTTGACTATTTAGCATGTGTAGTCATTGTACCCTTAGAGAGTCAGTATATAACACAGCAGCAATTAAGTTTACACAGCAGACCACACACCGCGAGCCCGACCCACATCACAGTGAGTCAGCACTTGAGCTTTGAATCGGACCGTTTTAACCAATCAGCAGCAGGCTCAGTGGGTAGAGCAGTTCGGACTGTGTCAGATCTTAGCGCAGTTTGAATCAGTCGTGTGTGAGACGAGGTAGAGTCAACATCTCCACAGCTAGAGAAATCTCTACACTCATAGACCAGGAAGCAGGACTTTGAAATCTTAGAATTCTCTCAAGTCATCACGGGCCTGAACTTGTCCAACAGGTAAATGAACACCCTTCTGTTTCATCGTGATATATTTGTATTATTGTTGAAATTATGTTTGTGGAATTTGCTATGCATAAATGTGAATTATTACTCCGAATTTGCCGTACCACGTGGAAGAGCCGAGCACGTGGTGAAACACGACCGGTTGCGCCGCCATGTTGTATCCCGTACGGAACCACTGTTGTTTAACTCATATGTATGTTTGCAGACCAGTGGCTGTACCACTGAATGTTTATATTAGTATTAATTCTGTATGTGTATAGTTAGACACGATTTATATTTATGTATGTATAGGAATTTAGAGTGAGATTCCAGTGGAACCCGGAAGTAGCAGAATGTTCGTCGCTTATGTATAGAGATGTGGAGCTATCACTGAGGGCTACTTGGCTTTCAGTGAGACGCTCTGCACAAACCGATTATTCAGGGTTGTGCAGAATTTCGTCTCTTATATTACAGACGAGCAGGCGAGCTATCCCGAGCTATCCCGAGCTATCCTGTGTGCCCCACTCCACAGAAACGACTAGTTGGTTGAAGAGACTCTACCGCACAAGTCGGAAGGAGCTACCTTGAAAAACCCCCTACAAGACCCCACAGCGTGGCAAGGGAACCCAACTACACAACTACCCAGGTGGACCAGAAGCTACCTCACAGAAGGACTTCGCACGCTCCATCTAGCAGTTAAGTGAACACGCCAAGGTGCACTTAAACTGATCATAACAGGACCACAGTAGTCCAACTCTTCAGAAACTGTAAAACGGACCACAGTAGTCCAAATCTACATGAAATATTATAGCAAGTGCCCGAGGAAGATATAACAGCTGCCTAGACTATCAGCGATCGAACTATTAGCAGTGACTGAGACTTTTTAAGTTAGATTAGTACTTAGAGAATCTTGTATAGAGTAGAAGAAATAAATGTGTGATTTTAACTGTTATCAAGTGGCTGGACTACATATGATTCATAGCCGTGTGAAAGCTAGTGTGACAGTAATCTTTTACCATTTTTCTATCTATTTCTGTATCCCAACCTTAACACAGAACGAGCTAAACAAATAAATTTATTAAAGTAATTCATAGGGTGACGTACTAGCAGTTCCCACCGAATAAACGTGAGGGTCCATAATTCCATTGTGCAGAGCCCATAAACCCCACGTGACACAGTGTCAGGCCAGTCCATTCTCGAATGTTGTCCTCCCACCTCTTTTTCTGTCTCCCTCTTCTTCTGCTTCCTTGCACCGTGCCTTGCAGGATGGTCTTTGTAAGACCTGATGCTATGGTGACGTAGCCATACCATCGGAGTTTCCGTTTCTTCACCACTGTGAGCATATTATCGTGTTGTCCAATGGCTTGTGTGATGGTCTGTGGAACTTCGTTGCTGGTGATGTGCTGGGTCTTTCATCAAACCTTTTTTTTTATTTTATTGTATTTATTTATTTATTTATTTATTTTTTTGGCGTCCGTATTATTATTTTGCGATATGCTTACCACGTCATTTACTGCTGGCCATTTATACAACCAAAGAAGAGGACTATAATAAAATCTCGGTAATATTTTCAAACAATTTGGTTTTTGTGTTATTTAGTTGTTGTTGCTGTAGAAGACGCAATAGTGGGGTGTTTGGGCAGACGCTAGCAATGTTTCATGTTAGTCAACGTCAGGAGGGGTTAGTAGTGACTGGATTATCATGCTTGTAAGGCAGCCACCAAACGATATTTATTGTTGTTGTTGCTGTTGTTTAAAAGGGGAGATGTGGAGGGAAGTAATGAATAAAAAAGAAAAGAGAGAAGAGGAGGAAGATGAATATAAAAACAAACGACAATAAGAACAGTACAAGTAGAACGTGGGAACCAGGAGGATGTGAAAGAATCAGCATACAATGAGGAAGAAGATGAGGATGTGAAGGAATCAGCATATAAAGAGGAGTAAGAGAAGGAGGGGGGCTGAAGAAGAAGAAGAAGAACAACAACAACAACAAAACAACAACAACAAATGAAAGAAGTACAATAACAATAGAAGAAGAAGTAGAAGAGGGCTGAAGAAGACGACGAAAAGACAAGCGAATAGAGGAACACTAAATAAACAAATTAAATTAAATAAGGTCAAAATGGCGTGAGTTAGTGATATTTATGATGATGAAGACGATGACAGGGTCAACGACAACGATACCGTAAACAGCTCTTGCGCGTGAACTTGGGACATTCTAACAGAACTTCGCTATAATAACTTAAAATAAAAATGTGAAATTAACTTCGTAATTATAAGGCTTCAACCAATTAATTTATAGGAAAAAAAACAACTAAATATAAAGACAATTGAGAATGCTGGAATTGTTGGAGCATAAGAAATTCATTTCTGAATAGCAATTATTCCACAATTCAATTTGTTCAAGAGTCCCCGCCCCCTCCGTGCCAATCTGGCACCAACAGAACGAGAGAGATCGAGAGGGAGGGAGGTAGGGAGGGAGAGCTGAAGAGTGTTAAAGAGAGACAGACGGACAGAGACAGGCAGACTGACAGAGAAACTTTAAGAATTTAAAGGTTCCCTGACCTCTCCGTGATACGCACTCAACAAGAGTACAAAAAGGAGAGAGAGAGAGAGAGAGAGAGAGAGAGAGAGAGAGAGAGAGAGAGAGAGAGAGAGAGAGAGATAAGATAAGATAAGATAAGATAACAATTTTATTTTGCAAGGGTAAAAGAATAAGCGCTGGATGCGCTTTTTTACATCTTGCCCTTGGGGCTTTAACAATAACTATTAAATACAACTCAAGGTTATAACATTCACATCATGGAACAATAACAAATAAACAAAGTCATCATTAGATAAAATCCTTTTCAAACAATTGAAATCAAATTAATGTTGTTAAGCTCAATCAACAACATTAACAATTAATGTGTATTTAATTTTTAATGTGTTTTAGGAGACGTGTTCTAAATGATGTAAATTTAGATGCTGGAGAGAGAGAGAGAGAGAGAGAGAGAGAGAGAGAGAGAGAGAGAGAGAGAGTCGAAGTCGAAGTCGAAACCTTTAATAGGATAATAGCATTAGGTCCTTTGGATCTTACAGCTAGTCCTTAATAAACAATGCAGAACAAACAAAATAATTAACATAAAATAATTTGAAACAAACATATTCCTTAACTACGGTAATAAATCACCAAGCAAATTAACGCATTTTAATACACATACTCCCACCCTTCTTCCCCTCCCCATCCATCTCCTCATCCCTCCGCACACACAGGCACACACACACAAACACACATACACACAGAGACAGAGAGAGAGAGAGAGAGAGAGAGAGAGAGAGAGATTTGTTAGCCTATCTTGATTGTAATCAAAAATTGGGTTCATGTTTTTTGCAAATTGATATCGTGATCGCTTGCTCAATCTCAAAAAAATAAAAATAAAATTAAAAATCTGGTCTTCGTTTTCGCAAATCCTATTGTGTCCAGTCTCTTCTAAACAAAATTGGGGTCTGCATTTTTTACAAATGACAATGTGGACAGCCCCTCGAATAAATGTAGATTTAGATCAGCGTTTTGTCAAATCACGTTAGCGTAAATTTAACTTATCTTGACGTTCACTGAACTCAAATTTCGACGTTTTGCCATTAACATTTTGTGATTGGTTGACCACGTTTGATTGCAAGGTTTGTTTCTTCGGAAGTTCAAATTACCATTGAAATTGAAATAATACAGCAGCACACCTGTCCCAAAATCCGAGGTAAAAGAAATACTAATTTTCTTTAGCAAAATCCAATTAAAATTGCAATCAATTTAAGGTGTATCGTTTAAATAAATTCTGTAAAATTAAAAAAAACGTGAGTCGGAGAACAAAACCTGTAGAATATAGCTATTTTAAAAACAAAAACAAAAACACAAAACTGAAATTATTTTAACCAGAAACCGAACATCTAGTAAATTGTTTTGACTTTCAAAATGGTCACGAACCCGCAGTTTGTATGTTCTTGCATTCCTCGTAAATTGCAATGATGAGAAGACAAAGATCAGGATGAAAGTTTGAGGGTGGGTGGATGGAGAGAGAAAGAGAGAGAGGGGGAGAGAGAGAAAGAGAGAGAGAGAGAGAGATGGACGGCTGAGTGCAATCCAATCGAATCAAAGAAGAACACGAGACGAAGGATACAAACTTTTTGAGTTATGAAGTGCGCGCTGGTGGGGGAGGGAGAGCGCGCGCACGCCTTGCTAATTGACAATTATTAGGGCCAAGTTTGTTTTACACGCTATTTTTGTTTTTATTCATCTGAGAATATTTTGTCGAGATTCAAAGCTAGCCGAAGGTGGGTTGGTCTGTCTGTCGGTGGAACAGGCCATGTCTCAAGTACTACTGAATGGATTTTTGTCCACATCTGTTACGAATACTATTAGGTTTAGTGACCAGCTTCTCATGCTATCGCATTTGCCCTCCCTTTCTAAAAGATCAAAGTCCTTGAGATCGATTATTTTCTAAAAAGGTTTATTTGAAAATCTCAGAAACGATTGAACCGATGTTGGAATATGGGTACTTCACCTCGTGGCCCATCGTCCTCTTGATCAGTATGTTTATCTGTCGGTCAATCGTGTTGTTAGTTTTCTGTTTCAAACTCTGTTTTAATATATTTTTTTTATCTCAGAAATGCCTGGAACGATCTTTGATCTTGACGATTTTTGCTATGAACATATTGTAGCCATTGCAGACCACTCGTGGAGTCACATTAACGTTTCTCAAATTTCTAGTTCGCTGGGGTCAATTTTCCATACACTTTTTATCTCAACCCGGTTTTGAAAGCTGTGTCTGTAGAGTTAAAAGAGTGGATGAGGTGTGTGCGTGTGTGTGGGTGTGTGTGTGTGTGTGTGTATGTGTGTATGGTGGCCTAATGGTAGAGCTTTGGCTTGCGGATCTGAAGGTCCCGGGTTCGAGCCCAGGCCGGGGCATTGTGTTGTGTCCTTGGGAAAGACACTTTACTCCCGTTTCCTACTCCTTCGGATGAGAGTATAAACCGAGGTCTAGTCTGTGCCGCATACATTCCATCGTAACGGACTTAAAAGATCATGAAGCTCATGTCCTAGACGGGCGAGTGCCGGTGACAAGAACACACCCAGCATGCACCTAGGTCCTTCTCCCCCATCCCTGGCTGCCCAGGATTGTGCTCAGTTGTCCGGGCATCAGACCATGCGCCCAAAGGCTGCGGGTGGGTGTCTCGGGCGGCTTGAGTTAGATTCTGTATCGGCCAGCGCCTTGAGCAGCTCTTGAGCTGGAAAAGCGCTATATAAGAACGATTAAATAATAATAATAATATGTGTGTATGTATGTGTGTGTGAGAAAAACACGGTTGTATTATGAATATGTGCCAGCGGGTGGGGGTGTTTTGTGTCTAAGAATACAATTGAATGGCTTGTCTTCTTGTTTACTGTCCCCAGATCCAGATCCTCGCTTTCAATGCGGAGCTGTACGCCAATTACTCGGAGGCCGAAGCTTCCCCTAAAGGCTTGGCCGCCATCGCAGTTTTTGCTCAAGTCAGTAGTTGTCGTTCTTGAATCTCTCGACTGTGTCTGTCTTGATGATGGAGGAGGGTGTGTGTGGATATGGTGGAGGGGAGAGTGAGGGACGGGGGTGGGTGGTGGGGGAGGAAGGGATGTTTGGTTGGAGACGGGGTGAGAGACTGTGTGTGTGTGTGTGGTGTGTGGGAAGATTACAATTGTGTAGATGTGAGTATGTGTGTGTGTGTGTGGGTGTGTGTGTGTGTGTGTGTGTGTGTTTGCGTTAGCGCGTGTACTATTTCAGTGGGATAGTGTGTATATGTGTTTGTGTGCACACAGAGAGACAGATACACACAGACAAACAGGCAGAAACAGACAGACAGACAGACAGACAGAGAAAGAGAGATAAGATAAGATAACAGTTTTATTTAACAAGGGTAAAAGATTAAGCACTGGGTGTGCTTTTTTATTTCTTGCCCTTGGGGCTTGTAACAATAACAATTAGTATAACAAAATAACAATAACATCATAATGTAACAAAATAATCAAGGTCTGCCCGCGCGTGCGCGCACTCAAACACACACACACATACGCACACACACAACTTGTGTAAAACAATCTAATTAAAGGTATGAGAGAGAGATGGAGAGAGAGAGAAAGAAAGAAAGAAAGACTTCAGACTTCAGAACTTTATTTTAAAAGGTTAAGATTTTAGGCATGAGCCTATTCTTACAATCAGACCTTTTGTAATAAGATAAAGATAACATCAAAATGTACTATTCCATTAAAAAAATGTTTATTACAACAAATACAAAAGAACAAAAGCACAACCACCATTACTGCTACAACTATATATACCGCCACTAATACCATAATAAACGGCTAGAAACATTAAAAGCAAATCTTATTAGGAGACAATAACAATGAAACAATCTTAAGAGGTTCAATTAGTTAAAAGCAAAGTACACAACAACAAAAATTTTACATATTTAGGAAACAAATTAATCAATATGAAGCAATACATTTGATTTTTACATGCACATTTATGATATATTATAACATGAATTGTACATTTGCAATTATGATACAGTTTATATTACAAAATATTTTTTTGTTAAAATAACACTTAATATATACGTTATAAAAATTAAGGCTGTGACATAATTACCAACTTAGCATTAATAATATTGGTTTTATTTTATCTGATTGAATAAATGGGAACGTAATTTTGTTTTGAAACCGCCAACTGTTTTCTGTTGTTGGATTTGTGTTGGGAGGAGGTTCCAGATTGAAGGTCAAGAAAAGGAAAAGCTACTACTACTACTACTACTACTACTACTACTACTACTACTACTACTACTACTACTACTAATAATAATAATAATAATAATAATAATAATAATAATAATAATAATAATAATAATAATAATAATAATAATAATAATAATAATAATGCTGCACTTAGGGTGCTATGAGGCACTTTTTCTTCTAAAGAACTCAAAGCGAGCATTTTATAAAATCAAAATCCCGGCGAACGCGTTTGTAATGGGGTGTAGATTATAGGTGTTTGAGGGTGGGGAGAGAGTGATAGAGAGAGAGAGAGACTGATAGAGAAACTTTTTTTTTTTAAACTTTTTTATTAGGGATAAAGATTTTAGACTAATGATACAGTCTAATCTTCCAATCTGTCCCTGTTAGAGAGATGAAAAGAGAGGGAGAGAGAGAGTGATAGAGAGGGAGTGATAGAGAGAGAGTGTTAGAAAGAGTGATAGAGAGAGAGTGTTAGAAAGAGTGATAGAGAGAGAGTGATAGAGAGAGAGAGTGATAGAGAGAGTGAGAGTGAAAAGAGAGAGTGAAAAGAGAGAGTGATAGAGAGATAGAGTGGTAGAGAGAGTGAGAGTGATAGAGAGAGTGATAGAGAGAGAGAGAGTGATAGAGAGAGAGAGAGTGATAGAGAGAGTGATAGAGAGTGATAGAGAAAGAGTGATAGAGAAAGAGTGATATATAGAGAGAGAGTGATAGAGAGAGGGAAAGAGAGGGAGAGAGAGAAGGATGATGATGATGATAATAATTATGATGGTGAGGATGATGATGGTGATGATGATGATGACGACGATGATGATGATTATGATGACGATGATGACAATGATGATGGTGATGATGATGGCGATGTTACAGATATCTAATCAGATGCACAGAGAATTCAAAGTTTTACAGAGAGCCATGAACACAACTGCTTTTAAAGGTACGTTCTTGTTGTTGTTGCTTCTGCTGCGGCGGTTGCTATGGTGGTGATGGATGTTGTTGTTGATTTCATAAGAAATAGCCTCAGTTATCAACATCGTCATCACATTATCATTATCACCACGCCATCACCCACACAACAACCACCATCATCATCGTCGTCGTCGCCTTCACCTTACTTTTCTTGTGGTCCTGATTCGGCTCTTTGCAGTCCGCTGGACCCTATAAACAATGACTAACTAACTAATTCCTTGTCTTGTGGTCCTGATTCGGCTCTTTGCAGTCCGCTGGGCCCTAAAAACAATGACTAACTGTTTCGAAGATTATTTAGTTTCCTTGTCACCTCTATCGAGAAGAAACTTATTGAAATTTAGGCTCAGCTGTCACAAACTGCCAATTCAATCACTTAGATATTTGAATATTCAGAGAGAAGATAGAATGTGTACTCTGTGTGATCTGGATGAACTAGGTGATGAATTTCACTATCTGTTTAGATGTAGACTACAAATTCTGTGTTGGTTGTTAACAGACTTTCTTTAATATCTCAATACTTCAGGAATCACCCGAATGCCTATAAGTTAAATCAGTTATTGAACTCTAAATCTAAACGCAGATTGTCTGATTTGAGCCGTTTTATATGGATTATTTTTTCACTTTTCCAGTAGTGACGCACAGTTCTCTTTTAATTTTATGTCAAACTTCTATTTTCTTGTTTGGACGAATATTGAATCAAAGAGCAGGTTGCTAAATTTAAGCCGCTTTATTGCAGTTTGAGTTATATCACTATTTATATATTGTGCATTCCCTTTTGTCTTATTTTGTGAACCATGCAATGCTGTACATTTTTCTTTCCATGTTGACTCAACATAAAACTTTAAACGAGTGTTTGACATTTCAGAGGTTTATCTTGTGATGCCTATGGAGCAGCTTTTTTTGTGCCGTTCATTGTTTTTTAATGTAATTCCCCATCCCCCCTTTTCCCCTTTTTTGGCTAAAATGCCCCCTGGGCTATGAGCCTTGTTTCATGCTTTAATTATATGTGATTTTGCTAATAAAAGGACAAAGTTCCAAAGTTCTAAAAAAAAAAAAAAAAAAAAAAACCTAATTCCTTGTCTTGTGGTTCTGACTCGGCTCTTTGCAGTCCGCTGGACCCTATAAACAATGACTAACGAAATAACTAATTCCTTGTCTTGTCGTTAGCATACTATGTGGGTTTTTTTTTTTTTTGGGGGGGGGCGGGGGGGGTTTGGTCTAAGCTCTGGATTGGGGTATCGGATAGCGCAGTGGTTGGAGCACTCGCTACTGTGTCGCAAGTTAAGCACCGTCCAGTGCGGACCGCAAAACGTGAAGCGACAAATAACAACGCCCCCAGTTGACTCAACTGTGATTGAGTACCTACTCTCTTAAGGGTGGGGAAGGTAAAGCAGCGAGGGAGAGAGATGGGCATCACCCTCATTACGCTGGCCCAAGATAAGTGTGATCTCCAACATCACGCTCCCCTACGGCCACAGGCTATGGGACTACCTTTACCTTTTTTTTTTTTAAAGCTCTGGATCAACCTATAACAACGTATATGTTTGAGCCTGTGACCTATGTTTACATATTGACGCATTGACATAAAAAAGATTGGGCCCCCTTACCCCCCCCCCTCCCCCATTTCTCTTCCCCACTCCTCATCCTATCCCCACCCCCAAATTATCCTTTTCTGAAATATGGTTTTTCTAAGTCCATACGTTCATTCGTTAATAGCATCGATGTTGTGTCTAAAAATAACTCCGATCCAAAAGTATAGTAGGTATAGTAGGCAAAGCTGCTTGTTTACACAACAAGAAAGAGATGCCTAAACTTCAAAGCTTAGCGTTCGGCGTGAAAACACAATTGCCCATTATATCATCTTTTAAGTTGACAAAAATGCAATATCTCAAGTCAAATCATTGTCACACACAATAAACATACATTCTTGGTAATTGAAGTACCGTTTGTTTAGTGTAGCCTGTCACGTGTATCTTCACATTCATTGCTGGGTTCTTTGACGTGCCGTTGCAACCCTGGTTATCTAGTCTGTCATCTGCATGTTATAATACCTAATACAATCATGATATTTTCAAGTGTGCCGTTGAATGCCTGTTTAGTTCAGATAGTTACTTGATGTTGTTGTTTTTGTTTTGTTGTTGTTTTGTTTTTCTAAATAAATGACCGAATTCTTTAACGCACCTTGCAGGCGACAAAACTTTCATCGACAAACTTCGGTTAGGGCTGTTGCTGCCGCAAACTGAGCAGTACGTGACGTATGAAGGGTCACTGACGTTCCCAGGATGCCGTGAGACTGTCACGTGGCTCATCTACAATCGTCCCATTCATCTACACCATCAACAGGTCCACAATTGTAGTTGTTGGTGATGGTGGTGGTGATGGTTAGGTTGGTGGTGGTGATTGTTGTTGTTGCTGATGATGATATTGTTGTTATATACATTATTGTGCCATTACCTTGTATACCCAAAATCATCATATAAACTGGTTGTTTGTTTCTTTTTTTTTTAAATTTTTTTTTTAATAAATAAATAAAAAAGACACGTAATTACCGATTTTATAACGTTCACAATGAGGATAGTTGAAGTAGTTGTCCGCCAATGACAAACCAGTTGTATAATAAATGTATGAGAATGTTCGTGAGAGTTTATATCTGAGAACACATCTGAATGTCTTGCCGTCTTGGCTCTTGTGTCTTCAGATATCCACATTACGTTCATTACGCCAAGATACGCGCTACAATCCCGTCATGCTCATGGGCGGGAACATCCGACCAACCCAGCCGCTGAACCAAAGGACTCCTAGAACTAATATAGACTTTGTAAGTGTCACCATCTGTTCCCCTAACAATCTGTAAGTCCAAGACAGCCAGCATTGCAACTTTAAAGCTCCTGACACTCGTGTCCTACACGGACGAGGGCCATTAGAACTGGACCTAATCTCCTCCCTCCCCGCTCGCCTAGAGTGGTGCTCAGTTGTCTGGGCGTCAGGCTGTGCGCCCTAAGGCAGCGAGTGGGCGCCTCGGGAGGCTTGAGGAAGAGCCTGTAACGGCCAGCGCCTTGAGCAGCTCTTGGGCATAAAAAGCGCTATATAAAAACAGTTATAATAATAACCGCGACGCAAGTTAGACAATAACCTCCGAAGCATCTTGATAAAGTGACTAATTTTATCACGCTCAGGATCACAAATCTTTTTCTTTTTTTTCAAATTCATAATGAATGTTGCCTTACGGGGAGAAAAAAACCCAACAACAACATAAAATCCAAATATAACCACTTTTAAAAAGTATAGGTTCGATCGAAATCGATCAAAGAATTTAGTTATGTGTCTACTAATAACATCAAAGTATAATTCCAAAGTATTATTCCAGCGAACTGTGTATACCCCAGCCCCATTCTTTGTTTATATACCAAGGAAGAGAAGAAAACTATGTCAAGCTTAGAGGTCTTTTGTTTTCTTAAAGCAGCGAGTGCCCACTATACCATCTTTTAATGTGGCAACAATGCAAATTCTCAGGTAAACTCAGTGTCACGAAAAATAAAGAAAACTTCTTCAGATCCAGATTCTGTAAAATGTTGATGCGAAGTTTTGTTTCTGTTTCAGAAAAGTAGAAAATGTACTATGGCACGAAATATGTTTTATAAAGGTATGTACGTTTTCATAATTTCTCTAGTAATATTTTTTTTAAATAAAAAATAGGTACAAATACATAATGAGCTATTAAGGCACTTTACATAATCCACAGACTTTGTTGTAATAGATTATGCATTCCTCAATGGGTTTCGGATAGCGCAGTGGTTGGAGCACTCGCTACTGTGTCGCAAGTTAAGCCTCGTCCAGTGCGGTTAGCACTTGGATGGGTGACTGCAAAACGTGAAGCGACAAATAACAACGCCCCCAGTTGACTCAACTGTGACTGAGTACCTACTGTCTTAAGGGCGGGGAAGGTAAAGCAGCGAGGGAGAGAGATGGGCATCACCCTCATTACGCTGGTTCAAGATAAGTGTGATCTCCAACATCACGCTCCCCTACGGCCACAAGGCAATGGGACTACCTTTACCTTTTTTACCTTTATTCCTCAATATTTGCTAACGCTCCGACATTGTCCGGATAATTATGTCCTTTTGCAGTTCGGGTGAATGAAGATGATGATGATAAAGAGAATGATGATTACAATTTTTTTTTAAAATTATGATAAATTTGTGAAATTCTTGCGCAGTCAACGATGACGTCATAGACCGTGACTTGCGGTGATGTAAGTTTGTGTGCTGACGTCATCATTGCTCTTCCAGCCCGACTACATGTAGTCAGGTATGAGTTTTGTCCCCTATCGCTATGTTCCCGTTATAGTTGTTACCGGCACTGCGTGAAATCCCGCATTCTATAGAATGCCTAGATAAAGTATAGAATGCCTGCCTAGATAAAGTATAGAATGCCTGAAATCTTATCTAGGCATTCTATACAATATCGGGATTTCACACATTGCCGGTAACGTAGACCACAGGCGCTTGTATCTGGACACGCGAGCGCCCATGCCTGTGGCGCGTCTCTCTTTGGTTATCTATAAGTATAATATAGATAAACATCTCTGAGATAACCAAAGGGAGACGCGTCACAGGCATAGGCGCTCGCGTGTCCAGATACAAGCGCCTGTGACGTAGACTATTCATTTCGAACCTGCGTTTTTGACTTAAGAAGTATTACACCATTGGGATTCCGTTAGAGCGCAGAGTTTGTTTATTTATTTATTTATTTATTTTAAATCTAATGTCAGATGTCAACGTCCTTGAAGTCATCTATCTGAGACATTAGCCGTATATTTTCTTTCCACGTCGCATGCTGCACGCTATATCTCCAGAACACTTTCTCAGATTTCAACCAGGCTTTCATGTGACAATATTGCCACAATCGCCGGGCCCCCTTACGTGCTCTCAAATTTCCATTGGAACGTTTTTAGAATTTTATTACTGTAGTCTGATTTTCTAAAGACGTTTGTCTAAAATAATAGGAAAGGGAAGCAATCTATGTCCTATACGCGCTAAGAAAACAATTTTGGAGGTGTTAGCTCCCTTCCAATATTTTTGTAGTAGTAGTAATAATAATAATAATAATAATAATAATAATAATAATAATAATAATAATAATAATAATAATAATAATAATAATAATCTTAGTAGTAGTAGTAGTAGTAGTAGTAGTAGTAGCAGCAGCAGCAACAGTAGAAGCAGTAGTTTTTTTCCCTCTCTTCCTCTTCTTACCATGCGTTTACTTTTTCTTCTTGTTTTGTTGTTGTTGTTGTTGTTGTTGTTGTTGTTGTTGTTGTTGTTGTTGTTGTTGTTGTTGTTGTTCTTCTTCTTCTTCTTCTTCTTCTTCTTCTTCTCCTCCTTCTTCTTCTTCTTCTTCTTGATTTTGATCTTCTACTTCTTCTTGTTCTTCTACATACATACATACTTACATACATAATTGTTGTTTAGATCCAGCGGTTCTTCCTCTTCTTCTTCTCCTACTAATAATTTTTTTAATTAATATTTAAAAAAAAATATTTATGAAATATTTTTTTTATTATTCCTCCTTTTTCTTCTTCTTCTTCTTCTTCTTCTTCTTCTTCTTCTTCTTCTTCTTCTTCTTCTTCTTCTTCTTCTTCTTCTTCTAAACGATGATTTTGCTAACAACTGGCTGGTGTGCGTTGTGTGTGCAGGCGGTGATAACTGATATGCAAGCTAAAGTTCCCAAGTGCCATCGCTCGGTCCTCCTTGCAGGCTGGTGTGATGATATTCTGGGAAAGATACGTTTATCTTACTAGGGGGTAAGACTTATTGATAGATGGGCGATGCGCTACCACTATCGATCGTTCTTTTACCAGAAGTCCTAAAGTGGTGTGAGAGACAGATCACGGTACTTTGGTCACATAAAATTTATATTTGTTCTCGGGAATTTTAGTATCATTTGGCTCAACTTGAGAACCGGTGATGACTAATCAAAAGACTAGATAATTATGTCTCAAGAGAAGAAAACTAATAACTACACAACAATACAAATAGAATGACACCAGTCGTATGTATGTAATTTCACTTTTTATATATTCAACACAAACTTTAACATTTCTGCATTAATCGGTAAATTAATAAGTAATATAGTTCCAAGTGCTGGGAAAATGTCTTAACAGGTTTCTCTCGTCATTTGCTACCTGCGGTTACGATTTTCATTCTTCGTAAGTTTCAAAGGTTCTAGTTTCTCGAGGGTATGACTCAGTTCTTGGGGGGGACTTAGCTAAGGTAAGTCGGGCCGCTCTTGAAGCTGTGGGGTTTGGACGTGGTCAGGTAGAATCGTGGTAGTTCTCCTTGGTTCCACGGGAGCGACGGTCAGGCGTTCGTCTCCACAAACGTGATCCCAGGTCCGACCTGGAAAAGTCGGAGCTCTGGCTACAGTATTCTCGTTAGCTATAAGTGTGCGGTCTCCTCTGCAAAGTGTCCATAGCATCAGACACCTGCAGGGTTCCCATATGCACAATTCAATTCGAATCTTACGGCTAAAATACATTAATCCACATGCCTACTGTCTCAGAAACAATAATCTGTTTCTGTAACTATATCAAGGACATATTATTTATACATGGCAATCAATATACAATAAACATACACATATCAAAACTATTAGTGTTATCTTACTTGTAGACTCTGGGACTCGTGAAATCGTCTTTTACGTCTCTAGCACCCTCTTGATGAGATGGAGATAGACGAACACTGCAGTTTGTTCCTTTGGTCGACCCTCACAGCTTAACAGTTCTTTTGCGACTGACTAGCTGAGATTTGGTCCCCAAAGGTATGCAAAAGTTCCCAATAGTCTTCTGACCAATCGTTTTTAGCTCTAGTTTTCGTTAATCCCGCATCTACAGGAATATGGTTCTAATTTGAATAGTTCCTCCCCTTCTCTCTTGTCACTGGACACGCATAATTACTTTTCAAGTGGAGTATCAGGGATAGAGTGAAGAACAGATGCCATAACGATAAGCGGTGCCTGCCCAATACGGGTGACATCATCTTGGTAACTTTTGGCTGGAGTGAGCTACTTAGTGTCTCATGGCGAAGACAACGCTATGGTTAGTTTTTGACTAAAGTATGCTATTTAGAATTCTTGGTCGCCAAGCCTGTTGATGGTATCGGTAGCTATTGGCGGTGTGACTGTTTCAAGGAAGTTAATTTGCCATGTGTGGGCTGCTTGTTGGCTAACTATTGTATTAACGTCCAGTTTCGTTCGATGGTATCTCTGTTTCGCTAAGCTAATTTCCTCCATGTTTGTCGTCAGTATTTCTGCTGTCACATAGGCCCCCCAAAAAACTATTCTTACACGTGGGTAAGAATTGGTACTGAAATGGTGGCGCAAATATGTACATGCATTATTTACATAGAGTACTGGGGAAGAGGTCACTGGGGTACAAAGCTGGGTGCATCCACCCGCAACTGTGAGGGGTTGGAAGCAAGGTTAGGTTTGTCTACAGTGGGCACGGGGTATCTGCTGAGGTAGTCAGCTCCGTGGTTACTCTTTCCGGGTATGTATTCTACATGAAATGAGTAGGGCTGTAGCAAGAGTGACCAACGCATGAGTCTGGCGTTGAGTTTCTGCGATGACGCAAGGAAGGTTAAGGGTTGGTGGTCGCACTGCACCTTGAAATGAGCGCCATACAAATACATCTGGAATTTCTGGATGGCCCAGACCAATGCCAAACATTCTTTTTCTACTGTTGCGTAATTGTGTTCAGCTTTGTTTAATTTCCGGCTGGCATACGCGACTGGCAGGAGAAGTGTGGGGTCATTGGGGTCAGATTGTAGTAGGGTTGCTCCTAAACCTTGATTGCTCGCATCTGTGCGTAGCACGAATGGTTGGGTTGCATCGGGCAACTTCAGGATGGGTTGTGAGGTGAGTCTGGCTTTCAGGGTTTGGAACGCATCTTCGCACTCGGCATTCCATTCTACTTTCTCGGGCGCTTTCTTCTTGGTTAGATCAGACAATGGCGCGGCGATGGAATTGAAGTTGGCAACGAATTTCTGGTAGTAGCCACATAGGCCTAGAAACGATTGCACATCCTTTTTGTTTATCGGGCGCGGTGCCTTGTTCATTTTCGCGATGTTCTTGTCTTCCGGAAGAAGACTGCCGTGTCTGAGTGTGTGACCGAGAAACTCTATCTCTTCGTATCCTAGCAGGCACTTTGTCGGTCGGGCTGTTAGTCCGGTTTCCCTAAGTCGCTGAAGAACGGTAGAGAGAAGTCTTAAATGGTCATCCCAGGTGTGGGTCGCGATTAAGATATCATCCATAAAGTGATGGAGTTCTTCTTCTTGAATGGGCGCGAGAAGTTGTTTCATCATTCGTGAGAAAATGCTTGGTGCGTTGTTCAGTCCAAACGGTAAGACATTGAACTCATAGTGGCCATCAGCTGTACTGAAGGCTAGATACGGTCTTAGGTGCTCTGGCACCGGTATCTGATAGTACCCTTTGCTTAGGTCTATTCGCGAGAAGTATTTTGCGTTATGCAATTTCGCGAACAGTTGTGCTGTGTCTGGTAGCGGTTCAGCTTGGAATTCCGTCACGGCATTCAGTCTGCGGTAGTCAATGCATAAGCGATGCTCTCCGCTCGGTTTGCGTAAGAGGACTATTCCAGCGCTGTATGGGGAGGTTGAGGGGGAAATTATTCCTGCCTCTAATAGGGTTTCTATCTCCTGCTTGACAGCGGTTTGTTTGGCAAGCGGGATAGGGTACGGTTTTACTCGGACAGGGGTAGTGTCAGTCAAGGTCATTGTCACTTCAACTAACGGTGTCTGTCCAGGTATGTCCGTCAACACTGCTTGGTGTTGTGCAACTATCTCCATTATCTGTCTTTGTCTGTCTGTCGATAGTTTTGGGTTGATAGCTACGTCTCTGTACGTCTCGCTGCTTTTCAGCGGATACTCGATAGCTAGATCCTCTGTTGCTTCGACTTCTTCTGCTATTGACAAAGCCATTAAATGATCTGTGGATGTTGCGTCATCGCGGTCTAGGTACCGTTTGAGCAAGTTGATGTGGTACATTCTCTCTTTTCCCTTTACCTTGATCCGGTAGTTTGTTCGCGACACTTTTTGCGTGACTACGTACGGGCCTTGCCATGCAATTTCTAGTTTGTTGGACCCGCTGGGGAGTAGGAGTAGGACTTTGTCTCCTTCAGCTAATTCTCGCTCTTTGGTGTTTTTGTTGTAGTGCCGAGCCTGGCGCGCGCGAGCTTGTTTGATGGCAGACGTTGCTAGTTGCCAGGTAGAGTGTAGGCGGCCACGTAATTCCGTTACGTATTGGGTAGCTGTTTTAACCTCTTCGTCTACCTGAGAATCTGTCCATCCTCGCTTCAGTGCTTCAAGCGGACCGGCTATCGGACGACCAAATAACAAGGTTGCCGGGGGAAATCCCGTTGACGCGTGCGGAACCTCACGATACGCGAACAGCGCGGCTGCTACGTAGGTATCCCAAGTCTCTGGCTTTTCGTTTACGAGTTTGCGCAGGATGGAAATTAGCGTACCGTTAAACCGTTCGACTTGACCGTTACTCTGAGGGTGGTAGGGAGATGAACGAACGTGTTTCGTCTGAATGAGAGAGAATACTTCTTGCATCATCTTTCCCGTAAACTGCGATCCGTTATCTGTTAGGATTTGGTCGGGAAATCCAACTCTTGTGAACATAGTGACCAGCGCTTCTGCTACTCGTTTGGTATCGATAGTAGGAAGGGGTGTTGCTTCACACCACATGGTGCAAGTATCCACTAAGGTTAGGATGTACCGATTGCGCTTTTTTGTGAGTGGCAGTGGGCCTACGATGTCTACTGCTACTCTGTGGAATGGGGGTACCGGTGACGGGCATTTCGCCTAGCGTTACTGGGACGGTCCATCTCTTTGATGCTACCTTCTGGCACTGGGGACAAGAGCGGACAAAGCGCGTAATGTCTCCTGTTATTCCCGGCCAATGATAGTGAGCGGTAATTCTCTGAATTGTTGCACTCACGCCCATGTGCCCGCTAAATGCAATGGCGTGTCCTACCTCTAGTACCTGTGGTCTATGTTTGGCAGGGACAACTAATTGAGAGTGGTCGTGGTCTGTCTGTCTGTACAGTAGTCCGTTTTTCTCAAAGAACTCTCCTTTCTTAGGTGGGTTATGCGCCTGAGGGAGTTTTTTGTAGCATTTAGCTAAGGTGGGGTCAGCTAGTTGATCTGCCCTCATCTCGGCTGGTGCCGGATTAGCAGGGAGATTATCTGCAGCGTCCTGTCTTATCTGTGCTCTAGTTTGGACTGATGCAACCGATGCCGGCGCAATTGGCGTCCCTAAATACACATATTTGCACCCTAGTATGATGTCATACAAAGGTGCATCCATTACTGCCGCTTTTACTTTTCCTGACACATATCGGGAGTCTACATGGACTATCGCGATTGGTAAGGTGGAGGCGGGTATGGATCGATCAGGGCCTTGCAAAGTGACGGTCTCGTCGGTGATGTCCTCAGCCGCTACAAGAGTTCGACTGACGATTGCATCGTACGATAACCCGGTGTCGTATAGACATGACGCGGTTTTTCCGTTCACTTCAACTGTTTCACTGACTGGGGGTCGGGACTTATCTGAAGTCTCCAGTTCAACGGTACTTGTTTGACTTACAGCCACTGTGTGCGTTTGATTCGCTGTTCTACGGCAATCAACGGTGTTATGGTTAGTTCTTTTGCAGTTAGAACAATATTTCCGGGGGTTTTGACCTTGACCGGGCGGTTTCCCCGAGTTTTGGGTTTTCTTGTTATCCGAATTCTGCTGATTCTGATTAGACTGCTGTGTTTGTTGTGGGTGGAGTTTCTGGTTGTTTCCATCTCTGCTGGGTTTATCTGTTACCTTGCGTTTAGCTTCGTTTTCATGCGCGGTGGTGTAACGGTCCGCTAGTTTGATTAGATCAGCTAAGTTCTCGGCCCCTTGTTCCGCGGTGAACATCCTAGTTTCTGGCGTCATTGCATCGCGTAACTGTTCGCTAAGGATTAGTTCAGCAAGATCCGCGAATGATTCTTCTAGGTTGGATAAGGCTAACCATTTACGCAAGTAGGTTTCCAATCTGTCTACAAACTGACTGTGGCTTTCACCTTTCTCTTTCCGCGAGTTGCGCAATTTCTTACGGTAGGTTTCGGCGGTCAACTCGAACCATATCAAAAGTGCTTTCTTTAGAGCTGGGTAATCGTTACTTTGTCCTGTGGGCAATTTCGCATACACGTCATAGGCTGTACCTCTCAATCCTTGAGCTAATTTTATGTTCCATTTGTTATAGTCAAGTTCGAATTCCTGTGCTAAGCGCTCAAACCGATCAAGATATGCATCTATCCTATCAACTTTCTCGTCAAATGGACTTAGAAAAAAATTCATGCCTGGAGTGATGGACGGAGGTTGGGGAGGGTTGTCAGATGAGTTTGACAGTAGGCTAATATTCGGGTCAGTTGCCCGAGCTGCTATCAACTGGTCCCTTTCTTTTTCCCTGGCTTCAATGTCCATCTTTTTTAGACGTTCTGCCATCTCTAATTCCATGTTTTTTAACTTTTCTGCATGGTCTCTTTCCTCAGCACGGGCTTTTTCTGCCGCCTTCTCGGCACAGATTCTTTCTTCAGCTCTAGCTTTTTCTGCACAGATTCGTTCTTCAGCTCTAGCTTTTTCGGCATGGATTCGTTCTTCAGCTCTAGCTTTTTCGGCATGGATTCGTTCTTCTGTTCTGGATTTTTCCAATTTATCCCATTCTGAGGTTACATACGTGATTAAATCTTGCCCTGCTAGACCTAGTGCTATTCCCTCCTCCCTTAATTCACGGCGTACTTTTATGAAGTCGGCCATGATAGATTTCTAGATTTCCAGAGTCCAAAAGCAAGATAACCTAACTACTCTTAGTCAATCTAGTTTAACACAAGTACAATCAAAATATCCCTATGTGAGATGTTACCAGCGATCCACAACAATTTTCAATCAATGCATAAGACACAATTATCTTACATCAATCAATACATACATGTGCATACAACAATCAATTCAATTCATGCAATTCAAAAATCAAGAAAATGTTTTTCCCAATGTAACTGAGTCAACTCTCGGATTTTGTACTAGACCACTGTTACGAATCCTAAGTGAGGTAATGTTTTCTATTCGTTATTATCTTAGGTTACTCAAGATATAGATACAAAAATTTATTATCCCGGACGAGCCCCCATATGTGATGATATTCTGGGAAAGATACGTTTATCTTACTAGGGGGTAAGACTTATTGATAGATGGGCGATGCGCTACCACTATCGATCGTTCTTTTACCAGAAGTCCTAAAGTGGTGTGAGAGACAGATCACGGTACTTTGGTCACATAAAATTTATATTTGTTCTCGGGAATTTTAGTATCATTTGGCTCAACTTGAGAACCGGTGATGACTAATCAAAAGACTAGATAATTATGTCTCAAGAGAAGAAAACTAATAACTACACAACAATACAAATAGAATGACACCAGTCGTATGTATGTAATTTCACTTTTTATATATTCAACACAAACTTTAACATTTCTGCATTAATCGGTAAATTAATAAGTAATATAGTTCCAAGTGCTGGGAAAATGTCTTAACAGGTTTCTCTCGTCATTTGCTACCTGCGGTTACGATTTTCATTCTTCGTAAGTTTCAAAGGTTCTAGTTTCTCGAGGGTATGACTCAGTTCTTGGGGGGGACTTAGCTAAGGTAAGTCGGGCCGCTCTTGAAGCTGTGGGGTTTGGACGTGGTCAGGTAGAATCGTGGTAGTTCTCCTTGGTTCCACGGGAGCGACGGTCAGGCGTTCGTCTCCACAAACGTGATCCCAGGTCCGACCTGGAAAAGTCGGAGCTCTGGCTACAGTATTCTCGTTAGCTATAAGTGTGCGGTCTCCTCTGCAAAGTGTCCATAGCATCAGACACCTGCAGGGTTCCCATATGCACAATTCAATTCGAATCTTACGGCTAAAATACATTAATCCACATGCCTACTGTCTCAGAAACAATAATCTGTTTCTGTAACTATATCAAGGACATATTATTTATACATGGCAATCAATATACAATAAACATACACATATCAAAACTATTAGTGTTATCTTACTTGTAGACTCTGGGACTCGTGAAATCGTCTTTTACGTCTCTAGCACCCTCTTGATGAGATGGAGATAGACGAACACTGCAGTTTGTTCCTTTGGTCGACCCTCACAGCTTAACAGTTCTTTTGCGACTGACTAGCTGAGATTTGGTCCCCAAAGGTATGCAAAAGTTCCCAATAGTCTTCTGACCAATCGTTTTTAGCTCTAGTTTTCGTTAATCCCGCATCTACAGGAATATGGTTCTAATTTGAATAGTTCCTCCCCTTCTCTCTTGTCACTGGACACGCATAATTACTTTTCAAGTGGAGTATCAGGGATAGAGTGAAGAACAGATGCCATAACGATAAGCGGTGCCTGCCCAATACGGGTGACATCATCTTGGTAACTTTTGGCTGGAGTGAGCTACTTAGTGTCTCATGGCGAAGACAACGCTATGGTTAGTTTTGACTAAAGTATGCTATTTAGAATTCTTGGTCGCCAAGCCTGTTGATGGTATCGGTAGCTATTGGCGGTGTGACTGTTTCAAGGAAGTTAATTTGCCATGTGTGGGCTGCTTGTTGGCTAACTATTGTATTAACGTCCAGTTTCGTTCGATGGTATCTCTGTTTCGCTAAGCTAATTTCCTCCATGTTTGTCGTCAGTATTTCTGCTGTCACAGCTGGACGGTTTTTTCTTCTCCAACCTGCAGTCTTCCTTCTACTCAACCTCAGATTTCTCCGCCAGGAAACAGGATTCAGGCGGAGTGACCCTGCTTACTCATTACACCCTCCCCGCTTACCATCTCCGCCCCCTCTCCAACGTTTCTCTCCAAAAGGCACCCTCTCTCCCCACCTAAACCCTCCCTCCATGACTCCCTTCCCACTTTTCCTTCCACTCCCCCACTCAAATAAAATATTTCAGGACTGTACCAGACTCATCATTATCGTCTCTGTCTTATCATCGAGGTCTTGGAATAGCGTCCCTAGTTAGTGGAAGCCAAGAACCTTCATTTGACGGGAAAATAATCATAGGTCACCACGACTGCCAAAGTACATGTCCTGACGTCAACTGCACAGAGACCGTAGAAATTCCATATGGCAGTTTTGACGTGCTGTACAATTTTGCTGTGGTAGATCGTATTTTCACCACCTCAGCGGCTTTTAACCTTTTATTGGAAAGCTTTAAATATAAATGTAAAATAAAAAAAAAATTTAATATTCACTATATTCACTCAGATTTTTTAAAGTGATGCGAGTAGCAACGGGATTTGAGCAAATAAGGTTTGCTATTCTTGACTTCTACAAGATAAACAAACAAACCCGAAAAGCCTGAAGGCTATGTTGACGCTGTGTTCCCAGTCCCTAGTTTAAAGTTGTTACCGCCGAGTTCCACAAGTAAAATACCATAGGGGACATATGAAATGTGCACCCTCGTTGGGGTGCCGGGGGTTTCAGTATAAATAGTATCCCCACTTTCTGGAAATTTAGTGCTTTAAATTCCCACTGTCGCTGTCTTTCTCAATTGCTCTTTCTCATTCCTGCTCTGTTCTATCAATCTGCTATACTATCTTCTTCTTCTTCGCTAGACCAGTCATCTACCTTTTTTCTTGAAAACTCTTCCGGGACAAGACTCCTTATTTGTGTATGAGGTCTGTTGGATCAGCTTCAGAATATTGGACGCTTTCTGCCAGGTGATCACTAGGGCTTCCTATGATGTTATTATTTAGCAATGTAGGCATTTTATATGTATGTGTTTTGTTGATAATTTATAATGATGTTTGTATTCTATTTTGTGTTTTGTAAACGGGGGTTCGATAAATTAGAGTACAGCCTCAGCGTCCCCTGCTTGGGATGTCTTTATTGTAAAGTGACTGGCTGGTGGAGAGCTTTCAGTTTTACCACTAGGGTTGTTTCAGCAGACCTTTTATGCGTATCAAGGGTTATCCGGTCCTGATTTGGCTCGGAAGAGTCCGCTGGACCTAAAGCAATAATCATGTCATGTAATGTATATGAAATGTGCAGCACCACAGCTGTGGAACAGACTAATCACAATCACTGCCAAAGAGTTCCAAATGAGGCTTTCAAGAATGTGGCAGGTGAAACCCTTCCTCTTTGACAGCAAAACCACTTGCGCCAAGAACGAAAAACGAAGCTTAACGTCCTATTGCATCAGCGTTAAGGACGATCACCACGTCGCCACCCTGACAACAATGATCATCATCATCATATCAAAGATGAGATCCTACGGATCTCTTTTTACTTGCGCCAAGCCTTTTTGAGGCCTGTTATTTCTACTGGCGCCAATTGTACCTTCCCCTGCTGATCACGGCACAAATCACACAGGAGTTTTGTTTACGCTGCAATTAATTTGTTGTTGTTGGCTTTTTGGGTGCTTGGGGAAATTGTGCTGGTGAGGTTGGGTTGGGTTGGTGTTGGTGACGGGGTGGGCGGGGAAGGGGATGGTGGATTGTGAGCTCATTCCAATGTAACTGTCATGGACCCACTGAAAAGATCGCACATTTGAATTTACAAGGTAAAATAGAGGTCGACTGCTGGAGTTTTGAAGTCAAAATGTCAAAATGATGAGGCGGTAAAAAGGTCCATTAGAGTGAAAAGAGGCAGCGCCTCCAGTCTTAGGTTCTTCAGTGGCCAACTGATAGATTCTGAAGATTTGTGTGGACTTGGTAGATGTTGATAAGTGTTCAATACATTGCAGAAATTCTAATAATAGTCACGGAATGTTCCCCAAGTAATTTAAGATGTATAATTGATATGTGAGCGAAGATGATAGGAGTGAATGTAACCTGCTCTGTTCCTAGTGTGTGAGGAGTATGGAAACGTATGAAAAGCGCTATATAAGAACGATTAAATATAAGAACGATTAAATAAATAAATAAATAAATAAACGTGCGCTTTTGAACTTGAACGTTGGTGTGGGCAGCAACTAACTTCGTGTTCCAGAGATATTGACTTTAGTGCTGAATAGGATTTCCGCAAGGTCAATTTACAGCTGTCTCTACGTGTGTAGCACTTTTCTGGATGGTTATGACGTGTTGTTGTTTTTTTTTGCTTCATTAATTAGTAAAAGCAAAATGGTTCCAGTGACCTTGACCTTTACGGTAAAGCAAGTTAATTATTAATTATTTAATTAAGTCGTTTATTAATTAAATAGTTTATTGGTTTATTTATTTGTGGTTTTTTATGTATTTATCTGTTTACTATAATAACGTTATGCTAATATTCTTTGTAGCGTTTATTTCATTACTGAGGGACGCGGCGCTTATTTGTGCTATATATCTCTATTTGGATATCTGCTTTACATTTCTACAAGTTACGGATTCCTAAACGTTTTGCATGTAGTGTTATTATTATTATTATTATTATTATTATTATTATTATTATTATTATTATTATTATTATTATTATTAAAAGCCTGTTCATGCGCTTTGACTAAGAATTGATGATTTTTATGTGAGCTAATCAATTATGTTTTATATCTTTTTGGGTCGCATACTTTTAAAGCGAAGTCTTTCACGCTGCAACATCGGTTCGTTTTTATTGAAGGACTTTACATTTACCTTTAGCCTGAAACAAGGTGGCAAACCATTCAAACGTATTTGGGAAGACAGACATTGACACACAAAGTCGACAAATACGCATTTTCAAAAGGGTCATGTTTCTTGGCGGTTTTGTCACTCGGCTTTATCATAACGAAACAAACAGGAAATATGTGTGGCGAAATGGGAGGCGACTGGTTCAAGCTTGGGAGAGAGGTTGTCTATCTTACATTTGTTGGTTTTGACTAGCCTTGGGTGGCTCCTGCTGTGCAGAATCCTTTTGGAGTGGCCATTGAGTTATGCAGGACAATGCGACACGACATATGTTCTCCCGGATGACCATTCGTCTGCTGCTTTTGGTGGTGAGCAGGACTACATTGTCGGCAGGCATTTTATGCAAGGCTTGTATGGAGTGTCGTGGCACTAGTAGCCGGCAACCCGGTTTACTATCAACGCTTCACCTCCCTGCAGGGCAAATATTTGTATGTCCCTCGTAAGATAAAGTAAAATAACAGCTCGGGTGGGGCCCTGTTCTTAAGGTGGTGGCCGAGAGACGGGAGTCAAATATTTCCGCTCAGCTACATATGGAATCATTGGCTACGATCTGAAGCTTTTGCAACCAAAAGTATAAAAATCGGTTCAGCCAAATTTTACATAAAGCTCAAAAGGTGTTTAGAAAACGGTGAAGCAAAATGACCTTGAACTTTGAGATAGTATAAATGCGAATGATGTAACATTGTTAGCAGTAGTGAAAGTTCCCGCAAAGTAACAATGATGCAACATTGTTAGCAGTAGTTAAAGTTCCCGCAAAGTCAAAATGATGTAACATTGTTAGCAGTAGTTAAAGTTCCCGCAAAGTCAAAATGATGTAACATTGTTAGCAGTAGTTAAAGTTCCCGCAAAGTCAAAATGATGTAACATTGTTAGCAGTAGTTAAAGTTCCCGCAAAGTCAAAATGATGTAACATTGTTAGCAGTAGTTAAAGTTCCCGCAAAGTCAAAATGATGTAACATTGTTAGTAGTAGTTAAAGTTCCCGCAAAGTCAAAATGATGTAACATTGTTAGCAGTAGTTAAAGTTCCCGCAAAGTCAAAATGATGTAACATTGTTAGTAGTAGTTAAAGTTCCCGCAAAGTCAAAATGATGTAACATTGTTAGTAGTAGTTAAAGTTCCCGCAAAGTCAAAATGATGTAACATTGTTAGTAGTAGTTAAAGTTCCCGCAAAGTCAAAATGATGTAACATTGTTAGTAGTAGTTAAAGTTCCCGCAAAGTCAAAATGATGTAACATTGTTAGTAGTAGTTAAAGTTCCCGCAAAGTCAAAATGATGTAACATTGTTAGTAGTAGTTAAAGTTCCCGCAAAGTCACAATGATGTAACATTGTTAGCAGTAGTTAAAGTTCCCGCAAAGTCACAATGATGTAACATTGTTAGCAGTAGTTAAAGTTCCCGCAAAAGAAAAAAATAAGAATTTTGGTTCAGTCATTGTTGAAATAAGGCAAAAAGTGTGTTTTAAACAAAAGGTTAAATTTCGGAACGACGGAGCGACCGACTGTTGGACTGAAAGGATGGCCCATCATTTGAAGTACCTGTATACCACTACTGAATGATGGCCCATCATTTGAAGTACCTGTATACCACTACTGAAGGATGGCCCATCATTTGAAGTACCTGTATACCACTACTGAAGGATGGCCCATCATTTGAAGTACCTGTATACCACTACTGAAGGATGGCCCATCATTTGAAGTACCTGTATACCACTACTGAAGGATGGCCCATCATTTGAAGTACCTGTATACCACTACTGAAGGATGGCCCATCATTTGAAGTACCTGTATACCACTACTGAAGGATAGCCCATCATTTGAAGTACCTGTATACCACTACTGAAGGATGGCCCATCATTTGAAGTACCTGTATACCACTACCGAAGGATTTGAAGTACCTGTATACCACTACTGAAGGATGGCCCATCATTTGAAGTACCTGTATACCACTACTGAAGGATGGCCCATCATTTGAAGTACCTGTATACCACTACTGAAGGATGGCCCATCATTTGAAGTACCTGTATACCACTACTGAAGGATGGCCCATCATTTGAAGTACCTGTATACCACTACTGAAGGATGGCCCATCATTTGAAGTACCTGTATACCACTACTGAATGTTGGATCATCATTTGAAGTACCTGTATACCACTACTGAAGGATGGCCCATCATTTGAAGTACCTGTGTACCACACTACTGAAGGATGGCCCATCATTTGAAGTACCTGTATACCACTACTGAAGGATGGCCCATCATTTGAAGTACCTGTATACCACTACTGTATACCACTACTGAAGGATGGCCCATCATTTGAAGTACCTGTATACCACAACTGAAGGATGGTTCATCATTTGAAGTACCTGTATACCACAATTGAAGGATGGCCCATCATTTGAAGTACCTGTATACCACTACTGAAGGATGGCCCATCATTTGAAGTAGGCCTACCTGTATATCACTCCTGTATACCACTACTGAAGGATGGCCCATCATTTGAAGTACCTGTATACCACTACTGAAGGATTTCCCATCATTTGAAGTACCTGTATACCACTACTGTATACCACTACTGAAGGATGGCCCATCATTTGAAGTACCTGTATACCACTACTGTATACCACTACTGAAGGATGGCCCATCATTTGAAGTACCTGTATACCACTACTGAAGGATGGCCCATCATTTGAAGTAGGCCTACCTGTATATCACTCCTGTATACCACTACTGAAGGATGGCCCATCATTTGAAGTACCTGTATACCACTACTGAAGGATTTCCCATCATTTGAAGTACCTGTATACCACTACTGAAGGATGGCCCATCATTTGAAGTACCTGTATACCACTACTGAAGGATGGCCCATCATTTGAAGTACCTGTATACCACTACTGAAGGATGGCCCATCATTTGAAGTACCTGTATACTACTGAAGGATGGCCCATCATTTGAAGTACCTGTATACCACTACTGAAGGATGGCCCATTTGAAGTACCTATATACCACTACTAAAGGATGGCCCATCATTTGAAGTACCTGTATACCACTACTGAAGGATGGCCCATCATTTGAAGTTCCTGTATACCACTACTGAAGGATGGCCCATCATTTGAAGTACCTGTATACCACTACTGAAGGATGGCCCATCATTTGAAGTACCTGTATACCACTACTAAAGGATGGCCCATCATTTGAAGTACCTGTATACCACTACTGAAGGATGGCCCATCATTTGAAGTACTGTATACCACTACTGAAGGATGGCCCATCATTTGAAGTACCTGTATACCACTACTGAAGGATGAACCATCATTTGAAGTACCTGTATACCACTACAGAAGGATGGCCCATCATTTGAAATACCCATGTACCAAACATCATCAAAATCGGTCAACCCGTTGTAGTTGATTTTGTGTGTAGATATTCAGCAGCACATGTTTAGCAACAAAATGGTTCCAGTGCCCTTGACCTTTGCAGTACGGGACAGGAGGCAGGCCACTAACCCAGGTTAGTTAGTTAGTTAGTTACGTTAGTCATTGTTTATAGGGTCCAGCGGACTGCAAAGAGCTGAATCATGACCACCCTGCTAACCTAGGTAATGTTCCTACGACGTTTGATCAAAATCTGTGTAGTGGGTCTTGAGAAATGGCTTCCAACGGACAGAAAGACCAACCGACAGACTGATTCCCCCCGACTATTTCAAAGTATTTCCGAATAAATCGGGAAATAAGAAACGGAAATAGGAGTACTTCCTAAATAGCTGTCAACATGTATTTTGTACCGCTTTTCAGGGGAAGCAACTCTCGTTGACCTACTTTCGGTTTATTTAGGCGTACTGTAAACATGTATTTTGTACCGCTTTTCATGGGAAGCAACTCTACTTTCGGGTTATTTAGGGATAATGCCTATTTAGCTTTGACATGAAGCACCTGATGAAAATTTGTATAACTTAGAGGGTGTGTTTATTTAATTTTAATTTTTTATTTCTCATTATGACAACATGGTTGTTATTGCTTCTTTTGCATTTGACATCTCTGACCATTACGATAATACATTGATATTCATTTGACACTTTAGACAATACGTTGTTTACTCCTGGTACTATTTTGTTTGAAAATCCCATTTCTTCTTCTAACAAATCGTGGCTTGCTTTTTATTATTTTAGGGGAACTAATTTTCAAAATGGATGATCTGAATAAACGGGATGAATACATTAAAAAGGAATGCATACTTCGGAAATATTAGGACCTTTCGCAGCTTGTCAAAGTCACTTCCTTTCGTGGAGAGGGACTAGTTTCTGTCGGTGACGTTTATGCAGCTCGTTAGTAAGTTTATTCAAAGGTAAAAGGTCACGAATGTCGTCGAGCGCAGTCAGCGGGGTTTCGTGAAATCGTGGATATATTTTGTTTATTACATTGGTTGTATGAAATCCAGCATGATATGATGTGATTTTGTGTACGAACTCTTACTCAACCATTTCAGATGTGAAAACAGGAGATCTACACTCGTGTTGAGACTTTGAAAGTAGTTTTAAGTGAAGTACTAGAAGTAGGCCTACTTGGAGGTAGCCATGGTTTTTTTTTCTTCTCATAATTAAAACTGTTTAGTTTTGTTGCAGTGGTTTTTTTCAAAACTCAGCAATAACAAACATTTTTAATACACATATGTTTAATAACAAAATGACAAATCAGTATAGATGTGTGCTTCTATTTTGAGACAAATGAATTTCTGAGTATGGGATGATGTAATAACGTTATTTTGATGAGGTGATGATGAAATGATGGAGTTATCATGATTGGACGATGTAATGTTATTTTGATGAGGGGATGATGTAATGTTATTCTGATTATGGGATGATGTAATGTTATTCTGATTATGGGATGATGTAATGTTATTCTGATTATGGGATGCTGGTGTATTTAAGGCACGTTTCCTCTGTGAGTTTAATTTGATGCTTTTGGCACCTACGTATTTGCAAATGTACACTAACGATGCCAATGTAGCACATTAAATTGTGTTCTGGAAGTTTATAATAATAATAATAATAATAATAATAATAATAATAATAATAATAATAATAATAATAATAATAATAATAATAATAATACGAGACGCTATGTTTCTGGCCATAGGGGGATGAACCGCAGTTTTTGTTGTTTACATTTTTAATGTAGGATTTGCTGCTGTTGGTGAAATCTGATCTTGGAGCATTGCATTAGGTCCATCGCAGCAAGTACTGTAATTGGCAGTGATGTATATATGTATTTCAATGTTACATTAAATCACAATGGATGCCCTCTTTTTAAGAATGTCCTTAAATTAGATTCCTTCGTTTTGCCTCCTCGCGCCCGTTACACTTGTGCTACTTTTGTAGCTTCCGTTTACAACAACGCTGTTTGTTGAATTCTCCAAGTGATTCCATTCAAAGTATATTTTTGTTTCCTTCAATGGGGTGAAAAGTCTTCGGTTTTAAGTCATAAAAGCTGTCAATTTCAAATAGCTTTCGGCGCTCTTCCAGACACCTTGTTCAGCAAAAATGACTGACTGTGACTGCAAACTGAGTCAGTTATGGCACGCCCGTGAGAACCACTCACTAGGTGAGACTGACGCAGGGTCTTCATGTAGACTGTGGGAGAAAGTGGCGACGTCTGTGTCCGCTGTTATGATAATGGTGTGGTCATTATTGGCAATACCCAAGTAAAGCATTTTCAGCGTGTTTTGCTGTTATTTTTGGGAGGTAAAGTAAGTTCTTGCGGGTCATTGCTGTGCACGAGGCATTGAGCAGTGAACGGTGGAAAACCTGTTGCGTAGTTCAAATTTGAAATGTAAGTTTGTTTAAATAATAAAGAAGTTTTATTTCTGCGGCATATTAAATACAACCCCGGAATGTAGCATATTAAATACAACCCCGGAATGTAGCATATTAAATACAACCCCGAAATGTAGCGTATTAAATACAACCCCGGAATGTAGCATACACCACTGCATGATGTTGTATTTTAATCTGAGATGTTTTCTATCAGTGTTTTATGTGGAGTATAAGATGTGTTATCACTCCGAGACGTGGAATGTGCAAACACTGTGCGTTGCTCATTACGAATAATTAATTATGCGAACAAAGACAACTAATATATTACAGTTATTTATTTATTTAATTAGCTACGTGTTGATCCAGAATGTTTGTTTTCGTAAATGAAGTTTTGATTTGACTGACAGAATTATTAGTTTAATTAATAATTAAAGCCGAATCAGGACCACAAAATCAGGACTACAACTTGGTTGAAAGAGGACTCGCCCCCTATCCGTGTTAAAGATCTGATGAAACAACCCTAGTGGTAACACTGAAGGCACTCCACCAGCCGGTCAATTTACAATAAAACGCAAGGGATGCTGAGGCTATACTCTGATTTCTCGAAACCTCGTTCGATAAATTAGAGTATAGCCTCAGCGTCCCCTGCGTGGAATGCCTTTATTACTGAAGGCGCTCCACCAGCCGGTCACTTTACAATAAAGGCATCCCACGCAGGGGAGAGGAACAAGAACTTGAACAGCTGGTGCAGAGGCTTGACACCACCTCCAGAGCCTATGGAATGGAAATAAGTGCAGAGAAGACCAAATGATTACCAACAACACCAATGGCATCAACACGGACATCAAAGTCCAAGGCCAATCCCTCAACACAATGCATAGCTTCAAATATTTAGGAGCCATTGTATCAGACAATGTGTCCCGACAGGAAGTCCTGTCCAGGATCGCACAAACAACTGCTTCCCTGGCGAGGTTGAAGCCAATTTGGAAAGACAGGACCATCAGTCTACATTCCAAGGTAAGGCTGCTGCGCTCCCTTGTCATCTCCATCTTCCTATATGCTTGCGAAACATGGACCCTCACAGCAGATCTCCAACGAAGAATACAAAGCAAGGAGATGAGGTGCTACAGAAGACTTCTTGGCATTTCCTATACCCAGCACCTCACCAACGACGAATCCGACAGACCATTACACAAGCCATTGGACAACACGATGACCTGCTCACAGTGGTGAAAAAAACGGAAACTCCGATGGTATGGCCACGTCACCAGATCATCAGGTCTTGCAAAAACCATCCTGCAAGGCACAGTGCCAGGAGGTAGAAGAAGAGGGAGACCGAAAAAGAGGTGGGAGGACAACATTCGAGAATGGACTGGTTTGACACTGAGCGAAACAATCATGGTTGCTGAGGACAGGGAAAGATGGAGTACGCTGGTTAAACGATCATCTGTGGTGCCCCTTCAGTGTTACCTCTAGGAGGCAAACGAAGCTTAACGTCCTAACCACGTCGCCACTCTGACATTGATCATTATGAACACATCGAAGAACGCGTATAACTCTAGTATTGTTTCAGCAGATCTTTTATACGGATCGGGGGTGAGTTCTCTTTCAACCAAGTTGTGGTCCTAATTTTGTTGTCCTGATTCGGCTCTTTGCAATCCGCTGGTCCCTGTAAGCAATGAATAACTAACTAATTTGGTGAACAGAGGTGGTGTATGTAGTTTAAGATTTTTTTAACTTTAGTTATTTACTTATTTACTTTGTTTAATGAGGTGCGCTGGTTTTTGTTTCATTTTGAAGAAATGCTGGTTGGAAAGGAAAATGTTATCATTGTTGTACTTACGTTCTGTTTTAATTTTTTAACTGTCTCTCCCAATCCCAGAGTTTAGTTTAGTTTGCTTTCCAGGCGCCCTGGCAGCCATGACAAGTTAAACTTTTTCTCAAGAAAGTTTGTCAGATTGGTTATGAATTTATTTCAGTTTGTCGCTCTAAAAATATTTATTGTAGGTTTTTATTGATTTATTATATATTGCATGTCTGCATTGAAGAAAAAGCCAAATTCTTATGATTGTATCTAACGTACTCGGCAGTGTGGTTGTTATAATTATGTACATGGATCGAAACATTTTGTTGTATAACGATTATTATCTAATTCCTTATATTTTTTATTATTATTATTATTATTATTATTATTATTATTATTATTATTATTATTATTATTATTATTATTATTATTATTATTATTATTACCCGCGTTGGGGTGCCGGGGGTTTCTGTATAAATAGTATCCCCACTTTTAGTGCTTTCAGGTCCCCTATACGCTCCATGTGTCCGGGGGCGTAATCTACTCAATCAATCAATCAATCAATCAATCAGTGCTTTAAATTACCACTGTTTCTGTCATTCTCATTTATTCTTTCTCGTTCTTAATCTGTTCTATTAATCAACTATCTTCTGTCTTCATCGTTAGACCAGTCACCTAACTTTTTTTTCTTAAAAACTCTCCCAAATCACCTCTGTGTATGGGGTCTGATGGGTCAGCTTGAGGATATTGGACGCTTTCTGCCAAATGGTCAATGGGGCTTTCTATGGTATTATTATGTAGCAATGTAGGCATTTTATATGTGTGTATTTTATTAATACTTTATAATGATGTTTATATTCTGTTTTGTTTTTGTAAACGGGGGTTCAATAAATTAGAGAACAGCCTCAGCGTCCCCTGAATGGGATGCTTTTATTGTAAAGTTACCGGTTGGCGAAGTGCCTTCAGTGTTACCATTATCATTTATGTTTGTTTCAGCAGATCTTTTATACGGATAAGGGATGAGTCCTCTTTCAACCAAGTTGTGGTCCTGATTCAGCTATTTGCAGTTCGCTGACCTAATAAAAATGACTAACTTATTATTATTATTATTTTTTATTTTTTTTATTTATTTTTTTTAATACTTTTAATTAAGCATCTTATTTTCTCACAAAAGAACAACATGCACTATTCTGAAAAGTGAAACCTGTTGCTGCTTGTTGGGTTACAAATTGGACAAGTGCACATCATTAATTCAAAAGTCATCAAACAGGTGGTTTTGCACTTGGTGGTAAATAGGCATCCCTGCATCTTTCATAGAAAACCTTAACAGACGAAAACAAATAAAATATTTAATTTTCAAACTGGTCGTAAAAATATTTTATCAATGAACACAGGCGTAAGGTAATTGCTCTTCAAATGAAAGGATGACCTTGACCCTCACGTAATCTCTCATATCTGATCAAATAACCCATTAAATGAACAGTCATTCCACTAGCACTGTACGATCACCTATTTTTGCAAGGCTTAAAATGACCTCGACCTTCAAGATCAACGCAAAAACATAAAGTATATGAAAGATCAATCTATCATCTCTAAAAAAAAGCTTTGACTTTATAAATATGTCATAGTTTAGGAACAAGGTCACTCCAATATACTTATATAAACTGATAAACTGACCTATGCTAACTGTGTGCATCTCCAGTGACCTTGATTTTTTTAAAATAAATATTTTAAGTATTTTTTTTTTACAATACAATGCAATACAATACACTGCAATATAATACAATGCAATACAATACAATACAATGCAATACAATACACTGCAATACACTGCAATACAATACAATGCAATATAATACAATACAATGCAATACAATGCACTGCAATACAATGCAATACAATGCATTGCAAAGCAATACAATACAATGCAATACAATGCAATACAGTACACTGCAATGCAATACAATACACTGCAACACAATGCAATACAGTACACTGCAATGCAATACAATGCAATACAATGCAATACAGTACACTGCAATGCAATACAATACACTGCAACACAATGCAATACAATGCAATACAATTATTATTATTATTATTATTATTATTATTATTATTATTATTATTATTATTATTATTATTATTATTATTATTATCATTATTATTATTATTATTGCTCGTAAAGCATGATGAAGGACTGTAGCTTCCTTATACGACCAACACAGCCGTGATTTCTAAACTGCCGTCATTTTCAACGTTTGCAGATGTTCATTAGTTGAACGTGCAGAGAGACGTTCACTTGATCGAACGTTGTGCAAACGAAGGCAACAGTCATGCGAGGTGTTTGCTAGGCAAACAGAGATGGTGTCACATGTTCTTGCACAACAAAACTTAAAGAAGAACAACATGTGGCTATGCTTGCTGTCTGGGTCAGAAAAGCACTAGGTGCGGGAAAAGCACCTCCTCATTTGCTCTAATACTTTCCTTTCCTAGAAGTGCTTGTTTGTGTTAAAACCACTGATTGGTCTGTTTGGAGGTTCATAGACCAACAGGTTATTTCCAAATATATGTGTTTCTCTAATCATTCAAGTTAGCGGTGTTTTGCGACAGGAAACGTCAACCGTTAGCATAAGTTGAATGCAACCCTAGTATAATTGTTGTGGTTGTTGGTTGTTGTTTTCTGTTGACAGAATTAAAGGCAGACAAAAGAGATAAGATAACACTAACAATTAGTCTTCGGGGGGGGGGGGGGGGGGGAAGCTTTCGAGTTTAGTTTTAATAAAGAATACACCTATTTCTGAATGTAATAAAAGACTGGACATCTAGCAGTGGAAAAGACACTGTATTAAACACTGTACATAACTTGGCAGAAGAAAAGAAAAATCAAACAAAACAAGTCAAGTCTAAAGGTGCCCGTCATCCGAGCTTCCAACATTGCAGTGTTAAGATCCGTAATTGTATCTTGGCGATCCCCGCTGGCTCAGTGCGAGGATCCAGAGATCGCAAGCGTCCACGTTTAAGCAACGTTAAGACTGTATTTAAATCTCAGGGTTTCGGCTTGCATCACTATGATTTATGTATTCATTTAATTATTTATTTATTATTTATTCATTTAAACATTAAATGATTCACTAAAAATCCATCCATCAAGTAATATGATTGTATTTAATGTTCTCGTTTATTTATCCACACATCCTCTCATTCTTCTCTGTCTCCGTCTCTGTCTGTCTGTCTGTCAGACTCTCTCTCTGTCTCTGTCTCTCTCTCTCTCTCTCTCTTCCTCTCTCTCTCTCTCGCTCCTTTTTCTTTTCTTCTTCTTCTTCTTTTGATCTTCTTCGTTCCTCGTCATCTTTTTATTTCCCCATTTCCTTCCCCTGCCAATCATTACACCACTCATCTTCACATTCTACACCCCACCCAATGTTCAGCGTGTCGCTGTTTTAAAACTTCGTGGGTTGTGTACACCACGCCAATCGAAATAACAAGTGGATTATGTTATGTTTTGATTTGCATTGATCGTGATGATGTTGGTAAAACGTAAGCTTTATAATGTACGCCAAAAACAATGCTCGTGGCAATCAGGTTTCTCTTTTGGGGGTAAGTTGGGTTTGTTGAGGCGTTCTAATATGTTAGTGATATGATGATGATGATGATGATGATGATGATGATGATGATGATGATGATGATGATTTTGGCCATTCACTGTAATGATGTATATTATATTTTATGTCATAATGGATTTTGAGATTCGGAAAACATCGTAATTCACTCAAAGGCAAATCAGGATTGATGGACGGAGAAATCTTGGTCCGAAATGGATGGGAGTGTGCTTGTGATTGTGATGATGGTTATATATTGTTCTTGCGTTTGTTACTATTTGTATTGTCACCTCTTAGTTGACTTTGTGATCTGGGCAAATTCCTGTACATTGGCTCAAATGGGAAAGCAGGATCGCGACTTCCTTATTTAACCGCGAAAAATCTTGTTTCGATCTTGGATGTTTTTAAAAACAAATATTTAATGTGGCACGGTTTGTCTGCCTCGCGTGGTCTTTTTGTTTTGATTGGATTTTTTGGTTGAGATACACTCATAAATAAATGTTTTTCAATGTTCGTGTATTGTCTTCTTCGGTATAAAGATGCTTTGTTCCTGAGAACTTCATCCGCTCGAATGTCCATCACTGACAAGCTGAGAACACTGTAAAATGGCCGTCTGTGTCTATGGAGCAATTTCGCAGACTTAACCATTGGCAGCCGAAAAGGAGGATATAGATTTGTCCTAATATTCCCTAACTCCCCAGAGGGTCGTATCTTTGTCCAAGATGCAATCATTAACTCCAGCTCCATGTTTTAATACGAGACAACTGACTTTATTGTGTTGTACACAAGCTTGTTGTCGTTGTTGTCTCCATTATAACAAGACAACAAATTGATTTTTTTATTTGGGATGATAGCCGGGAAATGCGATGTCGTATTGTTGTCAGATAAACTAATCAAAACAATTATTTTTATGTATCGTGGGCGAATGGCTATAAACGAGCTTGACACGACGTCTTGTTTTGTAACGAATAAGCTACTTCTGTAACTTGTATATATCTTAGGTTCATTGTTTGTTTGTTTTTCTGTTTTGTTTGAAATAATGGGGTTTATTTGAATTGTGAAGAAGGAAGAGTGTTTCTGTTATTGATGCTTTGTTTTTAGTTCCGATGTGAATGTTCGCATTTACTTAAAGATTGTTACTTATGTCATTTTGTCTTCGCGATTTGGTCAGGACAATAAATCTTCTTGTTTTTCATGTAAATGTTCTTGTCCTTCATGTAAATGTTCTTGTCCTTCATGTTCTTCTTCATGTTCTGGATTTGCTTGCCTGTGATATCGTTGTTTTTTTTTCCCTTGGTCTTTTTAATATTCTGATTCCTTCTGACAATGTCTTCTTCTTGTCGTCTTCTTCGTCTCCTTCTTCTTCTTTTTCTTCTGTTCCTCGTCTTCCTAAAACGATCACACATCAAAATAAAAAGGAGAGCCAATGAAAATATGAAGAAGAAGAAGAGAAAGAAAGTCGAAAGCTAAGACGAAGATTTTAACAAATAAAATCAGAGGAACAAAAGTGTGAAAATCTGGAGGAACAGAAAAACGAGAAAGAAATAGAACCAAACTGAAAGAGAACACAAATATTAAGAATATAAGAAGACGGGAAAAAAAGAAAAAATGGAAAAGAAATGGGAAGAACCGAAGAAAGAAAGAATAAACGAAAGAAACAAAATGAAGGAGAGAGAAGCATGATGAAAAAAAAGCCAGAAAAGAAAAAGGAAAATTATAATGAAAGAACTGAAGAAAACGAAAACGGAGAAAGAGCAGAAGTATGAAATTATAGTATGAATGAACAATTATAAATGCAAAACAAGTGCTTTATAAACCTCACACTGTTGGTTTAATCATCATGAATGCAAGAAATCGTCACCACATCACAACATAGCTTCGTCCAATTTTACCCTTTATCGGGAACATTCACACCAGCATACACAATACAGATCCAGCTTTTGAAAGACAATGAATGTTGGTATCTGCTGACATGGCGGGTCATTGTTTCCATTGCTCAAGAAATATAAAATATGGACATCAAAACCAAATCCTACTTTAAACCCTTTTTCACAAAATTCTAAAATACGTGACCAAATGACGAGGCTCCATTTTCCTCCAAAAAGGTGAACTCGGGTTGTAACTTCGCTCCCATTGACGGCCATCGTGTTTTTAGATATAACTACTGCCCTCGCTGAATCTTAGCATTGTGAAGGCAAAAAGATGGTATTTCTAGCAGCAAACACAAACTCAGATCCCTTAGGACAAGCGAAACCGAAATTGAAGCAGCCAAAACTGCAATGGCAAATTATAACATTTTTAAACAAGGGAATTAACTGGTGATGGTATGTTAGTTAAGGGCCCCGTACCTTAATGTACAATGTACTTTGTCTGTTGGCAGAACATTTTTAGTGAAGAAACGAAAGCTAAACTGAACTATTCTGCAGCAAGCAGCACACAAGCATAAAATAAAATAATTTAAAGCTGGATGGGGGAAAGAGTTATCAGAAAAAGCTTCAACCAATAAAAAAACCAAAAAGTTAAAAGTTTGTGCGCGTTTAGTACTTCTTGAAGACCTTGTCGAAGTCGACGCCGATGTCACCGAAGACGTCGTAGGTGGCTGGGTTGACACCGCCCACACTGACGCCAACCTTGTCCTTGGCCACCACGGGGTAGTAACCCTTGGCAGGGTAGACGACCTTGCCTTTGCCATAGCCGCCATACTCCAGCTTGTCAGGAACACCGTCGTAATCGACATCACCGTAACCGCCATAGGCAGGGTAGACAGCCTTGCCGTAAGCAGGGTACACACCTTTGCCGTAAGCAGGGTAGCCGCCATACTCCAGCTTGTCGGGAACACCGTCGTAATCGCCATCACCGTAACCACCGTAGGCAGGGTAGACAGCCTTGCCGACCACAGGGACCACTGCCTTGCCGACCACGGGGTATCCCACACCGTAGCCCTTGCCGTAGGAGGCGGGGTAGCCGCCGTAACCATAACCGCCGTAACCGCCGTAGCCGCCGTAGGCAGGGTAAACGACGCCCTTTCCGTAGGCGGGGTAGCCTCCGTAGCCGTAGCCGCCATAGCCGTTGAAGAGGTCACCAGCCAGGGTTGTGGCCACCAGGGCACTCAGGATAAACAGCACTGCGGCCTGAAACACACAACGTGTTTTTTGAAAGCACGTCATATTTCTTTCAACAATAAAATCCCTTATTCTGTTTGTAAATATGTTGGGTGGTTTGGTGTGTGGTTTTTGTTGAAGGCTGATGGCTGGGTTGCTATCATTATTCTTCGCGCATCATTGAGCATGGATATTTCACGGAGTCCTGCGCTAACCCCCATGGTTATCATCTTACATGACGTTTAAAATAATTACCTACAACACGCGCACAACACGCTGGTAGTACATTGCTCAGGGCCGGACCTGCCCTAGAGGCCCGAGGGGCCCGGGCCCCTACCCTTTTTTTTAAAAAAAAAAAAAAGAAGAAATAAAAAAAATCGCGGACCCGAGTATCACTGTATTTTGTTCCCCAAAGATAAAAGTCATATTTTTGTTATGACTTTATTCCTAACACACACACACTTTTTTTAAATGTAATTTATCCCCAAAATCAGTGGCAAACTATAGCACCAACATTTTGCAATTTACATGCTCAGATTGCACCAGATTGCACCATTTTTTTTCCACATTTTCAAAACATTTTCCGGGGGAGCATGCCCTCGGACCCCCCCCCCCCCCACCCCACCCAGCAAACTAGGCGCTTCGCGCCTTCACTACTACCCTAAAATATATTTGGGCCCCTACCCCTGAAAAACTTAGGTCCGGCCCTGTTGCTGCTACAGATGGGAGGTGCATTATGCAATAAACTGCCATCCTTGATGGAGCAAGACCATTCTGTATTTAAGTCCATTAGTCCTAGCGTAATTTCTCAATGCTCCGTTGATCAAAGTACAGGAATCTGTATCGCTGTAATAAGGACTATTCTGTTTCTCCCTATTCGGCCTAATTATCATTGCATCCTCTATGCAACATTCTACAATGAATATTCAGTACACTAATGTCATTTCAGATCACTATGGGAGGCGAGATATAGCAAACGCGCGCGCATTTGCGCTCGCAATGCGCAAATGCGAGCGCAAGTGCGCTCGCATTTACGGGCGCAAATGCGCTCGCAAGTGCGCTCGCATTTACGGGCGCTTGCGCGCGCGGTTGCTATGCCCGTTGCTATGAGGGTTTTGCTGAAAACTGTCAACGGAAAGGAACTGAAAATGAACAAAGCGCAGACGCCAAAGATTAAAGAAGAAAAAAATAGATCTAGCGTACATTTTGTAGTGGTTGGGCGCGGCTTTGTCACTGAGTAGCCTATAATAATATCATATGTGAGTTTATAGATTGATGTTAATAATAAATGCAAGAAATATTTAATTTGTGCACGTCTCAAATTCTTTCACAGACACATTCTTTTCCGGGTATAATTTTTACGTGTATGGAGCGGAATATAGCAAATGCGAGCGCGTTTGCTATATCTCGCCTCCCATAGATCACGGTGTGCTTGTGGGCATGAGTTTGAACCTAGAGTGCTTCGTTCGCATCCTGTCTTTAGCGCAGGTAGGTCGCTGTGCGTCTGTGAAGGGAGAGTTGTTCTCTCTCGCTATTCAGTAGTAGTGGTAGTAGTTTGAGGACAAAAACAATCCGTTAAGCCTTTGTTCAAGTCTTTTCAATGTATCACGTTCATTTTGGGTTTGTTTAGCATGCACTTTTCCTATTCATATTACTCATCATAGCAGCCGAATAATTGTTTAATTCTGGGAGTACGTCCGACTAATTTTTGAACATGTTAGTATTTAGAGATGTTAAAAATGCACTAGGTACTTCATTCCAGCAGTTAGCAACTCTGCTAGAAAAACATAACTTTCTCAGGTATACCTTCAGAATTTCGTGTTTTATCGCAATGCCGCAGCTTTAAGAAATCTGGCCAACTCAAGTTGTGAAGTTTATTATAAATTTGTAAGACCTGAAATAAAAATCGTATTTTTGGCCCACGAAGATAATGAAGTCCCAAATAATTTAGAGGTTCCGGGATGTCATTTGGCGACTTTTTTTTTTACATGTTTTGTTGCTAGGTTTTGTACTTGTTCAAATATGATCAACTGTCTCTTCAAAGGTGAGTACTATACCTCATATTTGATATTCCCTATTCCCTACTATGGTTTTGTTGAAAATGACAGTTTAATAGGATATATGCTACAATTTAGGTTCTCCTGTATTTAATTATTCTGTATGAATACTTTCCCCATTGTATTTTTTTAAAAGTAAGTTTTTGCGTATTCATTTGCCTCCAAAATTGTGTTTTTAAGAGTACAACCATGTCAGTTCGGCGGATTTTTTTTTTTTTTTGGGACAGCGGTTACTACGCGGCAGTATTTTTCAACTCTCGATCATTAGATCAGAGAGAGAAGAAAGATGTTCGATATCGAATATAGACTACATATACCAATGACTTCTTCTGTCCATACGGCCGCCGCCTTCAGTATTTTGGATATTCTGCAGCCAACTTAGAGAATAATGAATTGGCTTTTAGAAACATTTGAGTGGAAAACATATATATGATAACATTTTTCGTCTGCTCTGTTTTATCTGCTTTTCTTTCTTTGATTTCGTCTTCCAGTACAATTATTTATTGTAATTGTTTTATGCCTGTCATAAGAATTCCTTGTCAGAGGTAACCGAAGTGTGTTGAATTGAATTCTTTTATTTGAATTTCGTTGGAAGAGTTGCATTACTGGTCGACTTAGGTACTCCATACATTAGTGTTGAACTGGCAGGACTATCTCCGGTCCAAACGTCGCTCATAGCACATGCCCAGAGCGGCCTACGTTGTCAGTAACGAAACGTCGCATTCAGGCTCAAGGACAAGGAGCCAGTTCATTTTAGTTATTTAGGTCCTGTGCTCGGCCAGTGCCCTGACCTGTTCTTTGAACTAGAAAAGCGCTGTATACAACAATACAATTGAGAATCGCAATAACGAGAAAGCGAGCTTCGTGGTGAAACACAAGTCGTCAGTACTCACCATGATGTCTGTGTGAGGGTTTTGGTTTCAAAGCCGGGAACGAGCTGTGCCTGCTGCCAAGGGAGACGATAGGGCTGCTGCTTTGTCCAAGGCAGCTTACCCCCCTTTTATACCCACTACTTGCTCTCCGACATTCCGTTTATGGCGACATAAATGCAAATCTCTCAGGCTGTGCTCATGCTCCACTCGGCAGTCAAACCCTCAGATTAATTTTACTGGCGTAGCTATCTGATGATAATGATGGAGACAGTCGCCCCTGGATCTCACAATAACTGCATTAAAACCAGCACACGGGGAAAACAATGACCCCGGCCTTTGCGGTTGAAGGCGCTGATGGATAGAGAGCATACAGTCTCTCTGATCTCACACGTTCACAGCTTCTTATTTCGGTGGTGGGAATATTACAGCTTGGAGATTGTGTGCGAGATGGATTGTTAGTGTGTCGTGAAGCACCGTGATAAAACTCGGTGACACTCAGTAAGGCCAAGCAACGCCGACACCACGCTACCAACCGTTATTATGGATCCGGCTTGGAAACACAGCAAACCTCCCTTCCCTCCTTCCCCCCCCCACTCCAACCCACCTCACTCCCATTCTCCTCTCTAATCTCTCCAACAACCTCCACCTTCATCTTCCCCATATTCCTTTAACCCCATTCCCAATCCCTCTGGTTCCCTGTACCCTCATCACCATTATTATTATTATCACCACAGTAGCAGCATTATCTCATCAGCAGCAGCATTAATTATCCTCCTTCTTTTTCTCCTCCTCCTCCCCCTTCCTCTTGGCTCCTCTTAATGTTAATATTAATTCTTTATGCAATAAGTTGATCGATGTGATTATGCTTCTTTATGAGCAGCCATTTCTGCACTTGCTCGGCATTAGTGAAACTCGAATAAACAAAGACCAAAGTGACATATCTATTAGTATAGCACCCTACACACTCATAAACACACTCATAAGAAAAGATTCACAAATGTTGGGACACACTGGAATGGCAGTATAATTATATACATACATCTATTGCTTCATATATTACAAGGAGATCTGATTGTGAACCTGCTGATATTGAATGCATTTGGTTAGAATTTCGTCCGACTGTGGCTCAACCTCTCATGATTGGTTATATATACAGAAATCCTAAAGCAACTCAAACATGGTTCAAAACGTTTGTTCATATGATGGACAACATTACAAAGTCGCACCCTAATGTATTGCTACTGGGAGACTTTAATATTGATTTGCTTAAAACGTAAACCGCTTGGTCGAACTATGTTCAATTATTTGGCCTAACTCAAATTATAAATACACCAACGAGAGTTACTAAAACCACAAAAACCTTAATAGATCACATATATACAAATATTTCTAACAGAGTTTCAAATGCACATATTTCTCAAATTTCAATGAGTGACCATAGTCCACAAGCTGAACAAATCATAGCTGAAGAACAAGCAGGATTCATGGCAGGGCGAAGTACCACTGAACAGATTTTCAACCTCAGAATAATCTGTGAGAAATACCTACAGCACCAACAACATATATATCATGTGTTCATAGACTTCAAGAAGGCATTTGACCGAGTCTGGCATGCAGCTCTATGGGCAACCATGAAAGTGTACAACATCAGCCCTAAAATTATAGAAGTCATCAAAAGCCTGTATGACAAGGCTACCAGTGCAGTCCTCCATAACAGCGTCATCGGGAACTGGTTCAGAACAACAATCGGTGTGCGTCAAGGATGCCTACTCTCTCCAACACTCTTCAACATCTTCCTAGAGCGCATCATGTCAGATGCTCTTGCAGATCACGAAGGCACAGTCAGCATAGGGGGCAGAGCAATCTCCAATCTTCGTTTTGCGGATGATATTGATGGATTGGCTGGAGAGGAACAAGAACTTGAACAGCTTGTACAGAGGCTTGACACCACCTCCAGAGCTTATGGAATGGAAATAAGTGCAGAGAAGACCAAAATGATGACCAACAACACCAATGGCATCAACACGGACATCAAAGTACAAGGCCAATCCCTCAACACAGTGCACAGCTTCAAATATTTAGGAGCCATTGTGTCAGACAATGGGTCTCGACAGGAAGTCCTCTCCAGGATCGCACAAACAACTGCTGCCCTGACAAGGTTGAAGCCCATTTGGAAAGACAGAACCATCAGTCTACATTCCAAAGTAAGACTGCTGCGCTCTCTGGTCATCTCCATCTTCCTATATGCTTGCGAAGCGTGGACCCTCACAGCAGATCTCCAAACGAAGAATACAAAGCATGGAGATGAGGTGCTACAGAACTTCTGTGCATTTCCTATACCAAACACATCACCGACGACGAAGTCCGACAGACCATCACACAAGCCATTGGACAACACGATGACCTGCTCACAGTGGTGAAGAAACGGAAACTCCGATGGTATGGCCACGTCACCAGATCATCAGGCCTTGCAAAGACCATTCTGCAAGGCACAGTGCAAGGAGGTAGAAGAAGGGGGAGACCGAAAAAGAGGTGGGAGGACAACATTCGAGAATGGACTGGTTTGACACTGAGCGAAGCCATGAGGGCTGCTGAGGACAGAGAAAGATGGAGTATGCTGGTTAAACGATCATCTGTGGTGCCCCTACGACCTTCGGGTTATGGGACAGGATAGGGATAGGGATAGGACCATAGTCCTATAGTATGCACTTTATCGTGCAAAATTCTAAAACATAAACTTAATGCACATACAATTATTCAATTTAGGTCATTTAAATCTTTTAAGAAAGAAGCATTCCTGTATGATCTACATTTTACTAACTTCAATACTATATATTTGTGTAATGATCCTAATAAAGCCTTAAGTATGTGGTATGAAAGGTTTTGTATGATCTTAAATAAACATGCACCGATTAGAGAGAAAAGAGTCAAACAAAGTACATTTCCTAAATGGCTGACATCAGATATTATTGATGCAATGACAAATCGTGACACATTTAGAAAACAAAAAAGGTTTGCTGAATACAAGAAACTAAGAAATAGAATCTCCACTATGATTCGAGACTCAAAAAAAAAAGTATATTACTTCATTAATATTGAATGACCATGATACAAAATCACTATGGAAAGCAATGAATGAGATAACAGGAAAGACTAAATGTACAAAACACACAGCTGTTATCACTCCATCAGCTGAAACTTTTAATAATCACTTTTTATCTATAATTGATAATATCATTAAATCCACTTGTCATAAACCGGCGTACAGTCTTACAACATCACTTGATAATTTTTGTAAAGACAGACTAACTCCGAATACTACATGTTTCATCCCCCTCTTAAATACTCATGACGTATCCAAATATAGAACAAGTCTAAAAAACAAAAAGTCTTGCGGTTTTGATAATATTAATTCTTTGATTTTAAAACTTGCACTGCCCTACATCATTGAACCATTAACTTTTATCTATAATTTGTGTATTAAAACTGAAATATTTCCTGATGCTTGGAGAATGGCTAAAGTTGTCCCCATTCCAAAAACAAAGGACACTTCTGATCCAAATAACTTTAGACCTATTTCATTATTAAATGTTCTATCTAAACCACTTGAACAACATATGTATAAACATGTAAATACTTTTATGGAGAAATATGCTCTTTTTCATCCATTCCAGTCTGGTTTTCGTAAATATCATTCGTGCCATACTGCTTTGGTTAGATTATGTGACACTTGGCTCTCTGCAATTAATAAGAATGAAATTACTGGTGCTGTTTTTTCTAGACTTTACAAAAGCTTTTGATATGGTTCATCATTCCGTATTGATCAGTAAATTATCTGTGTAGCTGAACAATTCTGCAACTGTCAATTTTTTCCAATCTTACTTAAGTGATAGAGAGCAGACAGTGTTAGTTAATGGACATTACTCAGCAAAAGGTACAGTAAAATGTGGCGTTCCTCAAGGCTCGATACTGGGCCCTCTTCTATTTTGTATCTATATAAACGATCTCCACCTCCAAATATCAGATAATAATGTAATCTGTGATTTGTTTGCATACATTGTTCTGGGAAAGACATTATGTCCATACAAACATCTTTACAAAATAGTTTAAATGATGTGATAAACTGGTGTCTAACTAATCAAATGGTTCTTCATCCTAAAAAAACAGAGTGCATGATAATCACAACAAGACAAAAACATCAATTAAAGCCTTTACAATTAAATATTACAATAGATAACACTTGTATGAACTTCCTCAGATCATTAAACAAAACAAAACAATCAAATCATTTAAATTAATGCTTTTTAATCATATTTTAACTTCATTAATTTTCCACCCACAGGTCACCATATTATAATGGTATAATATTATATTGTTTAGATAACGTTTAGATATGTTACAAGTTCTTGTTTTGAAATTGTTATAGTTTTACTCTTATATATGTAACATGAGGCAGGTTTAAATGATTGTATAAATGTATTATGCTTGAGTGGGTGCCTGAAGCAAGGACTAATTGTAAGAATAAGCTGCAAGCTTAAAATTATTATCCTTGTAACATGTTGTAATTGAAATAAACGTTTAAAGTCTCCCTCACTCTCCTTCTCCTCCCTCGTTGTTTACTTTTGTATCCTCTTTCTCTGTCATGCTCTACCTCTACTTAACTCTCCTCTTTCTCTGTCATGCTCTACCTTTACTTAACTCTCCTCTTTCTCTGTCATGCTCTACCTCTACTTAACTCTCCTCTTTCTCTGTCATGCTCTACCTCTACTTAACTCTCCTCTTTGTCATGCTCTATCTCTACTTAACTCTCCTCTTTCTCTGTCATGCTCTACCTCTACTTAACTCTCCTCTTTCTCTGTCATGCTCTACCTCTACTTAACTCTCCTCTGTCTCTGCCATGCTCTACCTCTACTTAACTCTCCTCTTTCTCTGTCATGCTCTACCTCTACTTAACTCTCCTCCCATTGTTCCCCATCTCGTCCTCCCTCCTTCGTTCTCTACGTAATCTGGGAACCTGGATATCATGTAAGAAACACAATATGCATTGTGGATTATATTTATGAGCAGGTGCTCCGCCTGCTTTCATCTAAATGCAGACTCATTTTACTGTCGTGTCAGTGGACCCTCGGTGTGTGTGGGGGTGGGTGAGGGGAGGGGCGTGCGTGCGTGTGTGTGTGTGTGTGCGTGCGTGTGCGTGCATGCGCGTGTGAACAAAATGTGAGGTAGGTCGGTGACTCTTTAAAAGGCGATACTAGGGTCTACAAAACTCAAAGTGTCAAAACACAAGTGTCCCATTTTAATCTCAAGGCGTGGCTGATGGTTGTTGTGTTCATGTTGTCCTTGCGTAAACTAAGAAGAAGAAGAAGAAGAAGAAGAAGAAGAAGAAGAAGAAGAAGAAGAAGAAGAAGAAGAAGAAGAAGAAGAAGAAGAACAACAACAACAACAACAACAACAACAACAACAACAAAAACAACAACAAAAACAAAAACAACAACAACAATTAGGAATAGCAAGATTAATAATAATAATAATAATAATAATAATAATAATAATAATAATAATAATAATAATAATAATAATAATACTGGATGCTATATACGCGCCTTTCCCAAAATCAATCAGGCTCAAAGCGCGGCGATCTGTACCAACATACACGCTTACATGTCTCATACACCCTCACACACACACACAACAAATGCGCACCCATCACTCAAACAGGTGGTGCAAAGGCAGGAAGATCGCTATTGGAAGACGGAAAGAATATCGAATTTTAATTTTTTTGGAAATTTTATATTGACTGCGTCCAGTACCATTATTGTAGATAACATGTGGGTAATAAAAAGATGTTGCCATGAGTATGCATTCTACGCTGGGAGTGGATCGTTGATAGCAAAGCGGTAAACAGCGTACAGCTATAGATAGGTCAATTATAGTTAGGCATTAAGGACTGTCTTAATTAGAATGTTCGTGGAGGTTCACGAACCTGGTTTTCGAGGTCAGATCCCGAACCTAAATTCCTGAACCTTTTGGACAAGGGTTTGAGAAAAAAAACGTTTGAGAGGCGGGTTGGTTTCTCCAAAACCAGTGGTGAAAAAATGTAAACTCCGATGGTATGGCCACGTCACCAGATCATCAGGTCTTGCAAAGACCATCCTGCAAGGGCACAGTGCAAGGAGGTAGAAGAAGACGGAGACCGAAAAAGAGTTGGGAGTACAACATTCTAGAATGGACTGGTTTGACACTGAGCGAAACCATCAGGGTTGCAGAGGACAGGAAAAGATGGAGTACGCTGGTTAAACGATCATCTGTGGTGCCCTTACGACCTCCGAGTTTTGGGATAGGATAGGATAGGACAATCTGATCCCGTATGATATATCACGCATAGGTACGCTATACAGGATGATATATCATGGATAGGTACGCTATACAGTATGATATATCATGCATAGGTAATTAATTAATTTAATTTAATCACTTTTTATATAGCGCTTTACCAACTCAAGAGCCGCTCAAAGCGCTGGCCGATACAGGATCTAACTCAAACCGCCCGAGACGCCCACCCGCAGCCTTTGGGCGCATGGTCTGATGCCCGGACAACTGAGCACAGTCCTGGGTAGCCAGGGATGGGGGAGAAGGATCAAGTGCATGCTGGGTGTGTTCTTGTCACCGGCACTCACCCGTCTAGGACATGAGCGTCAGGATCTTTAAAGTCCGTTATGATGGAATGTATGCGACACACAGTACAGTATGATATATCATGCATAGGAACGCTATACAGTATGATATATCATGCATAGGTACGCTATACAGTATGATATATCATGTTTAGGTACTCTATACAGTATGATATGTCATGCATAGGTACGCTATACAGTATGATATATCATGCATAGGTACTCTATACAGTATGATATATTATGCATAGGAACGCTATACAGTATGATATATCATGCATAGGTACGCTATACAGTATGATATATCATGCATAGGTGCACTATACAGTATGATATATCATGCATAGGAACGCTATACAGTATGATATAGGTACGCTATACAGTATGCTATGTCATGCATAGGTACGCTATACAGTATGATATATCATGCATAGGAACGCTATACAGTATGATATATCATGCATAGGAACGCTATACAGTATGATATATCATGCATTGGAACGCTATACAGTATGATATATCATGCATAGGTGCACTATACAGTATATGTCATGCATAGGAACGCTATACAGTATGATATAGGTACGCTATACAGTATGATATGTCATGCATAGGTACGCTATACAGTATGATATATCATGCATTGGAACGCTATACAGTATGATATATCATGCATAGGAACGCTATACAGTATGATATATCATGCATTGGAACGCTATACAGTATGATATATCATGCATAGGAACGCTATACAGTATGATATATCATGCATAGGTACGCTATACAGTATGATATATCATGCATAGGTACGCTATACAGTTTTGCTGACCCCCTTGGGGTCATGAGCAATCTTGCCACTGTAGATTGTTCTAACCTATAAGGGGAAAAGTGAAAGCCCCAGTTGAAAACCTGTCTTGACTTTGTAGGCATGACAGATTCACTGCTGCAACTGTATCCCCGTTGGAGTGCCGGGGGTTTCAGTATAAATAGTGTCCCCACTTTCTGGAAATGTAGTGCTTTAAATTCCCACTGTCGCTGTCTTCCTCATTTGCTCTTTCCCATTCCTGATCTGTCCTATCACTCTGCTATACTATCTTCTTCTTCTCTAGATCAATGACCTACCTTTTTTCTTGGAAACTCTTCCTGGACAAGACTCCTTGTTTGTGTATGAGGTCTGTTGGATCAGCTTGGGAGTGTTGGACGCTTTCTGCCGGGTGGTCACTAGGGCTTCCTATGATGTTATTATTTAGCACTATAGGCATTTATATGTATGTGTTTTGTTGATGATGTATAATGATGTTTGTGTTCTATTTTGTTTTTGTAACCCGGGGGTTCGAGTAGTTGGGGTAAAGCCTCAGGCGTCCCCTGCGTGGGATGTCTTTATTGTAAAGTGACTGGCCGGTGGAGGGCATTCAATTTTCCCACTAGGGTTGTTTCAGCAGATCTTTTATGCGGATCGGGGGTTGTCCGGTCCTGATTTGGCTCGTAAGAGTCCGCTGGACTTAAAGCAACAATCAATCAATCAATCACATACAGTTTTGCTTTCGACGATCCACTTTCTGCCTTCAACACCCCTGCGGTAACAGTGACGTTCCATAGGCGAGCAATCAAGAGGTCAAACAGCGAATAATAAATAAAGCATTGGTTTGTGAGCGTTCAACGCACATTCAGTAGTTCTAACGCGACGGTTCACTGGTACCATCTATTCAGCCCTCAACCCCAGTTCCCAAATCTCCGCATTCTCTAGTTTCCTTGGTCAAGCGAGTGTTGATAGTTTGTTTTTATTGACAAGTGCTTCTCTCTACGTCTTTGTAGGCCTATGTCATCAGTAATAGCCTACGCGTATAATTCCGTACGTCATGGGTTGCTGTTGGTTACGCGCCCTTGCTGTCTGTGAGTGGACGGAGTTTTATCTCAGCTATTAACACGTTTGAACCTAAAGTCCGCCTTTTTGTTGAAGACAAACAAGATGGCTAGCCATTCAAATGTATTTTAAGACACTCGCACACATAGCCGAGGAAAATGCTTTGTCAGAAGTGTTCATTTTCTTGATGGTTGTTGACTTAAGGAAGCAATAGAAAAATGATACGCAACTATTTGAACTATCTGCAAACAAACAAAACCTGTTTTGACAATAGTAAAACACAATGTCATTCACCTTAGAAATAGTTCAAATACCAATGATCTAACGTGCGTAGCAGTAGTTAATTTAATCTATTGCTGGAGATTCGCGTCATTGGAAGCGCGATTTATTTGTATGGTTGCCGGCGAAGCACGTCATAGGAAGATCTGTAATTCCGTTATAAACAACCCAGATATAGCATTGGGAGCAAGATTAATAATTCCGAATTGGTTTTTTTTTTACCTTTCTTGTACTGTAAAACGGTGTATATTGGCTGTAAGAGTAATTTTCATGGGTACCTGTGACGCACATGTTTTACCTTAATTCCCAAAAGGCAGCTAATTTTATTAGGACAATTTTATGTGTACTGATCTACAAGAATCATTCATATATACATTTTGCTACATTTTCTGTCTGAATGTATTCTTTATCATTTGTGCAAAACTGGCATTGTTTTGTGGTGAATGTACAATATTTTCTGGATATCAAAAACTTTGTGAATTTTCGGGGACAGTGTGGATACTTGAGCGCTATTTTCTTACAAAAAGTGAATAAATTTATTTTCTGTTGTTGACTGCTTGAAGGAAAACGCCATGATTTTTAAAAAAAAAAAATTTCTTCATTATTATCTTTTCTATATTATGGGGTTGAATTTTCAAAAATTACGCTTACTTAGTGCGTTTTCAAGGAACAAACATGGCCGAAAAAGGTCCAGCTCCAATGAGTATTATCCGCAAAAAAGAATGGTGAATTTCGGTTCCGTTATTCTTGCAATAAAGCAGAAAGCGTGTTTTGAACAATAAAGTGAACTTGGGATCGACGGAGCGACCCACTGAGCGACGGACCGACAACCGAACTGCTACTGACGGGTGGCCCATGATTTGAAGTACCTGTATAACCAAAACTCAACAAATGCGCTTTTTGCGATAATGAGCAAAACCGGCTTAGCAACTAAATGGTTCCGGTGACCTCAACCTTCGCTGTAGAACAAATTTGATTGCACTGTAGGCAGCATACTAACCTATGAAGTTTGGTCAAATTCCACTCAGTGGTTTTTGAGATATAACTTCCCATGGACAGACGGACCGACATACCGACCGACCGACTAGTTCAAAGTGTGTCTGGAAATACAATAGGGGCAGAGGCGAAGCAAGGGACTTGATACTAATATTTTCAAAGGGTCGTGATTACCTCCCTGTTTCTTTATTTTTAAACTTCTTACATCAAAAAGCGTTTAGTCTTCCTTAGAAACTCAACTCGCTTCTCCCAACCTTAGCAGTTTTACGACAGGAATAACTCACCATAATTGTCGCTCCCAATAGGACCCGAATAATCATGAAACTTTATGTGTTCTCCGGCGACAAAAGGTAAGAACGGCATGCCCTTTTTTTTCCTTCTATTTCTCACCTCACAACGCTGAAGATGTGCACCACATGATATGATAGCTCGTATCGCTGTGCGACAGTGAATGCCTGTACGTCTGTGGTTGATCATGAGTAGCAAACTGTAGATTTTCTGAGATCTAAAATACCAGTAGTAGTAGTAGTAGTAGTAGTAGTAGTAGTAGTAGTAGTAGTAGTAGTAGTAGTAGTAGTAGTAGTAGTAGTAGTAGTAGTAGTAGGATACTGTGGATACTCCGGCTACACGAATAAAACCTCCACAACAATGATAATGATGATGATTTGTATTATTATTATTATTATTATTATTATTATTATTATTATTATTATTATTATTATTATTATTATTATTATTATTATTATTATTATCATCATCATCCTCATCATCATCCTCATCATCATCATCATCATCATCATCATCATCATTATTATGATTGTTAGTAGTAGTAGTAGTAGTAGTAGTAGTAGTAGTAGTAGTAGTAGTAGTAGTAGTAGTAGTAGTAGTAGTAGTAGTAGTAGTAGTAGTACGAATTGTTTTTATACTCCTTTTGCTGTTTGGTGGGGAGATGGCGTGGTTTCAGCTCAAAGGACTGCTCAAGAAGAGCGCCAAAAACAGAATCTAACTCAAGCCCACGGAGCGCCAGACAGACGGATGTATGGATTATCGTACGTAGAGACAAACAGACAGACATATTAGCTGCATGTTAGACGCCAACTCATACAGAGTCAAACTACTAGTACATTTGCAGTGGGTTAAGCCCTTTCACTGTCAACGGAGATGTTGTTGTTTCTTTAATTTAACGTCTATTCACCTAAGTGATTTTAGACTTGATGGGAGCAGGGGGAAATATTAAACAAATAATGAATGGTCATAATGAAGGGAAAAAGGGATTAAACAAAGTACACAAAACTGAACAATTAAACAATCAAATTTTTAAAATAATTAGAAATTATACAAATTACGTCCAATATAACTACTAACCAATCCTTGTAAAATAATCTTCATGATTTACAGGATCCAGCGGGCTGTAATAAGCCGAATCAGGATCGTTATATCTCATATAATTATGTAATTCAATGTTCTGAATTTATACATATAAAATATTCCATGTTCTTAATTTATGCTTCATAGAAACAATCTATTAGATCTAGTAAATAATCTGTACTGACTGTTGTTGTTTTTTTTTAACAAAAAACATCCAACAGGACTGTATATTAATGATTTTGCAATTGATATCCAGTAAATAATATTTTTATCCTGAATATTTCGAATATGTTGTGGAATATATTGCGCAATTGCACTGCATTCATTATTGAGATGATTAATAGAAATTGCTTGTTTGCAAATGCAAGCAACTTCCTTACAGTATTTTGTCCTCCACGAGTTCAAAGCAAGACGATATGCTAAACTGATAACAGACCGCGAGGAATGTAACATTCCATTATATAATTTAATGCAAGGAATTTTATTTTTTATAGTTTTCTCAATTATACGATATACTTCATTTTTTGAGAATGGAATATCGAGCTGAATAACAGTACTTCCATTTTTTGCCCCTTTTTTGCAATCCTATCAGCACAGTCATTATGATTTAATCCGCTATGAGATGGTATCCAGCAAAATTTAACATTTGTTCCATTTATGATTAAACTATGAATAAGATATTTAATTTCACCTATAACAGCCTCCTTTATTAGAATTTGAATCCAAAGTTTGTAAAACTGATTTAGAATCAACACAAAATAATATATTGAGAAAGTCAGTGTGTAAACTAATGATTTTATTCAATGCCATAAGTATAGCAATAAGTTCTGCAGTTAAAATTGAATGCCCTTTCCCTAAAAAGTAAGCCTCGTTAACCTTTAAAGCAGGTATAACATAACCTGCTCCTGTTTCACCTGATTCTAAAACAGAACCATCAGTATAAATTTGTAGGTAAGAGTAATATTTTTCATAGATACGTTCCTTTGCTTCTGCTGCTAATAAAATGCCGTTTTCCTGTTTTCTTAATTCAGAATAGTCCATGTCAAAATTTGCTCGTTGAAGTTCCCAATTAGGTATAGGTATTTGTGAAATTAAGTTTGAATCGATTTTACAATTTAAATTAGATTCGTTCATGAGCTCATTTGTATACGTTAAAATAGTCTGTAAATAATTAACACTCTGTGCTCTTTTGGGAAAATGTAAATCAGAGCGTATTTCTAATTCTGAATCTGTGAAATTGTCAACTGCAGATGCCCTCACTATATATTTAGCACATGATAATTTTCTCCATTCATGTAATGGTAATACACCTGCAGCGTTATAAGCATCAGATATTTTTGTGTGTATTGGAACACCCATAGCCATTTTAATTGCTTTGCTATCCATACTTTGAAGTAATTTTAATAAGTATTTTGGAGCAGAGAAGTGTACCTCTTGGCCATATGTTAATTTAGATCGAACAAGCATGCACACTAGGTGAATCAAATTTTGTGTATCTTGTCCCCATTTTTGATAACTTATAATCTTTATTAAATTTAAACTTTTAATAGCCTTTTGCAACAAATAATGTATATGTTTTTTCCAACTTAAATTTGCTGTAAAATAAACGCCAAGAAATTTAACTTCATTTACATATTGCAATTCTTCATTACCAATATAAAATTTCGGTAACAGTTTTGGACCAGTTCCTTTATTAAATAATAACATATTTGTTTTTTCTTTTGACAATTCAAGTCCATTTACTTTTATGTATAAGTGAATATTATTTAATTCAATCTGATACACATTCTGAATATGTTTTATTTCAAATAAAGATGTTTTTCTATTTAAAGAGACATTTATCCACATTGCAATATCATCTGCATATTGAACTAAATTTATTTGTTTACCTACATGTTGAGGCAAGTCATATAACAATATATTAAATAATAAAGGTGATATTATTGACCCTAAAGGGAGAATTGTCAACTGTCAAGGGAGAATTGCACTGAGTTACAACTGTTTGCCAGGCAAATCTGGGTCACGACTGTTGAAAAATCACACCAAATTCTAGTTTGAACAGAATCAGAAAGGAATAACTAGGTAGCACACAAGTATATCAACTAACAAGTTAGTATCTCGTATTGCCCCCAGTCGACGTGCGGTGGTCCCGTTGCCATTGGTTTTAGCCACAAGCTGAGACGGGAATATCCCAAACCTAAAAATAGAATAGAGAATTCTGGGAAATCTGTTCTCGCTGAAATGAAACGAAAGTTGGGAGAGGAACTGCATATTTCAAAGGCAGAAACTTGTCAGCAGTATTATCAGCGATGGAGTTATAATGGACGAAGTGCTCCATACCTATGAGATTGCCTTTGCTCGAGCAAAGAAACGAAAGAAGGATTTGGCCGACGTCATTTCAGAAAAGCATTTCCCTACCCATAATTCCCCTGGGTTTTGAAGTTTCTAAAAAGTTATTTCAGGCCGACGACGCTCTATGGAGCGAAAAGCATGTAAAGGGAAGCAACCGGTTGTACGCGCACATCGATAGAGACATAGAAGAGAGATACTTACTTGTTAGTTGATATAATTGTGGGTAGCACTGATACATTTATGAAAGGTAATTTCATTTTCTAAATGAATAATGCTGTTTGGAAAAAGATAATAAAATTTAAAAGATTTACTTCTTTTTAAACAAATATTTATTTATTTATTTATTTTAGTACAAATGAGAGACAGCTAGAAACAGGGTGGCAATCGCATCATAGCTGTTGTAAATTTATGTATGCATGCGTGTTATTGCGTTCCTTTCATCTAAATCCCTGTTTTACGCATATATCCATCAGCTTTGCCGTCATGGCGGCAGGGTGGAGGTGCCACACGCCAATGAAAAGGGTTATCATACCTAACTTATGAACTTTAAACAGCCAATGAAAAGGGTTATCATACCTAACTTATGAACTTTAAACAGCCAATGTTCTGAGCTTTCCAATAGTGTGTATTTGTTTTACTGACGGTTTAACTGTAAAAAAAAAATTTTTTTTTTGTTAACTGAGAAAAGAAACCAACGTTGCAATGATGCTGGATGACGTTAGCGGCATATTTCATCACACTATTGTATGAAGACTTATCTCGTCAAAAGCAGTCAAGGGGTTAAACTGGCATTAACAATGTATGTGCCATCTTGGGCGGGATAGGTTTCAAATTGATCCAATTGTGTTATTTCATTGACATTTAAGAGTGAGTTAGATCTCATATTCAAATTTGTCATCTCAACGTGGTTTGTGTGTGTGTTTGTGTGTGTGTGTGGGTGTGTGTGTGTGTGTGTGTGTGTGTGTGTGTGTGTGTGTGTGTGTGTTTGTGTGTTTACAATGTGACATTCCTTGACTCTATGTACAGCAGTCCCTGGCGGTCATCACATCAGAGGCACTCCTTACCCAGACCCAAACCCAACCCTCCAGAGAATCCAACGTCCTTGACCTTGTCTTTACAACCAACCCTTCCCTCCTAAAATCGTCTACTCTTATCTCTGGTATTGCAGACCATGACATCGTCGTCTCTGACTTTGACATCAAACCCCACACCACACCATCTCAGCGTCGAAAAATCTACCGCTTCCACAAAGCAGACTGGGACCAAATGAAGAGTGACCTTCTCGCAAAAGCAGCCACCATCGTCAACATGTACAACTGTGGCAGCAGCGTTGCAGAACTATGGGACACCTTCAAGACCTCCCTCCATACAGCAATTGATAAGAACATTCCCAGCACACTTCAAAAGAAATGCTCCTCTCTGCCCTGGATAAATGCACCACTAAAAAGAATGCTCCGCCGCAAAAATCGCCTCCTCCGCCAAGCTAAACAGAAAAAAGACTGGACGGCATACCGCAACTTCCAAAAGACCTGCAAGCGAGCCCTGAGACGCGCAGAATGGAACTTCATTAACGGTAGAATCCAGGCAGGCATTAAGAACAACAATACTAAGCCCTTTTGGAGCTACATCAAGTCCCGTAAACAGGACAACACTGGGGTATCCCCCCTGAAAACCAAAGGAAAACGTATCACAGATAGCCCAAGTAAAGCCAAGCTCCTCCTTGACCAATTCAAATCAGCCTTTACTAAAACCATCACCACAGCATTACCAACTATGGACACCCCGTCCACTCCACCTATCAACCAGATAACCGTCACCACAGCTGGAGTTTTAAAACTTCTACAAGAACTTAATCCCGCTAAAGCACCCGGGCCCGACAACATTCCGAACATAGTTCTAAAAACCTGCGCCGAACAACTGGCCCCTGCACTACAAGCTATCTACCAGAAATCTCTTGACTCCTGCACTCTCCCTGCTGACTGGCTGGAAGCAAACATTTCCTGCGTCTTTAAGAAAGGGGACCGACACCTCCCTGAGAACTACAGACCAATATCCCTGACCTCTGTCCCTTGCAAACTCTTAGAACACATTATCTGCAGCCACATCTTGTCGCACCTGGAATCAAACCACATCCTTACCAACCTTAACCACGGCTTTCGTTCAGGCTTTTCCTGCGAAACCCAACTCCTGACAACCACCCATGATTTCCTAAAATCATTTGACAAAAAACAACAAGTCGACGTTGCAATTTTAGACTTCTCTAAGGCGTTTGACACCGTCCCCCATGACCGCCTCCTCCACAAACTTGCCCACTATGGTATAACCGGCCCCCTTCACTCCTGGCTCACCTCCTTCCTGACCCAGAGGTCCATGAGAGTGGTGCTCGAAGGAACCTCCTCCGAGACTACCTCAGTGGACTCTGGTGTCCCCCAAGGCACCGTACTCGGCCCCCTCCTTTTCCTATGCCACATAAATGATCTCCCATCCCGCGTCAAGTCCCAGGTTCGCCTATTTGCCGATGATTGCCTGCTGTATAGAGAGATCAAGTCCTTCAAGGATCATCAATGCCTACAACAAGACCTACAGCAGTTAGAGGCATGGGCGGACGACTGGGGCATGCGCTTCAACGCTACTAAGTGTTACATCCTTAGCATCAACCTCAAAACTAACTTCTTCTACCAACTAAATAATGTAATCCTAAACCAAGTCCAACAAAATCCTTACCTAGGAATTATAATCTCTAACGACCTGAAGTGGGGGCCCCACATTTCCTCTATTACCAAGAAAGCCAACTCCACCTTAGGCTTCTTAAGGAGGAACCTCCGTCGCTGCCCCACCAACTGCAAGAACCAAGCCTACATCTCCCTGGTCCGCCCCCTCCTGGAGTATGGCGCCGTTGTCTGGGACCCGTACCTGAAGAAAGACATCGACAGCATGGAGAAGATCCAGCGCATTGCAGCACGCTTCATCACTGGCGACTTCAGGTCCAATGCCCCGGGCAGCGTTGCTGGACTCCTGGAGCGGACGGGCCTCCAATCTCTCCAAAGCCGCCGCCTCCAACTACGACTCGGACTGTTTTATAGGGTGGTTGAGGGGCTGGTGCCGGCACTGCCTCCCCATCAGTTTCTCACCCAACAACGACCAGGACGACGCATCAAACCAGTGCAAAGCAGTAACTTCACCACCACCAACATAGTAAACACTTATGCCAGGAACAACTCAAGGCCATATGTTGTACCTCACTGCTCCTCAGACCAACTCAAAAACTCATTCTTTGTGCGTACAGTTAGTGACTGGAACACTCTAGATGATAGTATAGTGTACGCCACATCCACAGAAACTTTTAAAAGTAGACTAGCGGCCAGCCTCCACCAGTGAGCCGCTGCGCAACCCCCAACCCGCTGCAATTTATGCCAGTCACCTGGATGTGTAGCAGCGTAATACTACAGATACAGATACAGATACAGATACAGATTAGCAGGGTGACAAACATAATGGCGTAACGCGAGGCTCCCGTCTGCTGTTTGTTCGCTGGGTCAGCCACATTACATGGTTCAATGCTCCAACCCCATGCAGCCACTAGCACCCAGTTTCAAAACTTGCCCCACCCCCCTCCTTCCCCCTTCCTCCACAAAGCGTTCTTTCTCAAACAGTTTTCTCTCTAGCAAAGCCGACCGTTCTATGAAGACAGTTTCTAGATGGCCGACCTGATGACATACGAGAAACAACAACAACAACAACAACAACAACAACAACAACAACAACAACAACAACAACAACAACAACAACATAACATTGCAGCCACACCCAAATCCTGTGATGCTTTTACGTGGTTAATAGATATTCTTATGCAGTGGTTAATAAATATTCTTTTGCAGTGTTAATAAGTATTCTTATGCAGTGGTTAATAAATATTCTTATGCACTGGTTAATAAATATTCTTATCCTATCCTATCCTGTAACTCGAAGGTGATTGGGGCACCACAGTTGATCGTTTAATCAGCGTACTCCATCTTTCTCTGTCCTCAGCAACCCTCATGGCTTCGCAGTGGTTAATAAATATTTTAATGCAGAGAGATGAAAAAGAAAAAGAACACCTCACAGGGAGCTGATGCCTAGCGAAAAATCAACAATGACATCCGAAAAGGTGTGCGCACAGCAAAGGAGAACTGGATAGAAAATCAATGCCAGGAAATAGAGAACAGTCTGAACAAGAACAACAGCAAGGAGGCCTACCAGACTGTGAAGCGGCTGGCAAGTGTTAAACAGCCCAAGGTCTCCATGATCCAAAGCAAATCTGGCATATGATTTACAGAAGAACAAGAAGTCTTGGACAGATGGACAGAGTACTGCTCTGACCTTTACAACCACACACCAAACGGAGACCCATCAGTTCTAGCCTGTTTCGAGAACAGAGAAGAAGAAGAAATCCTCCCAATTCTCCGAGAAGAAGTTGCGGAAGAAGTGCAATCGTTGAAGAAAGGGAAGTCAGCTGGAGTGGACAACATACCCGCGGAACTGCTTCAGGCAGGAGGAGAAGGATGATTGACGCACTCTCCATTATCTGTAACAAGATTTGGCAGAGTGGGGAGTGGCCTACACCATGAACCCAATCGCTTGTCATCACTCTTCTCAAAAAAGGTAACAATCAGGAGTGTGACAATTTCCGCACCATCAGCGTCACCAGCCATCCTAGCAAGGTCCTCCTGAAAATAATACTCAACAGGTTGAAACCCCAAGCTGAACAAATCATAGCTGAAGAACAAGCAGGATTAAGGGCAGAGCGAAGTACCACTGAACAGATTTTCAACCTTGAATAATCTGCGAGAAATATCTACAGCACCAACAACATCTATATCATGTGTTTGTAGACTTCAAGAAAGCGTTTGAACGAGTCTGGCATACGACTCTGTGGGCAACCATGAAAGTGTACAACACCAGCCCTAAAATTATTGAAGTCATCAAAAGCCTGTATGACAAGGCTACCAGTGCAGTCCTCCATAACAACGCCATAGAAAAACTGGTTCAGAAGAACAATCGGTGTGCCTCAAGGATGCCTAATCTCTCCAACACTCTTCAACATCTTCCTAGAGCGCATCATGCCAGATGCCCTTGCAGATCACGAAGGCACAGTCAGCATAGGTGGTAGAGCAATCTCCAACCTCCGTTTTGCGAATGACATTGATGGATTGGCTGGAGAGGAACAAGAATTTGAACAGTTGGTACGGAGGCTTGACACCACCTCCAGAGACAATGGAATGGAAATAAGTGCAGAGAAGATCAAATTGATGACCAACAACACCAATGGCATCAACATGGAAATCATAGTCCAAAGCCAATCCCTCAACACAGTGCATAGCTTCAAATATTTAGGAGCCATTGTATCAGACAATGGATCCCGACAGGAAGTTCTCTCCAGGATCGCACAAACATCTGCTGCCCTGGCAAGGTTAAAGCCCATTTAAAAAGACAGGACCATCAGTCTACATTCCAAGGTAAGACTTCTGCGCTCCCTTGTCATCTCCAACTTCCTATACACTTGCGAAACATGGACCTTCACAGGAGATCTACAACAAAGCATTGAGATGAGGTGCTACAGAAAACTTCTGAGCATTTACTATTCCCAGCACTTCACCAACGACGAAGTCCGACAGACCTGCTCACAGTGGTGAAGAAACGAAAACTCCGATGTTATGGCCACGATACCAGATCATCAGACCTTGCAAAGACCATCTTGCAAGGCAAAGTGCAAGGAGGTAGAAGAAGACTGGGACCGAAAAAGAGGTGGGAGGACAACATTAGAGAATGGACTAACTTGACACTGATCGAAGCCCTGAGGGTTGCTGAGGACAGAGAAAGATGGAGTACGCTGGTTAAACGATCATCTGTGGTGCCCCAACGACCTCCGAGTTACGGGATAAGATATGATAGGATAGTGATCAATAAATAAATATTATTATGCAGTGGTTAATATATATAGTTATGCACTGATTAACATATATTCTTATGCAGTGGTTAATATATATTCTTATGCACTGAATAATAAATATTCTTTTGCAGTGGTTAATAAATATTTTATTGCAATGGTTAATAAATATTCTTACGCAGTGATGCAGTTTTTAATACATTTTCTTATGCAGTGCTTGGTAGCCCGTGGACAGCCTCGAGTACTGGGGAAAAAAGGCTGTATAAGAAGGATTAAAAACACAAATAAAGAACTCCCCCATAAAGTTACAACTTTCTGGTGTTTCCAATGTGGGTTTCCTGTAACTTCGCCAAATGATCAAAAACAAGCTGCAATTTTATTTATTTATTATTTATTTATTTATTTTATTTAATCGCTCTTATATAGCGCTTTACCAGCTCAAGAGCTGCTCAAGGCGCTGGCCGATACAGGATCTAACTCAAGCCGCCCGAGACGCCCACCCGCAGCCTTTGGGCGCATGGTCTGACGCCCTTTCAACTGAGCACAATCCTGGGCCGACAGGGATGGGGAAGAAGGACATAAGTGCATGCTGGGTGTGTTCTTGTCACCGGCACTCACCCGTCTAGGACATGAGCGTCAGGATCTTCAAAGTCCGTTATGATGGAATGTATGCGACACAGACTGGACCTCGGTTTATACTCTCGTCCGAAGGAGTAGGAAACGGGAGTAAAGTGTCTTTCCCAAGGATACAACACAATGCCCCGGCCTGGGTTCGAACCCGGGACCTTCAGATCCGCAAGCCAAAGCTCTACCATTAGGCCACCGTGCCAATTTTCGATTTTAACTCCGCGATAAATAATACATAATAAAAAAATAAATATAATGAACAATAAATATTAATTAGCAATAATATCTTCCATGATCATACTTATCTGGTGTCAACGTTATGTTGAACAAAGCCTCCAATTCACTTTAACATTTCATTTGATAAAAGTGAAAGAGCATGTCAAAATGACCTTGTCAAGTCTCTTCAAAGCTATCGAATAAAAATATTTGGTGACGGTGCGCTTGGTTGTCAGATAACACGAAATTTGTTAAAGCGAGTCTGATGCATTTTCCACCAAATCATTAACACTAGATAGTATTATCACAGAAGAGTTTATTAATCTAGATCATGCAGTAAAAGCTTTCCGATAAACATGTAAAAGTAAGTGTGTAGCTGTTTGTGGCCGTTATCGAAGTTTGCCGAGAATTGTGCGTCACCGGGGAGTGGTTAGTCATAATCTTACTAGTATAGCGTTGCAGTGTTCCATGACCTACTAAACGTGTGGGAATGAGTCACACAGCATCTCAGACATTTACCTCACAAACACACACACAAACACACACCCACCCACCCACACACACACACACGCACACCCACACACACGCACCCCCCCCCCCCCCCCCCCCCGCAAACACACATTTTTATAGAAACGACGTTCTGATGACTGTTGTGAAAAAACAGGGATTATTTTGACACACTTTCCATTTCTTTGACATTATTTTGACATTTTCTAATTTTTGAACCTATCCCTAACCCCTAACCCCTTTCCCAAACCCTAACCCTAACCCTTAACCTAACCATAATGCTAAAACAGCTCTATCTCAACGGAGCACTATTTTGACGTCAAAATAGTACGGCCTTCCAAAAAAGTCAGAAGAAACCATGTGGCGTTTCATGTGTGTGTCATCAGAACGTCGTTTTTACATGCCCACGAACACACACACACACACAGCAAACATGATGATTTTGACACAACTGTGCCAAACTTCAAATCAAAACGCTCCGTAAACATTATATGCCTTCAGACATTCAAAGGTTGCTCCAGGTAACAGCATAGAACGGGATCAGCCCAGTGTTCCTCCTGGTCTAAAAGGTAAAGGTAATGGTAGTCCCATGTATTCCAAGCATATAGGAAGATGGAGATGACAAGGAAGCGCAGCAGCCTTACCTTAGAGTGTAGACTGATGGTCCTGTCTTTCCAAATGGTCTTCAACCTTGTCAGGGCAGCAGTTGCAATGATCGCACAAACAACTGCTGCCCTGACAAGGTTGAAGCCCATTTGGAAAGACAAGACCATCAGTCTACATTCCAAAGTAAGACTGCTGTGCTCCCTTGTCATCTCCATCTTCCTATATGCTTGGGAAGCATGGACCCTCACAACAGATCTACAACGAAGAATACAAAGCATGGAGATGAGGTGCTACAGAAGACTTCTGGGCATTTCCTATACCCAACACATCACCAATGACGAAGTCCGACAGACCATCACACAAGCGATTGGACAACACGTTGACCTGCTCACAGTGGTGAAGAAACGGAAACTCCGATGGTATGGCCACGTCACCAGATCATCAGGCCTTACAAAGACCATTTTGCAAGGCACAGTGCTAGGAGGTAGAAGAAGAGGGAGACCAAAAAAGAGGTGGGAGGACAACATTCGAAAATGGACTGGTTTGACACTGAGCGAAGCCATCAGGGCTGCTGAGGACAGAGAAAGATGGAGTATGCTGGTTAAACGATCATCTGTGGTGCCCCTACGACCTCCGAGTAACGGGACAGGATAGGATAGGATAGGTGAGAGAGGTGTTATGGACCATAGATTAAGATATTTTCTTCTTGGATATAATGTTTGTTTTTTTGTGGGTGTAAAAAAAATTATTACACCACCTTTAAAAATTCTCAAAAATCAACGATTGTGTGGTCTTCATGCCTGGATGGAGGGAGTCATTACGCAATGCGGGGTATTGTAATGAGCTTCTAAGTTTTAGACCTGAACTATGTTGATATTTGAGTAACTGCGTTATGAAACCCCCCCTGTGAAGATTAACGGGCACATATATTATTGGACGGAATGTCTGATGTAATATTTGTATTTATCATATTATATAGTGGTTTATTGCTTTACCGTGTCCGGCTGGAGAAAACTTTTTACATTATGAACATTTCTTAAGTCCTCGTTGTCTTTGTCTGCAACATGAGGAAACATTTCCAATCTGAACATCCACTCTTGACTGTATAATATATTCAGCGGTTTTATTTTTCTTTATCTCTTCTTTCAGATGAGAGTATAAACCGAGGACTAGTCTTTGCACGCACGCATTCTTTTTTCCATTATAAACATTTCTTAAGTCTTCGTTGTCTTTGTCTGATCAAACATGAAGAAACATTTCCAATTTGAACATCCACTCTTGACTGTATATATTCAGCGGCTTTTTTTTTTAAATTTTAAATCTCCTCCTTCGAATGAGAGTATAAACCGAGGTCTAGTCTTTTGCACGCACGCATTCTATCGCTCGCACGGACTTTAAAGATCCTGAGGCTCATGACCTAGACATATGAGCGCCGGCTACACAAATACACCCCGCAAGCGCTTGATGGTCACTTCTCCCCCATTCTCGGATGCCCGGCTTTGGTGCTCAGTCGTCTGAGCGTCAGAGGAGGCGCATAAAGCATCAAGTGGGCGCATCTGACGGCTTAAGTTAGATCCTCTATGGATCAGCGGCTTGAGCAGCTCTTTGAGCTGGAAAAGCGCTATATAGATCGATTAAATAATAAATAAATAAATAAATAAATAAACATCCAAATTTAACATCCTTTCTTGACTGCTTATATATTCAACCGCTACATTTACCTTTGTTTTGATGTCAGAGATTTTCTTTCCTTCCATTTTGCTTCCATTGTCATATTTTTCCTTCTTTTTTCCTTCTCTCTCTCTCTCTCTCTCTCTCTCTCTCTCTCTCTCTCTCTCTCCTTCTCTTTCTGTCTCTGTGTGTGCGTGTGCATTTTTCCAAATTTATCTGAAGATATTTTTAAATATTCGGGGGGGGGAGGGGGAGGGTTAGAATGAGCCAAATATCTGTCGATTAGTCAGTCTGTCCGTCGGTCCGTTAGAAGCCATAATTATACTAAGAAGCACTGAACGGATTTTGACCAAACTTCATCATAGGACCATTACCTAGGTTAGTGGCCTGCCTTTCGTGCCATCATATTTGCTTTATCGCAAAGGTCGAGGTCACTGGATCCATTTTGTTGCTATACACGTTTCGTTTAATAGCGTAAAAAGGGCTAAAGTGATCGTGTTGGTATAGGTTAGTCATGTTGGTATAGGTTAGTCATCCTTCAGTAGCAGGTGTTGGTATAGGTTAATCATCCTTCAGTAGCAGGTGTTGGTATAGGTTAGTCATCATTCAGTAGCAGGTGTTGGTATAGGTTAGTCATCATTCAGTAGCAGGTGTTGGTATAGGTTAGTCATCATTCAGTAGCAGTCCCTTTGTCAGTCAGTCGGCCGGTCCTTGGCTCCAAATTTCACTTTTTTGTTTTAAAACACACCTTTGGCCTTATCTAAATAATAACAGAACGGAAATGGATCATTCTCAATGAACTACTGCTGAACATGTAAGATCATTGGTATTTATTTAATTTATTTTATTTGATCGTTCTTATATAGTGTTTTTCCAGCTCAAGAGCTGCTCAAGGCGCTGGCCGATACAGGATCTAACTCAAGCCGCTCGAGGCGCCAACTAGCAGCCTTAATAACGCTCCAGACAACTGAGCACAATCCTGGGCAGCCAGGGATGGGGGAGAAGGACCTAGGTACATGCTGGATGTGTTCTTGTCACCGGCACTCACCCGTCTAGGACATGAGCGTCAGGATCTTTAAAGTCCGTTATGATGGAATGTATGCGACACAGACTAGACCTCGGTTTATACTCTCATCCGAAGGATTTGTAGTTGGCCAAATGGCAAAGTAATTGTGCTTCAGCATTTTCTAAACACGTTTCGCGCTGTATGTAAACATTGGCTGATCCCATTTGGATAATTATTGTTCTGCAGGTAGCTCCGATATTAGGGAGCTATCTTTTCCGTTTGCTTCATGATGAAAAAACCCAATCCCAACACCGCCCACAATATTAACACTTTTTAAAATGCTCATTTTTCGGGATGCGTGTCTCTTGTCTTGCCATTTCGTTTCTTCGTCTCCGTGACAACCCTCACCCCCCCCCTTTCCCTTCCCTCACCCCCTTCAACCTCAGATACTAAGTCAGCGCTGGGTGACATACCTTGTCTTTAAATTTTGTGGCCGTGACCATCTTTTAAGAAGAAGTCAGTAAAAGGAAGCCCACACCACGTAAGCCTTGTTATTACGGCTGACCTATATCCTTCATGGCCGAGGTGAACCGTAACAAACGCGGACGCACTTGTGTATCTGTCTCTATTTCTATAGATTACGTTGCTAAAATGTCTGGTTTATACGCTTAACGGTTGAGGGTGCGTAGCGTATCTAACTCATCGGCGACTGGCAACTGTCAGTGCCGATTTTAAGCATTCCATTAGCAGATGCTGAGTTTACGGCAGATCAGTTGTCGAAGTGGTTCCAAGCTAAAATAAAGGGTAATTGTAGATTATAGTCACACGACACCGGAGCGTTTAGGCGACTACTGGTCGCATTATTCTGACCCCAGCGAGCCAGTTGATGGTAAGGGGAAAATAAGATCACACGTTGGCCATTCCGGGATTCAAACCATATACCTTTCGGTTACTAGGAAGCCGCTCTACCAGCTGAGCTACCCTGCCCCCAGGCTGGCAGGCAGGCAGGCAAGTAGATTAACGTCCCCAGACACACAAGGCATATAAGCAGGCGGAACTGTCCTCTCTCCCGTTCTTTTCACACTCTATACTACCGACTGTCAAGGAACTCCCTCAAACCCTATCATTAAATATTCCGATGACTCGGCTATCCAGGACCTTTCAAACTCTGATTCTGAATACTTCGCTCAAGTTGAGCGTTTCAGCGCCTGGTGTGATGCAAACTATCTTGATCTTAATGTCAGCAAAACTATAGGGAGATGATTATCGACTTCAGGAGAAACTCCACCCCTATCCCTTCTCTTTCGATCCGTGGTACCCAGGTTGGGCGGGTGGTTGAGTACAAGTACCTCGGTACCATAGTGGATTCGAACCTTAACTTCAATGCTAATACTGAATCAATCCATCGCAAGTGTCAATCACGCATCTACTGCCTTCAGAGGCTTCGTAAGCTGAACGTCGCTCCGGACATCCTCCAACTGTTTTACGGTTCTTTTATTGAGTCCCTTAATGGTACGGAGGTTTGAGTGTGGGTAACAGGAGTGTGCTTGATCGTGTGGTGAATGTGTGTAGCAAGGTTGTTGGTAGAACACAGAGAAGTTTGAATGAGCTGTATGAATGTCGTGTGGTGAAGAAGGCAGAAAGCATTTTGAATGACAGCAGCCACATTTTGGCTCGTCAGTACCACCTTCTGCCACTGGGTAAACGCTACTGGGTCCCCATTCTCAAAACAGAACGCTGCAAGAAAACTTTTATCCCCAGGTCAATCTTGTTACTTAATAAACAGATGAAGTCTGGACCTGTTGCTGAATTGCTTTAACCTGCACTGATGTATGTGTGTGAGTGTTAGTGAATGTGTAAGTGTGCGTGTGTGTGTGTGTGTGTGTGTGTGTGTGTGTGTGTGTGTGCATGCGCGCGTGCTAGTCTCTTTACAAGGATTATTTATAGTAAATTTTTAAGTTTTATGTGATTTTGTGTGTATGCTATTTTATGTATATTTCAAATTATGTTTTTAATTATGCATGTGTATGGGCATGTCTGTGATAAGTTCTGGTGCAACAGTGCACAAATTGTGTGTGATTTATTAATTATGTGCTTGCTTGGCCATACCCCATGATAAATTTTAGACTAATACACTCTTAATGCAAATGTTTTAAATAACTTATAACACATATGTATATCAATGTTTTATTTGTCATGTTTATAAATGTTGGCACCACATGCGAATTTCTCCCTGTTGAGATAATAAAGTTTTCGTATTCGTATTCGTATTCGCTCATGCATGCACACGCAAGCCACACGTAAGCAAGCAAGCGCGCAAACACACACACACACTCACACACACCCACACACCCACACACACACACACACACACACACACCCACACACACACACACACACACACTCTCTCTCTCTCTCTCTCTCTCACCTGCACTCATAAGCAACACGTACGCACGTACACACGTTTACATAGGCATAATTTTGTACACATCAAGGAACACAAAATTATCATAGAAATAGTGCCTCCTCCCTCTCCCCTCCCCTCCACAGCCCCATCTCCACACACCCACCCTCCTACGTTTCTACTCCCCATATTATTATTTCGTGGTTGTTGTTGTTGTTGTTGTTGTTGTTGTTGTTGTTGTTGTTGTTGTTGCAGAGACCACAAAAAAATTGGTGTGCATTGTTTTCTTTGCTTGGCTTCGTTCGGTAAAAAAAATATATCCAGAGCCTGTGCCCCCATATTATAAAATTCCCAAACAGAAACATTCGATATTGTCTTATTTTTGGACATCCGGTCCATTTGGGAAGCCATGAGGACAGTGTTATCATGGCTTTCGTAGTGAAAGTTGCAAAGACTTTGCGAAATCACTGGAAAAAATCAACGTTCTTGGCAGTTGTTAGTGGTTATGGAATCAAATACGGCTATGACAGATATGAGTAAGTAAAACATAAGCTTCTAGTTTTTGAAAATGTGCACCATCATTAAAAAGCATGCGCGACCTCTCACATGTCACTGCTTTACTCCTTTAGTTTAAAGTTCTACCAGTAGGCCTACTAGTAGTAGTACTGCTGTAATTAGACACTGCCTCAGTCTTCGTCTTCGTAAAGTTATTCTTCTCCTTTCTCCTCTTTTCAGTTTTTCTGTGACAATCCATGTCCCTATCCTATCCTATGTAAGTATGTTATCCTCTCCCGTAACTCGAAGGTCGTTGGGGCACCACAGGCACAGGCAGATCTATCGTTTAACCAGCATATTCCATCTTTCTCTGTTCTCAGCAACCCTCATGGCTTCGCTCAGTGTCAAGCCAGTACATTCTCCAATGTTGTCCTCCCACTTCTTTTTTTTGTCTCCCTCTTCTGCCTCCTTGCACCGTGCTCTTTAGGATGGTCTTTGCAAGGCCTGATGCTCTGGTGACGTGGCCATACCATCGGAGTTTCAGTTTCTTCACATTGTCAGCATGTCATCGTGTTGTCCAATGGCTTGTGTGATGGTCTTGTCACAATGTCAGACTTCATCATTGGTGATGTGCTGGGTATAGGAAATGCCCAGAAGTCTTCTGTAGCACCTCATCTCCATCTTTGTATTCTTGGTGGTAAAGCTCTGAGGGTCCATGTTTCGCAAGTGTATAGGAAGATGGAATTACAAGGGAGCGCAGCAGCCTTACATGTAGGCGATCATCTACGGGGCAGCAAATTCCTCAATTTGTTGGTAGACATCTACAAAGACTTCGGAAAATCATTTATGGAAATAATGATGAAATTCCAACACTGTCTCAATCATATACATGTACTAAACATTCTATTGTATTAACTAGTCTTTTATATTTATTGTTATTGATGCTGTACTTTTTTCTTGCAGGGAAAATTTGTTGAGGAGAGTGTATTGCGCAGAAGCAAAAGTGAGTACTGAGTATTTCATTGACTTTGTCCTTGACTTGGGGTGATTGAAAGAACATTGAGGTTTAACGTCTGCATCCACCAGTGGCTATATGGCACAAGGGGATAACCATCCCATAAATGGACAGTGAAAAATGGCCACTTTTGTTTTCGCCCTCCACAGGATTAGAATCTGGGTCATCAGTGTGCTTGGTGAACGCTGTACCACTTAAGCTACGGTGGTGGGCCAGACTTGGGGTACGACGTACACTGCATTGTAACACAGTCAGATTTGCTGTTTACTGTGTTAGATGATCTTGAGAAGAGTGCCAATGTTAGCTATTGGCTTGCAACGGTTGTTACAACTTGGGTTTCAGATTTTTTTTTCTCCTCAAGATTATAAAACTTAAACTGAAACAAATAAGTTTTAAATGTTGCATGCCTATGGTCTTTTAAGCAAAGACTTATGTTGTTATGAAAAGGACTTTAAAATGTGCCTATGGACTTTCAGAGAAAGACTTATGTTGTTTTGACAAGGACTTGTAATGTGCCTATGGACTTTCAGAGAAAGACTTATTTAGTTATGACCAGGACTGGAATTTAAGATGATCGATGATGTCCATTTTGTATGGCGCAGCCTCGTCCTTGCCATCAGCACGCTCAGTGCAGTAAATTTTAAAAATTAATACTGGATGCTGTATGCACTTATCACTACTCAGGCTCAAAGTGTGGCGATCTGTACCAACATACACGTTTACATGTATCACCGACAGTCACACACACAACAAACTCACAATAATCTATCACTCAAACATGCGGATTGTGGTGTAGTGGCAGGGAGATCACTGTCAGCATATTGAAAAGAAGTCAAATTTTTATTTTTCATCGTGTTATCACACAAGCCATTGGACAACACGATGACCTGCTCACAGTGGTGAAGAAACGGAAACTCCGATGGTATGGCCACGTCACCAGATCATCAGGCCTTGCAAAGACCATTCTGCAAGGCACAGTGCAAGGAGGTAGAAGAAGGGGGAGACCGAAAAAGAGGTGGGAGGACAACATTCGAAAATGGACTGGTTTGACACTGAGCGAAGCCATGAGGGCTGCTGAGGACAGAGAAAGATGGAGTATGCTGGTTAAGCGATCATCTGTGGTGCCCCTACGACCTTCGGGTTATGGGACAGGATAGGATAGGATAGCATCCAATACTGCCATTATTGAAGGGAGGGAAGAAACTGGAGCTCCAGTAGAAAACCCTCGGTTACTGGGTAGTCTCGTATATGTTCGCGCCTTGTGGGAGTCGAACCTGCGACCTTCAGCATAGGAAACCGGCAACTAATCCAATGCGCCTTGAAGCCACCCCAGTAATAGGTTGTCTTTTTGCTTGTGCTTGGCGAGATCAGTGCAGTGTGATAATATCGTGCAAACTTAGAAATTACCAATTTCTTTTGTTCTCATGATTATTTTGTCCCTGTGTGTTTTTGCAGAAATACGGAGATGAAAAACTATCACTGGCGGAGCGACCGAGAAGGGTGACCGTCTTTCTAAATCCTGCTGCTCAGTCTGGGTATTGACGTCACCAGAATGTTCCATTGTGTTTCACTGTTTGTTTATGTCGCTTTTGTTTGATTTGGTGTATGGTTCAGTTCTGTGATTACGATATTTTATGTGCAGGGTTCAGCCTGACACAAAAAAGCTATGGGCCATTGGGCCCCTCAGATCAAATTTCAATGGGCCATGATTTCAGCAGTAATTTACGTATATATGTAAAAGATAACCTGGAGATATTATTACAGAAATTAAAACAAAATAGATTATTGTGAGTGTGCATGTGTTGTGAAGCATATTTACCAACAAAACACTAACCAGAACAGGGATCAGTATTTTGACTTGACTCGGGGCTCACACAATCATCTTGCGTAGGATTAGCGGCGGTAGACTGTAGTTTAACAGCAGCAAACGACAGTCTAGACTGTCCTACCTCAAGTTTAGGTGTTGTTGTTGTTGTTGTTGTTTTGGGGGAGGGGGGGGGGGGGGGCATTTTCAAAGCGGCACAAAGAAAAACACAAAATCCTCCTTGCACGGACACAACATACGCGCAGACGATAGCAAATTCTGATTTGGAAGAATCGTACAACACTTCTTATTGGCTGAAAGATCAACATCCGGGCCCTCATAGCCAATCGCTGAACTTGCCTTAGCAAAAGCACGTTTGTCGCCTCCAATACAGGGCACTGTTATTGTGGTGGCGCACTGGTACCAAAAATCGAAGCGCCATTCGGCCCCTGGCAAGAATTGTAGATGGGTCATTTTTAACTTTTATGCGTCAATGGCGCAGGGCGCGCTAGTAAACTGATCCCTGTATGTGTATATACACTACTGTATTCTGTAATTAAGCATTTGACTGAATTCTATGATGAATATGAGACAATTGTCAGTAATTATGCATTTGGTTGGTTGTGTAATATGTTATGGAATAAAAGTAAAACAGAACAGATAACATTCCATTTCAAAATGTACAATAAATATTTGTTGCATTTACTTTGAATTGTAACCTCTAGTCAGTATATTTTCAAACTTACAATTTTTTAAAATATTTTCACCAACACTCACCTATTATTATAACAATTGATTCTTTTTCTTGCTTCCTTTCTAAATACAGTGGAACCTTCGGTATATGACTGTCCAAAATCTGAGAAAAAAACGGTCTTATAATAGAGGTGGTCTTATACCGGAAACAAGTTCAGGCTTGGAGGGGTGTGTAGTCATAATTTTCACACTCACCAGCATGTATTCTCTGACAAAGAAAACTGTAAAACCTGTTTCATTTCTAGCTTTGTCTTTTATTCACAACTTTAAAAATAGAAAACAGTCGTGTCTTCAGACATTTTGAACAGGGAAAAACTTTCTATCTGCCAAACTCAAAACTTTCCTATTGCGCAACGCCATTTTGACAAGCCAGTGTAGGCGAGTAATGTCCCTTACTTGCGAACCGGAAATAGCAGACAACAGCAGGCGTACACTAACATGAAACAGGGTGGAGAATTGTCCGCGAATCCGCATTTGCATTTCCGAGAAAAAAAATATTGAGTTCCGAGTGTGAGAAGCTGAGGGCTACCCTTTACTGGGCATAGCGGCCAAAAGCGGCCGAAGGTCTAAACAGGCAAAACGTCCAAAAGCGTCCGTATCAACCATGTGGTTATAATCTCGCGTTGTTTGAAAGATTGCGAGACTTCCGGCAATTGACTTCCGGTTTATTCTGTTGTGAAAACATTCGACTGCATTTCCACAAGTTTTCTCTGTGATGCGTTCGTTTTTATCAATTTTTTTTTCAAATTTTCTTGTGTGTGTGTCTAAAATGGATGGTTTGGATTCTTCGACTGATGAAGGGGAGTTTACAGGCTTCCATTTATCAGACATTAAAGTGAGAGAAATGGACTTGGAGTCGGAGGAAGAGATTGGTACTGACATTAAACAATTAGTGTCAGTAGTGTGCATGCATACGATCTTTCAGACTGGCATGAAAGTGAAGAAGAGGAGGGGGCTTGTTTGGACTCTTTAAAACTTCTTTTTGTGTACACATGGTGTAATAAAAAACAAGACATTACAAGAAAAGTATAAAAAGGTATATAATCAAAAGAGAATGTATTTCTGTTCATTTTGCATTTTATTTCATTTAAATCTATACACTAGTCACTAATACCTAAGGTTTTTACTAACGTACCCCTAAATATCTCTAAAATTATAAAAATTCTTGCCTGTTTACAGCTAAAAAAATAGACAAACGTTTGCCCAGTAAAATTGGAAATGTGGAATTTGTGTGCAACAGTGGTGGACCTCAAACTTTGTTAGGCCTACAAATCAAGATTCTTAACTCTTTTTGAAAGACATGTGCATAAAACATTCTTTTTGTTGTTGTTGTTGTTTCTATTCATGTTTACTTTGTGCTTTTTGCTTTCAGGAGAGGCCCTAAATTAATATCAAAATTGCATAAATTCATTTTCTTTTAGGGTGCGAATACCGGGGCTTGGCCCCTGGGCCCCAGCCGGATTTCAGAGATTTCTTGATTCAGTTGTTCTCCACCCTGATGAAAGAAAAAAACAAAAGGTACAGACAATAAATTAACTGATATCTCTTTTAAATTGTCTAAGACGGTTGTATAAAGGGCTTAAGACACGGTCGCTGGTCGCATAAACGAGGTTGCACATACCAGAGGTCATTTATTATTGGAAGAGAATCCTTCAGAAGTTTTCAGGTCACATAACAGAGGGAGTCGTATGCCAGAGAGACGGATACCGGAGGTTCCACTGTATAATTTGTTTCTTTCTTGGACTTCTATTGGGAAGTATTGTTTTGTTCGGCTATGTTTAGTCCTGCTGAAGAAAGTTTAGCTACAAAATGGGCATAGTGTGGTTTTGTTTTGTTTTTGTCTACTTTAGAATTGTACTGACACATTTGTTTCTCGTTATTGTCATATTTGATGTGACTATTACTATTGACAGGAGTGCACGCAAGTTGTTTGAGAAGACAGCAGGACCCATCCTCTATCTAGCAGGAATGGAAGTCAATGTGGTCAAGGTACTGAGGGTTTTTCTATATTTGGTTCATTTTTCAGTCTTACCAACAAACCTGTCTCATCCTCGTTGTAGCTCTGTAACAGTAGTTGTTTGACAGCCTGTACTATAAGGATAGACAATGGACCATGGTCAGGCTGTGTTAGAATGCTACAACAGAAAATGGCTCTGACATAGTGTCTGAGGCTGTGGAGGGCAAATGCCTACACATAGTGTCTGAGGCTGTGGAGGGCAAATGCCTACACACAGCCTATGTTTGATAGATCTCTGACACTCTGCTAGCGTTAAAGGTCGCCCGTTTAGTGAAAACTGCCCATAGGCTTCTGTTTGTTTCTCAGCTATTTATACATCAAATTTCGCACAAAAATTGCTGCGAGTCAGATGTGGGGAAATGATGACAGGAAATAAGCAAAAAGATGTTTTTCTGGTGTATATATTTTGTGTTTATGCGTGGCTTAGCAGTGATAGTGCTTACCTTTTGTGTGCAGACGGAGTACGTGGGACAGGTGAAGAAGTTCATAAGCGTGCTGGAAGAAGGGGACACGGATGCCATAATTGTGGCTGGAGGGGATGGTACTGTTATTGAGGTACAGCTTTGTGTGTGTGTACTGTGTGATGTATGATTATGTTCCCCATGGAGCTGTAAGGGGGGCAGGAGAGGGGGGGGAACACATATACAGACTAAAAGAATATTTTTAGTCTGTGTTGTATCTCCTTTTTCTTCTTTGTCATCAGACTGAACTCAGCATAATCTCCTCTTGATTTGTAAACCTGTTATCATCATTGTTTTCCTTTCAATGCCTTCTAGTCTTTTGCAGTGCATGGGTTTATGGGAATATTTGGAGGATCGTATAGCGCGAGGTGAAAGCTGCAGATCTCCTAAGTGCGTCTGCACACATCTTCCTGAGCAGCATTTAAGGCCTTTCAATCAGTTTGACATGGGATGATCAACGATAAATGGTGTCTTCTTTGAAAAAGACAAATACAAATAGGAAGGTCAGCTTTCCATGCAGGCATTGGGATACCCATGGCAATGTTGAGATGGCTGAAAAGTACCCGTCATTGTCCTATCCTTCATGCATGTAATTCAGTCCTGAGATTTATTTAGCAGAATCCTAAATAGTTTTGGCTTTTGCAATTAGAGTTTAGACTGAGTGAAAGACTCCTTTATTGCTTTTGTTGAGGACACAAGCCTTTTGAGTTCTTTTGTTTTTCAGGCAGTGACTGGCCTCCTGAGGAGGGATGACAAGGTACGTTGTTTGATACAGCGCAATGATTCATTATTAGTACGCCTGCATACATACATCTATAATTACATAATGTTTATTGCATATAAATCAGGTTGTACATTTCTATAAGCAAGAGTGGTTGTGCCTCCAATTATAATTAGGTGATTTGGATGATTATGACAATAATTAAGAAAACTCTTAAAACCACAGAGTTCATGCTCGATGCATGCAAAAATCATTGGATTACACACGCTGACAAAATCACACATGTAAACATATTATCGCCCTTTGTATAAAAAAAGCATGTTCAACTTTTACGGATAGGCATGCATTCAAAGACCTTTTAAGGGATATAGAGCTTTTGCGAGATGATTGAGCAGACTGCAGGCTATTATAGCCATAGACATTTTACAACATGCATGCTTGTGTTTATTGTTTCAATAAGATGCTAAAACAAAATGACTTCTGAGTTATGGCATACTTTCATACCGAAGTCACAAAAGTTTTGTAACAGCGGGGATCGAACCTGCAACTTTACACATAGTAAATAAGCCCCATAACCCACTGCGCTACGATGTACTGACAGATGACATTCTTAGTTGCTGTGATTTCAGAAAATCCACAAAATTCCAGTGGGTGTCATTCCAGTTGGCAGCACAAATACCTTCGCTAGATTGTTCTATGGACCAGAGAAAGAAGCAGTGAGGTGTGACCACTTTACTGTCTGCCTCAGCTCTTTGTTGTTTTGGTTTTCATATTGTTGTTTTGGTTTTCATATAGTTGTGTTGTTAATGAGTGCCTGAATGCATGAGCGAGCACTTTGAACTGTTGAGAGAAAGCACCTTATAAATAAATGCCCTTATGATGATGATTTTTACTATTGTTGTTGTTTTTATTATTATTAATAGTATTATGATTAATAATAATAATAATAATAATAATAATATTCTTATTAATAGTATTATGATTATTATTATTATTTTTGTTGTTGTTATGACTATTATTAACACCAAACCACTGACCAATCCTGAACAGTGGATAAGGAATAGGACCTAGTGCATGCTGGGAGAGTTTATGTTTCTTAACGCCCACCCTGCTAGGACATAAATGTCAGGATCTTTGAAGTCGGTGTGATGGAATGTGTGCGTGCACAGATCAAAGCTCAAAATGATTTAATGGGGCGCCGCACTGCCTGAGCACACTTGGGTTGCCTATGTTCTGAGCTACATGGTACAATAAGGGCTGGGCTGACCCAAGGAACGGTGTACTGAATTCTCAGTGTGGAGAGTTGATTTTGTTGTCCGTTTTTCAAAGTTTGAGATTGACTTCCTTTTTTTGTGACAGGATGATGGCAGATGCTGCCATGGCGGTGGTGAAGAATGTTACTCGTAAGGTGGATGTCCTGAAGATCGATGTGAGTGGTTCACTTTTGATCTTCACCCTTGAGTGCCCTCTTGAGTATATACCATATCAGCTCATTTATGCAATGACAACTGCTAATGCATTTATTACCTAAATGATCATTTCATAAACGAATCTATTGATGATAGCCGTGTATAGGCAAAAGCGATGCCACTCATTGAAAAAAATATGGATTACACATGCAGGCCGGGGTTTGTTTCACCTAGACTCCAGAGTGACAACTAGCGTACGAATAACATGACCCTGATGTTCAGGCAAGTCGGTATCTCCTAACCTTTTAGATGAGACTATAAACCAAAGTCCAGTCTATGCATGCATGCATTCTATCGCACAGACTTTAAAGATCCTGATGCTCATGACCTAGACAGGTGATTGATAGACACGCTTTCACACCCAGCATGCATTAAGTCCTATTGCTCTTTGTCCTGGGTGGTGCGACTCTTGCAGCTTTCTTGCTTTTGCTGAGACGGCAGCCAGAATTTCCTCTCTTTGATGATGATGAAAATCCAAAAGTCCACAAACAAACAAAATTGATGTCTGCATCTAGGAAAATTCTACTGCTAGCCGCTTTTGCAAATTTTGTAATAATAATAATAACAATTAATTTTTTAATAGTGCAAAACCAAACTTAAAGCTTGCTCCAAGTGCTCGCACGCATATACACAAAAACACGCTCGCGAGGATAAATATTTAAACAATGTGGCAAAACATTATGAGATTAAAGAGTTCAACATTGTAAAAAACGATACAAACATATCTAACAAGGATAAATATTTGAACAATACGGTACAACATTATGAGATAAACATGTGAAACATCGTAAGAAATAGCACATCTAACTTTTATAAAAGGGCCTGTTTAAAGAGAGACACACATAATACACACACAAAGGAGGACATAAGAATTAACAATAACTAATGAAGCAATTATAAAAATTAGCTCAAAGTAAAACGTACCACTTAGTGATCATGGGGAAAGAAGTAATATGACGGTAATAAAAACAATATTCAAAATCCATACATAAGAATTTATTTTATAAAGCAGACTAACATTTAACTAAAACAATGTAAAAACCATGCAGTGCTAACCCAGATAAACAATAAAAAGACGTGTGCAGGCAGGAAAGCATTTAAACCAAGAACATTGCACAAAAGACAGTGACGGAACACACATATACACACACCGCTATTCAGTCACTCATTTACACACGGATTGTTCTGGATCTAAAAAGTATTTGGTAAGTAGGTAGGTTTTGAGGTTCTTTTTGAGCACGATAAGAGACTGAGAGTGCCGGAGGTTGGAAGACAGAGTTTCCTGATTTTGAACATGTGCTATTGTCAAGGAGCAGTGATCAGCATAAACGCCTAAGTAACGGTCAGTGTTTCCCACAGCTTTTTTTTCAGAGAGTCCTTGGTGCAAAATTTCAAGAGTCCCCTTACAAAATTTGAGAGTCCCCTTACAATTCCTACATTTACCTTGATTTTGATTACCAACATCACGGACACACAAATACGCCTCAAAGTCAAACAAAGCTTAGTTTTCAATGCAACTTTATTGAAAATTATGAATAGCCATAAAACAAGCAACACAACAAAAGGAATACTGTTCTGGTAAATGTTACAAAGGAATCCATCATTGACTAGAGGAACCTTAAAATCACATAAAATGACCAAAGAACAAACATGAAATGGTCATACGACAATTTACACACATCAATCTGCATGTACTGACAAATTGTCTCTGTAAAAGCAGTTAGTGTTAGAGGGGACTAAGTCGATGACCAGAAGAAGAAAAAAAAAGAGACATAAAAATCTGTTCAACTGCGTATTACAGACAAGATCATCACTGCCTAGTCTAGGGAGAACTGAAAATGATGATTCAACATTCAACGATTGCATCGTCTTCCGCATGTCTGTGGGTTATCGTTTTCCCTAGCCATGTGTCGAGCGACATGTTTGAGCTTTTCGGAAGCAAACAAAAAGGCTGTGCATGCGTGTCAGCGCGGTCAGTGGGTAGGGGAGATCACCGCGCTTACTCGGCTCGGGTGCACGATAGCTCAGAGGTGCCAGGATACATAACGGCAGTAAAAGAAAAACGTTGCGTCCCTTGTGACGCACCTTTTTTTTTTCCATGCATCCTTTTTCAGTTTCTGTGCGTCTCTGACGCACACATGTGCGTTTTGGGAAACACTGAACGGTGGTTGTAAATGTTGGTTATTTGTGTGTGCCCAGGGAGGAGAAGGGAAGACAACCTATGCCATGTGTGGGATGGAGATCGGGGCTTACAGGGACGCAGAGGAGAGGAAGACTAAGTACTGGTACTTCGGGCCCCTGAAATCACGCTGGACGTACGTCAGAACCACCTTGATGGATTGGCCGCCTGCTGTCAGAGCTAAGTTGAGCTATGTGGAGGCCACTGAAAAAAACATGGCACATGTTGAGGAGAAAGAAGAAGTGTCCGTCAGACGGTCAGGGCTCGGGGATTTATTCAAGGGAAGATCTTTGTGGACATTTTGGCGCAAGAACCCTACACCCCCTAAATCAGGTACGACGACTTGAAGGGGAGGGAGGTGTGTGTGCTTTTTCTCTTTCTCTATCTCTCTCTCTTTCGCAATTTCCTCACACTCTTTCTGATTATACTATTTTACAGTTCTTTTCTGATGTAGGCGAGCTGAGTATTTGACTTCTGCCTCTCGGCCTCGTTCTTGGCAACACAGCCCAACCTGAACTGTTGTTTTTATTTATCCCTCGTAAGAGAGACATAACAATTGTTGCCCTGAAAGGTAAGGATTGCCGGCTACTAGTGCCACGACTCCCACTGCAGGTCACTGCCACTAACCTGCATAAAATGCCTGCCGACAATGAAGTCCTGCTCACCACCTAAAGCAGAAGGAGAATGGTTAGGCTGGGATAATATATTTCGTTTTACCTTGTCCTTTATAACCCAATGGCCACACCAAAGGATTCTGCACAGCAGGAGCCACCCAAGGTTAGATTAACCAACAAATGGAAGGTAGACCACCTATCCCAATCGTGAACAGTTGCTTCCCATTCTGCCACAATAATAAATTATGTTTTTCTTAATCATTCCTTCATGAAATATGGATTCATTCCTTTTCATTGTTGGTGGAAGAGACGGACCAGAGGGATGCCATGTTGAAAGAGAACGAAGAAGATGATCATGACAGAGTAGAGAGGGAGGTGTCTGCAGTAGAACTGACACTGATGTCACCCATCATGTTTTCACAGGTTGGTTGATAGTGTGTAGTACAATATTGAATATGCAACAACAGTGATCATCCACCAACCCTGTACCTTTTGTTTTTGTCAGTTGTATGTAACTAATTGTTGCCTGTCAAAGAATTGAATTTTATGTACCAGGGTCGGCTTGCATAAGCTTGCTTGTTGCCGATTCTGTTAAAAAAAACTATGTTTGTCATGTGTGTCTTCGTTGAATGTGCAATGAGTCTTTGCGAGTTTTGCGCTATATAAATATTATTCATTATTATTATTATTATTATTAATAAAACATTTGTTAGATCAACCAATTCTAGAACGAGGCACCAGCACCACAATCAATACTGCTAAAAAACAATCTACACTGGAGCACTTTATAATTCTTGCTTTCTTTATGTGTCAACACGCATGTCTTTCCAGTAATAAATAGTACTCATTTGTGCCAATTCCAAATTTCCGTTTAATATAATCATGGTTCATTGCTCCTTTTCAGCCAGTTTTATTTCATTGACAGCATGGGTAAATGGTTAAATGATATCCGTAATTAACCGTAGACCGACTGTGGAAGCAACAGACTGAAACGCTCTTCATAATATTTTTTAGGCCAGCAGTCTTTTTAATATGTATGCAGCTGCTTCCCTTTTCTTTATGACTTGATGTATTCCGTTCATTCTACATCCCTTCCTCCAAATTTATTTATGCAAGTGGGTTAAAACCAAAGACCCTGGCACAATCAATAAATCTTGAAAAGAATTCTACCAATGACAGTTCAGTGTTCGTATTATGCAAAGCAAGAGTTGACAGAACAAAACAACTTTTGTTGTTCCATGAAAGAAACAGCTATCTAAGCTTTCCTGTTATAGCTTTATTTTATGTGCCCATCAAAGAAGAAAGTAAGAAAATAAGTATTCAAAGGAGGAAAATTTGTTAAAAAATTGTTTGTTGTTGGGCGTTTGTTTGTGACTGTTCTTTTTTATTGTAGGACAAAGAATCATTACCAGGCATTCTTTTGGGTATTGGGCCTGCTGAACCCGATAAAACTGCGCTTATTTCAGATGGGTGAGTATAATTATAATAAACTTGTTTGTTTAATTAACTTGTTAAACTAAGCTGGTGGCCTCGTGGCGCAGTGGATAAGTCGCCGGTTTCCTATGCCAAAGGTCGCGGGTTCGATTCCCGCAATGGGCGAACGTACGTGACTTAGGTACGAGACTATTGAGGTCACCGAGGGTTTTCTCCGGGCACTCCGGTTTCCTCCCTCCCTTCAATAATGGTACAGGACGCAGTCAATATAAAAATTTCAAAAATAAAAATTCGATTTTCTTTCCGTCTTCTAATAGCGATCTCCCTGCCTTTACACCACCTGTTTGAGTGATGGATGTGTGTTTGGTATGTGTGAGGGTGGATGAGACAGGTGAGCGTGTATGTTGGTATAGGTCGCCGCGCTTTGAGCCTGAATGATTTGGGGTAAGGCGCGTATAGCATCCTGTATTATTATTATTATTATTATTTTTAAAAGAGATTTTATGTTGTGCAAAAGGCATGATTGTGAGTACACTATTTGTAATTATTTTTCCAGAATTTTGGGAAACATTGACATTCATTCATTAACTTCTGTTTCACAGTTATGAAAATATTACTTCATAGTTCTTCATGAGATATTGGCTTTTTAAAACAAAAACTTCAACAGCTTCAAAAAATATTTGGTTCTGGGTCAACTTTTTTATGTAACGTTTGGAATTAACAGATCTAAAAGAAACTTTGATATGTACAGAAAATGTATTGTGCTGGGAACAATTCTGTTATGTAATATTTTAATACTGGGTATAGGTTGCAGTTGAGTTAACTTTCAAAAGTATTCATACAACGGAACTCCTACAGTCCTCATTTCCTTTCCGTCTTATAATAGTGATCACCCTGTGTTTACACCATGCTTGAGTGATAAATGTGAGTTTCTTTTGTATGTGAGAATGTGTCACATGTAGCTTGTATGTTGGTACAGATCGTCGCTGATTGGTAATTGAGAAATAGCATGCATATAGTACAGAAAATATATAGCAATGGGAACCACTCTGTTATGTAATGGTTGATAATAAAAGAGTTGAGTTTGTAATATTAATTATAATTCTTTATTTCAGGTGGTCAAGAATCAACCGAACCACACCAAAGTATGGTTCAGACAGCAATGAGCAAGTGTTGGTCAAGAACGTCAGCATTGCTCTGGACATACCTGAAGACAAGGTATCACACCACTGTCTGTTGTGTTCATTTTTTTCCAACACCCGGCTTTTGTCGCTTGCCATTTATACTTGTATTTAATCTCTTAGTTAGTGGCCCCTTTCTATCTATGGGGGCAGTGGCTTAATGGTGAAAGTGACAGCAAAGCAATTGAAGCATTGAGTGTTAACATTGCAGGTAATGGTTTAATATTGGAAGGTATACAGCCTTTGTTGTACATACATTTTTAGTAAAAGAAATTGTCATTACTGTATTAACAAACCAATGTTTACACCTAACGTTGTACCTCCATTTCTAATGACAGAAATTGTCATTACTGTATTAACAAATCAGCGTTTACACTTAAAGTTGTACCTCCCTTTCTAGTGAAAGAAATTGTCATTACTGTATTAACTAGAGTACACAGAATTTCAATGCAGATAAAGCCATGTTGTGTGTGCATACCTGCGTATATTTGACATGTCTGTGCCTCAGGCGGCTTGAGTTAGATCTTGTATCGGCCAAAGCCTTGAGCAGCTCTTGAGCTGGAAAAGAACAATTGAATAAAAATAAAAAGGTCAAAAAAGGAAAGGAGTTTGGGGTTAAAAAAAAAATCCCTTGATGATTGAAGGTTAGGTTGACGTTAACACGGGTCAGTTTTGATGTTGTATTTTTTGTTGTGTTTGCTGAGTGCTACTGTTGCGTCTGTTTCAGAAAGAGCCTGTTTGGTACAACATTGATGGGGAGGTGTTTGAGGCCATCCCAGTCAAGGTGTCGCTCCTGCAAAAGAAACTCAACGTCTTTCAACCAGTCTTTGAGCCAAAACTGTCAGCGTAGCCACTGGGAAGTATTAGTATAATATCAAGATGGTGGAACTCAAGGAATTGCGATGATCAAGCTGACATGTTGCATGGTTTGGGAGTCCAAGAGTCACTGTTACCAAAGAAACTCAACTTTCTACCTGTCTATATAAGAACTTCTGTTTTAAAGTCTTGTTTTTGAGTCATAAGTTGCCAGTTAGCCACCAAACCTTTTGAATTTGCTCTGACTGTCACAAAGTTAGGCCTGAACACAGCCAAAAGTTGTACTTTTCACTTCCAAGAAAGAAGATAACTGCCACAGTTTGCTGAGAGATTTTTCTACACTGAAGATTAGAATTCCGTAGATTCTTCCAAAATGAATGGCTGTTTGGCCTTCATGGTATGGGACTTTTGCTTTCAGCTTTGCATGTCTGCTGTTTGTTTTCAAAAGAAAACAACGTGGATGAGCTTTACGAAAAACTTGAGCCCCATTTGCCTCTTCCTTAGCATTTGAGGGTGCTCACTTCTGAATGAAAGTGGCAACATCCTGAACTAAAAAGTGGCAACATCCTGAGCTAAAAAGTGGCAACATCCTGAGCTAAGCTGTTCATTAACAACTCCCTAATGAACAAGTCAGGCAAATCAGAAAAATGAAATACGTCGAGCGATGATCTTAGTGTTGAATGTCAGAATGATGTGAAAGTAGAAGCTGTTAACGTTCTGTGTGAACTGTTATGAATTCTAATGTAACTGTGTGTTGAGCTGTTGAGGTCAAAGTGCGGTGATCCTGCCAGTACAATGGGGTCAGCCTGCTGTTCCCCCAGGCCTATGTTCTCCAAAATATGTCTATGTTCCCCCAGGTCTTTGTCTCCAGAAATAGAGGTTTATAATATTTCCCCAAGGTCTTTTTCCCCAGAAATTGAGGTCTATAATATTTTCCAAGGTCTATGTCTTCAGAAATAGAGGTATATATTTTCCCCAGGTCTTTGTCCCCAGAAATAGAGGTCTATAATATTTCCCTCAAGTCTATGTCCACAGAAATAGAGGTCTATAATATTTCCCCAGGTCTTTGTCCCCAGAAATAGAGGTCTATAATATTTCCCCCAAGTCCCAAGTGAGCGTTGTGGCCAAGAGGGGTAAGGCGGGACTAACTTGCCTTATCCACAAGCCAGAAACCAATGGCGCCTGACAGGTGTGGGTTCGATCCAGCATCAGGGCGTTATGTTTCTCCGAATATTATTTACTTTCGACTCGGGCAACGTCTCGGGGGGGTTTTCTCAGGGTACTCCGGTTTGCTCCCCCAGCAAAAATTTCACAAATTCACAAATATTGTTCGGTAGGTAGGGTTTGGGCGCGCCACAGGCTGCGACTACGCCCCCGGGGAGGGGAGGCGGCCCAGAGTTTCCCAATAGAAAGGGATAATAAACTGCAGCACAAAAAAAAAAGTCCCCTGAAATAGAGGTCTATAATATTTCCCTCAGGTCTTTATCTCTCCAAGGCTTTTCAGGTCTATGTTCCTCTGGGTATATATTCCCCTAGGTCCATGTTCATCCAGGTCTAAATTGACCCAGGTCCATCCCCTCTCCCCGAACTTTTCATAAGATATTATTTCTTTTGTACGAGTTCCTTTGTGTGACTATTAGGAACCATTACTTTATTAGATATTACCCCTTGGGGTCATGAGCAATCTTGCCACTGTAGATTGTTCTAACCTATACAGGGAAAAGTGAAAGCCCCAGTTGAAAACCTGTCTTTCCTTTATAGGCATGACCGATTCACTGCGCGCGGCAACAGTACCCCCGTTGGAGTGCCGGGGGTTTCAGTATAAATAGTACCCCCACTTTCTGGAAATTTAGTGCTTTAAATTTCCACTGTCGCTGTCTTTCTCCTTTGTTCTTTCTCATTCCTGCTCTGTCCTATCAATCTGCTATACTATCTTCTTCTTCGCTAGATCAGTGACCTACCTTTTTTCTTGAAAACTCTTCCGGGACAAGACTCCTTGTTTGTGTATGAGGTCTGTTGGAACAGCTTGGGAATGTTGGACGCTCTCTGCCGGGTGGTCACTAGGGCTTCCTATGATGTTATTATTTAGCAATATAGGCATTTTATATGTATGTGTTTTGTTGATAATTTATAATGATGTTTGTATTCTATTTTGTTTTTGTAACCGGGGGTTTGATTAGTTGGGGTAAAGCCTCAGCCGTCCCCTGCGTGGGATGTCTTTATTGTAAAGTGACTGGCCGGTGGAGGACATTCAATTTTCCCACTAGGGTTGTTTCAGCAGATCTTTTATGCGGATCTGAGGGTTGTCCGGTCCTGATTTGGCTCGGAAGAGTCCGCTGGACCTAAAGCAACAATCAATCAATTATTAGTTATTAATTACTGTATATGGGAGAACATAGATCTGGAGGAACAAAGGCCTGGGGGAACAGAGACCTGGGAGGATGAACAAAGATGTGAATCACGGTGTTTGAGCAGTTCTTATGTTTGCAAGCATCAGGGTTCGTCATTACAGAATGTGGCTTTTGCGTGAGATTGGAGTACATTTATCTGGTTTAATTATGACGGTTGTGTATGATGCGTTTGATATTAAAAATGTCACTTTTGATTTTGACGTCTGTGCAGTGATGTGTGTGTATGTTTATGCTAAACACTGGCAGGCACACATCCATTCCACAGACTCTTTACTTCACACTGTCATTTCTCTTTCTGGCTGCTATCTTTGCTCGTGACCATTTACGCCAAACCAAAACAAATTGATAAACATCTGCATGCACGCACGCACACACACTCACTTAAGTATCTTCCAGCTCTTTCACAGCAAATACATGCACCCATATAATACAAGTGCATAGATAATTTTATTTGAGTGACAAACCACTCATGCATACTCAATAAAAACTTTTCCACTCATTATTGCATGAAATAGTACGATCATTTGAGAGTTCTTTACTCTATATTATTGCAGTGCAAACTCTAGTAAGCAATTTAAAATAAAATAAAGCTTGCAGTTAGCATCTGGCGATCTTTGATAAGTACAGCCGAAACACCGCTTGTATCTGCATTAGTGTCATCTATAGAACGCTACTCTCTTGGCACTTTAATATTGGTCTGTTGTATCGCTTGTGTCATGAAGCTATTGGGGGGATAAAAAGGGGATTTCTTAGAAGTTGCATCTTATGCAGTGAGTGATAATATCGTGGTCTAATACGGCCTGTGTCTAATTATTTTAAAGTGCCGTTGACGTCCACTGTGATGTTTTCCATGGGTAGATAAAAGTCATTTGCTGATTATAGCACAAGACGTTTATATTAATAATAATGGATGCTGTACGCGCCTTATTCCTAAATCAGGCTGATTACGACAAACAGACTATTGCAGCTTGATTTCATTAATAAAAGAAGAAGGAAATGCTGATCAAACATTTGAAGATGTAGATGAAGCTGTGCACCAATATTATTTATTTATTGGAACAACATTACCTCCATTAAAACAACCAGTGTTATCTGATTACTATACACCTAGCATTGCATCTGTAATGACGGAGACTGGATAACTAGTCTTGATTGTATTTGGAACAGTAGTGGTTTATTATCTTGTTTAAAAAAAAATCTACTATACAAAAATTATGACTGCTCCTTTATCCAAAGTATATTATTCTGAATCAGGGTATTTGTAAAGGAAAAATGGCTGTCGATAAACTAACAGAAAAGATAGGACTGCCAGAAAATACTGTTAAGCAATGGTTAGCAAAACAAGCAGTTTGGCAAATTATCTTCCACCCCCGAAGAAAATATTAAGACCTAAATTTGAAAACGCTAAGCCAAATGACACTCATCAAAAGGACTTGCTGTATCTTCCTCATGACACAATACAAAGAAAAAATTCAAGTACACCCTAACTGTTATTGATCTTGCTTCGAGGTATAAAGATGCCGAAGCTCTTACAACCAAAAGCGCAATAGAGGTTTCTCTTACATTGCAATTTATTCTAGAGGCCCTCGATCTTAGATTTCCCACACTAATTCAATGTGACGATGGATAAGAATTCAAGGGTGCAGTGAATCAATTGTTATTAAAACATAATTTTACAATACGAAGAGGAATTCCTGGGTTACTTAGATCTCAAGATCTTAGAAAACTTCAATTGCCAACTGGCAGAGAGATTGTTTTTTCTTATCAGTATTCTAAGGTGTTTACTGAATTCCGATGGTATGGCCACGTTACCAGATCATCAGGCCTTGCAAAGAATATTCCGCAAGGCACAGTGCAAGAAGGTAGAAGAAGAGGGAGACCAAAAAAAAGGTGGGAGGACAACATTCGAGAATGGACTGGTTTGACACTGAGCGAAGCCATCAGGGCTGCTGAGGACAGAGAAAGATGGAGTATGCTGGTTAAACGATCATCTGTGGTGCCCCTACGACCTCAGGGTTACGGGACAGGATAGGATAGGATAGGTTTACTGATACCACTAACACAGAATGGGTAACTAGACTATCTCGCGTTTTGAGATAAATGAATTTTGACACACAATCTATATTGAAACCAGTTGAAGCTATTAAACTTAAACAGATCAATACTGCTAAGCTAGATGAATATAACCCTGATTTCAGTTTGCTAAATGCAAAAGTAAGATATTTATATCAACCTGGTGAAATTGCCAATGAGTAAAAACCAAGTGCAACCGGTCCCGTGTGGAAAGTATTTATGAAATTGACAATGCTTTGTCTACCAATACACCAGTCTATTATTTAATAATAATAATAATAATGAATGGTACTTATATCGCGCAAATCTCACATTGTGACTCATTGCGCACCCACTCGCATTCATCCATTGTACATCCTGTCATTACAACACATATGGCATAATATTACAATGAAATAAAAACAAAAATAATAATAATAATTATTGGAACGCAAGCTTGAACAAATACGTTTTCAGTTGCGATTTGAATGTTGCCAAGTCAGATACGCCTCTCATGTTTGCCGGCAGCGAATTCCAGAGAGTAGGCGCAGCAAAAGAAAATGCACGTTCTCCGAAAGTTTTCATATTTCGGAGTGGCGCTGTTAAAAGACGTTCAGACGAAGAACGTAGTGCCCGAGTTGGTTTATAGGCTACAAGTGCATTGGCTAGGTAGGATGGTAGTGTGCCTTCAAAGAACCGAAATGCCAAAATGCAGACCTTGAATTGAATGCGAAACTTCACCGGCAGCCAGTGAAGCTTGCATAGTAAGGGAGTGGTGTGATCCCTTTTCTTCCGTTTCAAAATAAGACGCGCTGCGTTGTTTTGTACGCGTTGAAGGCGATTTATTTGTTCAGTTGGAAGACCCACCAGAACAGAATTGCAGAAGTCAAGCCGTGATGTCACAAAAGCATTGACAAGAGCTGCACACGCTGACTCAATTAAAAACGGTCGAATAGAGGCAATGCGCCTCATCTCGAGAAAAGTAGCACGACAAATAGTACCAATTTGATCTTGCATTGACAAGGTTTGGTCAATTTTGACTCCAAGATAGCGCGCGGAGTCTTGGTACGGAATGCTGCTGCCATTTACAACTAGGGAGTCGCTGCCGACCTGCCTGAGACACGAGGCTTTGCCTACTGGCATGATTTCAGTTTTTTCAGTGTTCAATTTAAGCTTATTGCTATCCATCCAGGAAAGAACATCATGGATGCAAGTTTGAATGTCTGACTGCACAGTCTTAAGACAAAGATATCACCACAAATTTAAGACAAAGATATCACCACATAACACAGCAGAGACTGTACAAGAGGAATTTCTAATGACACTGAGCCATTAAAACTTCCTATTTAAGAAAATGCATAAAATAAAAATGACAGACACATTAAGGATTTTGGAAAGTATTTTGATAGAATATTTTGCCCACACCTGATGATGTTAGAAGATGAATGCATGCTTTATGAAACATGCAGATATTTATAATCACTTCACTAAACATGAAGATTGCAAATTTTTATGCAAAATAGCCTTCAAAAGAGTTTTTAAGAAACTTACAGAAGAGTATAAAGGATACGACTTGAACTCGTACACATATTACTTTGATTGTTTATGGGCAAGATTTATTAGGCAAGTCTGTAAAATAAACCCACATGTAGTGAAACAAACTGATTGCGCGGATAATGCGACTGATGATGACTGTGCGGTTGACTGCATCTGTTGTTGCAATTGTGATGGTTCTAAAGTATAGAGTTAGGGTTAGTTCTTTTTTTATTTTTAAAATTATATTTAGGATTTTGAAATCAATTAAAAATGACGGAAAAAGAGAAAACGAAAATCAGTACACTGAACTTGCTTCTACATTTAAAATCATCGCAACCCCTGTTGTAAATCCTTCTGAAAGAAAATAACACAGTACACATTAACCTAGACAATGTAGATCTGTTAGCATTTTATGTGAGCGAACAAATATTTCCTGATAAACAAATAGAATATTTTGTAATTGAACTAAAACAAAGTTAAGTTAATAAAAAGTTGTTGTTTTTTCTCACACATTTAAAATGACAACTAAATTGTATCCTGCTGTGGTGGAACTGGAACCAATGCAACCATGTGCCCCAACATTAGAATCACTAAACTTAACTAACATTCAAACGTTCAGGCTGGAAGAAATAAGGAAAGTGAGGACGGAACTTGAATCAGACATCCAAAAGTAATTTAGATGCAAAAGACGGTATTCCAGCGTCTTTAACGGAGTTTGCGTTGTGGATAGACTTTAGAATGATTCCTACCAACGACCATCATGGATCTGGAAGGAGAATTGAAAATGGAACAGATGGTATGACAATTGAGTTACATAGAGAAACAGTGTCTACCAAGTCTGAACCAATTACTGTATACATGTATGTAATTATAGACGCTCAGTAATATTGAAAATGGGAGATTAAAACATTTAGTGTATTAAAATGACATCCTTGCTACCTCGCGATCCGCATTGTGGAATGATCGACGACAGCAGCATACATTTACAGCAAAAGCAGGGACTATTGGTTTGAGCGAGCAACCAATGCTCAACTTAGTTGCAATTATCCAGCACTGTGGCGTTGGCTACATTAGTGTGAAATTTTCAAAAGATTATCTCCAATTAAAATGTTGCTCATCATAACAAATTACCCGCTCTTGCTTCTGATTTTGGACAGCAACCATTTGTGTGGACAGATTAAGCGGTGATGAAAGCACTTTCCCCCTCACTTAAGACAACAAGGTGGCAAGAAAGCAGGTCGTTCCTGTGAGCAAGAGAAAAAAACTCCTCGCTCTCATTTTCCCTACACAACCAGCTGCTTCAACAGGCCTTTGATTTTTTCCCCCACAGCAATCAGTTGTGTAGACTGACTGCTGACAAAGCTGTGATGAAAGCCTTTTCTTCTCCGCCTTGCAGAGGCAACAGGGTATTAAAGTGTCCACCCTTGTATCTGATGTACCCTTGTGTCAATTTCTTCTCTGAGAATAAAGACGTGTTGTATTGTATAAGTGAAGGGAAGACATTGTGATAAGACTAAAGAACCCACAGCATCTCATGAATTTGCTATATAATGGATGAGGGAATCTCCACACCAACAGTACATTGTTGATTCTGATTTTAAAATCATTGTGATATTAATGTTGGTCACTTGTATTGCGCCTTCAATCCGTGCTATATTAGCATGTTTAGTTTGCTCCAAGAAAGAAGAAAAGATATAATTAGGTTCAAAGTTCTTGATTTAATAAACTCATTTATGTTTTAATAATTGGTATTGAATGCAGTCTGTCTGCAGTTTCAAAAACAAAATTATATTTCCTTCCGTCTTCTAAAACTGACTTGCCTTTACACCATATGTTTTTGTGATGAACGTGTGTTGGTTGTGGATGCAGGAGTGCGTCACATGCAAGTTTGTACGTTGGTTACCGATTGCTGCAATTTATTAATTAGGCGTGCATAGCACCCAGTATTATTATTAATATATTTGCTTGTTCTGTTGCGAGGAAGCACACACTATTCATTTGACAGGAGGAATATCAACGATTTCTATCAACCAGAAAATACTGCTACTTAAAGCTTTTGCTTAACAGAATTTCACTATGATAATAATAATAATACAGTACATTTATATCGCGCGGTACCTCGCAAATGGTAAGGAAAGCGAGCTCGCCGCGCTTGACAACACACGTGCAATCACACACACACACCCACACAGAACACGTATACACTTATCAAATGATTAAATAATTACAGTTAAACAAATTTAAAAAAAAAAAAACATGGCTATGCAAAACAACAGATAATATGAATACCAAGAACCGAGCCGGTGCCGCCACCATCCATGAACAGATGACGTGAGTTGGTAAAAGATTACATATGGGGATGTAAGGGAGGGGGAGTGAAAATTATTGAGTTTGCATGTTAAAAAGGTGGGTCTTTAATTGGCGCTTGAAGGAAGAAAGTGATGGAGCATGTCGGAGTTGCATCGGTAGTGAGTTCCAAGCAGTTGCAGCAGAGAAAGAGAAAGATCGTTCATCATAGGTCTTTGAGTGAACACGGGGGATAGAAAGCAGTCTTGTATCAGAAGAAGAGCGGAGTTGTCTTGCAGGAGAGTAGACAGAGAGAAGGTTAGTAAAGTATGAGGGGGCAGAACCAGTGAAGAATTTGAAAACAATAGTTGAGAGCTTGATGATGATGACAAACCTTTAGAAAGTGATTGATGTGAATGGAGAAATTAATGTGCACAGTTGCAAAATTGTGTATGAATTTGTGTAGTCAATGTCAAAAATTAGGAAACATGTCTATTTCCAGGCATGAAAAACTAAAAGCTTCTGATATTGTATACGCATGTGTAAATTATATACACCTGTTCAATTTGATTGGTGGTAAATGTCATGTAATGAAAGACTCGATGTCAAAGCAAAATAAAAAACCCAAGAACCACGAACACACTGTAAACATTGTACTGTTGTATTGTATTAACAGAAACCTTGCTTGTCGCATAACAAAACTGTCTACAGTCAAAACTCCACACTCACTCACACATATACACAAGTAATCTTGCAAACAATGTGCGATCATGGCAAGTTAATCGTTACTAGTTTGTTAAAACAATAGAAAATCATCATACACGACCACAAGTAAGACATCACACATTGACCCACTGTAAAATCCACTAACGTTACACATCATAATTATTCAAACATGCCTCCACACACATTTTAATGCATGCACACATTCCGACACATCTTTTCTATTCCACCCATCTCTCTCCCATCCACCCCAAACACACATAGGGAGTAACTTATAAAATCAGTCCTGGATTTTCAGGATGCTGCGTTCTTCATATATATATATATATATATATATATATATATATATATATATATATATATATATATATATATATATATATATATATATATATATATATATATACACACACAATAATAGGAAATAAATCCACAACAAAATCAGTCCTGTATTTTGAGGATGCTGCGTTTCTCTAGGTCTTCCATCTGTTTCAACACATAAGCCACGCTGTATCGAAACTGGTGAAACTGGGACACAGGAACCTGATGACACAAGCAAACATTTAAAATCTGACCACATAGTAGCATAGGTACATGATGAAATCAAACGAGAACAGAAAAATACCTGGAAGATTTAGAATTGTGTGTAAAGATGTAACATAGGCTCATATTGATGCATGCATACGAGTCAAAAAATATAATACAATAGACATCCCCCATATCGGCAAAGACGCTGTTTTCTATACTGGCATGAATGCTTATGTTCCCACATTGAGAAACAGACAGAAGCGGTGAAAACATATTTGTGCTGACCTCAAAGGACTTGGTTGTTCCATTGCTGAATGTCATTTCCATGATGATAGAGGGCTCCAGAACTCGATTCAACACGCTGAAACATTGATAAACATATAAAATAATGATGATGATGAGCACTGTGATCATGGATATATTTATGGACTTTATAAATTAACTCATTCACTCATGATGGTGATGATGATGATGATGATAAGAGGACGATGAGGAGAGGGTGATAAAGTTGGTGGTGTGTGTATACGTCCATTCATGTGTGGCGGAATGAGAGGCAACTTGTTCATGCTTGGGAGAGATTGTCTACCTTCCAATTATTGGTTAGTCTACCCTTGGGTGGCTCCTGCTGTGCAGAATCCTTTGGTGTGGCCATTGGGTTATGCAGGACAAGGCGACACGACACGTTCTCCCTGCCTGACCCTTCCACTTCTGCTTTTGGTAATGGGCAGGACTATATTGTCAGCAGGGATATTATGCAAGTCAGTGGCAGTGGCTTGCAGAGAGTGTCGTGGCACTAGTATCCGGAAAACCGGTTTACTCTCTCTTACGAGGGATAAATGAAAATAACAATTCGGGTTGGGCCGTGTTCTCAAGGTGGAGGCCAAGAGGCGGGAGTCAAATACTCCTCTTGGCTACAAGTGGTGCAACGACCAGGAACAGGATAATGCTGGACCGTGATAACTGTTGAAGGCAGTTTTTCACTGTTAAGTCAGTGAATGGAGACTGACTGGGAGTAGTCAGTGGGTGTTCCAGACATACCTGTTTCGAACTGAGAAACCATGAGGACATGGTTCAATTTGAGCTGTGGGATATGTGGCAGAATTGGAGGCGACTGATTCACGCTTGGGAGAGGTTGTTGGTTAGTCTAGCCTTGGATGACTCCTGCTGTGCAGAATCCATTGATGTGGCCATTGGGTTATGCAAGACAAGGCGACAGGACATATGTTCTCCCTGCCTGACCATTCATCTTCTGCTTTTGGTGGTGGGCAGGACTACATTTTCGGCAGGCATTTATGCAAGTCAGTGGAAGTGGCCTTCAGATAGTCTCTTGGCACTAGTATCCGGCAAACCGGTTTACTATCAACATGGTTCACCGCCTTGCAAGGCAAATATTTTTATATCTCTCTTACGAGGGATAAATAAAAATAACAGTTCGGGTTGGGCAGTGATTTCAAGGTGGTGGCTGAGAGATGGGAGTCAACTACTCTGCTCGGCTACACATGCATCTTTCATTGCAGGAGCACGCGCGAGTGAATAAATGAGATAGATTACATTAGTTTATATTAGACAGAGAGAGAGTCTAAAAAACACTCGTAAGGGACAACTGAAATTCACATGACGTTTATACCTGGTAGAAATGGCAACATCCACCCTCCATTTGAACTGCTGGAGTTGTGGTAGCCGTGGTCTCAGCTCTTCTACTCTCTTTTCTAAACTTGCTCTTCTGCAAAACAAAACACATGGAAAACTAAGAGGAAATGATCATCATCATCACCACCACCACCAACAGCAATCAGAAAACAGTGCTGTGCTGACCATTGACATTGTAATCAGCTAATCGCTCAATATTGGTTGACTTATGCAGCTAAGACCCTTCCCTTCACCTTGGTTTACTGCCCACAACTATATTAGGGTGAAACTTTAACAGGGTTATCTCCCATCAAACTGTTTCCCTATGCTGCCAAATAAGGGATTCTCAGTAGCGCTGCACTGTGGGTGTGCTGTCCACAACTAAATAAGCCTTGAGGAACGAAGGAAGAAAGAAACAAAGACTTACTTTGCTCCAAACACGCAGCTTGACAAATCTTCATGAAGCTCAGCAGAAATCCTAAAAGAAGAATCAATTATAATACCCCCCATTAAAATAACATTATGAACAAAACACACCAAATAAAATAGCATTGTTAACCTAAAACATTCATTAAAATAGCATTGCTAACATCCTATCCTATGCCCTAACTGTGTCAAGCCAGTCCATTCTCCAATATTTTCCTCCCACCTCTTTTTCTGTCTCCCTATTCTTCTGCTGCCTTGCACCATGCCTTGCAGGAGGGTCTTTGCAAGGGATGATGCTCTGACGACGTGGCCATACCATCGGAGTTTCTGTTTCTTCACCAATGTGAGCAGGTCATCGTGTTGTCCAATGGCTTGTGTGATGGTCTGTCGGACCTCATCATTGGTGATGTGCTGGGTATAGGAAATGCCCAGAACTCTTCTGTAGCATCTTATCTCCATGCTTTTTATTCTTCGTTGTAGATTTGCTGTGAGGTTTCATGTTTCGCAAGTGTATAGGAAGATGGAGATGACAAGGGAGCGCAGCAGCCTTACCTTGGAATGCAGACTAATAGTCCTGTCTTTCCAAATGGGCTTCAACCTTGTCAGAGCTGCAATTGTTTGTGCGATCCTGGAGAGAACTTCCTGTCGGGACCCATTGTCCGATACAATGGCTCCTAAATATTTGAAGCTATGCACTGTGTTGAGGGATTGGACTTTGATGTCCATGTTGATGCCATTGGTGTTGTTGTTCATCATTTTGGTCTTCTCTGCACTTATTTCCATTCCATAGGCTCTGGAGGTGGTGTCAAGCCTCCAGTGATGCACAAGTTGCCCGGACCCCGGACATTGACCGCTTGTTTTTTTAAATGTCCGATTGTGAAACCTCAAGGCGGACACCTTGTCCGATTAAAACGATGGCGAGTCGGACACGTGTCCGATAGTTTTCGCATATTTTGCGTAGAGGGCGAAATGTTTATGCAGCGCTAGACGGACAAACCAAACGTCGTCTGCATGCTGAAACGTATACATGCCTTATCTCCCTTGTCATCGCCTGCGTGGGATTGCTATTTTTATCCCGAGTCACAAAGCATCACAGCCAACCAGCGCTCTTGAAACATAATACAGCTTTGTTTTAGTCAATCGGTGCTCGCGACTTGAGTTTACGTTGGATCTGTGTTGGTGTTGTACTTGTACTTTTGGTAAGCCAAATATCCGATCGAAATTATCGGAAATGCCTGCAAAAAAAAGACTGAAGGCGGATAAAAAACAAATCTCAATCACCGTCTTATTTGCGGGTAATTCAGTTCCCAGCACATTTAAAGAAGCAGAGCCTACACGATCTGTGAAGGATTCTTCCGATGCCGATGGTCGCGAGGCCGAGAAACCGTCAACTTCGAGTCAGCCTACTAGTACTGACTCGTGTTGATCACGTTTTTCAGAAGGCGTGGCAATCACAGTAGTCATGGGTAACATTTGACGATGAAAAAAATGCCATGTTCTGTACGGTATTTAAAAGTTCTGGTGTGGCGAAAAACTCGTTTACTCGCGGCTGCGTTAACTTTTTAAAAAAAAAGTGCATTGGAAGGTCATTTGACTACAGCTACTCACAAACTAGCAATCCAAGTGCCCCAAGAACAACAAAATGAAGAGGCTTGTGAGGATCTAATGTTGACAAATCAGGAGGAGGCAATGATCAACATAGCGCGAGCTGTAAACTGGCTAATAAAAGAAAATCTGCCTCTCACGAAATTTGACTCTGTTATGCAGCTTTTGAAAGAAAGCAAGAGCAAACGCTACATTTTCAAGAATTGAACTTTCACTGTTTCGAAGTGCCTCTTTACTGTTCAGTATTACCAAATAAACAAGAAGACTTTTTGGCAACAATGCCAGTGTCCTATTATTTTTTTGTGTTCAGGACATCATGTCCTATTGGTTTTTTGTGTTCAGGACATCATGTCCTATTAGGGTCCCAAAACATGTGCATCACTGAGCCTCTGTACCAGATGTTCAAGTTCTTGTTCCTCTCCAGCCAATCCATCAATGTCATCTGCAAAACGAAGGTTGGAGATTGCTCAACCCCCCATGCTGACTGTGCCTTCGTGATCTACAAGGGCATTTGACATGATGCACTCTAGAAACATGTTGAAGAGTATAAGAGAGAGTAGGCATCCTTGTTGTTCTGAACCAGTTCCCGATAGCAATGTTGTGAAGGACTGCACTGGTAGCCTTGCCATACAGGCTTTTGATGACTTCAATAATTTTAGGGCTGATGCTGTACTCTCTCATGGTTGACCACAGAGCGGCATGCCAGACTCGGTCAAACGCTTTCTTGAAGTCTACAAACACATGATATAGATGTTGTTGGTACTGTAGGTATTTCTCGCAGAATTATTCTGAGGTTGAAAATCTGTTCAGTGGTACTTCACCCTGCCCTGAATCCTGCTTGTTCTTCAGCTATGATTTGTTCAGCTTGGGGTTTCAACCTATTGAGTATTATTTTCAGGAGGACCTTGCTGGGATGGCTGATGAGGCTGATGGTGCGGTAATTTTCACACTCCTGATGGTTACCCTTTTTAGGGAAGAGTGATGACAAGCGAATGGGTCCATGGCGTTTGGCCAGTCCCCACTCTGCCAGATCTTGGTAACATAATACACCATTAAAATAACATTGTTAACATGATAACACACTAATTAATATTTTAAAAAATTAACATAGTTATTAGTATAGCAAACTTTCAACAGTTTTATTACCCAAACATTTTTTCAACTTAGTTTAGCAAGGATTGTGCTGATTGCAAATTGTTGTGTTCAACTACATATCTAGGTGTTCATATTATCAAGGAATCAATTTACCAGTAGTTTTGCATACAGAGGTATAAAACAAAGTTATATTATGACCCATGATTATTGGAATATCACACATGCATGTCCACGCACTAACACACACTTGACCAGGAATAAATTAATAAATACAGTAATTATTCAATTTAGAATACAATAAACTAACATTGTAAAAATCAAACTATGGGAACTTATAGATAATTGTCAAGAAACACAACAACAAAAACCTTACAAAATATAATATACAATAAAAATAAATTCAACACTTACCCAAGTTCTTCCAGATCTTCTTTGAGATGCTGCACAGAAAAATGCATAATTTATCAATTGAGATGCTGCACAGGAAAATGCATAATTTATCAATCTACTTGAGGACAATAACAATTTCTGCACTTTTTATTGTATGCTTTTAATTGATAATCATCACTCAGCTCAGGCAGCTCTACTACATTCCCTTCACTGGCTTCCTGTGCAAGCACGCATAGAGTACAAACTTTCTGTTCTCTGTCACAAATTCTTCACAGATACTTGTCCTTCCTACCTTGCTGATCTGTCTGTCTACTCTCCTTCACACCCTTTAAGATCTTCTGCTGACAATCGCACACTCAAGGTTCCCGTCACCTGCACTAAGACATACGGCCAACGTGCATTCGCTTACTCTGCACCCAAGCAGTGGAATTCCCTTCCCTCCCATATCCGCAACATACAATCAACACAGGCATTCAAAAAGGCCCTCAAACCCACCTCTTCAAACTGCATTATTCAGACTGATTTGTATCCCCCTGCCATTCTCTCCTCTTTTGTTTCTGTCTGATCCGTAAGTGTTTACACGGCTGTAAATATTTATACTGTTTTTCTTTCCTGGGTCTATCCGGGCATATAAATAGCTGTGAATAAGTTTTTGCTATTCTATTTTTGTCTTTTTTGTCATTTTGTACATAGTTGTAAATAGTTCTTACTTTTACTGTTCCGTATTTGGGGTATCGTAACAAAAGCGATGTTTGATCGAGTGCATGTATTTTTATGTATTGACTATGTAAAGCGCGGTGAGTCTGGTCGTAGGCTGGAGTACCCGCTATATAAAAACCCGTTATTATTATTATTATTAATGCAGATTACTAGATGATACAAACCAACTTGTTATATGTGCAAGCATGCATTCACTGTGACTTACTCAATTTATCTGACTATCTATCCTATCCCATAACTCGAAAGTCGCTGGGGCACCACAGATGATCGTCTAACCAGCGTATTCCATCTGTCTCTGTCCTCAGCAACCCTCATGGATTCGCTCAGTGTCAAGCCAGTGTATTCTCGAATGTTGTCCTGTCACCTCTTTTTCTGTTGCCCTCTTTTTCTACCTCCTTGCACTGTGCCTTGCAGAATGGTCTTTGCAAGGCCTGATGATCTGGTGACGTGGCCATACCATCGGAGTTTCAGTTTCTTCACCACTGTGAGCAGGTCATCGTGTTGTCCAATGGCCTGTGTAATGGTCTGTCAGATTTCGTTGTTGGTGATGTGCTGGGTATAGGAAATGCCCAGAAGTCTTCTGTAGCACCTTATATTTCACGGATGCTGGTGGGGTGCCGTCCATGGCTTGACATGCAAATAGTCTGTACATTTATATCTGAGTACTTATCTAATTATTTTTATATCATTATTTTTACATTAGTTTCTGCATGATGTTATTGATAATATTTTATTTCTGCAATAGTGACGAGGCAGGTCTTGTCTTTTTTATCCGATCATTGTATTAATTAACCATTTTTAGTTAAATTTTAAATTGGTATGGTGAATCTTATTATTATCTAATATGCCATAGTATTAATATTTTTGTTTGTTTGTTTTATTATGCATGTGTAGTGTATTGCATATGTTGTTGTTCCCTTGAATGCCTTTTCGAGTACGGTTAGTGGGAATGCTATGCATACCTTGTTTTATTGTTTATGTTTGTTTTAAAGATATATTCTATGTTAAGAGCGGTGTGCCCAGCCATGAGCTGGGGTATCGCGCTACATAACTTATAAGCCTACTTTATTATTATTATTATCTCAATGCTTTGTATTCTTCGTTGTACGGTGAACCCTCGTTTGTCGCGGTAGATAGGTTCAAAGACCGGTCGTGATAGCTGAAAATCCGCGAAGTAGGGACACCATATTTAAAGTATTTATTTAACTCTTAGTCTCATATAGCAAAACAGCACGTTGATCTTCTCCTTCATGTAAGGATTTGACAAAAACAAGCCAAAAATAGGTGCATGTGTTTATAATGCTATACCTACTGAACGGTTGGTCAGAGCTTCATGGGACTTAGTCAGTGTGTAGATAATTTGTAACTAGGCAAGTATTGAGTAAGCTTTAGTTCTGTCAGTGTCATCTGTCTGTGTTACCTGCTATTTTACCTGTGATTATAGGTAATTTAACAACCAATTCTTCGGATGATGAAAGGTCCGATCTGTAGTCGGAAAGATCGCTAGTGTGCACGCTAGACACTGACAAATCACTCTGATTTTCATTCCCTAACTGATCAGCCCTTTCATCTACTAATTGCTGTCACAACTGCTCATATCATGTAGACTCATTGTCGGAATCAGATTCTGCCATTTTTAGAGTATCCCCGCTCTCGAAAACGCAACCAAAAACTAAACAAAAACTTCGATTAAAACGTGTTGTTGACACAACTGCAGTTGACAGGAAGGATGTACACTGCTTTTAGAATCAGCTAGTGCGCATGCGCAATTGGAACTGGTTTCCGTTAAGCGGGAGAGAGGTGCTAAAAGTAGACGGTAACTAGGCGCGCTTTACCGCGCTTCATGAGCTGTGACGAACCGCGCTTTACCGCGCTTCATGAGACTAAGAGTTAACTCTAAGAGTTGTATTATCTGGTGTGTGGTTGTAAAGGCCAGAGCAGTACTCTGTCCATCTATCCAAGACTTCTTGTTCTTTTGTAAGGCATATATATGCCAGACTTGTTTTGGATCCTGGAGACCTTGGGCTGTTTAACACTTGTCAACCGCTTCACAGTCTGGTAGGCCTTCTGGCTGTTGTTCTTGTTCAAACTGTTCTCTATTTTTTGGCATTGATCTTCTATCCAGCTTTCCTTTGTTGAGCACAGGCCTTTTCGGATGTCATTGTTGATTTTTCGGTCGGCATCAGCTCCCTGTGAGGTGTTCTTTTTCTGTTTCATCTCTCTTCGTTTATCACACAGATCCAAAAGTTCAGGTGTGATCCACGGTTTCTACTTTGGGCGGTGCTTGCCAAGGATCTCAGTGGCAGCATCTGTCACAGCTGAGTTGAAGGTGGTGTTCATGGTGTTGACATCTACTTCCCCAGCTCACAAAATGAGCAGCGGTGCAAATTTCCCTCCAATTGTGGCTTGAAATATTTCTGCCACCTCTGGGTCTTGCAGTTTGTCCAGGTCAACCTTCAGTCTAGTGCTGAGTATCTGACTATAAAATAAAATAAATACCAACATTCAAACATTCAATGACTCACTCATACATGAGCGAAATGCACACAAAACTCTGCCTCCACCACCACCAATCAATCCAGAAAAAAACAATTGTTTAATATATAATGATCCCCCACCTCTGCCCATGCCCATGCCCTCCCTATCCCCCCTCCCACACACACACAAAATCTCTGCGCTCAAAGCATCTAACAACAAAGCAAAACAACAAGAAACTGAACAAACCTGTTGTTTGAAAGAAGCAGAGGAGTGCCTCAGTGCACACTTAACAAGTGTCAGCAGTCCCGTGAAGACAACACCCAACGTCTCTTCGTTCACCTTGTCCTTCACACTCTCTACAACCTTGTTGAAGTCATTGTAGGCCACTTCCCCTTCCAGACTCTGCATCACCACTGCAACAGCCAGTTGTCATCACTCATATTCATAATCATCAGATCAGTGCTTTTCGGTTTTTACTTTTAGGTATTTCGTTTATTTTTCTTCTTTTGATGGCGCATTCAAATCAAAATCATCTACAACCTATCTTGAAAACAAACACAAACAAAAATACTTACACTTCAAGAGTTTCCTAATTATATCTTTGTCCATTTTTGCTGATTTCTTGACCATAGTTTTAATTTCTGGAGGTATTCGCACACCAACAAATGAAGTTCTATCTGAGGCAACACGCCCACCTCCTCCTTGCACTTGAATGATCGACATGATAGGAGATTTCTGGAATCCTGTTTACTTTCAATGCATAATAAATCCAATCTGACGAATCGAAAGGTGCAACTTATAATAAACCAAAGAAAGCTCTCCTTTAGGATTCGAGTGTTCGCCCAAAAAGGTTCTGTTAACAAACTTCTCTCCGTTTCACATGATCAGCGGAAGAAAACAAGGCAAATGGAGTTATTCTTCCCGGAAGTATAATCGCGACCCTTCCACGCAAATTCAAACGCGTAGAAATGTAGTTACATAAATCACATTTGTATTTCTGTTGCATTTTTTGTATTCTTTTGTTTTAATGATAACATATACAAAATAAATGTTTTTATAACTTTAACTAACATCTATTTTAACAAAAGTACAAAAGTTTAATCTCGCAAAACGTGTTTGGGCAACCATTCTAATATTCATCCGCAGGCGTCAAAATGGCTTCTGCTGTTTAGTGTTTTTGAGTGAGAGATTCAGCACCATTTTTGTCTTTTGTAAAACAACTATTTTGTCCATTGTTCCGTTCTTGTTTCTGCACGAAAGTTTGTTTCGAACAAGGTAAGTCTTCATTGCGTGCCTAGTTGTTAGCAGGAATTATAATAATTGTGCCTGATTCTATTAATTCATCAACAGACAGTTTTTAGAATTTATCAGGAATGCCTACTCTTAACCGGTGCCAACCTTTTACTAAAAAATGCCAAGACATTGTGTTTAGTGACATCTGAATTTTGAAGAAAGAAGAAAGTTATTGAAAATAAATACAATTTCTCATAAAATTCAATCTCTGTCGTTTACTCATTCCGTTCGCAAACCTGTTGAACCGGTATGCCGGATTCATTCGTCTGCTGCACTCATTCCGACGCCTATGGAAACCTTTGTGGGTTCGCGGTCACTAGACTTGGATTTCCAGTACTATTCGATTAATTCATTTTCTGCAACATTGCGAAGTGTCGGGAAACATGATATGATTCAGTGGCAGCTTGGAGAAGGTGTTGAGGCCAGAAATGGCCAGTTCATCGGTTCTACTGTTGATTGCTATTATTATTAACTGTGGCATTTATAATCTTGTGGCAATTTTAAATAGTCTATAATTATAGTTATTTCCTTTTGGTGACATTGGGGATCATAGACTGATAGAGGGATGGCAGATCGCTCCAGTGGGTGTCCAGTCTGTTCTTGAAGGCATTTACTGAAGGGGCTGTCACCACTTCCGTCTTCATCAGGGAGGGCATTCCAGGTGGAAACAACTCTCTGCGAGAAGAAGTTCTGTCTGACGTTGAGTCTGCAGTGTGCCTTTGCAAGCTTCAAGCTGTGCCCCCTCGTGTCTCTGCCTTGGAATCACTCTAGCTGTGGCCTGTCTGTGTCGTAGATGCCATGAATGTACTTGTAGACATCGATCATGTCCCCTCTCTTACGGCTTGTCTTTAATTGAGGCAAGAAGCTTGGTTGCTCTCCTCTGCACATCCTCAACCTCACCACAGAGCGTCTTAAGGTTGGGCTGCCAGACTGAACAACTCGATGTTGTTTTTTCCTCTATCAATAGTTGATTCAGCCCCGATGCTTGAAATCCTGATAGGTGTAACTCGGATTCGTTTATCCACGCAACCCGTTCAATCGTCAACAAGGCAGGAGTCGTCGTTTGAAGTTTTCCACTTTTATTCAGCATACATCAACAACTGCATACAACTCAATCGCTTTTCACTTTACAATTTTCAACTATCAACTTTCCACTTTTTACCACTTTCTCAACTCTAACACAACAGCTCTCTCTACTTTCAACTCTCTCTTTTTTGAAACAGTGCGAAATTTATATAGTCTCTACATACTCTAGAACAAGCGAGAATACCCCACATGAAACACTACAACCAATAAGTAATTTCATCATCACTGTCTCACGTCATACAACCTTATTTGGAATGGAAGCTTCTATATAGTTACCACTAGAATTATCCACATGCTTCGATCGATAGAAAACAACCGACTCTAGAAAATTCTCAAATAATATCGACCAACTAAAATTACCAACTTTATACAAAGCTGCTTCTAATAACAACGCAAAATCAAATCAAAGGTAATACACTCTATTATTGCATGCTTAGCAAAATAAAACGATCTGATCTATTGCGCGCGTCACACACGCAAGCCAGGGCTCGAAATTAGCGGGGGCCCGGGGCCAAAAACCCGCAAAGTTGATTTCGGGCTCGGAAAGTTGAAAAACGAAGGGCCCGCTTGGCCCGCAAAATAATTCGTCTGCTACAGCTAACTCTACTCGGCAGTTTCGTATTTGGGCCAAGGGAAGCAACCCACATCGGTGCCCTAAATTTGGACAGAAAAAAAAAACACAGAGAAAAGAAGCGAAAACCCTTTAATTTTGCACTCAAAATTTTAATATACACTTCACTATCTTTTTAATATAATAAACAAAAGGCTATGGCACAAGATAAGCGCAAAATGCCCATCTTTGCAAGTACGAAAGTATGTCTACATATCGTCGCCATACAGTTGCTAAAACAATCGGCAATTGCGTTTTTCCAATTTTTGGGAAGCGAAAGACGCCAGAAGAAAACGTCGGCGAAAGGAAAGAACAAGAAAAAGAGAGAAAAAAGAAGTATGAAGAGGAAAAAAGATCAAGGAACTACAATGAAGGGTGGAAAAAAAGATTTCCATGGCAGGGCCTTGAAGTGAACGAGGAAGAGTGCTGTTAAGTTTAGTTCCCTTTCATGGTTTTGTTTTGAACTTTTGTGCATTGAGGTCAGATTTTTTGTTAGGTTACTCATATAAAAAATTTAATGATGTGTATTGTGCAATACTCAATCACAAAACTGAAAAGTATTATACAAGAGACTCACTTGATTTTTTTCTATTTTGTTTAATGGCCATTTCAGGCTCACTAGTCACTGGAATATGTGTGTCACTGAATGTGTGTGTGTGTGTGTGTTTTTTTCCCCTTTTTTTGTTGGTAATGTTTGAAAGTGAAAGAAAAGGCAAATAAAAATGACATCACTCAGCACAATTGGAAATTCCATTGTTTTTATTTTAGATTATCAGACAAATTGTACTTTCTACTTATATTGTCAATAATTCTTTTGTTTTTTTGTTTGCATTATTTTTCAAGTTGGGCCCCGAAAGTTGCTTGTGGGCCCTCAAATTTTTCAATCAAGGGGCCCGGTGGCCCCCAAAGAAAAAAGTTAATTTCTAGCCCTGCAAGCCTACTATCGTGCGTGTTTCACTCATAAGCCTACCATCGCACGCGTCTCCAACGTAACACAGACTGAATGGCGTTACTCTAGCATGGGCCTCACCAGGGACTTGTACCTGTAGCTGAATGAAATGAATGAAAGAAGAAGCCGTGGATCACACCTGAACTTTTGGAACTTTGTGATAAACCAAGAGAGATTCACAAGATTAACAATTTTATTGACGAGGCCTAAACGAAGAGAGATGAAAAAGAAAAAAAAATTCACAGGGAGCTGATGCCTACCGAAGAATCAACAATGACATCCGAAAAGGCATGTGCACAGCAAAGGAGAACTGGATAGAAGATCAAAGCCAGGAAATAGAGAACGAACAAGAACAACTGCAAGAATGCCTACCACTGTACCAGACTGTGAAGCGGCTGACAAGTGTTGATCAGCCCAAATCGATGATTGATCAATCCAAAGCAAATCTGGCATTTCAGAAGAACAAGAAGTCTTGGACAGATGGACAGAGTACTGCTCTGACCTTTACAACCACACACCAAACGGAGACCCATCAGTTCTAGCATGTCCCGAGAACAGAGAAGACGAAGAGAACCTCCCAATTCTCCGAGAGGAAGTTGAGGCAGCGGTGCAATCACTGAAGAAGGGGAGGTCAGCGGGAGTGGACAACATACCCATGGGACTGCTTCAAGCAGGAGGAGAATCAATGATTGACGCCCTCACCATTATCTGTAACAAGATCTGGCAGAGTGGAGAGTGGCCTACACTATGGACCCAGTTGCTTGTCATCACTCTTCCCAAAAAAGGTTACCTTGAGGAGTGTAAAAATTACCGCACCATCAGCCTCATCAGCCATCCCAGCAAGGTCCTCCTGAAAATAATACTCAACAGGTTGAAACCCCAAGCTGAACAAATTATAGCTTAAGAACAAGCAGGATTCAGTGCAGGGCGAAGTACCACTGAACAGATTTTCAACCTCAGAATAATGTGCAAGAAACACCTACAGCACCAACAACATCTATATCATGTGTTCATAGACTTCAAGAAGGCGTTTGACCAAGTCTGGCATGCAGCTCTGTGGGCAATCATGAGAGCAGGGATTAATCTTGAAAGTGACCATGATAGGTCATTTGACCTGTTCACAGGAAAAACAATAGGTCATTTTGGAAAGCAATAAGTCACACAATCTCATTCGATTGCTTATCAGTACAAATTATAAAAATAAAACAGTAATAAACATTATAAATCGAGCGATAAAGATACAGATACTAGTACAGTTGTAGTAACACTAAGAGTAAGAGATCGAGAAAATAATAAATAAATAGTATATACTTATAGTTATACTATTACCAAATGAAGAATAGGCCTATAAACTAAAAGTAATGGAGCCTGTGGCTGAAGCACATACTGCAGGAAGATTTATTTTACCCTGTTTGAGTATTAAACATAGTACAATTTAACTATAAAAGAAGGAAAGAAAACAAAAACAACAGAAGGCAAGTGTCGACCGGTATCGGTCTCAAAGACCTTTATCAAGACATTTCATGATGCTGCCGACATTTTTTATGTTTCTATGGAAAAGTACAGGTCCGCATCCATTCTTTAACCTTGTTTAATTACCTCCACAAAATAAAATAAAAAAGAAATAATTATAAAAATAATACTTTCTAATGAATAAAGAAAAGAACACAAATAAATGAAATAAAATAAATAATTAAATAAAAAATAGGCCTACATTAGTTTAAAATAACCCACAAACAAATCATCTATGTCATGTGTGACATCATTAGTACACACTACACAATCTGTGCCCTGCCAAAAGAGGGAGACAATCCAACAGTGCCAAAGTACATAAATGTAAATAGATCCGTAAATTATTATTTAGAAAATAATAATAATAATAATAATAATAATAATAATAATAATAATAATGTGCATCTTTAAATAAAATTAAAAAAAACAACTAGGCTATAGTATTACTATAGGCCTAAACACCATGATGTTAATGCTTTGAGCCGAAAGTTTAAGACCATGCAAACAGGAGTGACGTAATCTGGTAATCTGCATTTCGTGTCTCCAAATTTGCTACATGTATTTTTCCCAGTTTCATTATTTATAGTAAAGTCTATTAGTCTTTGCTACTTAGCCTACTACCTGTACTAAATTTTTTTTTTTAATCTTTTTTTTTTAGGGGGGAGGGGGGGGGGGGGGGGGCTTCTTTGAAGTTTTACTGAGTTCGCAGTTTGTATAAAACTTTTTAAATGACAAATCTTCGCAAAGTTTGACCGCCCGATCGTAAAATCAATTGGTCACTTGACCAGGTGGCTGGCAAAGCAATCGGTCATTTCAAATTTTTATGCGTCAATGACCGATGACCGACGCCAAGAATAAACCCTGTGAGAGTGTACAACATCAGCCTTAAAATTATTGAAGTCATCAAAAGCTTGTATGACAAGGCTACCAGTGCAGTTCTCCACAACAGCGCATCGTAAACTGGTTCAGAACAACAATTGGTGTGCGTCAAGGATGCCTACTCTCTCCAACACTCTACAACATCTTCCTAGAGCGCATCATGTCAGATGCCCTTTAAGATCATGAAGGCACAGTCAGCATGGGGGGTAGAGCAATCTCCAACCTTCGTTTTGCGGATGACATTGATGAATTGGCTGGAGAGGAACAAGAACTTGAACAGCTGGTACAGAGGCTTGACACCCCTTTCAGAGCCTATGGAATGGAAATAAATGCAGAGAAGACCAAAATGACCAACAGCACCAATGGCATCAATACGGACATCAAAGTCCAAGGTCAATCCCTCAACACAGTGCATAGATTCAAATATTTAGGAGCCATTGTATTAGACAATGGGTCCCGACAAGAAGTCCTCCAGGATCGCACAAACAACTGCTGCCCTGACATGGTTGAAGCCCATTTGGAAAGACAGGACCATCAGTCTACATTCCAAGATAAGACTGCTGTGCTCCCTTGTCATCTCCATCTTCCTATACGCTTGCGAAACATGGACCCTCACAGCAGATCTGCAACAAAGAATACAAAGCATAAAGACGAGGTGCTAGAGAAGACTTCTGGGCATTTCCTATACCCAGCACATCACCAATGACGAAGTCCGACAGACCATCCCACAAGCCAGTGGACAACATGATGACCTGCTCACAGTGGTGAGAAAACCGAAACTCCGATGATATGGTCACGTCACCAGATCATCAGGCCTTGCAAAGACCATACTGCAAGGCATGGTGCAAGGAGGTAGAAGAAGATGGAGACCAAAAAATGGGTGGGAGGACAACATTTGAGAATGGACTGGTTTTACACTGAGCATGAGGGTTGCTGAGGACAGGGAAAGATGGAGTACGCTGGTTAAACGATCATCTGTGGTGCCCCTACGACCTCCGAGTTACTGGATAGGATAGGATGCCTAGTCATCATAGTTGGTGTCGTCGAGAGTCATATCCGAGAAGGTCTCACTATGCTACCCTAGCATAACAGGTAATACATAACTGCAATGCATACCTATTACACTGCCGCTCTGTTGCTGCTTATTCCTCAACGCTAACTTTCCAAGTGACCATCATTCCCGCTCTCAGCCTCGTCATCACCTCGCGATCTTCATCTCAGGTGTTGATTGGCTGGCAGGTTTCACTCACACATTGACACGAACACCTCGCACAGCCCACGCACAACAGTGAATTGGGCGACAGAGGGGACAGAAGTCGGAGTGTATAAACTATACATGGTAAGCAAGTGAAAGTGACACTGAGTCACAGTATTGCATGTAACATACACTGCAGTAATTTTAGTTCCGGATTTCAACTATGATGGATTACAAACATTTGTACATGTTCTTTTCTTTGGTCACAGATGGCGACAGGTGGGAACTTCCCACGTCTGAAGCAGTCAAAATCGGAGACAAAGCAACGAAGCAGTAACTGGCCTCGCTCTGTCAGCTCTGATAAGGATGACTCCCTCAGTCTCACCAGTTTTCCTAGTGACATCCGCATTAACAACTGGGTAAGTGATGTTTGTGTACAGGGTTGTTACTATTTACATGTGAGAGCTACACAGTTTAAGTTGCATTTTTGCAGGATTTTTATTTGCATTTGGTGGCCAAATGAATGCTTTTGGCAACCTTGCATGCGTTTTCATGCGTGTTTGTGTGCGTTTCTTCATGCGTGCATGTCAAAACCTTGATGAGTACTGAAGCATTTGCTGTCGCATGGGTCCTGTTTGTATTAATCTTCACATATTCAGTCTTTTCTTCTTCCAATATGACAGTAGACACCCAGGATCAACAGGCTGATCGTTGTTAGTGTTACGTCTTTGGCACTGACTTGTCACTGTAGAAATCCTTAAGGAATATAAAGCACATTTTTACATTTTAAAAGAAGAAATGCAAATACTTATATAGCATCTAAAGGTAAAAGCATACACATTTTTGTTTATTTAAATTGAAATGTAAACTTTTATGAACTGTAGGACACTGGCTAAATATAAAATAGCAGACATCAAGCATTCCTCAATATAAATTATGATTACATGTTTTCAAAGTAAAAGTGTAATTTCTGCTGTAGGTCTTTGGATAACTTGCAAGAGACTTTGTCAGATCTCCACCCCACTGACTGAACTATGAACTGATGTGCAGGACTTGTCAGATCTGCGGCCCACTGCATCGTCTGACAGTCGTCGTAGAAAGAAGTCCAAGGGAAACCCTGAGCGTGAGCGAGAGCAGTCGTTGTCCATGGACTCCCCTCCTGCAGAGGAAAGCAGGCAGCGCACCCCTACCTCGCTGTCTCGAACCCGCAACACTCCAACCTCCCAACGTAACGCTCTGGAGAAACTGAAGCAGAAGCTCACCTACGAAGAAGAGGTATCTTTCTTCCATGTGTGGGTGAGGGTGAAGTGGATTCTCATCAAATAACACATTTTTCTGAGTGTGTGTATTGATCTAGTTTTTTTTAAAAGCTACCTACCCTAAAAACACCTTAATGATGATGATGTACAACAAATTAATTGGCATTTCAAGGAAACTTGACCCAGTTTTTGAACATCGAATGGGCGAAGGAAGGAAGCAAATGGCTGCTATTTGGAACAATCAGCTAGAAGTGTTAGGTTGCCTGAGAGGATGTTAATGTCCATATGGCTACAGGGTAGCGCTATAAAACCCCAGATGAAGACTTGCTGGGTGGTTTGTGTATCTACTCTCTTTTGAGCTTAGCAGCAGTCATTGTGTACATTGCATTGATGCATTCTCCATGTTGCAGCAATACAGCACAGATGGAGAGAGAAATAATGAGCGTTCCTTACCCCCAAGTCGCCGTCGCCGTGTCAATAACAGACCGGCAGAAGGTGCCACTGGTAGTCGACCAAGGAGCAACCGCAACAACAACACTGAATTGGTAACTAGTTCCAGGTTTTGTTTTGTCATTGTATTTGCAGTGCTTTGAGATTGTGTACTTTCAACTGCTGCAGACGTTAGGAGAAGTGCCTTCCCAACTTTTTTGACTTGAATGCATAGCAATGTGAGTACAGTGGAACCTCTCTACAAAGACCTTGAAAATGTTGACAAAAATCGTTTTTTATAGAGGGGGGTCGTTGTGAGAGGTTCCACTGTATATATTCACGCACCTCTCCACCCCACCTCCTTCCCACTCTCCCCCTCCCCACCTCAAATAAACAGAAATTCAGTTTTTGCAAATCTGTGCAATAGCAGTCCTAATTAGTCCCAAAAAAGATATACATTTTTTTGTTTTGGGGGGTTGTCCCTCAGTGCTTTTGTCTGTCCCGCCGTCTGGACATGCATATAGGAACGTCATGTCACATCTTCCTATACGCTTATTAACAGGGTTCGTAGCGATTGGGAAAGTTTGGGAAAAATCAAATCCATTTTCCAGGCCCTGGAAAGTCTGTGAAAATCAACATTTCTTTTTTTTGGTTTGTGAAAGTTTGGGAATTTTGAAATCTGCATACATGGCTTCACAATCTACACATTTTGCTGTTTTAGTTTATATTTTAATTTTAAAAAACAAAACAACAAACATGCACATACAAAAACGATTGCTAGAAAGCGACCTAAAGACGTACACGGTACTTTCGATTTCGACCGGTACTCGTGAATTATTTCCCTTTAAACTTTTTTTAATTTCCGGTAACATCCGGTTCTCTTTCTCATTCCGCCATCGTGGTCCAGGTCGGAAAAGAAAAAAAAATTAAGCAGAATGCCTGGGGCTTGCGTTTTTAACAACCTATGGCTTGAGGATCGAAAATATAATCAGTGTATAATCAGTGGCTTAGAAAAGATGCAGCAAATAAACGCTCAGCTTTTTGCGCTGCCTGCAGAAAGGCAATCGACATCGGCAGCATGGGCGAAGGAGCCCTTACTAGTCCACAGGCTGTGAAGTCCGTAGGACTCGCCTCAATTACATACTATCAATTACATACTATGTATAGTATGTAATTGAGGCGAGGCCTACGGACTTCACAGCCTGTGACTAGTCATGCGAAAGCTGAGTTTAAAATCTAATTCAGAACAGCTTTATTATTTTAGAGTATCTCAGAAAAGATAAATAAATCGTTCCCCTCATCCTCCCTCTCCACCCCCCCCCCCCCCCCCCCCCCCCTGAAAAAAAAAATATTGGCCGGGCCCTGATGATGATGGTGATCCAAAAAAAAAAGTAAACATAACATTAACGTGACTGCAAGTAAATTCCTAATTCCATACTGTTACAGATATATAAGCTGATCATTTGTTATTAAAACAGTGACCTACGGTGCAGAACTTGTACTTGATTTTCAAGTTTTTGTATTTGTATTGAATTCACAGCATTCATGATCCAGATCCAACTCAGTATGAGAAAAAAAAAAAGTTTGTGTGTCGCAATGTTGACCTATGCAACAGCTTACCCTCATCCATTGTGGATGCAGATAAAGTAAAACAATTTGAGGCTAGATTAGATAGGTTGTGGAGAGACCAGCCGTTTAAATTTTAATCGTGAGAGTGAACCACCACTTAGAAAGTTGACCTTTGAGCCGACACCAGGGGCTTAGTTGGGCCTTACGTTGAATATGTTCCTGTGAAATCTTGTGAAATGACTTGGTGAGTTGTCATAATGTACATAGTCCATAACTTAAGTTTTGTTTTCAATTCCCAACATTAAAAAACCCGACTTAGTTTGGGTTATAGGGTCAGTGATGTCCCGAGGCCTCGGACATCGGTCATGGTCCGATTCGTTTGGAAAATGACCGAATGCAAACACCTGTGTCCCGTCAAATGTCTGATTCTATTGCGAAATTAGCGGTCATTGTCCGATAGTATTATGACTAGAGCGGTCACTGCAAGAAACATCTGTACAAACTGGAGTGTCAAAGCCGTTAAAACGAGTTTGAATAGTGGACAATGCTAGACTATTATCATTCTTTAGTACATTCCGTCGAACAACAAAAGGGCTGCAACTCTGGACACGTTTGAAAGGGAAATAACCGACACCATACTTCCTCTGCAACGATCTTAAAGAAGCACCATTAATCAGTTCGCTTCACAATCTGAATGTCCTATTGCTTTTATGTAGTCAGGACATGATGTCCGATTAGTTTTATGATTTAGGACATTTTGTCCTATTGCCCTCTAATCCTAGGAACACCACTGTAGGGTCTTTGAAATTTGCATCAAACGGTACTTGAAAGTTTGGGAAAAGTTTGTGAATTTTGTGTTGACTTTATGCTGGGAACCCTGTATTAAACATGGACCCTCACAGCAAACCTACAGCAAAGAATACAAAGCATGGAGATGAGGTGCTATAGACGACTTCTGGGCACTCCCTATACCCAGCACATCACCAACGACGAAGTCCGACAGACCATCACACAAGCCATTGGACAACATGATGACCTGCTCACAGTGATGAAGAAACGGAAACTCAGAGCATCAGGTCTTGCAAAGACCACCCTGCAAGGCACGGTGCAAGGAGGCAGAAGAAGGGGGAGACAGAAAAAGAGGTGGGAGGACAACATTCAAGAATGGACTGGCTTGACACCGAGTGAAGCCATGAGGGTTGCTGAGGACAGAGAAAGATGGAGTATGCTGGTAAAACGATCATCTGTGATGCCCCAGCGACCTATGAGTTATGGGATTGGATAGGACCTCTGGACTTGCAAAACTTAAGTGGCCACGTTTTGTGGTGGGCTACAAAGTCCAGGCTAGGCTCGAAATGTCTTCGAGGTAGATGGAAAGAAGAGGATTACAAAGATCTGAAAATTTCCTACTAATATGTCCCTTCACAAACAACAGTAACGGAAGAAGGCGTTTCAGTATGTACACAGTGTAAATACAAGGTACTTTTTTTTTGTTAACCTATTAGTGTTCCAGAAAATCATGGCCTGTTCTGGAAAAAAAAGGTTTTCCTGAAACTCACATTTTGGGGTAGGCATGTCTGCTGTGCTTTTATTCGCCAACTTATTTAAACACTTTTCTTTATTCCAGCCTGACCGCAACCAGATAGTGGGTCGCTTGGTTCAGATCCAGGACTATATTAAGCAAGCGGCTGCCATGAAAGATACCCTGCAAAAATCTGGAGATTCTGTAAGTAGCTGTATGACATGTTCTTATGAAGCGTGTTTCCAACTCATTGAGTTGCTCACGGCATGATCTGACCCGAGCTGCCAAATGAGCCAACTTGCTTCTTGATGTGCACTGTCTAACGTCCCCAGACCACTTAGTGACCCAGTGCTTGCTGGCTGTGGGTTTGTGCCTATCTAGGACATGAGCATCGGGATCTTTAAAGTCTGTGTGTTAGAATTCATGCATGCACAGACTTGACCATGGTTTATACAGGGGTGGGAATTGTCCGCCATTTGGCGGATTTCCGCCATTAAAAAAATCCCATCCGCCAAAAACAATAATGCTTCCGCCAAAAAATTTTTAAAAAAAAATTTTTTTTTTACACTATTGCGGTGTTTAGACACAGCGCAACAGAAGTCTCACCGGAAGTGAGAGGTCGAGGTCGTTGTACTTAATCACCGCCATCATGTCTTTAAAGGCTATGATTGTACAGTGTGGTGAAACTTTTCAAGAAGGTTTTGGCGTCAAAAACAAATGGAGGTGGGATTGGTTGGAGTACGAAGTCAATGATGATCGGCTCAGCCTAAATTTTGTGTGTGTGTGTACAGCTCTCTCTCTCTCTCTCTCTCTCTCTCTCTCTCTCTCTCTCTCTCTCTCTCTCTCTCTCTCTCTCTCTCTCTCTCTCTCTCTCTCTCTCTCTTACTCTCTCTCTCTCTCTCTCTCTCTCTCTCTTACTCTCTCTCTCTCTCTCTCTCTCTCTCTCTCTCTCTCTCTCTCTCTCTCTCTCTCTCTCACACACATAATCACTGTACATGTAATACATTATATACAAAAATCCGTTTTGAATTAAGGTTATTTTCTTGGGGTGTCGGATAGTGCAGTGGTTGGAGCACTCGCTACTGTGTCGAAAGTGAAGCACCGTCCGGTGCGGTTAGCACTTGGATGGGTGACCGCTAAGGTGTGAAGCGACAAACAACAACGCCCCCAGTTGACTCAACTGTGATTGAGTACCTACTCTCTTGAGGGTGGGGAAGGTAAAGCAGCGAGGGAGAGAGTTGGGCATCACCCTCATTACGCTGGCCCAAGATAAGTGTGATCTCCAACATCACGCTCCCCTACGGCCACAAGGCTATGGGACTACCTTTACCTTTACCTTTTTTTTTTATTTTCTTTATGCAACGTGTCTGTTAGTTGTACATTGTTTATCAGCACTACATCACAGCATTATATTCTTTGGTCATTCAAATAAAAAGCACAAGAAAAAAAGACAAAAAAGAATGTTTTTCATACTTCAAAACTATTTACATTTTGCAATCAGAATACGCCAGATTGCACAGATTTTGTTCTTGATTTTGAAAATTTTCCGGGGGGGCATGCCCCTGGACCCCCCCTAGTTTCCTTTATTTTTCACTTCAGCAATTCCCACCCCTGTTTATACTCTCACCTGAAAAAGCTGGGCACTGTTCAGCCTGAGTATCAGTGGTGTAATTGGTACACTAAGCATTATACAGCTGTCCTCATGTTTAGCCATAACTCTGTTATTGCGTAGCCCTAATTTGTGCACTGGGCTAGCTTTGCCACACAAGAGAATATTGACCATTGCCAACATTCTGTGTATTTATTTACTATAAATTTTGTACAGCAGGGCACAGCGGAGGATCTGTCCAAGGTCGGGCGCCTGATTTCAAACTTGCGTGAGCAGGAGCAAGGCTATCTCAATCTTCTCCGTGCTGACACGGTGAGAACCTCATGTTATAAATACTTCAGTAATAATTGCTTAAGGGATTAGACAATTCCGTGATAATTGCTTAAGGAGATTAGACCATTCAGTGATGGTTATCTGTGTCAGTCACAGTCCACTCACAAAATGGCTTTGCTAAGGGTCTCCCACATGGGGGTGCTGGGGGTTTCTGTATAAATCCTATCCTATCCTATCCCATAACTCGAAGGTTGTAGGAGCACCACAGATGATCATTTAACCTGCGTACTCCATCTTTCTCTGTCAATAAATATATATATAAATAGCATCCCCAATTTGTAAAAATGTAGTTCTTTTAATTACCACTGTTGCTGCCTTTCGCTTTTGTTCTTTCTCATTCCTTATCCGTTCTATTAATCTACTTTTTTCTTCGCTAGACCAGTCACCCACCTTTTTTCTTGAAAACTCTCCCAAAACTCCTCATTTGTGTATGGGGTCTGTTGGGTCAGCTTGTGGATATATACCGGATATTGGATGCTTTCTGCCAAATGATTTCTAGGGCTTTCTATGTCTTAATTATATAATTTAGAAATGTAGGCATTTTATATGTATGAGTTTTTATAGTATTTTAATATGATGTTTGTATTTTATTTTGTTTTTGTAAATGGGGGTTTGATAAATTAGAGTATAGGCTCATCATCCCCTGCATGGGATGCCTTTATTTTAAAGTGACCAGCCGGTGGAGTGATCTTGGTGTTACTATTAGCAGGCCTGCCTACCGTTCCGGAATTTCCGGATTTGTCCCGGATATAAATAAATATTACAATTGGTTACGGAAAATACGGAAGTTTTTTTCGCGTTCCGGAAATTTAAAAAAATTCTGGAACACACTTTTTAAGCGTGCGTGTCGGGGGGAAAAAAAAGACAAATGACGCGCGGTTTCAGTTCCGACAGTGGCCGAAGTCACAGCACACGATGATGACGCGGCCTTCCGAGTGTAGCCGAACAGCTGTTTGAGCCGCACTGCGCATGGGCATAGAAACTTTTTCGAATCGAAAATGGCGTCAAAACGTAAGGTGCACGAGACTGATGATGAATTTTCCGATGAAACTGAAAGTGAATCCAAATCCGCTGGTGCCGGTGGTAAAAAGTCTACAAAGCGTCTGCAGCCTTACAGGGAGAAATACACCAAAAGATATCCGTGTATCAAACGTGGAAGTGTGGAATACAAGGTGTTTTGCACAATATGTGCCAGTGAATTCGGCTGCATGTACGGTGGTATGGATGACGTGAACCGGCATGTCGAGGGAAAGAAGCATTTGAAAAAAGAAGTGAGCTTGGAAAGTCTAAAAAAACTTGACAAAGCAAACCAAAAGTTGACTAGTTATTTTCCAAGTCAAGTTTCTTACCATGATTTGGACGTAATAAGAGCTGAAACCATGATGGTGGATCTCGTGGTCGAGCTAAATTTGCCAATGGCGTCATTGGACAAATTTAACAGAGGTTTCAAGCAGGTCTCTTCCCAAGTCCAAGTAGATTCAGTGGTGTAGTGGAGTGGTGTACATAGTGTAAATATAGCTAAAAGGTAAGCTTGCATGCATTTGATACTTTTAGTGTGACTGGGATCCTGATGATTAAGTGCCAATTTCCTTAGTAGTAGTAGTAGTAGTAGTGTAGGGACTAGATCATGGTGATCATTAAGCCTCACGGCTATCAAAACCGTATTTTATAGATTTTAAAATTTCTTGTTCATCAATAAGATTTTTGAAACTGTTTAAAGTTTTTGCCTGTTTAATATTTTGTGGAAGTTTGTTCCATAGAGGTGCAACTCTATTACTAAAAGTATGTTTTCTAAAATTAGTACGGCTATGCTTAATAAATAATTTGTTAACAGAGTTTCTTGTTATATCAAATTTGTTTAATTCAAATTCTTGCTCAGATTGCATGATTTTGGGTCCTTTGGACCCCACTACTTACTTGGGCGCGTATTGGTCGCCCTTGCTTGTCGGCCGTGCAAAATGTCCCTGAAGTTTCAAATCTTGGGTAGGCAGGCCTGTATTAGAGTTGTTTCATCAGATCTTTTATACAGATCAGGAGTGAAATCCTCTTTCAACCTAATTGTGGTACTGGTTCGGCTCTTTGTAGTCCGCTGGACCTTAAAAACAATGACTAGCTAACTAACTAACCCACCCTCTTAAGAAAGAAATATAATAGCTCTTCATGTTGAAGTAGCTAGCAGCTCAAAATAGGCTTAAACCATAGAGACATATCAAAGCTACATAATATCACAAACATTCGCATAAGGCTATATGGCAGAGAGGCACGGTGGTCTAATGGTAGTGCTTTGGCTTGCGGATCTGAAGGTCCTGGGTTCGAGCCCTGTCCGGGCCGTTGTGTTGTGTCCCTGGGAAAGACACTTTACTCTCGTTTCCTACTCCTTCGGATGAGAGTATAAACCGAGGTCTAGTCTGTGTGTCGCATACATTCCATCGTAACGGACTTTAAAGATCCTGACGCTCATGTCCTAGACGGGTGAGCCGGTAACAAGAATACACCCAGCATGCACGTGGTCCTTCTCCCCCATCCCTGGCTGGCCAGGATAGTGCTCAGTTGTCCGGGCGTCAGACCATGCGCCCAAAGGCTGCGGGTGGGCGTCTCGGGCGGTTTGAGTTAGATCCTGTATCTGCCAGCGCCTAGAGTCTGGTCAAGTACGGCGAGATAAGTGCGCTATAAAAAATCCTCAATAATAATAATAATAATAATATAAGAAAATACACAGAGAGTTAACTAGATTTTTTTTTTAATTGGCCTTCTTACCCCAGATATGGGGCAAAACACTTTTCTCCATGGGGTAAAATATATATGGGTACGAATTCATTCCTTAAATCAACTGGAAATTAATTCAGCTGAAAGGTCCTCGTGACATGGGGGGAAAACCCTTCAGTATTGATACTGATCTTTGACTAACTAACTTTGCTAAGGGTCAAACCCTAACCCTAAGATGTATATATCAGGTTGAATATTGATAGAATTGATCCTCTGCTGCACGGTTTCTTTTCTGATTTTGTGCGGTGAACTGAAAAGTCAGATTTTATATAAAGCACAGCTTGAATTGTAATTGTATACAGCAAAACAAGAAAAAGTTGTGCATTAACAAAAATGAGTGTGTCAGCTTGATGCATGAATCCACGTCAAATCTGATTCTTATGAGTCATTGTAACAAAAATCAGGCCTGTTCTTAGAGAGCATACTTCTTGCTCAAAGAAGGTGCTGTTTTGCATAGACTCTACTTTGTTATATTTGAAGATGGGTCATTGAGCGTGGGATTTTTTTTTGTAACAGGAGTTGCGTGGAGATGCAAGCACAGAGGATGGGAGTGAGGGAGGTGCAGCAGGCGGAGTCCCAGACTCTGACTCAGAACAATCTCTCGAGCTTGAGGTCCAGTCTAATGCAGAGTCTGAGGACACGGTCAGTTGTTTGTTAACAGGAGTGTTGATTGTATTGGTCATTATCTAATGCCAGTAATAAAACTGGGTGCGGGCGACCTAATTTTCGAAATTTCTAAATTTATGATTCAAAATCAGCATTATCGGCTTTGTCTTCTGGGGTTAATAAAGAGAGACAGGAACTGCTAACAGAATTAAAGATGTTATGTCATCAAATCATTACCAGGGGATCAGATATTTCATTAATTTTGATACCTAGTCATTTACATATCTTTGGGAATGAAATTGTTAACCACTTAGCAAAGAGTGCTGTATCTTCAGATGAATCCATTACATTATTTTTCAACTTGACAACAAATTAAATTAACAATCAAATAAAACGATGTGCTTGGAATCAGTGGAATGAGAAATACAAGCAAGAGGTCATTGAAAAACATTACTTGGATAATTCACCAGTATCAAAAAAAATGTATATCTATTTCAAAGTCTTTTCATATTAATAATTTATTTCACAGAATAAGGCTAAATGCTTGGCCTGCTTGTTTCATAAGTCCTCCGGTACTTTGTAATTGTGGTAGCATATTGAATGTGAATCACTTAATATTTGAATGTCAACAAAATTATAACCATTTTCAGCCTTTGCTCATTAGATTAAATAAATTAAAGCTACCTATGTCAGTCTAAGTATTATATATATAATTATATTATATCCAGAAGAACATTCTGATTGGTCATTGAGCTTAACCCTTTGAACCCTGGATGCCCCACCAATTCTGAGCCCATTCCCTGGGCTCCCCGGAGAAAAATTGCATTTTTAGCATGCTTTTAGTAAAACAACCAAAACATATCAACCAAAGTGTTAGACAACCCAAAGTACTTCAAATGTCATCTCTTCATCTTCATTATCATCCCATAATTGATCGATTACTTCCTGAGTTGTGTACAGTCGCTTACCGACACTTCTTTGACTTGTAGACCTTTGTTTCATGACGCAAAATTGAGAAAAAAACGTCACAAAAACACACACTGTGCTCGCACTAGAGCGCAGACATTTTGCTTTACCTTATTCCCAATAACCCTATTCCAAACAGCAAGTACTAGAAAGAACAGTAAGCTTTGTACGGACCGCAAGACTAAGGTAAGGTTACGAGACCGGTTTATCGGTCTATCGGGGCACAGCTGTTTAAGGACTGGACCGATATATCGGTCTTTCGGGTTCAAAAGGTTAATGCTCACAGATTTAATTAGAAGTCATGAATTATTTAGTTTCTTCTAATTTTGTGTTTGTTTGTTGTTTTAATAATAATAATGAATGGTACTTATATCGCGCAAATCTCACATTGTGACTCATTGCGCACCCACTCGCATTCATCCATTGTACATCCTGTCATTACAACACATATGTGACCCTCCACGACGATGTGAGTCGCTTCCCCACTTTTAGTGATTTTGAGTTCTTTGCATCTCCAAATAGTATTTTTTCTGCTCTTTTATTTGGTGAAAACCGTTTTCAAATCGGACTCTTAGTTCCGGAGCTGTGGCATTTTAAATAACAAGACTGCAAAGGAGACGATTTTGAGAAAACGGGCTTTGAAATTTACGAAATATTTGACCTAAAAGTCCTTAGCAACCATTATGCTGTTTCCTATATGAATTTTGGTGAAGGCCTATAATCAACAAAGCAAACACAATGATTTTTTTTTTTTTGCAGTGCAATGAATATTTTATTAACAACACTTATGGAAAGAGACATGGTAGTTGCAAAATAATCGCGAATTACTGATAACTGCACTATGCATTCAAAAGCCAATGACACATCAAAATAATGATATGCTACTACTGATTAATATCAGAACATTTAAATTTATAACTATTATCAGGTTCTAACCACACACATTTTCCCAAAGGACTTAGTTATTGTTACGAAAATTGACACAAAAAATAGGTAAAATGACTGGTTCATTCTTTTGATCTCTGTGTTCTGAATCTGATTATCCAGTTGACGTTGTTGATATTGCACTTCTGACAGATCATCGTCTCCTTCGCTATCCACATTTTCATCGTTTCCCTCAACAAAATAACCGAACACCAAAGCTACGATATTTGGGTCTGCAATATTTGCCATGCTAGCATACTTTGTCAGCGTTTTGGCAATGCATTGCTTTTCGTTCTCACATCGCTTTGTTCGCATTCGACGCTATCTTGACGGAAAGCGTGCACAAAGCTTAGCTTTAATTGGACATGCCAAGTCAGATGTGCTAGTCAGCCAATCAGTACAGGGCTTCCGTAGCTTGGAGACGCAGATGTTTACAGCATTCTCGGGACATCCTCCCTTATTATTGGCTGATAAATATAGACCAGTTTAAAAATAGATAATCACAATTCCCGTTTCCTATAGCTGAAAGCTTCAGCTTCGAAAAGAGCCATCAACGACTGGAATATTCCATTGTTTAGTGGGTGAACCGGGCTGTGAAAACTCGCTCAATTTTTCTTTTCTGATTAAAAAAATGGACTTTAAAGAAAGGGTAGCCTCGGAAAATGACAAAATTAACAATATTAAAGGTGATATTGGATAAAATGCATTTGCCTACACGCAGAAATATGACTGAAGATTCACAATTTGCAAAAATCTCAAACTCGACAACCTAACACCCACCAACCTATTTTGACTTGTAGGGAGAATTGTAGGGATGCGGGAAGCGACTCATCTCGTGCTGGAGAGTCACATATGGCATAATATTACAATAAAATAAAAACAACTTCTAACTTCTAACAATTAGCCTAGCAATTTTTTTTTAAATTCTTTGTACCTATTTTATTTAATTAAGCATTATTAGTTTCAATAAATATTTCTTAATTATTGATTTTGGGATGATAGGGGAGGGAATGGGGGAATTATTAATTTGTTTTAATTTTGAGTTATTTTTATTTTAGTTTTTTTTATTTTTTAGTTGTTTTTTTGTTTAATGGGGTGTGGAGGCCCAACTTCAACTTTCTCTAAGACACAAAATGACATTTATAAGTACTTCGTTCTTCACAGGTGAAGTTGAAAGGTTCCACTTTTTATTTATTTATTTTTTTTTAATTTGTTTTTTAATGTGAACTAATTGTTATAAGGGAATGTATGTTGTTAAAAGTGTATGTGTATGTCAGTAGTATGATGATTTTTATGGTTTGATAATGTGGAAAATATCTATTATGTGCGCATGCTAGATTTCGTAAATTGTTTATGTTACATCTGTACAACTTAAGTTAATCTGATGAATACAAATTGATATAACAACAAAAAAATCGACCTAAAGATTACATCCTTTGTCTTCTTATCCGTCTCTCCGCTTTGTTCACAGTTGTTGATACTTATGTCAACTTTTACTGAAAGATGCACCGTCTGTACAGATTGAGTCCTCATCCTCATCACGGCCCAGGATTGAGTCCAAGCTGGGCATGGAGGAGGAGAGGGGGTCAGATGACTCAAAGGATGAAGACACAGCCATGGACAACACTCTGGTCTCCGCAGCAACTGCACACTCTCGTGCTCAGGCCATGGCTGCTCGCAACGTGGCGGAGACACTCAACAGTTTGACGCAAGAGGTGATGGAGGTTCTGCTGCGCTATACAATTTGTTTTTTAATCTTTCCAATAATCAGTGTTTGTGTTAGCATTTTCAATATCGCGTCTCTGTTCGCCAGCGTACTACATATTTGCATCAACTGTATCCAACGTTTGCTGAAGAAAATATTAATATTTGCAAAACATTTGTGACAGTGTTTTCCAAACCTTTAAAATAAAACTAAAATATTGTTTTTAAATGCTTATAAAAGAATCTAAATTTGGGGAAAAAAAATGTTTTAAACATCGGAATTAGTTCAAGAGGAAGATTTACTGTGAAATTGTCAATTTTGTCTGGCAGGAGTCAGGTGGAGGTGGTGGTGGTGGTGATCTGACTGCCAAACAGAGAGCCAGCCTCCTGCGAGTGATGCAGGAGAAACAGGAACAGGTAGGCTGCGAGTTTACATTCAGGCATAGGGCTCCTCATTTCTTCTTCTTCTTCTTCTTCTTCTCCTCCTCCTCCTCCTCCTTCTTCTTCTTCTTTATTTCTTCTTCGCCTTCTTCCGCCTTCTTCCTTCTAGTACTACTACTGCAAGATGAAGATCTCTAGTCGAACTCTAGTATCACTTTTATTTATTCAAACGCTGTTTGTCTTCATTAGTGATTGAATGACGTGACAGGCGAAGACTGAAGTTTGCACTGGACCAAGGAATGGCTGTTTGTAGCTCTCTGTATACTTTCAGACTATTTACCATACTGTACAGACTGCAAGGCCATACTTTTTGCTCCACGTTGACCCTTACGTCTTTTTGTAGGGTGATGCACGTAAGGTGTGGCCAAAATCTGTCAACATTCATAAAAAGTTAAAACAACTGGCAAGCAATCCACATTCAAGCCACTCGCATTAACACAAATAACTAAACAACTCATATTAACACAACTCTAAAACAGTTCGCATTAAATCTTTCTATACTTTACTACGCTATAGCATAGTGTCTGCGCACAACGCTTTCATACTGACATACACGTATGCGTACCTCTACATTCGGAAGTTTCAATGTGTAAACTCAACATGGTAGGTACCCCTTTTGTTTTCATTTTAGGCCAAAAAAATGTCTGTTTACGGTAATATATGGAGGGGTGGGGGGGGTGTTGGGAGAGGGGGGGAGGGTCAATAGGGCAGCTTCTATTTTTTTCTTTTTAAAAAAAAATTTCCACCTGGGCGCAATTATTTTGCCTTTAAAAAATTTTTTCCCTGGTGATCCCCCCAAAAAGTGTAGGTTCGGGCCAAAAAATTATGGTCAGTCGAGATACCGTAAAGACGCTTTCTTTGTTGTTGTTGGCCTTAGGGTATGCTGGCAACGTTTGTCCGGCATTGACCACTATTGTTTCCAAAGGAGTGGGCTTCTAATATAGAAGGGGATGCTAAAAGTGTTACTAGTGGACAGAGTGGTGAAGAAAAAAGAGATGAAGATGAGGCGTAATGTGAGCGTGTAGGTACACACTACAATTAGAGGGAGGTAATGCTGTTTGCCACAACAATCACGAAAAGGTCTATTATTGAATTGTTACCTCCCATACACTATTTGTAGCTTTTTCTGTGGGAATCGAATGTGCAAACTTAAGGGGCGAGGGAGTGAGGGGGAGTGTATTCCGGTATATAGAAAATGTCTATCAATGACGATGCAATTGTGTTGGCAGCTGCGATTGCTGCAGAGCAGACAGGAGGCGTTGCTGAAAATGAAAAAAGAGGCGGAACAGAAATTGCAGGAGGCACAGCAACGTGATAATCAAGGTAGGTCTTGAGCTCGTTGTTTCAAACAGCAGGTGTTTTTTGACTCTCATGCATAACAATGTGAGCCTATGTACTCACACGCACACCCCTCCCCTCTTCCCCTCTTTCACCCCCGCCATCCCTCCACCTCCGCTCCATTTTGATTTTGGGCTACAGGTCATCAAAGAGATTAATATATGATTGCCAGTTTGCTTCTAAACTTTATGTGGCTAAATGTTTACCTGAGAGATATTTTTCAACTTTCTACTTCATCTTCATATATCTTTTAAAAGCAAACAAAAAATGTGCTAATTGGTAATGCACTGTTTTAGGTACAATTTAGCTCGTATGCGCAGCTGGAGCTTTACCTATAAAGTTTGTCTCTTTGGCAGTTTAAACATTAAAATTGTTATTGCTACAGCTCGAGCGGCCCTATCAGCAATCGAAGCGGGGAAGGCAGCGCTACAGGAGGAGGACACCTATCTGGACCACATGGAGGGCCAGCTCAAGTCCAACATTGTGCACTACCCACAGTCTGACGACGATGAAACCTCCAACGCCAGGGAACCTGACACCCTGTCTCAGCTGCAGGCACACCTCAGCTACCTGCGCAACCAGTTCCCTGCTGATGTGGTGAGTCACGCATTGCTTGCTGGAATGGACTGATCAAATATTAATATTTTCACCCTCTATGTGCAAGACCTTGAAGAAAATTTGACAAAATCTGATTTTGCATAAAACCAGGCATGTTAATTTCAAGGTTTCAGTGGGTCACTACAAATTTTTTAAAAAATTTAAAAGCTATGTAAGTTATGTTCAACTCTTTGGATAAAATATTATTATTATTATTATTATTATTATTTAATCATTGTTATACGCTTTCCACAGACTACTATGCAGATACCCCTTGGGGTCATGAGCAATCTTGCCACTGTAGATTGTTCTAACCTATAAAGGGTACAGTGAAAGCCCCAGTTGAAAACCTGTCTTGCCTTTGTAGGCATGACAAATTAACTGCGGCAACAGTTCCCCCCGTTGGAGTGCCGGGGGTTTCAGTATAAATAGTATCCCCACTTTCTGGAAATTTAGTGCTTTAAATTCCCACTGTCGCTGTCTTCCTCATTTGCTCTTTCCCATTCCCGATCTGTCCTACCACTCTGCTATACTATATTCTTCTTCGCTAGATCAATGACCTACCTTTTTTCTTGAAAACTCTTCCTGGACAAGACTCCTTGTTTGTGTACGAGGTCTGTTGGATCAGCTTGGGAATGTTGGACGCTTTCTGCCGGGTGGTCACTAGGGCTTCCTATGAATGTACTATTTAGCACTATAGGCATTTTATATGTATCTTTTTTTGTTGATGATTTATAATGATGTTTGTATTCTATTTTGTTTTTGTAATCGGGGAGTTCGCGTAGTTGAGGTCAACCCTCAGCCGTCCCTCGCGTGGGATGTCTTTATTGTAAAGTGACTGGCCGGTGGAGGGCATTCAATTTTCCCACTGGGGTTGTTTCAACAGATCTTTTATGCGGATCGGGGGTTGTCCGGTCCTGATTTGGCTCGGAAGAGTCCGCTGGACCTAAAGCAATAATAAATCAATCAATCTATGCAGATCAAAGTTAACCTGATTCGCCGATGATCAAGTTGTGTTGTTTTTAAGTTCCCCCCCAGGCAAGTGACTTTCATGATTTGTCTTTCTCTGCAACTGTTTTTACTGGCCCTGGGAACTGGAAAATGGGATTTGGCAGTCCCTGCTGATTGTTGCATGTATAGATGACATGCTAGGATGAATGTGTGGGTTTTATCTGACGATAAAGTTGTGTTGTTTGGTGCTGTATTTCTTTTAGCCCGGTCAACGGTCGCGGGACAACCGTGAAGGCAGCAGTAGCGGAGGAGGTTTACCATCGCCCGCAGCCCAGGCGCTTGACCACCAGCAGCAGCAGTTGCAGGACAAGCTGCGTGATTTGCAGGAGAAGAAACGCAGCATGGACCAGCTGGTAGCGCAGCTAGAGACACTGCGGTCACACCGCCTACAGGCCATGAACAATGGTGAGGCCTGACTTTTGTTTTAGTTCTTGATACAGGTTGTCTATGTTACCAGCAGTATTTTTAATGAGTTAGATAGTGTGTTTGGTAGTATGTTCAGGTTATTTCCCTTTATTCTTCTAATCATAATTATTGTGAGTATTGTTCTTATTAGTAAGTGGAATAAACCGGTTTTTACAACTTACTAATAAGAACAATACTCACAATAATTATGATTAGAAGAATAAATGGAAATAACCTGAACATACTACCAAACACACTATCTAACTCATTAAAAATACTGCTGGTAACATCATCATCAGACAATTTAGTTGGTTTCAGTTCTTGGCACAGGTTGTCAGCATCAGACAATTTCGTTGGTTTCAGTTTAGTGGGGGAAATAACGGCTCAGAAATTGACTGTGCGGGTCTTCATGTAGAAGCTGGTACTCATACAACACTCATCCATCAGGGATCTCAATTCACACATAAGCAATAATGCACACGCATCATGAAGATTATGGGGACGGCTTTTATTATCGATAGCATGATTTGATAACAATAACTGCATATTCCACCAGAGTTCATGCTAGACGAAACAATGACGTAGTCCCTTAAACAGACATGACCATCAGTGTGCGGAAACAAACTAGGTCAAGGGTAAAAACAAACTAACACGTTCCTACTACGAAGGCCTGTGCAAAGCATGGATTTGGTCGCACGATCCATTTCAAAATACTAAGCAAAGAACAACTGCTAGTTAGAACACAAAGATAACCGTTTGGAAATTAACTCTTAGCGTCCTATAACGCGGTAAAGCGCGCCTCGCCCGTAATCCTGAAGCGCGGTAATGCGCGCCTCGTTAGTGCACCTTTTAGTCATGAAATCACAGGAAATAGGAACTCTCCAATGCGTGAGAGAAGGTTTAGTCAACTTCCGGAAAGGTTCACGTGTGTTTTCCGCTATCGTTTTCGCAAGTTTGACGTGGTTTTGTGTACTTTTTTAACGATTTTGTTCGAGGTTTGAATTTGCGAAATTTTCCGCCATGATGGCAGGGGATAGCTCCGACAGTAATAGTGAGTTTGGTAACTTTATCTTTGAGCTTATTGCTGAAAGAGCACAAGGACTTGGTGTAGACAACCAGAGTGAGTTTTCTTGTCTGTGTTGACTGTCTGTGCACACATTCACATGCAATCCACTCTGTCTTGTTGTTTTATTAACATAGTCCATAACATACCTGTAATTATGAATTAATTACAAGATTCCAACAGGTAAAAATAGTACTAAAGTCAAAATGGTTCTTTGGGTACATAGAATAACCATTTTGTAAACATATCCTAAAATATGAAGTCAATGTGACAGTAAATAACTTTTTTTTCATTTTTTTTTCAAATTCATAACCCAATTTATTGCAATACACTTGAAATCCTTACAGGATATAGGCGCAAATGTACAGAAAACCTTATAGGACGCTAAGAGTTAAACGTCAGACGGCCCAAAAAGGAAAACAAGATTTGGCTGAGGTCACTTACCCAGACATGAAAATGTTAAGCTTACAGTACTCGTTAAACTGTAATACTGCATGCTAGGCTAGACACACACTAGGCAATTAAGCACCCAAATGACCCTGGGCACAATACACACTAGGTGCTATGCCTGTCTGGCTTGAACAACTGAAAACACAAAAACTTTACAATACACAAAACCAAAACTTGCAGAATTATTAGTCAACATCATTGAAAGGTTGCACTCGACATTAGACTCTAGACACTAAAAGTTCTTTAGTACAAATAAACATTTCCAATAAAAATTGGTTACTTTACAAAACTTACGGTAAGCTTATTGACCCAAAAGATCACTTATAGAGGCCAAAAAAACAAGGACAATCTATCATACAAGTGTGGTCCAAAGACAACATTCCTTGCCAGACAAAGTTATCAAGATATTCCAAACTACTCTCAGATCAACTGCCAAAAGGGGCGCCAAAAATGACTATATATGCAGCTCAGAATCAAACATGGAATGGTCCATTATGGAACTGGTCATCGAGTCAGCCAACCATAAAAGGCCACACTAAAATGCATGGGCCAGTACAGCAAATTCGCAGAAAGTCATGCGAATCGTGCCTTGATTTTGTGATCTTTGAATAGGTCAAACCATTGGTTTCAGGGAGTAGAGAGTGTATTGATGTCATAATAATATAAATGATATATTTTTAATGGGTTGGGTAATAAAGTGTATCGAGTCTTGATCTCACAGTTAGCTACAAAACTTGCATCTTACCAAAACAACCAAGACAGTTCCGAGGGAACAAGACGCATCCTCACTCACAAGGTGGACGAACAAATGCGTAACAAAAAGGGGGAGTCACAGGGGTAACACAGAAAAAGAACAAAAAAGTCAAAACAAACGGAGGTCGATGAGAGTCAAGTCGATGAAATTAAATGATACTGTTTTCCTTATAAACAAAAGATAATAGTAACAAAACAACTTTGCACAAGAAGCTACAGAAGACAGGGGAGACAACTACTCAAAACACCACATAGCCACAAAAGAGTACGGTTTCTTCCATCTAAACTGTGGAAATGCTTAGTCAAAGCAATTTTAGAAAACATCTAGGAACGGCGTGCACATTGACAGCTATGTGAACAGAGAGATAGGTTATCAGCTATACATGCTGACAGTGTGTTGTACATGCTGACAATAGTAATAATAGTAATAAGACATAAGACATAAGACAATTTATTTGGCTTCAACTTTTACATCGAAGAAATCTTGGTGCGCATGGGGTACTCAGATGTGTATAATTATATGTAATTCGCTTATGTTTAAATACAGAAGAAAAGCACACAATAAAAATTTAAAAAAAAAAAAAGCAATACTGAATGACAAACGCAATCATACATACACATTCTACCTGCATACAGCCTTTGACACTAGGGTGGTTAAATCAATTATAGATTAACACAATGTTCATCAGGAATGACTAGAATTGACAAATTTGTGTGTATTAAAAATTAGGCCTACATTGCTCATGTTTGCATACTTTATCGCGCGCACTCACGCTTACACGAAAATTAACATTATATATAACATAAATATTATATGTATTATTTGTCACTAGACTGACTCTCTTTTTTTTTTTTTTTTCTCACTCTCTCTTTCTTACACACACACATACACACGGCACATATTACACATCATTGTCCGACTCAGAAAGCGCGTACATTACTAACACTGCTACCGATATTTAAGAGGGGGGCCGAAATACTACGAGGCTGCTAAGTCAGCAGTAAAAGGGGAGGGGGGGGGGGGGGCGATAAAGCGTAGCTGGCCTGGGGTGATTACACAACGCTTCGTTACGATACTTGGGAGGCCCGGCAAGCAAAGAAAAGATAATAATAACAATAATAATGGATGTTATATACCTGCTGTTATCCTACATCTGACTGAAAGCTAAGCCTACAGAAATAAAGATGTCTGGACTTGACTAAGAAGTAAAATTGAAGAGAAATTGTTGGTGGGTGGGTGTTTCACTGTGTATCTTCACTAGTGTTGATGTTAACTAGTGCCATTGACTTGTTTTTGTTCTCTCCAGAGGCAGGCACAGGCACCAGGCAAGCACCTTCATCCTCCCATCCTCAGCTTTCTCCCTCCCTGCAGCTGCCTCCTCCTCCATCACCCCCTCCCCATCCCAGACAAGCTACGTCCTCCAGGGAAGCGGACATGGACATGAACTCAATGCTGGGTCTGGGTGACTTGATGCGGTCGCTGGGCGGGGACAGAGAGAGAGGGGCCGCCCCTGGTCTGTCGGAGCTCATGAAGTCCCTGGGAGGCGACAGGAGAGAGGAAGGAGGTGCGAGCATGGAGAGAGAGAGGGAGGTGTCGGGAGAACTATCGGAACTGCTGAGGACGCTGGGTGGGGAGGGAGGGGGCATCGCCCAAGCCTTGTCAGGCGTAATGGAGCAAGGCGACAACCCTACCACCACTTCGGCTGCACTCTCCATGCAAGAGGCTCAGGAAAAACTGGAGTGAGCAATTCTTTGTCATCCATCTTTCATATCATCTGATTGTTAACATGCATCCCTAGAATTAAATTGTCTTCATGATCATAACTCTATTGTGGCTTCAAAACTATTTACTATGATCTTATGGCATATATATAAACTCAGGTTATGACCACTTGTTGTAGCAGCATTTTATCATCATTGGTTACCCGAAGCTTTCTTTGCAAGGCCAGCAAACAATCTGCAGCGTCTTTGCAAGGCCAGAAAACAATCTGCAGTGCCTTTGCAAGGCCAGGAAACAATCAGCAGCATCTTTGCAAGGCCAGGAAATAATCTGCAGCGTCTTTGCAAGGCCAGGAAACTATCTTTGCAAGGTCAGGAAACAATCTGCAGCACCTTTGCAAGGCCAGGAAACAATCTGCAGCACTTTGTCATTTCACCTTTTTGTCCGTATCGTTCTGGCTTTTTTTTACGGTCTAGTAGAAAATATGTCTCCGAATTATTGTAATACTAAGAAATTTGATTGTGATTGTATATGCCCGTACAACATACCCGCAGAATTGCTTCAAGCAGGAGGAGAAATGATTTAACGACGACCTTACCATTCTATGTAACAAGATCTGGCAGAGTGGGGAATGGCCTGCACCGTGGACCCAGTCGCTTGTCATCACTCTTCCCAAAAAGGGTAACCTTCAGGAGTGTTAAAATTACCGCACCATCAGCCTCATCAGCCATCCCAGCAAAGTCCTCCTGAAAAAAATACTCAACAGATTGAAACCCCAAGCTGAACAAATCTTAGCTGAAGAACAAGTAGGATTCAGGGCAGGGCAAAGTTCCACTGAACAGATTTTCAACCTCAGAATAATTCTGCAAGAAATTCCTACAGCATCAACAACATCTATATCATGTGTTTGTAGACTTCAAGAAAGCGTTTGACCGAGTCTGGCATGCAGCCGTGTGGGCAACCATGAAAGTGTACAATATTAGCCCCAACATTATTGAAGTCATCAAAAGCTTGTATGACAAGGCTACCAGTGCAGTCCTCCACAACGGCGCACAACGACACTATTGGGAACTGGTTCAGAACAACAATTGGTATGTGTCAAGGATGCCTACTCTCTCCAACATTCTTCAATATCTTCCTGAAGCGCATCATGTCAGATGCCCTTGCAGATCAAGAAGGCACGATCAGCATGGGGGATAGTGCAATGTCCAACCTCTGTTTTGCGGATGACACTGATGGATTGGCTGGAGAGGAACAAGAAATTGAACAGCTGGTACAGAGGCTTGACACCACCACTTCCAGAGCCTATGGAATAAAAACAAGTGCAGAGAAGATCAAAATGATGACCAACAACACCAATGACATCAACACAGACAACAAAGTCCAAGGCCAATCCCTCAACACAGTACATAGCTTCAAATATTTAGGAGCCATTGTATCAGACAATGGGTCCCGACAGGAAGTCCTCTCCAGGATCGCACAAACAACTGCTGCCTTGACAAGGTTGAAGCCCATTTGGAAAGACAGGACCATCAGTCTACATTCCAAGGTAAGGCTGCTGCGCTCCCTTGTCATCTCCATCTTCCTATACGCTTGCGAAACATGGATCCTTACAGCAGATCTACAACGAAGAATACAAAGCATGGAGATGAGGTGCTACAGAAGACTTCTGTGAATTTTGTGTACCCAGCACATTACCATTGCCGAAGTCCGACAGACCATCACACAAGCCATTGGACAATATGATGACATGCTCACAGTGGTAAAGGAACGGAAACTCTGATGGTATGGCTACGTCACCAGAGCATCAGGCCTTGCAAAGACCATCCTGCAAGGCACAGTGCAAGGAGGTAGAAGAAGAGGTAGACATAAAAAGAGGTGGGAGGACAACATTTAAGAATGAACTGGCTTGACACTGAGCAAAGCCATGAGGGTTACTGAGGACAAAGATGGGGTATACTGGTTAAACGGTTCTCCATGGTGTCCTGACGACCTTCGAGTTACGGGATAAGATAGGACATATGCTCGTATTGAGAAACATTTGGCCGGGAGATAGTCCTGTCAGTTCCACTGTAGTGTAGCAAGCAGCGAAGACAACCATTGTTCCTATTCTTAATGTACTTTGTGACGACGGTCCTTGGAAGTTTTGCTTTTTGTTGTATTATCGACAACTTAAGCTTGCGTTGGAGTGCCGGGGGTTTCAGTATAAATAGTATCCCCACTTTCTGGAAATTTAGTGCTTTAAATTCCCACTGTCGCTGTCTTCCTCATTTGCTCTTTCCCATTCCTGATCTGTCCTATCACTCTGCTATACTATCTTCTTCTTCGCTAGATCAATGACCTACCTTTTTTCTTGAAAACTCTTCCTGGACAAGACTCCTTGTTTGTGTATGAGGTCTGTTGGATCAGCTTGGGAGTGTTGGACGCTTTCTGCCGGGTGGTCACTAGGGCTTCCTATGATGTTATTATTTAGCACTATAGGCATTTTATATGTATGTGTTTTGTTGATTTATAATGATGTTTGTATTCTATTTTGTTTTTGTAACCGGGGGTTCGAGTAGTTGGGGTAAAGCCTCAGCCGTCCCCTGCGTGGGATGTCTTTATTGTAAAGTGACTGGCCTGTGGAGGGCATTCAATTTTCCCACTAGGGTTGTTTCGGCAGATCTTTTATGCGGATTGGGGGTTGTCCGGTCCTGATTTGGCTCGGAAGAGTCCGCTGGACCTAAAGCAACAATCCATCCATCAATCATCAATTCTGTCATTTGGTTAGTCATCTTCAAAACAAAGTACTGATTAATGGTGATAGTGTGATAATAGTACTGATGATGATGACAGGAAGCTGCAGGAGGTGCGACAGAGACTGAACCAGCTGCGTGACCTTGTGCAGTACTACCAGAAGATGAAGACCCAACCCACGGCAGCTGGCGATGGAGACGACCAGATGGAAGATGCGCAGATGGATACCGCTGACTCCGAGTCAGCGTGAGTGTTGACTTTTTGACTCGCATGCATAGCAGTGTGAGTCTATGTACTCACACTAGGTACCGGCAGGGGGAAATTTTTTTTTTTGCTCTTAAACTTAAAACTGCATTTATATTAAAAAAGGCACAAAACCAAACTAAACACAAAAAAAATTAGCCAAATATCTTAATTAGAACCGGAGATATGTTAAATCTCGCGTAAAACTTACTTATCGCGAAATGTTACATTTGAGCAAATGTGACATTTAGCCAATTTTGAAGATGCACTATTTAGTTAGTTTTCTTGCAACAACACCCAGATTTCATGAACATATTGTGCACAATGGTTTAAAATGGCTCAATTTTTTTCACAGCTATAGCTACTCTGTTGTAAGCACAAGGAAAGACCAAAAATGCATAACAAACAACTTTTGCCCATGGAAAAAACTGCAGTTTGGAACACATTATTTAAAACGGGCATAACAAAGTCATTTTTTATTCAATTCTTACCATTTAAATTGCATTTTTCTTATTTTGTAAAGCCATTTAATTTGACATGCATGAAGATGAGGTTCCAGTGTAGACATTTTTTTGCATGTATCACTATCAGTAATATTTTAGATGTAAATATTTCCAAAAGCATAAAAACATTGCACAGGACATACATTTGATGTAAAAAACTAAAACAATCTCACCTTCACATCATCAATGTTAATATATCCTGTGCTTTTCACATTCAGAGAAAATACACAACAGCACCAAACACAAATTTACAGCAAAAGAGTCAAGGGAGGTGCGGTGGCCGAGTGGTTAGAGCGTTGGCTTGCGGATGTTAAGGTCCCGAGTTCGAGCCCAGGCTGGGGCACTGTGTTATGTCCTTGGGAAAGACACTTTACTCCTGTTTCCTACTCCTTTGGATGAGAGTATAAACCAATGTGTCTAGTCTGTGTCGCATACTATCCTATCCCATAACTCGGAGGTCGTAGGGGCACCACAGATAATCGTTTAACCAGCGTACTCCATCTTTCCCTGTCCTCAGTAACCCTGATTGTTTCGCTCAGTGTCAAACCAGTCCATTCTCGAATGTTGTCCTCCCACCTCTTTTTCGGTCTCCCTCTTCTTCTACCTCCTTGCACTGTGCCTTGCAGGATGGTCTTTGCAAGACCTGATGATCTGGTGATGTGGCCATACCATCGGAGTTTACGTTTTTTCACCACTGTGAGCAGGTCATCGTGTTGTCCAATGGCTTGTGTGATGGTCTGTCGGACTTCGCCGTTGGTGATGTGCTGAATATAGGAAATGCCCAGAAGTCGCATGCATTCCATCATAACAGACTTTAAAGATCCTGATGCTCATGTCCTAGACGGGTGAGTGCCGGTGACAAGAATACACCCAGCATGTACCTTGGGTAAAGCGCTTCACTTGGGGCTGCTGTACTTTCGAAAAAAATGAAAGTGCACGAATTTTACCTTGGTGATAATAAAGTTGTTAAAATAAAATAAAAAAATATAAAAAGTTAAAGGAAAAATGTCTTCCGGTATGTCGCATACGTGCGCTCCAAGTGCTTGGCCTGTGCTGGTTGCATGTGCCAGAGACGGCCACTTGTTGTTGTGACTTCAACATCGATGGCCAGCACAAACTTGTCCTCCACCAAAACACTGTCTGGCACAGTTGGCCACTTGAATGTTGTGTTTTTATGGGTGCATCGGGAAAAGAAGTTAACCTGGGCAGTGTGGGAATCTACAGAGCTTTCCACTTCTCCAATGTAGAAATTATCCTCGTAGGCAACTGCCACTACACTGCCTGGTCGAACACCTTCAAGGGACATCAAGGGAAGGGGTCACTCACAGCTTCTTCTTCCTCCTCCTCTTCTTCCTCTCCAACTTCATCTTCTGTGCTGGACTCTGCCTGAATACGTGCACGCTTGCGGGGTGGTTCTTGAAGCTCTCGTTGTTGAGGAGGAAGTCCCAGAAAGGTCTCCAAGTTGTGCACTAGCTGGGGCATTTTGAGAGAAACTCTCAGCAAAGGAGACTTCTTGCCTAGAATTTTGCTATGGAATTGCAACTCTGCTTTGATGGCAAGAAGTCTTCCTGCAGCAGTGTTGTAGGTCTCCATCAGCCTGTCTAGGTCCGCACCTGTAGAGCAGGGGCCATTGTGCGGCTTGAGCCTGTTGATGATGTTCACCTTGGACTGTTCCTCCCTGGCGGCTTTGCGCTCTTGTTCTCTGCGGGCCTGTTCCAGCATGTCCATCCTTTTAACCAAAGCTTCCTTCTCTGCCTGGCGCCGAGCTTGCCTGAGTTTGTTGTGGATGGCCATGGCCCTGGCAACAGCAGCGGAACGCTGATCAGGTGGAAGGTTAGTGAGCCACCCGCTCAAGGCCTTGTTCCTCTTCAGGATGTTGATGGAGGAGTGGTGATGGGCGGAGGCGTTTCGTCTCTTGAAGAGGGAGTAGTCGAGGTCCCCAAACGCCTGCTCGCCCACCAGATTTGTAAGCTTGCTGTTAGCAAGCCGCTCCCTAAGGTCAGCGTCATCCACAGCATGGTACCTGCCGCCTGGGAGAAAGTCTTGCAACTGCTTGGTGCTGACAGTTATGAAGCCGCAGCAAATCTCACATAGGATGGCCTTCACAGCCGCTTTTGTTGTTTCAGTGACATTACTGTCAAGTGATCTGAAAACAGAGTTGTTTTGGTGTTCCATGTTGATGTTGAACAGAGGCGTAAAATCTTCAGCAAAAGCATCATCTGGATCAACAGACCACCTTTCCAGCAAGGACAGCATCTCCATCACGTACAAGTAAAAGTCCAAATAATGAACACTTTTGCCCAGAAGACGCCAGTAGGGGCCAGTCACGCGGAAGAAGAGCAGTCCCAAGGCCACCAAATGATGGTCAATAACATCACTTCGGCTGTCAAGGAGTACTCCTTCTTGTTTCCAGTTGAGGCCTTGCATGGTCCTGCCAAGGAATGTGCTGATGTGGCCTCGGTGAAAGTGCAAAGATGCACTTGCCTCAAACAGATTGTTGAAACGATTTGCCTTGAATGAGGAAATAGTGGACTTGGTCTGCTCCATGAGGCAGAAGGCCATCCACTGCTGTCTGCAACCGAAGCGCTCGTCTCCTCTTGGGCCTAACAGGACACAGGCTTCCCTTATATACCTGCATGCTGGGTGCTCGCCCCTCCTTCTTGTCGTTGCAAATTTTGTTGCAAGCTCTCGGCCCATTAGTGCAGTAACACTCGCATTAAATGTCTTGACAACAGAATTTGCAAGGCCAAGGAGGAAGTGGGCATTGCAAAAGAGGAACTGCGTGTCGTCATTGGACTGCAGCAGCTCACTGCGCACAACAGAGAACTGCTCGTTGAATGCCTTCATAATAGCAGCTCTGTCGGACATGGTGCCATTCCCCTTCTGTAGAAATTCCAGGAACTTCTGATGCTGCCTCTCAGGGTTATCTTCAAAAACCGAGGCAAGCTCCTCCAGCAGGCTCACGGTATTGTCTACAAGTGTTTCTGCATTTTCCGTGGCCACAACATGGAAACCGCAGTGCAGTGTACGGCCATCCTCCAGAGTGACTTGTTGCCCGACATATTTCTTGCCCACTCTGGAGGTGCCATCAGTGTGGATGTCGAAATACGCAGAGTCGGTCAGAGCTTGGGCAACTTGGATTTTGCCAAGGGCATGCCCCATGTCAATACACCTCACTACAGTCCGCTCTGACGGAAGCTCTTCTGCTGGAATAGTGGTGTTGTACAAATACTTAACCACAGTCTGAATGACTGAAGCGCATCGAGCGGCAGCTATTTCATGCTCATTAGAGAGCTCGCTGAAGCATAGTTTCGCCTCTTCAGTGAAATACCGTGTCTCTGGATCTTTTAGACGCACAATAGGCCGATTGTCACTTTGGAGGGCTGCATTTTCACTTTCAAGGCAGTTGATGGCTTGCTGTTGTCGTTGATGCACCTTTTCGCTTTTCCTCCTCAGCTCTGCCAGCCTTGTTTGCAGCTCCTTCACCTTCCTTCGCAACTGCCCTAGGTGTGTTTTGCAAAAGACATGTTGCTTGATGTCATTATCCATTCTGTTAAGTTCTTTTTCTTTTCGTTGCAGGCGCTTGTAGTAGTTGCTACCTTTCACAGCCTTTAGACTTTCTTTCAGCCGCTGAACTTCTCTCTCTTGAGTGCGATATTTCTCTTGGAAGGATGCTGCCTTTTGTTGGAGCTGCTGCTGCTTTAGTTGCCATGTTGCTGCGAGGTTATTTTGGACAGCATCTGAAGTGGCTAGCTGTTGTTTAGTAGCATCAAGTTCCCTTTGCAACTCTACCACTTGACCATGCTTGTCATTCAGCATCTGTTGTAGCACTACCTTTTCGCCTAATCCCACACGTACTTTCTCCTCCTCCTCCTCCAACTGTCTTCTGAGCCTGGCACAGGTCTTCTCTGCATTGGCATGAGCGATATTTTCCTGTGTTGGGAAAGCTTGGGGTTGCCGGACAGTTTTAGGCCCTTCATCAGCAGTAGCATTTACAAAGGAGTCCAACTTCTCCTTGCCATTTGGTCTGTTAATGGACCTCTGCAGGGAACAGTACTTCTCATAGATTTTATCCATGCTTTTCTTGTCTAGCTGCTTGGCATTGGCTCCTAGGAAAGTCAGGACAGGTTGGCAGATGGTGTAGGGTTTTCTCTCAGTCTTCACAAACCTCACAAGATCCACAACAACTCCATTTGTGAGTGTGCCATTTGGGTTCAATCCATTTAGAAGAGTAGGTTCATTCAGGTGCTGACGCAGGATTTGATGCTGCAAAAGGTGTGGGCCAATATTCCTGCTAGAAATTACCAGGCCAGCATCAACCTGCAGAAATTTTGCAAGGCCAGAATGGCTGGTGTTCTGCCAAACGTCTTGTGCAGCCTTTACTGTCCGTTGTATTTCCGCCCTGAGAGTGATATCTTGCAACGGATTCCCTTCAGTCACCTGCACAAAAAATGTGACTGTATGAACGGAAAATGCACTTTTAAGATATGGTGACTTTTAACATAATCTCCTTGATACACAAACATTCACAACTCAGAATGAGTTATCAAATTATGACAAATTTGCATCCACATGTGATTTTCAATGAATACAGCACTAACTGTAAAGTTAAAGGATAATACAAAACTACACCTGTTATAGGATGAGGAATTACCTTTTTGTACAACTCCTCAATTGATGCCCATGGGACTTGGTAAGTCTGCCGTAAGAGCTCCAGCTGCAGGAGAAGTTTGTTTGTGACCTGCGAATGAACTGGCAGAGTAGGGCGTCGTCCTTTTCCAGAGGCAGCCAAGCATTGGCACATTTTTTAGAAGTTCTCATCCACTGGAGAAATCAATATAATGTATCAAAACAAACAAAGATCACATTCACAGTTATATCACTGGTTTGGAATAAATACAAGTCATCTCCTGTACCATAATATTGTCAGATTCAAAGATCCACCATCCTGTAATAATCATGACATGTAAGACGCATTTAAATTAATAATAATTACACTAATTTTAACACATGTAAACAGTAAACCTAACGTCAGTGCTAATAAAATTTAAAAATGCAGTGCGTAGGCCTACCAATTCTAGTCTCTAGAAGGACAGCGTTTGTTGTTGAACGCTACTTCCGGTTTCTATACACGTATAAATATCACATCAATAATCGATAATCCCACAAGAAAACTACACAACTATGCGTGAATTATGTTTTGCGAAACCTGAGAAAGAATTGTGCGACTATACGTAACGGCTAATTGTTTGCATTAAAATTAGCCGATGGTCGTATCTGAACCATAACTCGATGTTTGAACACTTCTAATCTAACACTTCAGCGGTCGAACTTTCAAACAAAACAAAACACGTTTCGAGGTACACATTAAACAAAACTATGGGTAATAATAATTTTATCCGAAATTCATCTGTAATTATCAAGTGTACTTACCAATCGATTCTCCGATTTCGCGAAGAAATGGCGACAAACACACATCGTTAGAAGCTGACATTTTTGGATCATCCGCCATGATACCGGTCGGGTCAACCACAAAGCACGCTTGAATGGGCACTCGTCTTTGACTGGCTCGCGGGAATTGTCAATGGATCATGTGACTAAGTTGCGTACACCATTGAAAAGGTCGAAAACCAAGCTTTCCAACAAATATATTACAGTTGGCCTTTTTCCTACCCGATTAAAAGATATTTGCAGTTAAAGTCGTTCCTAAACTTTGACTGTGAATTTCAACGAGAAAGAAAATAACGGCTAACAAAATGTTTATACGAAACGAATCGTTGGCTTTTCGTCTTTTAACCTGGCCTAATTTGCATATTATGAATGAACTATACAGCTCGCGAGCAGACGTTTCGTGAGGTGTGTGTGTGTTTGTCGCTCGCGCTGCCTTCACCGGCAGGTTCAAAATGGCGATGTGCGGAGCATCTTTTCGCTGCCGATTGCGATCCTTCTCCCTTCTCCCTCAACACAACCCATCAACAAGACCACACAAAAAGTAGATAGGTAAAACGTTCGAGTTTTATTCTTTCTTATTCACATGTTTTTTTCACAAAAATTGAATTAAATCACAACACAACAATTAATTCAAAATATGCCATTTTCACCACATCTAGACCTTTCACACATAGGGAAAGAGAGGTTGCCGGTACCTACTCACACGCACACACATACACACACACACACTACCCTCACCCCTCCTCACGTCCCCTCCCCCCTCTTTCTCTCTCTTCCTAAAACAAAAACAATCCAGATTTTTGCAATTCTGTGCAAGATGAGTCCTAAATAGTCCAAAACTGATATAGAAAAAAAATTTCCTTCCACGTCTGTCTGTGCACAAAGTGTCTACGGACTCGGAACTTAATCACAACCATACTTGGTAAGATGGTGTATACCCATGAGACCTCATAAATGATCAGTGAGTGAATGACTTCACTTCAAGGTCCAGGTTACAGGATCATCAAATGTTATTCAAAAATGACAATTTTTCACAAAATTTTCACCTTTTTTTTCTAGGTTGTTAATATTGAACTTGTGTTTCTTTGATGCCTAAAGATATCAATGAGACAAACATACTTTGTAAATTTGTTCAACCTCACTCCAAGGTCAAGGTCAAGATCATTGGAGCTGTCCAAAGTTAGTGAATATAGGTACTTTGAAGTGGCCTTGACCCTAAACTATGAGAGATATAAAGTCCAAACTTGTTGTATTTAGAGATGATAGATTCATCTTTCATATATGTTAGGTTTTTCATTGATCTTGAAGATAAAGGTCAAGTACAGTGGAATGGCTGTTTATTTTACCTATAGTATGCAACAACATTGAGTTACTTAATCAGACATGCATGAGAGGTCACGTGAGGGTCAAGGTCATCCCAAGTTCGAGGTCACTGAAGGTCAAGATCATCCCAAGGTCACTTTTTTTGGCCTATTGCAACTTTTGCTTTACTTTATTTGATAGTACATGAGTATTTAGAGCTGGAGGTCCGTGTCATCTCTAGGTCAAGAGCATAGATTGAACAAGGTCAGTATTACTTTGCATTTTAATGCCAATGTTTTGTTGTTTTTTATCCTTTCTGAACACTCTTTTTTTCATGTTAAATATTGCAAATTCCACAAGGAGCATGTGAGTCATATGGGATTTGCAGACCTGCCTACTGCTACGATTTTGCCGTAGCAGCTACGAAAAATAAAGCTGTGCTACGATGCTACGGCAAACATAAAATTGCTACGGGAATTTAAAAAAATCCGACTTTTTTTTTTAAAACTCTTTACCGGGCGTAGCGGCCGAAGGTCTAAAAAAGGCAAAACGCCCAAAAGCGTCCGCATCAACCACTGTTATATTCTCGCGTTGTTTGAAAGATTGCGAGACTTCCGGCAATTGACTTCCGGTTCATTCTGTTGTGAAAACAATCGAATGCATTTCCACAAGTTTTCTCTTTGATGCATTCGTTTTTTCGATTTTTTTTCTCCAATTTTTTGAGTGCAAGTGTCAAGAATGGATGGTTTGGATTCTTCGACTGATGAAGGAGAGTGAGTTTACAGGCTTCCATTTATTAGACATTGCAGTGAGAGAAATGGACTTGGAGGAAGAGATCGGTACTGACATTAGTGTCAGTAGCATGCATGCATCAGATCTTTCAGATGGGCAGGGAAGTGAAGATGAGGAGGAGGCTTGTTTGGACTTTTTAAAACATTTTTTTTCAATTTTTGTAAACACATGGAGTAATAAAAAAACAAGACATGACAAGAGAAGAATAAAAATGTATATAATCAAAAGAGAATTTATTTCTGTTCATTTTGCATTTTATTTCATTTAAATCTATGCACTAATACCTAAGATGTGGTTTTTCTACTAACGTACGCCGAAATATCTATACAATTATAAGATTTCTTGCCTGTTTAGAGCTAAAAAAAAAAAAAAAAAAAAAGACAAACGTGTGCCCAGTAAATGGTTAATTTTTTTAAAATTTGGGGTTTGTCTCATCCAATTGTGCGCGTAGAAAGTAGAACTTCCGCTATTTCTAAAGTCCATCGTACACGATGCAGCCAGGGCGTGACCAATCAGACGCCTCCGTTTCTATTTCCCTTTGTTAAAACGTGGTGTCCATCCTCACAATTCCACACTCAAGTGCTCACTGCGAAAGAGTTTTCTCATGTGTGAGGAAGAACAGAACTGACCAAAGAGCAAGCTTGGGAGAGGACACTATGGAGGCTCTGATGGTGGTGAAGAGTCAGCCAGATGGCATTTTAAACAGGCATCTGACCAAAGAAGACCTTGTTAAACTCAATAGCTGTTATGCTGACTCTCTGCGAAAGTAAACAGTAAACCCCGACACCAAGTATTGTATTTCTTATTATGTGTGCTGAGGCAGGTAGAGACTGATTTTGTGCTTTCTCAAAACGGTTTCAATGTTAAAATATATATTTTAAGTACACAATTAACTTGTCGTGGCGTTCTACATCGACGGTTGTGCATGCTACTGAAAACCTGGCTTTGCTACTGAAAACTGGACCTTTTGCTACTGATTTAAAGAATTGTAGGTAGGCAGGTCTGGATTTGCCCTTGTAGTTCATTTTATTACTGTGGTGAATTGTTCTTTGGTAGCATTTTCCTTTGAACTGCTCAAAACGCTGGCTTACCAGATCTAACTCTAACTGCTCAAAGCACCAACTCTCTGCTTGATGCTTATTGACTAACGCCTCAGACAACTGAGCAGTCCATAAGGGTCATGGGGGAATAAGACGTAGTGCTTCATGCACTCACCTGTCTAGGACATGACATGCCATGGTGCGCACGTGTGCACAGGCTAGATCGGGGTTTATAATGTGCTATGAAGAAGCTTGCCATTTAGCTGAGGTTGAATGTGAGGGGAAAAAAGTGTATTGTGCTGTTGCACAGGTTGGGCCTAAGAGGATTGAATCTTGAAGAGATGGCAGCTGTCAGCCGTCCCAACCCGCCACGAGGGCGCGCTGCTCCACTCCCAGTCGCACCCCTAGACATGTCCTATATGCAGATACAGGGGGCCCAAGCTATGGCAGCATCCGAGGAACAGTCTGACGAGGACAATGCCACCGCGTCCGAGGAATGGGGGTCCGGTCTCGGGGCCTGGGACAACGACCCTGAAGTACAGGAGAAAGTCAGGTTGGTGACCAGCACCACACAGACACACAGGCCAAAGTCAGGTTGGTGACCAACACCACACAGACACACAGGCCAAAGTGCAACACCACTCAGACACACAGGCCAAAGTCAGGTTGGTGACCAGCACCACACAGACACACAGGCCAGTCAGGTTGGTGACCAACACCACTCAGACACACAGGCCAAAGTCAGGTTGGTGACCAACACCACACAGACACACAGGCCAAAGTCAGGTTGGTGACCAACACCACTCAGACACACAGGCCAAAGTCAGGTTGGTGAAAAACACCACTCAGACACACAGGCCAAAGTCAGGTTGGTGACCAACACCACTCAGACACACAGGCCAAAGTCAGGTTGGTGACCAACACCACTCAGACACAGGCCAAAGTCAGGTTGGTGACCAACATGACACAGACACACAGGCCAAAATCAGGTTGGTGACCAACACCACACAGACACACAGGCCAGTCAGGTTGGTGACCAGCACCACACAGACACAGGCCCACTGCTCCCACTTACCTGTAGTTTAAAATCTTTGTCTATACTGCCATAGTTGACTGTAGTGCATTTGATGGTGGGCTGACATAGTTGTTTGTAGTCCACTTGCTGGTGGGCTGCCATAGTTGACTGTAGTCCACTTGCCGGTGGGCTGCCATAGTTGACTGTAGTCCACTTGCCGGTGGGCTGCCATAGTTGTTTGTAGTTCACTTGTTGGTGGGCTGCCATAGTTGACTGTAGTTCACTTGCTGGTGGGCTGACATAGTTGACTGTAGTTCACTTACTGGTGGGCTGCCATAGTTGACTGTAGTGCATTTGCTGGTGGGCTGACATAGCTGACTGTAGTGCATTTGCTGGTGGGCTGACATAGCTGACTAGTGCATTTGCTGGTGGGCTGGCATAGTTGACTGTAGTGCATTTGCTGGTGGGCTGACATAGCTGACTGTAGTGCATTTGCTGGTGGGCTGACATAGTTGACTGTAGTGCATTTGCTGGTGGGCTGACATAGCTGACTGTAGTGCATTTGCTGGTGGGCTGACATAGTTGACTGTAGTGCATTTGCTGGTGGGCTGCCATAGTTGACTGTAGTGCATTTGCTGGTGGGCTGCCATAGCTGACTGTAGTCTACTTGCTGGTGGGCTGACATAGTTGACTGTAGTTCACTTGCTGGTGGGCTGCCATAGTTGACTGTAGTGCATTTGCTGGTGGGCTGACATAGTTGACTGTAGTTCACTTGCTGGTGGGCTGCCATAGCTGACTGTAGTCCACTTGCTGGTGGGCTGCCATAGTTGACTGTAGTCTACTTGCCGGTGGGCTGCCATAGTTGACTGTAGTCTACTTGCTGGTGGGCTGACATAGCTGACTGTAGTGCATTTGATGGTGGGCTGACATAGCTGACTGTAGTGCATTTGCCGGTGGGCTGACATAGCTGACTGTAGTGCATTTGCCGGTGGGCTGACATAGCTGACTGTAGTGCATTTGCTGGTGGGCTGACATAGCTGACTGTAGTGCATTTGCTGGTGGGCTGACATAGCTGACTGTAGTGCATTTGCTGGTGGGCTGACATAGCTGACTGTAGTGCATTTGCTGGTGGGCTGACATAGCTGACTGTAGTGCATTTGCTGGTGGGCTGCCATAGCTGACTGTAGTCCACTTGCTGGTGGGCTGACATAGCTGACTGTAGTGCATTTGCTGGTGGGCTGCCATAGCTGACTGTAGTCCACTTGCTGGTGGGCTGCCATAGCTGACTGTAGTCCACTTGCTGGTGGGCTGCCATAGCTGACTGTAGTCCACTTGCTGGTGGGCTGCCATAGTTGACTGTAGTCCACTTGCTGGTGGGCTGCCATAGTTGACTGTAGTCCACTTGCTGGTGGGCTGCCATAGTTGACTGTAGTCCACTTGCTGGTGGGCTGCCATAGTTGACTGTAGTCCACTTGCTGGTGGGCTGCCATAGTTGACTGTAGTCCACTTGCTGGTGGGCTGCCACAGTGGACTTTTGTCACAGGATTACTGACAAAGTTTTGCTGGGAACATTACTGGCAGGATGCCATTTTCTGCATCAACCAAAGTGGTCTATGGTGTCCTGATGTCCCCCTGTGGCAGTTAAAGAGTTGATTATTTTTTCTTTCCTTTTACAACATAATGTATAAATATAAACCAGCTAAAAAGTTAACAGATTATGGTGCAATCATCAACATGAACGCAAATAGAGCAGTAACATTTTGTTCTTTGAGCTCTCAGACAATTTTAAGTGTAGATCTCCAGTACTTGCAAAACATTGCCATTTTATCAAACACAGTTTCAAACTGTAAGGTGCTGGGAACCATTATGCTATGAATCTGTGGCGGCAAAAGATTTGGTAAGTAGATTTAAAATAAAAAAAGGAAAAGGAAGTGTACTGGCAAGGGACAACCTGTAGTTGTGATTGCAGGAAGCTAATGAGGGCAAAGGAGAAGCTGCAGGACTTGCAGGGGCTGATCGCGGCCATTGAGGCCATGCCGGAGGGGGCCACGCTGGGCGATCTGTCCCAGAATAGCAACGTGCGACCCAGGGGTGTGGAGGAGGCGGGGGTGGAGGAGGTGGCCGGAGAGGGTAACGCGTCCGTCAGCGAGGGTGAAGTGCCGTCCAGCCTGCCTCCTGATGTTCAAGCGTAAGTATATTAATGAGTAATAATAAGTAATAACCAGGGTTCGCACGGTCTTTAAAGGTCTTTGAAAGTTTGGGAAAAATTGCACTGCCTTTTCAATTCTTTATACTATAGCTTAAGTCTTTAAAAACTGACTTGGGTCTTTGAAAGTTTGGGAAAACTGTCAAAGCAAAGTAAAATATTTATTTGCATCAATTCCACATTTGTGTTTGTTTAATCCAATCGTTAGAGGAGAAAAAAAAGAGTTTACGATAAGCAACAAAGAACTTGCTCTGCATCATAGCAGACGACGTAAGGGGAGCTTCAGCTAGAGTGCTTTCCCTTCAGTAACTTTCGTTTTCGTTAATCCAGGACTTTGGTTCTGTGAAAGAATTATTTCACATATTGAAAGTTGTGCTGGTTTGCCCGCACCTATTACTTCTAAACTAAAGGTGAAAGAAAATTTATTATTATGCCTGGATCTAAATTTTAAGCTAGCAGTTGTTTTTAGTGTTATCTTATTTTCTTTTGCTAACCCATTCTCCAAATCAACATGAATGCTATCCAAAGGGTTAAACAATTACAACAAGACAAAGAGAAGGGGAAAAAAACACAATAGTGTTTATGACTGACCATTTGTTTATTGGCATGAATATCCCAAATCTAAAACGTGCTCACCACCAGCCAGTCGTGCAGGTACTGTTTTGAATTTGATTAAATTGACTAACTCCAGCAGAAAGTTTGCTGTGTCCATGCTGTTACTCGACATATGTAGTTTCATATTTTGCTCTTGATTTCTGTTAGAAGGTCTTTGAAAAATCTTTGAATTTTAAGGTTAAATGTCTGTACGAACCCTGATAACACAAAGGAATGAAAGCTGTCTCCTCGAAGGAACAACGCTATTACTGGTTTATCATTATGAGTTATGGCAGTGCTGTTTCCAGTCGGTCAAATAATACCTTGAGGCATTCGAAGTGCACACAATGGTTTTGTTTAGCGGTAGGAAGTCTGGAATTTTGAACTTCCCCATTCCAGACTAGTGACCCAGTAGTTCAACACAGTTTTCACAGACATTTTTGTCCAAATCGGTGGGAAAATGTATCAGTGAGCTGTTGTAGAACTTTTTGTTGCTTGTTTTAGATAGCTTCCACTCAATAGGCTGGCTTTAAAAGTAAACTTGTTAAAAAGGTAAGCCTCTTTTCTACAAGAACATAAAGTAAGTTTGGCTGTTTTGGTTCTCTACGTGATTGAAGAGTGGTGTAGAGCGTGACAGCTACAACTGTGCGTCAGTAATGGCGGAATCCTTTTTAAGCGAAAGTGACCGGACTACCACATTAGATTAAGAGTTTACCTTCTTGCATGCCATCATAATTCGATCTTGTTAGTATATTTTGGCCTTTAGATACTTCATAATAACATTTTTATTGTCGATAAATAAATTTATTTCAAATGATGGGACAATTTCTTAGCAATCCGTGAAGACCGGAAGTTCACAACCGGGGAGCGATGTAGGTTGAATGGTATGGTCCAAAACATGCCAAAATTAATTAGGATGCATTTTTTCTACCAGATTTAACACATTTTATCTGTACGTGTTAATATATGCACAAGGACTTCAGAAAAAATGATTTCGTTTAGTCACGTGACTTCAGCATGGTTTATTTTTGTTTTCACTCAAAGCTATTGTAGTAGTGGCAGTGGATATGCTGGCAATCTGTGTTGATCCTATCCTATCCTATCCTATCCTATCCTATCCTATCCCGTAACTCGGAGGTCATAGAGGCACCACAGATAATCGTTTAACCAGCGTACCCCATCTTTCCCTGTCCTCAGCAACCCTGATTGTTTCGCTCAATGTCAAACCAGTCCATTCTCGAATGTTGTCCTCCCACCTCTTTTTCGGTCTCCCTCTTCTTCTACCTCTTGTTCTACCTCTGTGTTGATGCCATTGGTTATTGATTTGTTACCTGTGCTGTTCTCAATCCCCCAAACCTCTCCCAACTACTACTGACTCACCGTTCTTGTCAGATTAACTTCTTTGAATTGCCCTTCCCTCTGCCCCTTATTCCCCCTCCCCCACTCCTAGCCCACACACACCCTTTTTAATTTTTCTGATGGGTTGTAAGTGTTGTCAGTGAGATTTCTAAAGACAGTACTAATTCTCCTTTTCTGTTCAGTGGTCAAGGCCAGTGGGTAGCTGTCTTTTATGACAATCAATATTACATTGGCCAGTTGCTTAATGTGAACAACATTGGTAAAGAGGCAGTGGTGAAGTCCTTGGAGAACACAGGAGGCAAAGACTTATTTCGTTGGCCTAAAAAGGAAGACATTGATTTTGATGTCGGTTCCCACTTTCCATTCAGATGGAATTTTGAGTGCCTGCCAGTGACAAATGATTTTCAGAATATGGCGTGCGGATGATATCAGTACAGCGTACATGCAATTGTAAAAGAAGTCATGCAAATTAAAAATATTTTCTATGCTGTGAATTGCATTACAAGATATTTAATTGAATTTATCTCTGCTTGCTGATTCCATTGGTATATTATACTTTTCTGTAGGTCAGTTACAAGCCCAGTTGTGAAATTCTAGTGTGTTTTTTACAAATTTAGAGTTGAAGTTTCACATCGTTTTTCACACAGTTTTTTGCATTTTATATGATTTTAAGGATATGTCTAAGAAATAATTATATTTGTTCAGTGGCTAAACATAAATGATTTTTGTTGTCTAGAAAAGTGATTTAGTGATCATTCACTATCACATTTAATATCTGCAGTGGTCAAAAAAGGTCAAAATGTGCAATTTCAAATTCGTGCAAAAAAACAACAGACGTTAAACAAAAAATCATAGTTTGTACAGAAAAAATAAATACACTATTGGAATCACCATGAAATTTGCTTTCATTTGAATTTGATTTGTTTTTGCTAGTCAATGTTCTTAAAACATACTTGGACTACCTACTGATAGTCAAAAGAAACGTGACGTAGTTTCTTCAATTTCATTTTTATTACACTTTTCTTCCTCTTTTTTTTTTCTTTTATTTTGGTAATTTTATTTCTTTTAAGATCAGCATACCTGGTGCTTTTAATAGTAGCTTGTTTTATGAACTCTGTACTGAAAAATAGCCCTTTAAAAAAAGGAGTTCTAAGCCGGACATATGTGAAAACATGAAAGTGTTGTGCTTGCATTTTTTATGTGCATTTTCTTTATCAGCCTCGCACATTTTAAACAAAAAGTGTGAAAATTCAACATCTAGTGATATTTTTCATCACATTAAAACAGGTGTCAATCCTCATTTTGAATATTAATTGTGTTTTTTTGCCTAAGCGTGGCATGAACATTTTTCTGAGTTCTTTTCCCTTTGTTGAGAACTCAATAAGGAGAAGCTCGAAACTGGACCCAGTGGCATTGGGATAAAACCCCTTCTTACCTCCCTTTGTGGCTATGGGAATGATCACTTGTTCACCCTTCACTTTTGTGACCAGTACTAAGATTACCTCCACCATTCCCCTCTTCCCCCCCCCCCTTCCCTTTTCCCCCCACACACATACACTATTATACGGTTATTTATCATTAGTCGATTCAGCCCCGATGCTTGAAACTTAATAAGTTTAACTCGAATTCATTTATCCACGCAGCCTGTTCACTCAGCAACAAGGCAGGAGCCGTCGTATAAAGTTTGTGAACTTTATTCATCAAACCAACAACTGCATACAAGATCGCTTTCTGAAAATCACTACAAAGGTCATCTCTGCAATCACTCCCACAAGCAGACAGTGCATTACTTATGCAATAGAGAAAAAATTCAAACATTCCAGCATGACGCAATAACATCCAATCAAAATAAAACTTGTCACCGGAACTACGCACTGTCTTAGAACCTTCTTTAGGTTAGAAAAATCGCTTAGCTATTACCAGATCTATCTGGAAGCTTCGGTCGATAATGGAAGTAATTCTAGAAAATTCTCAACAATATCGACCAACGAAAATTATCAAAGTTATACAAAGATTCTTCTAGAAACAGCACAAAATCATATCAAAGGTAAATACACGGTATCCTTGCATGCTTTGCAAAATAAAATAATAGGATCTATCGTGCGAGTCTCAGTGGTATCACACACACAGAGTTTGACAAATATATTGTTTATAAATTGCCACAAAGCTGAGAGGAATCTTCCCTCCTCCTTCACAGATGCAGACTCTCACACACTGTGCGCATGAACACTCCTCACAAGCATCACTGCCACACACACTTCTAGATAGCAATTGGGGGTGATGTGTATAGGAATAGCTAGTATGAGAACTGCTCACCCAGTAATACCTATTGGGGGTTATGTGTATAAGAATAGCTAGTGTGACAACTGCTCACCCAGTAGATAAGCATTGGGGGTGATGTGTATAGGAATGCCTAGTGTGACAACTGCTCACCCACGCTTAGACAAGCTTCTACTTTGGCCAACACTGAACGTTTCTTGTGTTTGCTTTGATTTATAGCTGCCAGCAGCTGTATTTCTAACGCACAAAGACAGTTTTGAATGTGAGGTCTGTACATAGAGAACAGTACAAATCATAGGCATGCCAACAATGTCTTGTCACAATGTCGGTCATTAGCAAGTCTAAAACCATGCAGGAGTGAGTAGTACACAGTCACATAATCATAGCCATGCAATGAGGTTGGCAAAGGCATTATGAGGTTAGAGTGTAACCGTAACTCAGTTTTCAGATGCGAAATAGTTCAATTGAGTATGGCCTAGTGTCCAAAAGATCACACATTCAGGTCCATGTGTCAGTTAGACACAAACCTTGGATTGGACAAATTTCTATAAACAGTTTGAAAGATGGTTTGCCGATGAAGACAGTTCTTGGATTGCCCAAATAAAGTGCACTCTGTTCATTTGCTTTTATAGTGAGATAGCAATTAAGTTGAAAGTGGTGTGTTGGCTAAGTGATGTGTGTGTTCTGTGGTGACAACAGGGCTGAGATGAGGGGAGACGTGCGTCTACAGAGTCAGATGGACGAGCTGCAACAGCTGAGAGAAGAGCGACAGCGACTGTTACAGCTACGACAGCAACTGCACAGCATCAGCAAGAAGTACGAGGAGGAGAAAAAGGTAGGCCTTGTTAGTAATAATAATAATAATCATACCTGTTTACCTATGCGGTTCCAACGTATTTTGTAAGCAAAGTTGCCAAGGATACGACCAATACGTTTGGAGATAAAAAATATGTCAATTGTAAAAAAAATCAAGTTTGATTTTGGTCACTAAATAAAAAAGAAGGAGAAGAAATATAAAGTAGGTTGCCAAACGAATTCTCGGGATAATCCAGTGGATAAAATTCAGCTTTGACTTTATTTGGTCAATGTAATCATCTGAGACGTGATAATGATGAGATTTTATCTTGTCACCATTGTTGCCGAGCCGCACGTTGAGGAAAAGCAGTAACGCCTGAAAGTTCCACTTCTGAAAATGGAGACAGTCGCAGAAAAATCAATAAACATGAAAAATCTAGTTGGCAACAGACTTACTTGGTAAAGTATAATGACATTCCGGGTATCTGTGCATCGTCGGTTGACAAATGTCACGCTCTTTGTGAATATTGTAAGATCAATTTTCTCTGTGGCATTGCGAGCTGTTTGATATCAAGCGTCATTGCAAAAGCAAGAGGCATGAAGACAGAGTGGAGGGTAGTAAGATCAATGCTGCAGTGCCACCAATAACAATCTACATGCCAACAGTTACATTTGAGCCAGGCAAACAAGCCACCATTCGTGCTGAAGCAATGTTTTGTGAACTGATAGCAACAACGAGCCATTCTCTGTCCTCTCAGTACTGGTGACCTCATTGCAAAGACTGTCAAAAGGGGGAGTTTCCAGATTTGAAAATTACATGGTGGAACCTGTCCCGGGTCATGCTGGACGTTTTGACTATACCCCACTGCAATGCTGGCTGCAAAAGGCTGAAAGAGTCTTCTGATGTGTAGGGAAAAACAGAAGAGATCAAAGAGCCTCCCTACCCTGTCTGCAAAGACAGTGTTCTTTTGAGAGTGCCTGTGGTTTTCCCTTTGTTTCTTTTCTTTTTTTTATTTAATTGAGCCATGGGTGGAGCAGACGCTTCTTATATGACGAAAGAAGCTGGGCTGACCCCCTTTTATTGTAGGTTTAGAGTTGTGGTCAATGATATCATGATGGAAGATGTGTTTGTGATCTAACATTGAAATGTATGTGGACTGTGGGTGTAAGTATTGAGTGAGTGAGGTTGATGTGGTGGTTTACCTTTGCAGGATGTGAGGGTGGAAGGAGAAAGACGACCAGCAACAGGGGGCAGGAAGGGAGGAGGAGAAAACCAGCCACCCACCACCACAGTCACCTGTAAGTTGTCCACCCAACTATACCTTTGGTTTGTTGACTTGAGTCACCTGTAAGTTGGCCACCCAACTATACTTTTGTTTTGTTGACTTGAGTCACCTGTAAGTTGTCCACCCAACTATACCTTTGTTTTGTTGACTTGAGTCACCTGTAAGTTGTCCACCCAACTATAGCTTTGGTTTGTTGACTTGAGTCACCTGTAAGTTGTCCACCCAACTATACCTTGGTTTTGTTGACTTGAGTCACCTGTAAGTTGTCCACACAACTATACCTTTGTTTTGTTGACTTGAGTCACCTGTAAGTTGTCCACCCAACTATAGTATAGCTTTGTTTTTGTTGACTTGATTCACCTGTAAGTTGTTCACCCAACTATACCTTTGTTTTGTTGACTTGATTCACCTGTAAGTTGTACACCCAACTATACCTTTGTTTTGTTGACTTGAGTCACCTGTAAGTTGTCCACCCAACTATAGTATAGCTTTGTTTTTTGTTGACTTGATTCACCTGTAAGTTGTCCACCCAACTATACCTTTGTTTTGTTGACTTGAGTCACCTGTAAGTTGTCCACCCAACTATACCTTTGTTTTGTTGACTTGAGTCACCTGTAAGTTGTCCACCCAACTATAGCTTTGTTTTGTTGACTTGAGTCACCTGTAAGTTGTCCACCCAACTATAGCTTGTTTTTGTTGACTTGAGTCACCTGTAAGTTGTCCACCCAACTATAGCTTTGTTTTTGTTGACTTGAGTGCTGTGTGGCTGATGTTTTTGTTGTGGCTGATGATTTTGGTAATCTTATCAGAGAGCTTTAAACTCAGTAATGTGGATGAAGTGCTTGCCAACAATACTAAAGATAGTCAAATAAAAAAAAACAACTACATAAAAGTGAAAGATCGGTCAACTGACATAATCCACTCACATTTGATATACTATGTGTATCATCCTTACACTACCCTGTACAGCCACCTTCTAGTTCAATGTAATAAACCATACTCACCCACCTCACACATTCCACACACACTCCCACATACTTGCAATACATCACAACTGGGTTTATTTAAGAATGTAGGAATCGGAAAGTGATTTTTTGACGGAAAGAACGCAAACTTCTTCTAAAAATGTAAGAATCTAATGCAAAATTGGCTCTTTCCGTCTAAAAAGGTGACCTAGTTCGTCTCCTATAGGCGACGAAATAGGTCGCATTTTCTTCAAAATTTCTCCCAAAATGGACTGTATTTTATCCGTCCCGGATAGAGCACTCCTGTGTACTTAAAACACTCTCATGCACTACAACTGCACTCCCATGCACTAAAAGAGCACTCCCGCGCACTTAGAAAAAAGTGGGGTCCTGGAAAAAAGTGGGTTCCAAGCAAATGAACCCATTTGTTACTAAGAAAGACAAGGTCTGCTACCCATTTGTGCGCTTTTGTGGGTACCACACACACTCCACACACACTCCACACACACATTCCACACACACATTCCACACACACTCCACACACACACACGCCTGCCTCACACAGATTTGACTGCGAATACCTGTGATTGAAAATTGCCGGTTGCAGTTGCCTCCAACGATGAGCTGTACAGCAAGATGCGTGACCAGCGTATCGAAAGGGAAGAGCTGCGCTCCAAGAAGAAAGAGCTGGAGGCCATCATGAAGAAAGACCAGAACCGCCGCCAGTACTTCCGTAACCAAGACAACCAGAGCGACACAGTCTCCTACACCACTGGCACTGATGCCTTTGGGTTAGTAGACACTGAGTGATTGAGCAAATGCTTGAGTTGCTGAGTTGTTGGTTGAGTAAATGATTCAGAGTGAAGGACTTGTACACTACTTTCCTGGATGATTTTGACCCACAATGTTACAAAATTATTCCCAGACCACCTAACCACAGGCCTGTTAACTGCAGTGGCGTGACCATCTCAGGGACAGGATTTGTTGTGTGTGGGTTGTCAGGGCCAATGCCAGTGCGGATGCTACCATGGCCACATGGGGAGGATCAACAGTGGACAACCTTGAAAACATCACAGAGGACGAAGATCCCCAGGACCCTAACGCCAGGCAGGAAGACGAAGATGATGGTAGGTACTCATAAATTGCTTCTTTCTTTTTGGTCTTTTTAACATTTATTTGTCGGTTTGCTTTTTTGTGTTGTTACTGACATTGATATAACTCAGTACGATGTATACAATATCCTATATTTGGGTTGACCGTGACTGTCACACCCAATTTCGATCTCTTTCCAGGTTACCCTAGCGACGGCATCGTACAGGTGGAAGAAGAAGAGGAAGAGAACGAAACTGACAATGGCACCTACACGGTCACCACCGACCCGCACCACCTCGTGACGCAGCAGCAGACCAGGGGTCAGGGGGCGCGACCCAAGACCAGCAGAGGGCGACCCAGGGTCTTCCCGCAGCCCCTGAAAGCAGCAAGCAAGAAAACCAAACGGGCGCCACAGTCTCAGCCCTGGGGGCGTGTCCATCATCATCACCGTGACGACAAGGAGGACAGGCAGGTCAGCAAGTATTGATGATTGATTGATTGATGAACCTTTAAAGGCCTGCTGCACATTGAGCTTTAGAGTCCTGTTGATGATGGTCGTCACCCTGTTCATAGAGTTCTGTAGCCTAAGGCGCACTACAAGCACTTGACACTGCATGCTTTGATGTAGACCGTGGTTGAAAAGTAACTGCCTAATTAATCGCTGGGTAGATAGATAGATAGATAGATAGATAGATAGATAGATAGATAGATAGATAGATAGATAGATAGATAGATAGATAGATAGATAGATAGATAGATACTCAGTGCTTATAGGGTCCAGCGGAAATCGCTGGGTCTTACGTCAACTTAACTTGCTCTGGCAGTGTTAGACGATGGGCCATCATAGGCTGCTGTCGTCAGTGTGAGGTGAAATCTACAGTTCTGCCAGTAAATTGTAAAGCTCACAATGCAGGACCACTTACAAACGTTGGAAGTGATGATCAATAGGGAGTTAATAGGCATTGTTCTTAAATGGCTTAAACAAGCGAGTTACTTCCCTTGTCTGTGAGAGCAAGCAGTTTGAACTGGTGAATCAATGCATATGCTGCTACGTCAACGCACCAAATTGCATAATCCTATATGGAACCCTTTTTGAGGCAAATCCATCTGCCCCTGATGAGAATCGTCTTGTATTGACTTTCAAACAATGAAACCGGTTAAATCAGATGCTTATTATCTATGAACTAACTTCCCGTCTTGCAAATATGATGCTTATTAGCGATCATTTTGTGGGGTTCCGATGTATTTTATTATTTTGTAATTTTATCATTGTTATATAGCGCTTTTTCAGCCCAAGGCGCTGGTCCATACAGGATCTAAGTCAAGTCGTCCTTGTTACATCTTTTTCAGCCCAAGGGACTGGTCCATACAGGATCTAAGTCAAGTCGTCCTTGTTACATCTTTTAGGATATCTGCAATCAGTTTTGCATGTTCCCCAGGAATGTTTACTGTCTGCATCTTTACACAAGGCAGAATATAATGGTCTAAGGTGGGACTAACTTACCTTGTCCACAGCCAGAAACCAATGGTGCCTGACAGGTGTTGGATCGATCCAGCATTTGGGCGTTATGTATCTCTGAATATTATTTACTTTCGACTCGGGCAACGTCTCGTGGGTTTTCTCCAGGTACTCCAGTTTGCTCCCCCAGCAGAATTTCAAAAACACAACTAATACAGTGGAACCTCCGGTATATGACCATCCAAAATCTGAGAAAAAAACGGTCTTATAATAGAGGTGGTCTTATACCGGAAACAAGGGGTGGGAGAGTGGGGGGGGGGGAGGTCAGGCTCGGAAGGGTATGTAGTAATAATTTTCACACTCACCAGCATGTATTCTCTGACAAAGAAACAAGAAACCTGTAAAACATGTTTCATTTTTAGCTTTGTCTTTTATTCACAACTTCAAAAATTGAAAACAGTCGTGTCTTCAGACATTGTGAACAGGGAAAAACTTTCTGCCAAACTCAAAACTTTCCTCTTGCGCGACACCATTTTGACAAGCCAGTGTAGGTGAGTAATGTCCCTTACTTGCGAACCGGAAATAGCAGACAATAGCAGGCGTACACTAACATGAGAGAAAAAACGAAAGGTACAGACAATAAATTAACTGATATATCTTTTAAATTGACTAAGACGGTCATATAAAGGGCTTAAGAAACGGTCGCTGGTCGCATAAACGAGGTTGTCGCATACCAGAGGTAATTTATTATTGGAAGTGAATCGGTCAGAAGTTTTCAGGTCACATAACGGAGGGAGTCGTATACCAGAGAGACGGATACCGCAGGTTCCACTGTAGTAGGTAGGTTGGGTTTGGGCGCGCCACAGGCTGCGACTACGCCTTCCCCATGGGAGGCGGCGCAGAATTTCCCAATAGAAAGAGACAATAATAATAATGTTAACCTTTAGGCTGCGCTGTATACGTACGAAGTACGAGGTGCTTAAAGCCGGCCTAGTGCGATGTCTACGTACGTTGTACGAAGGGAGGTAAAAGCGTTTATAAAATAAATCCTTAGTCATGATAATGAAACAAAAGTTGTTTCCCTTCAACTGTAATGCTTTGGAAAGAGAAATCTTTGGGTTTAGAGGTAATTTTCAAACAAAAGTCACGTGTCGAAGCACTTGTTGCTAGGGCGAAATTTTCTGCCTCGTTCGTCGCCATCATGGCACGCAGAACATACACGGCAGAAGAGGTGGCGCAAATGTTTCCGGAAGAAAACTTTGATGATGATAGTGAGGATAAAGATTTTGATACGGGTGATGATGTTTATTTGACGGAGGCTGGAGGGAGTAATTACGATTCGGACGAAGAAGAAGATCGCTGCATACAATCTTTAGCAGACGATGATAGGTGAAAAAAACTTCGTTATTTTCACTAGATCTATAATAATATTATTTGCCTTTTACACAGACTATTTCTGTATTTATCAGACTTTCATTACAGTCCATTTTGGTTCACATAATTTTTGGTAATAACTCTTATTTCTATTTTTGCAATTCTTTGCGTATGACTTCAAGAATGGGTGTGCAATTGAGTGAGAGTGAATTTGTTTGCTCATGCCCCTAACTTTCCATCCCATAATTGTACTAACCAACAATCTTACACTTTTTTGTCTGTTCTTTGGAATCTTTATTCAATTTCTTTTCATTTGATATATACTTTTATATATCTAGGTGTAATAGTTTAGCAACAATGGCATATATAATAAAGCATGTGTGTTTTTAATCGTAAATCAAAATTTTCTTTAGCACAGAGCAGGAAAAACGTGTCAGCAGGCTAAGGGTTAAAAAAAAAAAAAAGAGCCAATTCGCCAAGCTTGTTCCACATATCAAGAGAGATAACTCTCATGAGCAAGGACTGGGCCTATTCCAGTCGACGTTTTTGGTCGCTTAAGGCCCGCACTAACTGTTTCCAAAAAGTCCTTCTTTCAGCAATTATGATTCTTAGCCCCTTACCTGCCGTAATAAAAAAGCGCACCTGTACTCCTGTATGCCGGAGCAAAAATTTGACTTTTGAGGGTGTGTTCACTAAAACGTGAATAATTCAGGCATTTGAAGAGATATCTCTTAGATATTTGGCAGGTTTTTTTTGTAACATCCCTGGCTTCAATTTCAAGTAAAAATAGTTTCATTTGACAAGACATAAATTTTTTAAGTAATTATTTATTCTTGTTTTTTTCCGTGGTCAAGCATTTTTGGAACATAAAAACACACATCAACATAAAAAATGCAGGACAGAACATCACAAAAAACTGGTGTAACAAAAGGACAAACATCAAGCACTCATTAAACTACTTGGAAATCAACTTCACTGCTATATCATCCACAGAAATAAGGGGTACCTGTCTATGGTAAGGCAAGTCCGAATCACACGTCATGCTCCACAGCTGTAGAGACTCAGCCAGTAACAAAGTCACAACCCACAGAGCAGCCAAAGTCCACACACTACTTCCAGTATTTTGTGTGATAAGGTCTTCATCATCACTTTCTTGATCCTTTAGGACCTCTTGAAGCACTTCAAGTGCTGAATATCCTCTGAAAACAGACCTCGTAGTACCCAGAGCTTATTCTAGGGCGCGGGATGCGCGGGATCACGCACAAAAAGTTTTTTTCCCGCAAAGAAATTCGATGAGCGCGTTCGCGATCCCGCGGTGATTGGAAATATCCCGCTACATGTCTTGATCGAAGCGGGCTTTACTGTGACGTTTCTGTCGTCTGCTAGGGCGTAGCGGAAACTGGAGTTAAACGGAAGTTGCTCTCTTGTATATGCGATGTGTCTTAAATTTTCATTGGCCGATGCAATTCTTTTTGACCAATCACCTTTCTTCTGAGCGTGGCATCGATGAACCTGACCGGTTGGAACTGGTTTACAATCAGAATCAGAATGGCTTCGAAAAAGCGCATGCTTTTCGACTTCGAATTCAGTGGAAGAACTGTGAAGAAAACAGTCACACTGTTTTCCCATGACTGATCTTCTAAAATAGCAGAGCTTTTATGTAACAGTTGTGAAAGCAAGGTTACAGATACCAGTTTGTGATATATTTTGTCTGCGATTTGTGTGTACTTACTGTTTGGAAAGAATGCGACACTTGACTGTTTCACAGTTTATCCGGGAACATCACGGGAGAAAACAGATATGGATATGAGTCATTCTTTGCTAATCGTAAACAAAATGGGCCTTTTACCCAAAAATAAAACTTGCTAATAGAATCAATCATCCAGTGCCATTTTGTAGGGAAATCTTTCAATTATCTGAATATGTAAACACTAAAACAGCAGCTATACCACCTTTGACAAAAAATCGATTCTTGTTAGGGGTCACCACGCCGGTTACTTGCATGATGTTGTGACACTAAAACATTAAATGTACCACTTGAAATTACTTTATTTGACAAATATCTTTTTATATGATAGGAGGAGTACTCCTTATTCTTTCAATCTGAATGATTTTTTTAATTAATGAGGGAAACTAGCAAGGAGTGTGACGCAAGGAATTGTGTGACACCATATGCAAGTAACCAAGCCACTTATTTTTTTCTACCATAGACTGAATTTCTATGTTGTCAAAATCATACTCTAGTCACATTTTTTCAACATCCAGACACACACAATAACTCAATCAAAACCTAATTAAACTTATTCTTTGATGACAAGAGAAGAAGAAAATGAAAATTGTAACTTGCATGATGCGCGACACCATCGCATGTTAAGTAGTAAAAAAGACTGCAAGATAAATGCAATAAACGAAAAGCAAATAAAAACAGAATAATTTGGCTGTTCTTTATTTAAAATAACTGCTCTTTACCTTTGAAACTTTTAATTTAACCTACAAAACAAATACGATACGTAAGGAAACAACGCATTTTCTACCAGAACAAAGCTGATCACTGTATTTATCGGTTTCTTGCATCATACATGACACTATCTTCAGGCAGTCGGAGTGCAGTCACTGTTAAACTGATTAACATTCTTAAAATACTGTTGCTCGATAATAACCGAGTCTTTTGTTGAATAAAATAAAGCATTAGAAACACTTTTAAACTTAACGATCGACGCTAAAAAACGTAGTGCAAACGAAACAACACTTGATTTGCGTGTACCAAGCCAAACAAATTACGCGGTTTCTTGCGCATTTCTGTTTCGTTCCGTGTGACACGTCATAGAATTTGATGTAGAAATGAACATCACGTGATTATTTTCCATAAAACGTCATTTAGTTGTGTGTAGAGTTTGGAAATGCAGCTAACCAGGCCATTTACACTCCGCGAAGTAGAAGCTTAAAAAAAAAAAAAACTTTAAAAACAAACTTTGGTTACTTGCATGACGAATGTAACACCATAATTTAAAAAAATTACTGCAAATCTCCTGACATGTCTTCTGCGTTATTTTTCATATCAATGTGCGTGTTTTTCGCTTGTTTGTTTAATTCCTATTAGATTTTGATAATTCAATTCTTGTGTCGTCTGCTTGACCTTGCTTTGAGATTCTGATTTTTGTGACGTCATGAGTACGCAAGTAACCCTCTTTTTTAAACCCCAAATTTACGGCTAAAATCAAGCAAATTTAAGCAACTGACTGTGCTGCTACTTTCTTCAAACCATGGACAATCACATTTCATTAATCAGTTAGATATAGTAATCTTTACCGTTTTTTTATGGGGAGTTTAAAACGCAAGGGGTGTGAAGGGCTCTTGTCAGACGCCATTTTTAGCCAAAAAAATTGCATTTAAATCAATATTTACAATACTAATAATTAACTATTTGCCATGGTGCCGTTTTTCCAGTTGCATTTACCTTATTAGAGCACAAATTTAATTTTATTTTGTTTCAAAACTAGCTTACATTTTTTTTATGGGCCTTGAACAAAATGTACCCCAACATTTACGACTAGCAAAGAATGACTCATATTTGTTTGTGTGTACACCCTATATATGCCTAGAAGACGCCCCCACTGTTTTGGTCAGATGGGGGCCTAATCCCCCCCTTTTTTTCAAGGAAGGGGGGCCTGCCCCCACTTCTTCAAAATCCTAGAATAAGCTCTGAGTACCCCCTCATCGTCCACCGTCCGCCATTTTGGCTTCATGACTGAACACTGAGAAGTACTGAAATTTCAAAACTTGTGCAAATTTCGGTTTTTGCAATTTATAACGGTCAAAGGGAAAGAACCGTTGGTTGGAGATTTCTAGCTGCTCTGCCAACAGTTACTGCTGTTACCTCCCTTCTTGGGTGAATACAGAATGCCGACGAATAACCCCCGGACGGCATTCGTAGTTGGGCACACAGGAAGCAGAAAATCACGCCAAATGATGTTCGGGGTTGGGAGGTTAAGGGGTTAATAGAGAGCCATCTTCTTCTTGTCAGCTGTGCCGCCATTGTCAGATGTCAGTTACACAGAGTGAGTGGTAGGTGTCAGATGTCAGTTACAAAGAGTGAGTGATAGGTGTCAGATGTCAGTTACAAAGAGTGAGTGATAGGTGACAGATGTCAGTTACAATGAGTGAGTGGTAGGTGTCAGATGTCAGTTACAAAGAGTGAGTGGTAGGTGACAGATGTCAGTTACAAAGAGTGAGTGGTAGGTGTCAGATGTCAGTTACAAAGAGTGAGTGGTAGGTGATAGATGTCAGTTACAAAGAGTGAGTGGTTGTTTTACCAATGTCACACTATGTACCAGGTGCTTTTGTAAATATGTCACTTGGCCAAATAAAGTCTTACCTTTTAAGGAATAGACTTATTTACAACCACCTGTATTTCCACTTTAATGTCCTCTGTCATTCCTTCTAGAGTGGGACTGTGGGTGTGATAGATACACTTTAATGTCCTCCGTCATTCCTTCCAGAGTGGGACTGTGGATGTGATAGATGCGGGCGGTGATGAAGGCGCCGTGCGTCAGTTCAGAGAACAGTTGGAGCGTATGTCGTCACTTTGTCAGAACCTGATGAACTCTCCAACAGCCACCACTGCCTTCACCAGCAGTCGATCACGTGGCAGGCGGCGTACCAGAATGACCGCAGAGTCTTCTCGCGGTAAGAGTTGACAGTTTTGCATTTTTCATTTGGAACGATGACAGTTATAGGTTTTTGTTTTGGAATGAACTCAATTTAACAAATCAGTATTTCCATTCACAAAACTATTTTGCTATTTACAAAAAAATTATGGAAACGTTATTTCCATTCACAAAAGAATTATGCAAACGATTTTGCGGTTGTTTTTTTTTTAAAAAGAATTAGAATGTTTTTAATTGCCAGTTTTTCGTGAAAACTAATGACTTGTTCACATTTGCTGTAAATCGTACTCAGATTCTATGGATGAACTGTAGCGATCAAGCAAATTCCATTAGTGACTGTTTAGCCTGTGTTCAGTTTGCGTTTGAACCTACAACCCTCAGCATTGGAGACTAAGGATGTAACTGTGCGGTGTTGAAGGAGACTTCAGTGTGCGGGTTTTAGGTTGATGTGGATTAATTGATTTCAGTGCCACCACCGCCTCTACAAGTGACAGCCCCACTGAGCCTAGACCTAGGTCAAGCCAACAGCACACAGCAGACACTGCGTGAACTGCAACAGCAGCAGCTGATGGTGGCTGTCGGTCAGTGCAACCAGCAGCTCCTGATGCAGCACATGGACATGGCTCAGCTACACAGACAGATCCAGCAACTGTCCACTCAGATGGCTGCGCTGGTCAGTGCCCATAAGTGATCTGTGTTTGTGTATATATTAGGCAGTGCATGGGTATTTTAGACTTGTACAACCATCCAGATCCATCAATAGCTTCTTGCTGATACATCCATACATTTGTGATGTGATAATGCGTACATGTATGTGCTTTATTGGTTTTGTGTTAGTTTGTGGAGCGACTGCTTAACCAGTAACATTGGCTGCTGTACTGTAGGAAAGGTGTAAAAGTGTGGTGATGTGTAGCAACATGCACAAGGTAAAGCTATAAATAACCATCTACGGTTGTTTGCTGTCACTGTTGCAGCAAGCTGCCTCACCCTCCGCCTCGGCCCCAGTCCTGCCTGTGTCTGTGTCCCACCACACCCCCTACCTCTCCCCCCTCACCTCCTCGCTGGCTGCGGCCGTACCCAACAACGTGGCCACCAGCCTCAACGTGCAGTCCTCGCGACAGACCACCTTCACCGTCAACCCAAACTTCACCTCCAACCCTTTCGCAGCCTCTGTGTCTCATCAACCGCCGCGGTTCCCTGTCTCCCAGGCTGTGCAGACATCCAACATTTTCTCTGAAGGTCAGATCTTAGCTCAGTTTGGAGATGATAGTAATAATAATAATAAATATTACCCCAAACACACACAAAAAGTTATAAAAATCTAAAACAACAAATATTGAACTGAAACAAATTTTATTAAAATCGAGATGAATTTTTCTGTCAAGGGATGCATAATTTGTGTGTATCTTGCACATAAACGCATAAAAAACAAAATCCAGACATTAGAAAACAGAAAAGAAAAAAAACACTGTGTCACACTATAAGGAATAGAAATCCACGTGTCCACATCACCATCACTCAAATCACTCTCCAATGCTTCGCAAGCCATATCCAAGTCGCTTTCCTTGCTTGGATCAGTTTGCACAAGATCAACTTCATTGAATCCCTCAAAAACACTGAAAAAATAGCTAATTGGGACTATTTTCAAATATATATATAAAAAATAGACACTTCTTCTGCTTTAGGAGATATAGACACGACGTATACTACAAATTTTATGAAAGCAATTACTTTTGCTGCAGATAAATCAATTCCAAAGTATAGCACAAAGTGCTCTTGTAGGCATTCTGGTACTGTCTGGTGGTCGAAAATTTGTGAAGAAGCAGTAACTGATAAGAAACAAAAATTTAAAGAATATTTACGTAACCAAATTGCAGAAAATCATCAAATTTTAAAAGATGCGAAAGATAAAATGTAATAAAGTCATTGCACATTCAAAACATCAGTATTGGCCATCTTATTGCATAAATGACATTTCAAGTTATAAGGTAGGTACCGGCAGCCAAATTTTTGTTTTGAATATCATTGTTATTTTTTGTTGTTTTGTGAAACTGCTTTGTAAAAAAATAAAAACAAACAAAAAATTAAGTCTCTATCTTCGATAGTTTTTGAGATACATCATTTTATCCTTGCAGAAGTGCGTCACATAGGAAAAAACTTAATATTTCCCCAACTTTGCAGCCACAGACTGCTCTTTTCCTTGCAATATATATATCATCTGTTGCTCTTATCTTGATCTATATGTTATAGACAGTGCATACACATGCAATAAAGTTATTCCTTTAAGTAGTTTTGGAACATCATATTGCTAATTTTGCAAAAAAAAACAGGATTTGCTGTGTGCGAATTTCACTGCGGAGCCAAACTGGAGGCCTGCAAAACCCAAACTAATTATCTGAGACACTTAAAACTTCTTATTTGTGAATAAAACAACATATATTTGAACAGTAATTTTTTTCAGCTACAAGAGATTTTTATATTTTGAAATATTTAGTGCTAATTTTTCATATTTCACTGATTTGCAGGACGGAAAAAGTAAGATTGTAAAGGGTGGTTTACTGAAAAAGGTTATATTTCAATAACCACAGCAGCTGCATGCATAAAATTTTGCAGATGACTCAAAAATACCTGTTGCTGTGCAGGTAAAGCTAAATTACTTGTAAAGTCCAGAAACTTTTTTGTCAGTTGAATTTAAAGAATCAAATATGGCTGCAATTTCATGTCCGTAAAGACACCAACATACACTTAAAAAAACTATAAGTCCAACTGACAGCAAATTTTGCACACAAACTTATGACAATGTATGTAGTAGTTCAGTATTATGTATTAAAGAGAAATTCCATTGTTACGTTGAAACGCGTACGAAAGTATGTCGGAAACGCGCATGATAGATCTAATCGTTTCGATTTGCCAAGTATTCAATAATGGAGTTTATTTACCTTTGATTTGAGTTTGCATTGTTGTTAGGGGAGGCTTTGTATAACGTTGATAATTTTTGTTGGTCGATATTGTTGTAGAATTCTCTGGACCCGCTTGTTTACTATCGATCGAAGTTTCTTGATGGACGTAGATAATGGCGAATATTCTGGGACGGGAAATAATTATGTATGACGTAAGACAGTAATGACGAAGTTAGAAGCGATTGGTTAAATTGCGTCAAACGAGATTGATCCAGGTTATTCGGGAGTATCAAGAGACTATTTAAGTGCCGCGCTGTTTCAAAACTAAGATAGGGAGATTGTTGTTGATAGTAAGTTGGAAGGTAAACTTGAGAGTGGAAAGGCGATTGAGCGATTGTATGCAGTTGTTGATGTATGCTGAATAAAAGTGGAAAACTTCATACGTCGACTTTGTGACTTGTATGCTGCTTGAGCAGGCTGTGTGAATAAACGAATCTGAGTTACACCTTATCAGGAATTCAGCATTGGGGCCGAATCGGATACTGATAAAGAAAAACACCACAAACAAGCGAGTGTAACATCCATGCAGAATGAAGATGCAATGTCACTGCAAAATTAAACGACTAGTACTACTTTAGTACTTGCACACACTCGAATGGCTGTGGATAGACGTCAGTCCCCAAATCACCAGTTACTATAAAGTTTTGTTTAACTTTAAGGTCTCATGTTTAAATGCCATAATTATCAACAAGTATAAGCCACAAAAAGTACATTGTAAATATTAATAAATACTGTAATCGGTTTAAGGGAAAGATGGGATAGTGTGGCAGCAGGAAGAGTGTTCGGGGTGTAGAGGGGGGCAGCAGAGGGGGACCTGATTTGCTATGCCTGTTGCTATGCTTCCTAATGAATAAATAACTATGATGATTCACTTTCTCACTCCTAAACTATCCCCACTACACTCCAAGATTAAGTATTTATTTTTATATCTTTTCAGAGAGTGATAACTATTTATAAATGTTATAATTACTATTACTATATTATTAGTTATAATCATATCATATCATATAGGCCTACTCACGGTAGCCTACTGTCTTTTATTTTTTAATTGAAATATCATACACATCGCCTCATAAAAATATTTTCTGGTCAGTCAACATCTAAAGGAATCGTTTATAAACTAATCTGACCGTGCGTGTGTAGCTATTTCACAGATCTTGTCCCCGCCAACGAAAAAAAAAAAAAAAAAAAAAATGATCGATCAATGTTTTGCCATGCGGCCAATCTCTCCCTTTAAAATATGCAAAATATCACAGCTAATGCACATTCTGTTAAAAAATCTATTAATCTGAATATCTTTAATATATTTGTTTGTTAGCCGCAGGCAGCAGTACGTACCGAATAGTTCTGATAGCTTGGTCATAAATGGATCGAAATCCATGCTTGCCGACTCCATGTTTTGAACCGAACGCAAGACAGTGCCTCGCTTTCTGATTGACGTGCTCAGTTAGAGTTGCTTCCCTGCCATAGTTTCGTATACCATTAAATTCTTCGGAAAATGAGCTTTTTTTCGGTATGCGGTTTATATAGTTGGTTTTTTTCTAGGTTCCTGCCAATAGTGCTTTGAAAAAAGGTCAAAATTTTATGCGTTTTCTCTTAAGAAATATCTCTCAAATTTAAAACTGTGCATGCTATTCGAAACTTCGTATGCGCAGTGTTTTCATTTTTCTATCGACTGGGATTGGTTTGTACAGTATGAATGAATTGGTTAGAACGAGGCTTGGAAACTTCTGTGACAGGGGTCACGGCTTTGTAATTTTTTGTTGGTCGGCCATTGTTCTCCAGTCGAGTGATGCGGTAAATCGGTAAGCGTGTTATCGGGACACACACAAACATTCTTGTTCATGATAAAAAAAATAAACAACACGTGTAAATACAGTACAGATTTATCTTTATTTTTCATTAGTTTGTTATGTCCTGAACCACAACATAAATTAAAAAAGCTGGTTTAAAGAGAGCCCAAATTCGGGAATTCCCCATACTTTCCCACATGACTGAATGGAGGCTGCCGGTACCTATATAAGGAAAAGTGGAAAAAATTGAAAGACATGAAAAATGGAATTAATCAACCTAATTGCCCTATAAAAATAGACAACAACCCATTTCCTAAAAATTCTGAAAAAGCTACTATCCTTGTTGATATGTTTTCTAAAATTAGCAGATCAGAAGGGTTATCTCAAGTACAGTTTTATTTAATAAATGAAGTAATCCTGACAAAATACCATTTTTCAAAATTGCAAATGATGTTTTACAATATAAACAAAATGTATAGGAGATGCCCAGAAGTCTTATGTAGCACCTCATCTCCATGCTTTGTATTCTTGATTGTAGATCTGCTGTGAGGGTCCATGTTTCGCAAGCGTATAGTAAGATGAAGATGACAAGAGAGCGCAGCAGTCTTACCTTGGAATGTAGACTGATGGTCCTGTCTTTCCAAATGGGCTTTTTAAAAAAAAAAAAAGCAAAAAAAGCTGGGTTTACTTTTGGCAAGAACGTGTTTATCTTAACATTGGCCTAGTTTTTAGGTTAAACGATGACAAAGTGGGCTTTTTTTGCTCAAACCAATCGCTACATTTTGAATTGTCCATTTTGGCTCTGACAGGGAGTTATTTCTCCTGTTTTTAGCGTTGCAATAGTGTGACCTTTGACCCTAGTCCTGAATGAACCATGCAGCTGGAAGTGTGTGCGTCTTTGGTGTGTGGGCTAGGGTAGAGTTTATTTGATGTTATTAAACCTAAAACCTTACCAGCAATTGTCTTTGGTGTGTGGGCTAGGGTAGGGTTTATTTGAGGTTATTAAACCTAAAACCTTACCAGCAATTGTCTTTGGTGTGTGGGCTAGGGTAGGGTTTATTTGAGGTTATTAAACCTAAAACCTTACCTGCAAATGTTTTTACAAGTTGTTTCTTTCTTAGAGGTTTGGTAGGCTGCTATTTTTAGCTCCAGTGGCTGTTGCTATTAATAGGCACAAAAACTACCGAATGTATTCCATTACAAAATGACTATACTTTCAAAAGAGTTATTTTTTTGTTGTAAGCTTCTTTTTTCAGTGGGGCGACACTCATTGTGAATGTTAAAGGGTGCGGGCAAAGTGCATCCCTTTATTATGAATATAAACCTGGGGGATTATAGACCTTAAGAGTACATCAACCTTGGGAAGATAGACATGCTCCCTTTGCCAAGTGATCCAGTGTACATAGAGCATGATGCAAAGGGGCAGTTCTAATATTTAGTTTAACCTTCCTGTTGTCTACATTCTTTATTTGTGCAGATTCCGGTCAGGACTGTGTGGGAGGCGGCAGTTTTCCTCGCCCCATGCGACTGTGGGAGCCTGTCAGTGCTGATGGGGAGGACAGCTCCACAGTGCCACAAATGAATCTCCAGACCTTCCTCAAACAACGCAGAAAGTTGGTCACTGTTGTTTCTCTTTGCCTTGCATGCCTTGCTCTTAGTGATCGGTATGTGTGGGGTAGTGGAAAAGAGTGGGATCTTGCCTTTCTCTTAGTGATCGGTATGTGTGTGGTAGTGGAAAAGAGTCGGGTCTTGCCTTTCTGTCTCTCAGTGATCGGTATGTGTGGGGTAGTGGAAAAGTGTCGGGTCTTGCCTTTCTGTCTCTCAGTGATCGGTATGTGTGGGGTAGTGGGAAAGGGTGGGGGTCTCTTAGTTCCCAGAATGAATCATCAGGCTTTTCTCCAGTAAAGCAGAAAGTGAAACTGTGTATTGTGAATGACTGGTGTGGCTGTGCATACCACTATGTGCCTATCTGTTCAGTTTACTGTCCTGCTGGTCACAGTAATGCTGGTTTTAACATCTGTATGTGACCCATTCATTGAATGTTTTATTATCTATTTGAAGATGACTGATTCATTTTAATTAATGTTTTATCATCTGTTTGGAATGTGACTGATTCATTGAATGTTTTATCATCTTCAGGAAAAGTGCACGTAAGCAGTCTGCAGAGAAACCCCAACAGAAGTCTTCAGGTAATTTTGTAAACGTCTATATTTTCTTTTTTTGCATTGTCTATTGCTACAATATCACTGGATCAGCTCCTGAATATCTTAATGAGTTAGTCACTCTGTACACTCCTTCCCGCACCCTTCGCTCTTTGAGCGATACTCGACTCCTCCACCAAGGTCACTACAAACGGAAATCACATGTTCTCCGCTATTTTTCTGTCTATGGACCTCAGTTCTGGAACTCTCTTCCCTCCGATGTCAGACACTCTCCTTCAATTCAAAGTTTTAAAAGCAACATTAAAACCTTTCTCTTTCAGCAGCACTTTACATAATTTACATTCTTTCATGTGTGCATGCATTTCTCTGCTGTCTAGTATTATATATTAAACACGAATGTATGATTAGATGAATGTTGGTGTGTGCGCGCCTAGATCCGCAGGGTAGGCGCCTTACAAATGCTAATTATTAGTATGATTATTATTATTATTATTATTATTATAGTTTATTTCCCTTTTATCAATAGTAAAACATGGGAGACCATTATACAAACAGTCATTGTAGAGAGAAGATAGCATAAGCTAAAGCACTGCATTGTGTACCATTTTCAGACTACAACTGTGCGTACAGACCTGGGCTGAGTGCAGGTATCAGTGGCAGTGGTTTTAATGATGGAGCCAGTGTCTCCAGCGTTACGTCTAGTCAGGCCCCGACCACTGCTGCTGTGGCTGGCTCTGTTGCTCCCAATGAGTGAGTTGTCTTATTGTTGTTATCTTCATCACTGTCGTTGTCTTCTTCACTGTCACCATCATCTTTGGCATCAAATTTCATATTTAGACAAGCCGTTGCTGCTGCCCTTGGTAACTTTTGTACATTTGAGCTGATGGCTTTTCTGAATGTACAAAACCCATACCATGTTGCCATTAAGTTGAGTTCAGTGTCAACTATTTAAACACAAATGACAGTGCACAAAACAACTGTTCATTTTGAAACTTCTTTCCATTGAGTGTACAAAATCCATACCATGTTGCCATTCAATTGAGTTCAGTGTCATTATTTAACTCTTAGCGTCCTATAAGGTTTTCTGTACATTTGCGCCTATATCCTGTAAGGATTTCAAGTTTATTGCAATAAATTGGGTTATGACTATATGAGTTTGAAAAAAATGCAAAAATTTTATTTATTGTCACATTGACTTCATATTTTAGGATATGTTTACAAAATGGTTATTCTATGTACCCAAAGAACCATTTTGACTTTAATACTATTTTTACCTGTTGGAATCTTGTAATTAATTCATAATTACAGGTATTTTATGGACTATGTAATAAAACAACAACAAGACAGAGTGGAGTGCATGTGAATGTGTGCACAGACAGTCAATACAGACAAGAAAACTCACTCTGGTGTCTACACCAAGTCCTTGTGCTCTTTCAGCAATAAGCTCATCGATAAGGTTACCAAACTCACTATTTCTGTCAGAGCTATCCCCTGCCATCATGGCGGAAAATTTCGCAAACTCAAACCTCGAACAAAATCGTTAAAAAAGTACACAAAACCATGTCAAACTTGCGAAAATGATAGCGGAAAACACACGTTAACCTTTCCGGAAGTTGACTAAACCTTCTCTCACGCACTGGAGAGTTCCTATTTCCTGTGATTTCATGACTAAAAGGTGCACTAACGAGGCGCGCATTACCGAGCTTCAGGATTACGGGCGAGGCGCACATTACCGCTTTATAGGACGCTAAGAAACATTTTGAAACTTCTTTCCATTGAGTGAGCGAGCTTTGGCTGACAAGACAAACCACCAAATGTCAGGTCATGGGTCATTATTGTGGGCTGCTGTCGTCACTATGAAGTGAAAATCACAAATCTGCAATGACATTGTAGCACCGTAAATATGACCGTACATTTTGTTGCATACAAAGGCAGTACTGTTGACAACTTTCAGTAAGGAGTTACTTTTCATCTGCAGCTCTGTGTAATGTCATTTTCTGATCAATGCGTAACTTGTGTTGTCCTTTCAGTGTGCCATTGTGGTGGAGGTGATGATCACGTTTGGCCTTTGTGGCTGTTCTGTTGTGGCAATTCAAGCAATAAAATTGCAGTTATTCTTGCTTTTATCTGTTTTTTGGTCACTGAGACTTCAGAGTTGTTAAAACTGCAGTTATTCTTGCTTTTATCTGTTTTTTGGTCACTGAAACTTCAGAGTTGTTTGATTGCTGATACTTTTACCCGAGTTGTTTGATTGCTGATACTTGTATCCGAGTTGTTTGATTGCTGATACTTGTATCCGAGTTGTTTGATTGCTGATACTTTTATCCCAGTTGTATGATTACTGATACTTTTTTCTGAGTTGGTATTTCTAGTACTTGAGTGTAGCTTGTGTTGGTTGTTTTAATGTATTTATTTACTTATTTATAATTTATCTACTGTACCAGAATGATTCACTGTCTGGTTGTTTATCGGTCTTTCTGAAGTTGATTATGTTGATTATAAACACTTTTAACGTGTTTTTTTCCCTGGGTGGTGTTGTAGCATACACCTTATTGTTTTATCTTTCTGGTGTGGGACTTTCTGGTTTTATAACTTTCAATACCTTTGTATGACACAGACCAGCGGAAGTAGGGGAGCTTAATCTGTTTGAAGAGCTGCGCGACACTATCTACACAGAGGTTGCCTCCCTTATCTCGCAGAATGAGAGTCGACCCCAGTACCTGCTGCAAATGTTTACCCAGCTGCAGACCTTGACCACTGACCTCATGCGTCAGCGCGCCATCTTTGCTCTGCAGGAGATCACCCAGAGCACTCTGACCAGCGAGGACATCAACGTGGTGGCCGGTCCCTTGAAGGTCAGACCTTTGACCATAATTATCTAAAACATTTAGGTGTCAATTTCCTAACATCTACAAATATATTATAAACTAGGAAAAAAGAAACGCAATAAGTCTTCATAGGCCTGTGTCAGAGACCGCTTCAGGCATCACATTCCAATCAATTCACAATAGAAAGTATTCCAGACTTTGGACATGTTTGCAGCAGATTTATTCACCCACAAAATCCAATAAGTAATGTGTGTATATTCAATATTCCATGGTCAGTTATAACACACACACATCAACAGCACACTGATCAAGCAACACGGTGCCCCTACTGCTTCTGACAACAGTATAAATATGCCAGCGTTGTGGCCGCATGGTCTAAAGCGTGACTAACTTGCCTTGCCCACAGGCTAGAAACCCATGGCATCTGAAAGGTGTGGAATAGATCCTTCCTCTGGGCATTGTGTTTCTCTAAATATTATTTACTTTTGACTCGGGCAAAGTCTCAGGGGGTTTTCTCTGGGTACTCCGGTTTTGTTCCTCCAGCAAAATAAAAAGTGAATAATAATAATAATAAATAAATAAATAAAACTAATATAGGTTGGATTTTGGCACGCCCCAACACTGCGACTACACCTACCCCAAGGGAGGTGGCTCAGAATTTCCCAATAAAAAGAGACAATAAAGTGTTAACAGGGGTGAGATTTAACCCAGGAGACTAACTAGCCCGCCGGGCTAGCTAGGAAGTAAAGTGAAGTAGCCCGCATGGTTTTTAGGCAGCCCGACAATCGCGTATTTACGGCAATGTGTACAGTGCATTAGACCAACTTCTTTATCGAAAATGAGCCAAGATCGATCTTCGCCATCTGAACGTTTCAGCCATGCAGTCTGAAAATGTCTTTTTCTCTTCGATTCATACTCTTTGTGACGCTCTTTCTTCTCCGAACTAGAATTCGCCTTCTTTGGCGGGCGTTCGTTGACCCCAGAAATAAAGTTCCACATTTTCGGATCAACAGCCGTCACCTGGACAATACACGTATTTTGTAGCAGTGTCTTTTTCACAAACAAAGCAGACAGCGCACTTGGCGCAAAAGGGAAGTAGGCAAAGGGAAATAACCCTCGCGTATGCTTCATACTCGTAGCAGACGAACAGTGACCTAAAAACGCTCTCGCTTCGGACCGAGCTTCTAAAAGTCTGCAAGTAGTATTATTTTTTATAGGTCGCCAGGCGGGCTGGCTCAACTATAAAGTGAGGTCGCCTGAGCCGGTTTTAAGTCGCCTCGGGCGACCGGGCGACCGCTAAATCTCACTCCTGGTTAATAATAAAAAAAAATTCAAATTGGGCTGTAGACTGTGCGTGCATCCATTTCATGTCATGCCCTTGACCCTGGTGCTGGTGACGGGCGAGTGCCACATGTCCAGCAAGCGCTACATTACCCCTGTTGGGGTGCCGGGGGTTTCAGTATAAATAGTATCCCCACTTTCTGGAAATTTAGTGCTTTAAATTCCCACTGTCGCTGTCTTTCTCATTTGCTCTTTCTCATTCCTGCTCTGTTCTATCAATCTGCTATACTATCGTCTTCTTCGCTAGACCAGTCTCCTACCTTTTTTCTTGAAAACTCTTCCGGGACAAGACTCCTTATTTGTGTATGAGGTCTGTTGGATCAGCTTGGGAATATTGGACGCTTTCTGCCAGGTGGTCACTAGGGCTTCCTATGATATTATTATGTAGCAATGTAGGCATTTTATTTGTATGTGTTTTGTTGATAATTTATAATGATGTTTGTATTCTATTTTGTTTTTGTAAACAGGGGTTCGATGTTGGGGTGAAGCCTCAGCCGTCCCCTGTATTGTAAAGTGACTGGCTGGTGGAGACCTTTCGGTTTTACCACTAGGGTTGTTTCGACAGATCTTTTATGCGAATTGGGGGTTGTCCGGTCCTGATTTGGCTCGGAAGAGTCCGCTGGACCTAAAGCAACAATAATGTGATGTAATGTAATGTGATGCTACATTCTATTCCCCCCCCCCCCCCCCCATCCCTCTCCCCTGCAGTGCTTGTGGATTTCTCAGTTGTCTTGGGTGTTGGGTGGTGCACGTCATGTAGCAAGTTGGCGGCTTGAGTTAGCCAGTTCTTTGAGAAGCAGCTTGGATTGGAAAACTGCTGTATAACAGCAATCATACGCAGCTAACATTTGCCAATGCTGCAGGCCTGGGAGCACTGGAAGAGTGGCAGGAAGGACGCCGCAGCAGCAGAACTGACCCCCAGCGAGAGTTTGCTGACGTCTGACGATGACGAGGTCAAGGCCAGGGTACGGCAGCATGCGTCGGCGCTGGAGCGTAAGAAGCAGCAGAAGGGGTGGGGTGTGACGCGGGGCAACTCTGTGAAGGACGGCCAGTTTGACTATGTGGAGCAGGTCGTGGACAGTAGCTCTCTCTCCACCCCCACCAACGACAACGGAGAGTCCCCATTTTCTAGAGATTCCCTGGGCGAGACTGTTATACACCTGGATAAGGTAAGGGTACGTATGCCATCACCATCACTTTGTTGTGCATCACCTATGAAAAATTACTATGTGGTTCACATGAAATCATTTACCTCAGTGGATATTGCTTAACTGTTCTACTTTGCTAAATCTGACCCTTATTTTTGTATTAATGATTACTGATGTTGTTGTCCTGTGAGTGTGAACCTTGGATTAAAATAATTCAACCTGATCTTGTAGTGAAGTAGGCCAACTACAACAATGCATGTTGTAGTCCCCAATAGCATCACAGGTCTTCCGATGTTTCAGCTGTTATTTTGTACTAGACCAGCAGTAGATTTGGTGGTTTTTTTGTTTGTTTGAATTGTCAAGCTATGCCCTGGGATTGACTTTGGTAATGATGACTGTAGTATACATACAAAGCATGATGGCTGGAGTACTACATACAAAGCATGATGACTGTAGTACTACATACAAAGCATGACGACTGTAGTACTACATACAAAGCATGATGACTGTAGTACTACATACAAAGCATGATGACTTTAGTACTACATACCAAGCATGACAACTGTAGTACTACATACAAAGCATGATGACTGTAGTACTACATACAAAGCATGATGACGGTAGTACTACATACAAAGCATGATGACTTTAGTACTACATACCAAGCATGACAACTGTAGTACTACATACAAAGCATGATGACTGTAGTACTACATACAAAGCATGACGACTGTAGTACTACATACAAAGCATGATGACTGTAGTACTACATACAAAGCATGATGACTTTAGTACTACATACCAAGCATGACAACTGTAGTACTACATACAAAGCATGATGACTGTAGTACTACATACAAAGCATGATGACGGTAGTACTACATACAAAGCATGATGACTTTAGTACTACATACCAAGCATGACAACTGTAGTACTACATACAAAGCATGATGACTTTAGTACTACATACCAAGCATGACAACTGTAGTACTACATACAAAGCATGATGACTGTAGTACTACATACAAAGCATGACGACTGTAGTACTACATACAAAGCATGATGACGGTAGTACTACATACAAAGCATGATGACTTTAGTACTACATACAAAGCATGATGACTGTAGTACTACATACAAAGCATGACGACTGTAGTACTACATACAAAGCATGACAACTGTAGTACTACATACAAAGCATGACGACTGTAGTACTACATACAAAGCATGATGACTTTAGTACTACATACCAAGCATGACAACTGTAGTACTACATACAAAGCATGACAACTGTAGTACTACAAACAAAGCATGACAACTGTAGTACTACATACAAAGCATGATGACTGTAGTACTACATACAAATCATGACAACTGTAGTACTACATACAAAGCATGATGACTGTAGTATTACATACAAAGCATGATGACTTTAGTACTACATACCAAGCATGACAACTGTAGTACTACATACAAAGCATGATGACGGTAGTACTACATACAAAGCATGATGACTGTAGTACTACATACAAAGCATGATGACGGTAGTACTACATACAAAGCATGATGACTTTAGTACTACATACCAAGCATGACAACTGTAGTACTACATACAAAGCATGATGACCATAGTACTACATACAAAGCATAAGGGGTTGAAAACCTTATCAGGCCAGAATAAACCTCAGAGCAGTGGTTGCCTGCGAAGTGAAGATGAAAAGTTAGCTTTCTCTAACGAGCTGAATGATTTTTATTGTCGTTTTGAACGCAATGATTTGAGTGACAGTTTGTCTGAAGTTTTGGTTGATCTTCAGGAAAGGGTTAGAAATGGGGAGGGAGATGCTTCTGGTGACTTTGAGATCCGGGATTGTGTTGTTGAGTCCCACTTCAAGAGAATAAACCCCCGTAAGGCAATGGGTCCAGATGGCTTGTGTGGAAAACTGTTGAAAGTATGTTCTGCTCAGTTATGTGTTGTTTTCAGTCATTTGTTTTCTTTATCATTGAAACAATGTGCTGTCCCCTCAGTCTGGAAAAATTCCACTATCTGTCCTGTTCCAAAGTCTAGAAGCCCATCTGAGTTGAATGACTATAGGCCCGTTGCACTCACCAGCATCGCCATGAAATGCTTTGAGCGTATCGCCTTGAAAAAACTTCTCTCTCAAACACAACAGTTTCTTGATCCTTTTCAGTTCGCATACAAGCAAGACAGATCCACTGACGACGCAACACTCACTCTACTCAACAACGCTTATACACAGCTGGATAAACCTAGTTCTTTCGTTAGGATTCTCTTTATCGATTTTTCTTCTGCTTTTAATACGATACAACCTCATCTCATGGCGCTCAAACTTCTGGCCCTTGACGTCAATCCCAGGCTTATCCTGTGGATAGTCAGCTTTCTAGTTCACAGATCTCAGTCAGTCTGCTTCCAGCGAGCTCTCTCCTCTACTCGAACTACATCAACTGGCTCCCCTCAGGGCAATGTACTATCTCCTGTTCTGTTTACTCTGTACACCAACGATTGCACAGGCTCTGAAAATACACCTCTCATTAAGTACTCAGATGACTCTGCCCTTCAAGACCTCTCCAACTCTGCAACTGTTTATCTCAAGGAAGTGCAAAGGTTTATTGCATGGTGCAAAGAGAATTTTTTAAATATAAATGTGAAGAAAACTAAAGAACTGATTATTGATTTTCGAAAAAGCCCATCTGCTGTGCCTGACTTAGTGATTGATGGAGAAAAGGTGGAGAGAGTCTTGGAATACAAATATCTGGGAACAATACTTGACAATAAGCTTACCTTTGATTCCAACACTACTTCCATCCATAAGAAATGTCAGTCAAGAATATATTGCCTCCAGAAATTGCGCTCTCTGAAAGTCAACAAGTCTGTTTTATGTAACTTTTACAGATGTTTTATTCAATCGGTGCTGACCTTTGGTTTTCTTTGCTGGTTTGGAGGTCTCAGTGTGAGGAGTAAGAATGTGTTGGATAGAATTGTGAAGGTGTGTGGGAAAGTGGTGGGTGAAAAGCAGGAGAGTTTGTGTGTGTTGTACGAAAGGCAAGTAAGAAAGAAAGCGAGCATGATTGTAAGAGACTCCACTCACATCCTAGCCCAGCACTACCAGCTCCTTCCTTCTGGTCGCCGTTTCAGAGTGCCAACTGTTTCTACAGTTAGAGCTAAGAACAGTTTTGTACCCAAATCAGTACAAATTCTTAATAAGTGTTGACTGAATGAGTTGGGTGCGAGTGGTTTATGGGTGTGGATGTGTGTGTGTGGGTGTGTGTGTTTGTGGGTAGGTGTTTTATTTATTTATGTTGAAGTGCAATAAGGACATGTAGTGTGATATGTATTTTAAGTTTTACAATGTGTCGGAACTGTTCTTGTTAATATGTACATAAGCGTGATTACACGTATATGTTTACATGTTTATCGTATTGTTACATTTTATTACCTTTTGCTGACAGCAAATCCATGTTAGAATTTCTCCTTGGAGATAATAAAGTTTTCTGAATCTGAATCTGAATCTGACAACTGTAGTACTACATACAAAGCATGATGACTGTAGTACTACATACAAAGCATGATGACGGTGGTACTACATACAAAGCATGATGACTTTAGTACTACATACCAAGCATGACAACTGTAGTACTACATACAAAGCATGATGACTGTAGTACTACATACAAAGCATGACAACTGTAGTACTACAAACAAAGCATGATGGCTGTAGTACTACATACAAAGCATGATGACTGTAGTACTACATACAAAGCATGATGACGGTAGTACTACATACAAAGCATGATGACTGTAGTACTACATACAAATCATGACAACTGTAGTAATACATACAAAGCATGATGACTGTAGTACTACATACCAAGCATGCCTCTGTGCAGGCACTGGCTAGGATGCGGCGTGAGATGCAGCAGGCGGAAGAGGAGCGTGCGGAGAGAACGCGTGCTGTGATGGAGCTGAGGGCACAGGAAGCAGGCAGCAAGGTGGACCAAGGCAGCGAGAGTTCCGTATCCGATGCTCCCTTACGTGACGACAGATACAACAACGAGGTGGGCAGGTTGCTTACTATTTTAAAAAATATATAATATTTCATTGTTGTTGCATAGCTCGCTACTACCTCACAGAGCTGCTCTAAACATTATAACTCCACTCATGCAACTTGCAGCTTGATGGACATTGTTAAACAATGAAAAATGTAAGCGTGTGCATGTCTGTATAAAGGAACCAATATTATAACTGTACATGCATGTATATTTGAGCCTGGCACCTGCCATTGTTGACGGAATGCCTGGGTTCTTTGATCTGTCACTGCAGCGTCTTTGGGTTCCATTACATAACATTGGATAATCGTGCACAAAAGAAAGTCAAACTTAATGTTCCAAAGAAGATTTTCCATGGAAATTGACATGATTATAATTATACTTCCTTACGCTTTGTTGTAAATGTCCCATGCTGTTGTATGTGACAGCTGACTCGTGTTGACACCAAGGAGCTTGACGAACAGATCAAGGGCGTGATCAGTCAGGTCTTCCCGGTCATCAAGGAGCACATCAACGACGTCTTCTCTCCACAACTGCTGTCCTACATCCAGCGACTGGTGCTGTCCCTCGTTCGACAGCCCGGCCACTCGCACGAGTTTGCTCGCTTTTTCTATGGCCAGCTTGCTTCCATCCTGCAAGACTCTCTCAAGAAGTTTGAAGGCCGCAGGTGAGAGGATAGTTTAAGTTATTTTGTTAGCTGTTGATGGATTTATTCTAGATTTACTTTCTATTTGTTTAGTACATTTAGTTTATTTATTTATTACTTTTTATTTGAAGCTAACTTTACAAAGTTTAGCACAATTGTTTGTTAATTTACACACCACTGTGCTTTGATTCTGTGAGATGGATATAATGATGATGTACAAATATGTTTGCAAATTCATGTAAAAATTAAAAAAATGGCTTTTCCCTTCAACAACGACGTCCTATTGGACTGTGTGCAGAGTGCGAGAGGTGGGAGAAGATGTGTTGCTGGACATGTCAGAGGTGTTGTACAATGAGTTGGCCTTTCTACGCATCATGCGGGACCTAGAGAACCCGGACGTGGTGGACAGAATGCGACGCCAGCCCTGGTACAGCGTGAGTGGTACTTCAGTCTCCTGTCAAAGTGCTTCCATTAATAATAATGATGATAATAATGGTAGTAATAATAATGATAATAATAAGTATTAGTGTTATAATGTTGTTACTGTCATTTGAACTAGAGAAGGTAACGCAGCAAGAAGAGACAGACTCCACCCTCACGAAGCTGGCCCAAGAGATAGGAGGTCCCTATCACCTTTCTAACCTATAGCTAAAAGGTTATTGCAAACATTTACATTTATTACAGGCAGGAAAAAAGATAGGAGAGAAAAACCAACCCTACCACAGTACCAGTCATCAGATTAAAAAAATCCAAGCTTAGGAGCTAATCCAAACTGTTTAACTGTTTAAGCGACACAAAACGTGGTTTTGAGGTGCAGCGCGTGCTTGTTCTGTTTCCAGCCATTGGGCTCTAAGAGGACGTCGGCCGCCCAAGTGGGAGAAGATTACGAGGCAGGGGGCAACGAAAGCGACAACGAAGCCTCGGACGATAAAGACGACGACGTGACCCCACAAGACCTGAAAGTGAACGGGCTGCAGGAGGAAGAAGAGGAAGAGTTGGGCAAGGTGTGTGGATGGGGGGTGAGTCAGTGTGGGCAGCTGTAGGCAGCTAGGCAGTCACTTCACTGCCATACCTGATGGTCAGTGTTGTTAGTGCAATCCACAGTAGTTATACCTGATGGTCAGTGTTGTCAGTGCAATCCACAGTAGTTATATCTAACCCGCATCTCAACTTGAAGGTGTACTAAAAGCGCAGTGTTGATCAGGTGTGTGTTGAGCTAGATTGTGGCTTTGGGACACGGAGTTTTCCACCTCTGTTGTAATACCGATGGAATGACTCGTGTGCTTTTTGCTATCCAGGATCGGGACGATGAGCTGGCGAGGAAGCTGGTGGCCCAGGCTGGTGATGAGCGAGATGACGATACTGAAGACCCACAGTCTGTCCACATCCAGCTTGCCATGAGTGAGACCAAGCCTTTCACCAGGTAACAACTCTTCCACCTTACCGCTCAACATTAGGCTTAGTAAAGGTTAAAGATCAGGCGTTAAGAGCTTTTCAGCCACAATAACATTGAAATGAACAAAACCAATGACAGCTTCAACCCTGTTGAGGAGTGTCAAAATGATGACATAGTCTTGTATAGCGCAGGTATCCTCAGATAAAGTTCATACTCGTTAAAAGAAAAATAGAACATCAGTTTGTGGACTGTTTGAGCATGATGAAGTGGCTGTTGATGGCTTATCCTCACAGTGTTGACAGTTTGCTAGACATGAGGTTACCCACTGCCAGCTGAGCTCTGTAGCTGTATTGTGAGTGTCTGTCATCAACTAAATGTTGTTCTTTGAAAAGTGTGCAACACGTTTTGAGTGATGAACATGTCTTTGTTGACTACATCAGAATGTGTTGGTTACAGATCACCGTGCTTTGAATGTGAGTTTAGGGAATACAAAGCACGTCAGTAGCATCCATTGTTATTAATTGTTTACAGTGTTATTAATTGTTTACAGAAGCCACAAATGATGATGTATGTTTTGAGATCATGGACAGTTGGGGATGGAATTTTGCTGTCCACAGAATTGGCAGTGATGAAGACACGGATGGGTCAGACGAGTCGCTCAGTCTTGAGGACCCCTCTGACACCGCCGTTCACATGATGGAGGTACGGCAAGACACCAGAACCAGAACCACCGTGGCCTCCGCTGCCAGCCCAGGCCCGCACAAGGAGGCAATGGGGGAGGAGGATAGGGAGGCCCAAGCTGTGAAGGAGGCCCAAGCGGAGAAGGAGGCCCAAGCAGAGAAGGAGGCCCAAGCGGAGAAGGAAGAGAAAGAGGCGGACACGCTGGAAGACAGGGGTAAGACATGGCTTGTTGTAGATATTTCATCCTTAGGTAGATAGGTAGGTCAGTGTTGTATAATGCTTTTCCTGTTGTTGACATTTCATCATTAGGTAGGTAGGTCATTGTTGTTGTACAATACTTTCCCTGTTGTTAATATCTCATAATTAGTTAGGTAGGTCATTGGTGTTGTATAATGCTTTACATGTTGTGGATATATCATTAGATATGTAGGTTATTGTTCTGTAAAGCACTTTCTCTGATTAAAGAGCTGCTCAAGGCAGTAGTCAAAATGAGGATGTAACTAGCCCAAGCTGCCAAATGCACCACACTGCTGGGTTTAGATATATACGTGTTTATTAAGAGGTGAATCCATGTGCAAAGAGCCGTTACTGAAAGTGTACATCTGTATCAATAATCTGGCATCACTGTTCAACATGGAACCCCGTTGGCCTGCACACCGAGGAAGTAGTTTTCTCCAGCTGAACCACTGTGCTTGTCTTATATAGTCCACTTTGAAAGAGACAACACTGCTCGTTTCCTGAGTTTTAGGCACAAATATTTAGTCTTCTTCACACTGGAGTCAACAGAGTTTTAGGCACAAATATTTAGTCTTCTTCACACTGGAGTCAACAGAGTTTTAGGCACAAATATTTAGTCTTCTTCACACTGGAGTCAACAGAGTTTTAGGCACAAATATTTAGTCTTCTTCACACTGGAGTCAACAAGAGTTTTAGGCACAAATATTTAGTCTTCTTCACACTGGAGTCAACAGAGTTTTAGGCACAAATATTTAGTCTTCTTCACACTGGAGTCAACAGAGTTTTAGGCACAAATATTTAGTCTTCTTCACACTGGAGTCAACAGAGTTTTAGGTAGGGAGACACAACATGTGCGTAAAACGTTGCTAGTGAAGTTAGGAACACTTTATGTGACTTTAGCTCCAGGAAAATGCTAAAGTTAGGTGCTGTTTTTGGTGACTTTAGGTCAGGTAAAGTAAAGTTAGGTGCTGTTTTGGTGACTTTAGTCAGCTAAAGTAAAGTTAGGTGCTGTTTTTGTGACTTTAGTCAGCTAAAGTAAAGTTAGGTGCTGTTTTGGTGACTTTAGTCAGCTAAAGTAAAGTTAGGTGCTGTTTTGTTGACTTTAGTCAGCTAAAGTAAAGTTAGGTGCTGTTTTGGTGACTTTAGTCAGCTAAAGTAAAGTTAGGTGCTGTTTTGTTGACTTTAGTCAGCTAAAGTAAAGTTAGGTGCTGTTTTTGTGATTTTAGATCAGCTAAAGTAAAGTTAGGTGCTGTTTTTGTGACTTTAGGTCCAGCAGACGGCAGCAGGGAGAGCAGCTCTGCCGCAGCTATGGGCGACAACGGTGACATCACAGACAGTGGAGCCGGTGGTGATGGGGCCGCTGTGGCTGAGGAGGTGGAAAAGGGGGAGGGGGCGGTGCAGGTGAATGGCCACGCCTCCAGCCCTGGGCCCAACGGGGAGGAGGGAAAGGAGGTGGAGCTGGATGACCTGCCCCCTGTTCTCAACGTTGTTGACCCTGTGAGTTGTCTCTCTTATTCACTGAATAATGATCTTGTGCATATTAGAGGGTGGAACCGGTACGATTTCTCAAACCGGTTTTTAACCGGTTTTTCCAATAGAAAACCGCGGTTTAAAACCGGTTAACCGGCTAGAAGTTACAACTGGTTACCCCGGGTAAAGGCGCATAGTAAGCAAGGGAAATCACCTCTGTATTGAATTTTTGGGGGGGAATTTATGTCGCTAGCTACTTAACTCAGAGGCTATTTCCCTCCTCCACTGTGGGTAGATTTGGGAGTTTGCTTTTCAATTTTGAGTTTATGAAACCGTTGGTGGAATCTAAGGTTGCGAATGTCATATTGGTTAGAAAAACAATGCGCATTGAAAGATTAAAAGCCTGTTCCAAGTTTGTGTTCTGTGAAATTCGTTTGTAAAAAGTCCTTGCTTTCACACTGGATTTTACATCTATAGTTACACACACACACCCACACACACACCCCCACACACACACCCACACACACGCACACAACCACACACACTGTTCTTGCTGAGAGAGAGAGAGAGAGAGAGGAAGAGGAAGAGAGAGAGATGGAGAGTGAGAGAGAGAGAGATAGAGCAGCAAAGGGTGGTGTCGGCGAATGTGTGCATTCAGATTTGAAGTGCCACCGCCAAGTTTAATACTTGCCTTACACTCTTTACAGTAACCGGTATTATGGTCAACCTTTCCTGCTTCTGTCTCTCGCAGGAGAAAGAATCTCCAAATGTCAGCTTTCCCATGCGTGTTCGCTACGAATTTCTGTTTCTGCCATTTTGCTAGTGCTTTACGGGACGAGTGATGTCCCTTAGAAAAACCGCGGTTTTCCGTTTTTTTAAGGCCAAACCGGTTTACCGAACCGTGAGAAAGTCGAACCGATTTTAACTGGAAAACCGGTAAAACCAAACACCCCTAGTGCATATCATAAGTAGCTGACCTGTATTTGTTGGCTTAAGCCCATGCCACACGAGCGTCACATCTACTGGACTTGACGCGAATCGGAGCAATTTTCGACTTCGAAGTCGGAATTTCATTTTTACTTGAATCGCGCAGTGCCACACGAAAGTCGCACATCGAGTCAAACTTGAGGGTTATTGGTCTTGAAGTTTTGCTGTACGTGTGTTGTGATCACGTGATTTGTATTCTGCTTCTCATTGGCCAAAAGGTCCGAATCACACAATCGAGACTCGCGGAATTAGAACATGTTGAAAGTCGGCAATCGGAGCCAATTCAAAGAATCTGGATTCGCGATGCACAGGGTGCCACACGACAATCAAGGGATTTTGTCGTGATTTCATGAATTGGATTCAAGATTTGACGCTCGTGTGGCATGACCATTAGAAAGGAGGACACAATATTTTATTATCCTCTGCAAGGGGCAGCTAGAGTTTGTGATGGACACTTCCATTGCTACCCCTCGCCAATTCTACCTGTAAAATTGCTGGAATTAAGTGTATTCAACAGAATGCATCCAACTTATTTATATGTGTCTTAATGTTTTGATGTCCAAATTACTTTCCTGCTAAACTTTATGTTAAAACAGATCCCGAATTGATTGAGTTAGCAAAGCTGCTTTCTAGGAGTTTGACATGATTTGGACTTTGCCTTGATAGCTACCATTTACAGCTGTATATAGTTATTTGTGATCACCTGACCCTGCAGCAAGATAGAAATAAACTAATCATTAAATCGCATGATAAGTAGGTAATGCTACTTTAGGTTTTATAACCGTTCTAACAAACACCAACTTTCCTTGGATACTAAACTAGTTTGTATTTTGCTTGTTGCTTGGGAGTGGATGTCAAATGTCCTTGTGTAAATGGCTTGTTGCTTGGGAGTGGATGTCAAATATCCTTGTGTAAATGGCTTGTTGCTTGGGAGTGGATGTCAAATGTCCTTGTGTAAATGGCTTGTTGCTTGGGAGTGGATGTCAAATGTCCTTGTGTAAATGGCTTGTTGCTTGGGAGTGGATGCCAAATGTCCTTGTGTAAACGGCTTGTTGCTTGGGAGTGGATGTCAAATGTCCTTGTGTAAACTGCTAGTTGCTTGGGAGTGGATGTCAAATGTCCTTGTGTAAACGGCTTGTTGCTTGGGAGTGGATGTCAAATGTCCTTGTGTAAACTGACAATAAGGGATGTTGTATGTTGAGAGAAATGTGTTGTTGGCAGGACGGGGTGTCTCAGAGACGTCAGGAAGAAGAAGCGGCCACATCGGGCCTAGACAGCATCATCAGCACCATCAACCTGGACCAAGAGTTGGCTGGTGATGGCAGTGCTCTCAAAGAACCAGGTACTGTGGGCAGCTATGATTTTTAAAAAAAAAATAAAATAAATGTTTAGTTTGGTATAAAAGATAAAAAGAGAAGAACTGTAGTACTATGCTAAGAGTGAGACAATGAAAAGTGTGCCATGCAGTCATTGTTTACAAAGCGTTTTGAAAAGTATTCATGGCTAGGACTTGTTTAGGGCTGCTCGGTGCATCACCGCACTGTTCCTTTCTGTCATCCAACAGATAAGACAAAACAAAATCAAACATTACAATAAATAAATAAATCTAATTTGTGGTAAAGTAATTTGCTGAGCAGCGCAAGTACAGGAATAACCTATATAGCAGCGAATGAATCAACCTATTGATGGCTGTTCAATTCCATTTCTCCCTCACCTCCCTGTCCATCACCCCACCCACTGTCCAAAAGAGAGTGACAACTTTAATCTGTAAGGCACAAGCACTAGTGCACACCTTGGTTGTAAATGATATCTCAATTGTTATGCAGTGTAGGTAGCACATTTGGTTCTCTGTAGGGATAGTAGGCATTGCAATTATCTGTAATGTCTGTCTTTATAGTTCACTTATTTACTTCTTTTTTTCCAAGCACTGTGATCTTGCTTGTGTGCAAACATTTATTGCTTAACCCTTTGAACCCTGGATGCCCCACCAATTCTGAGCCATCCCCTGGGCTCCCCGGAGAAAAATGGCATTTTTAGCATGCTTTTAGTAAAACAACCAAAACATAACCAAAGTGTTAGACAACCCAAAGTACTTCAAATGTCATCTCTTCATCTTCATTATCATCCCACAATTGATCGATTACTTCCTGAGTTGTGTACAGTCGCTTAGCGACGCTTCCTTGATTTGTAGACCTTCGTTTCATGACGCAAAATTGAGAAAAAAACGTCACAAAAACACGCACTGTGCTCGCACTAAAGCGCAGACATTTTGCTATACCTTATTCCCAATAACCCTCAATAACCCTATTCCAAACAGCAAGTACTAGAAAGAACAGTAAGCTTTGTACGGACCGCAAGACTAAGGTAAGGTTACGAGACCGGTTTATCGGTCTATCGGGGCACAGCTGTTTCAGGGCTAGACCGATATATCGGTCTTTCGGGTTCAAGAGGTTAATAAAGGATGCATTCAGTCGTAGCATTTTGTTGTTCTCATTTGCAGATTCTAACGTGTGAGGTCAAAGCAATGTTTTTGGCCTGCCCAGTCACAGGAGATGATGGTGTTGTTGAGACAGACTGACATAACACTATTCCACCATGGATCATGCTCACCAGCTGTGCTCCTCACAGCACATAGTCAACATTCACTTGTAAACTTCTGACATTTTGGAACTGTTTACTGCTGAGGAGTTGTTTTCATCTTTATCGCCATCATGGTTTAAGTGTTTTAGTATGTGTAGGAATGGACCTCGTTTTTCAGTTGTCAGAGTTATTCAAAGAGAAACAGGCCAGAATTAGTGTCAAGATTAAAATATATATATATATATGTATGTGTTGTATCTAAAATATAGAACACAAGTTTCTTTGTGGTCGTTTTGTGGCCCATGATTGTAGTATGGGTGGTTCTCATTTTGGGTCTGTTATACCAGTTGAGGGAAAGAAGAGGGAAGTGCCCTCAAAAAGCTGGCTTTGAGAAAAGGGAGATGCCAAATGCCTCGCTTCTTACAACCAGGAAAACCTTTTTTGTTTTACAAACTAGTTGGTTTGTGGAACCGTAACATGAGTTTATTCCATAAATGGATAGGTTTGGGAGTATGAGACATCAAAGGACCACTGACATCGTGAATGTGTATTTGATTGTCTACAACAATATTGGTTTCCGCGTTTGATCTGATACACCAATGTTAGTTACAAGTTTTGATTGTATACACAAATGTTCCTTTCAGCAATGATTCTACTAAGTAAATATTAGTTTTGACTTTTGACCAAATACATGAATATTTGGTTTGACTTTTGATCAAATGCAAGAATGCACAATTTGATGAATAAATTGTAATGTATTAATGGGTTTTATTTTTTCCATTTCAAAGCACCACTTAAGTATGTTGTTGTTTTAACATTTTATTTATCCTTTATTCAACACTTGTGTCGTATTAAATTCAAAACATAACTTTATCACATTGCATGAATTTCAAATTGTATTTGCAGAGATTATTTGCTTTTTTCACCAATTCAAATTGTGCTTTTGTCATGGATTCAAAGTTGTGCATATCAATGTAATCCACTTGTCTTTCATGATCCGTTCATGGAATTTAAATTTATTGGTAGAAGCGTGGCCAGGGTTTGCATGTCACCATTTGGACCAAATAAAGTGAAAATCTGTCCAACATGTTTGTACTTGAGGTTACTGTAGATGTTGGCCTGGAAAGGATAATACCGTAACTCCGTGATATCTTTCAATGTGTTGGGGTTGTAGTCTTTCCAGCCTGTTTTGAACCCTGGTTTGGCATTTGTATAGGAACATTACATATACTTGACAGAAGTAGCCACTTTGTACAGTTAGATCACTTCCATTGGTGGACTTTAAAGATCCTGACGCTCATGTCCTAGACGGGTGAGTGCGGGCTACACAACTACAGCCAGCACGCACTAGGTCCCTTCTCCCCATAGTTCCCCCACTTTCTGGAAATGTAGTGCTTCAAGTTTCCTCTTTTCTATCACTCCCTGTATTTCTGCCTAAGCGTGTAGTATTTCTGCCTGTGTCCTTTCTGTGGTCTGCAGTATTCACTCTTCTTTTCTGTTGTCTACAGTATTCACTTTTTCAATATGTCTGTCACCTACATTTTTTCTTTAAAACTCTCCCAAAATGTACAGGGTCTTTTGGGTCAGATTGGGGTTATTGGACGCTTTCTGCCAAATGGTCACTAGGGCTTTATATGGTATTATTATTTAGCAATTTAGGGATTTTATATGTATGTGTTTTGTTAATATTTTATAATGATGTTTATATTCTATTTGTTTTTGAAAACGGGGATTTGATAAATTAGAGTAAAACCTCAGCGTCCCCTGCATGGGATGCCTTTATTGTAAAGTGACCGGCTGGTGGAGTGCCTTCAGTGTTGCCATTAGGGTTGTTTCAGCAGATCTTTTATACGGATCGGGGGTGAGCCCTCTTTCAACCAAGTTATGGTCCTGATTCATCTCTTTGCCGTCCGCTGGACCCTATAAACAATTACTAACTTCTCACCATCCTCGGTAGCTCAGGATTGTGCTCAGTCAATGGGCGTGAGACTGTGCGCCCAAAGGTTGCAAGTGAGCGCCTTGAGTTAGATCCTGTATAGGTCAGCGCCAGCTGGAAAAGCGCTATATAAGAAGGATTAAATAAATTAATTAATAAAATCAATTCCCTTTGTACACTCCATTGTTGGCAACACTGTGGTTGGGATGGCTCAGCTGTTTGTGGTGTTTAACAGTGCAATAACTGCAAGGAGGGTGCCTCTTTGCCCTAGAGCCTTCCTCCTCCACCCCATCCCCTGGACTGGACCTGCCAGGTGGATACAATTGTTTTGTCCATTCAGTACAGTAGTATTGTATTGTAAGACCTGTCCAAGTCAGTTCAGCCATTGCTGTGTCAATGCTGGGTCCATCTCCATGGCCTAGACCAAACAAGCTAGGAAAATAAATAATTTTTCCAAATTAAAAACAAAAATTAAAACTTTATTCACACCAAAGCTGTATCACAAATGTATGAAGTCATTTTTTGCGTCCTGATGTTTTACATTTATATGTTGAGAATTTCACTGGTTGAGTTCTGTGAATTTGGTATTTAGTAAGGATAGCATATTTCATGTACTTGCCATCTTGTTTTGTAGTGTGGAAAAATCTGTAATGCCCTGGTTGTCTCTTTTTGTAATTTTTTATTTTTAATGAATTTTTATTATTTATTTATTATATTTGCGTTTTTGTAACATTGGGAACATAACAGAGCTTAGCACAGAGTAAGGGTGAGAGCTAGCTTGCCCAGAGAGAAGGGAGGATGTAGTGACAAAGAGATGAACATCTGAGCAGCTTTTTCAGCTGATAAAGAAACAAATCATTTTTATTTCATTTAGGGTAGATTGGACGTTTGACTGGGATGAACGTGATGATTTTAAAATTTGTACAACATTCCATTGTGCACAGATAAAATGATTTCTTGTTACGCATGTACAAGTCAATCACTGTGGCTTGTACCTCAACCACTGTGACTAGTACATCAACAACTTAACTGTGACGTGTACTTGGCTTGTGTCATTGTATGAACTTGACGGATTAATGTATAAAGATATGGATATACTTTCGATGGTTTGAAATGATTGTCAATTTCTTTTACAGTTTTGAAGGATCAGTCTGTTTTGATGTTCCAAGTTTCTTCTGGAAGAAGAAGCAAAAATAAACTTTCATTTTAGCAAGGATCGGCTGATTGACAGAGTTGTTCCATGTAGATATGCACAAATTGTAGTAAAAATGTCATCTTGACAAGGCACGCTTTGAGGTGCCAGAAATGGGTATAAATATATTTGTGTGCATTTAATGTACACTTTTGTGTCAATGCTTTGTCATTAGGTGCGTCTGCTTTATGTATTCATCGTTTATTCACAGCATTTCATAGCTTTTGTAACAAATTTGGTCAGAAATGCTGAGATCAGCTTTGCTACAGTATTTGCTCTCGATGTGAAATATTTTGACGTTTCAGCGTCACAATGAAATTTCCCATAAAAATTAAAATAGCTTTACCTTCAACTCCTAAATAGATGTAACTATTTATGGCATTGTTAGTATGAATGCTATTGAATCACTGTAAATAGTTATGGTATTGTTAGTATGATTACTATTAAATCACTAACTAGTTATGGCATTGTTAGTATGATTACTATTAAATCACTGTAACTAGTTATGGCATTGTTAGTATGATTACTATTAAATCACTGTAACTAGTTATGGCATTGTTAGTATGATTACTATTAAATCACTGTAACTAGTTATGGCATTGTTAGTATGATTACTATTAAATCACTGTAACTAGTTATGGCATTGTTAGTATGATTACTATTAAATCACTAGTTAATACTATATGCTCTCCATTCACCTTATCAGACTCAAAGCACCGATAAGACACTCACATGTTACGTGCACTCCTACATAACACATTGATCACTAGGACTTGGTTTTAATTTGATAGCCGAGGTTGTTGTAGAGGTTTGGACTAGCTTCAGTTAAAAACAGAGTGACACAGATGCTGTAGTAACTACACACACAGTCCACTGACCCTGAGAGAGAACACTGTTGCTTTACAAATGTACTGCCGTCCACATATCAAAGATTTGTATCGATGCTTGCTTGTGATATGACACAAAATATTTGACTGCCTGTGTACACTATAGTTTTGATAAATCACTATTGTCTATAGCCTGTGTGTTGTACAAGTAGCTTTACCAAATATTTTTATTTAATAGTCTTTGATTGCAAAGGACTGAATATTGTCGCCCAGAAGTGTTAAATTGTATCATTGTTTTGTGATAGTAATAGCATCCAATTATGGACACATTGATCATGGGCTCTCAGCATCAAGAAGATTAGATGTGCGCTGTCTGTGAATGTGGAATTGTATCCAGTATTTCCAGGCAGTGCGGTAGTCTTTGTGTGCAGAACTTCTAAAATCAATTTTTTCACATCGTTAACTTACGTAATAATAAATGCTTTCTTGTACTTTTTCTGTTTGTTTTTCTTCCTTTTTTTCTTTTTTGAAAAATAAATGTTGTGTAGAAATTTAAAGTCTTTATTATTGCCTATTTTGTAAGGTATCATTTATGTTGGATCACCCCTTGGGGTCATGAGCAATCTTGCCACTGTAGATTGTTCAAACCTATAAAGGGAACAATGAAAGCCACAGTTGAAAACCTGTCTTTCCTTTATAGGCAAGACAGATTCACTGCGGCAACAGTACCCCCGTTGGAGTGCCGGGGGTTTTCAGTATAAATAGTATCCCCACTTTATGGAAATTTAGTGCTTTAAATTCCCACTGTCGCTGTCTTCCTCATTTACTCTTTCCTATTCCTGCTCTGTCCTTCACTCTGCTATACTATCTTCTTCTTCGCTAGATCAATGACCTACCTTTTTTCTTGAAAACTCTTCATGGACAAGACTCCTTGTTTGTGTATGAGGTCTGTTGGATCAGCTTGGGAGTGTTGGACGCTTTCTGCCGGGTGGTCACTCGGGCTTCCTATGATTGTACTATTTAGCTCTATAGGCATTTTATATGTATGTGTTTGGTTAATGATTTATAATGATGTTTGTATTCTATTTTGTTTTTGTAACCGGGGTGTTCGCGTAGTTGAGGTCAACCCTCAGCCGTCCCCCGCGTGGGATGTCTTTATTGTAAAGTGACTGGCCGGTGGAGGGCATTCAATTTTCCCACTGGGGTTGTTTCAGCAGATCTTTTATGCGGATCGGGGGTTGTCCGGTCCTGATTTGGCTCAGAAGAGTCCGCTGGACCTAAAGCAACAATAAATCAATCAATCAATCATGTTGGATCTATTAAAATTGACTTTTATTTATTTGTGCTTTGCATTAGCCCATTGTATGTTTGCTGTTTTGTGTGCATGTTTTCTGTTTTAATTTTGCCTTTGGTTGTACACAGTTGTTTTTTTAATAGTTTTCCTTTTCAAACAAGACACTATAAACATTGAATAACTAACTAATCCACTTGGTAGATACAATTTATTTTAAAGGTATTTTATATATTTTTGATTTCTCCCAACCCCCCACCCATCTCTCCCTCTCCCTCTCTCTCTCCTCTCTCATCTGTTTTGCCCAGTTGTGTGCATTTTAGTAATTGAACAAGCTCCAGGTTTGTTAGCTTTCCCCTTTATTTTGGTTCAACATAATCTCAATTAAAACATCCAAACATAAGTAGCTTGTGCACGTTCAGTTTAGATCGATTTGGCTTTTCACTAAATTAGTGTTGAATGAGTTGTAAAATGTAACGCCATGTATATGGCAAAGTATTAATTAAACGATTAGAGTAGTTTGTATTGCAAGTAGATTCACTGCATTGTTTGATCTAGAGAACAGTTCAGTAGTTTGTCGTCAGTTTAACCAGAAGTTGTAATGTTTGGTATGGTATGCTGTACAATATTATATAATAGAAATGAATGCTACATATTTTTAATATCGAATTAATCAGAACATTGTTTTTATGGTAGGAAAAAAAAACAAATAAAGAAAATATAAGAACCACAAACTAAAAGGATTTGGGAAAAAAATTCAGATGGAAAAAATTTATTTTGGGAAGAAAGTGCCAACAAGTAAGAATGGTATATTGTCCTAAAGCCTGTTGGTGGCACACGTACTGTTGTTCATTTATCGATTCCTACTTGAAATGTGCTGTTTTGTTTGTAGCTTTCCCACTAGTGCTAGTATAGTTGTTGGCACATTCTTTATTGTTCTAACTATTGGCAGTTTCTAAAAACCAAAGTGATTATGTCAAAGTGATTATCTATTTTGTTGTTGGACTTCGTACTGTGGTAAGAGAAAGTTCTTAGCGCATTTACAATTTGAATTTGTAGCGTATTAAGAATGTGCTATATATATATATAGAGCTTTGAATCTCAGATTTGAATGATTTCTATTTTGAAGCTGTGGGATGTAATAATAATTTATCCTACTGATCAAATTGTTGGTAATGCTATACCCATCCCAATCCTGACCCCCTACATCTGCTCTCCTGTGTCCATCATCCCCAAGTTCAATGACATATTATTTTGCTTGCAAATGCACACTTAGACTTATTTGTGCTGATGTATTTTAAACGTTGCTGCATTTTGGTTCTGTAATCAAAACTTACACGAGTGAATTATCACAGAATAATTTTATTATGAATACAATTAATGATTCATTATTGAATTCTAGTTATTGAGTTTTGACATGTTAAAGTTTGTATTTTGCAACAAGTTTTCATGTTGTGAGTTTTTCATAGAGTTTTGTCCAGTAATAATCACATGATTACTCACTTGCTTGAGTGTGTGATTTGATGATTAAAGATCTGTTTTCACAGTTGTAGCCAACTTTGTGGATTGCTAGGTATTAGTTTGCTGTAATGTTTGTAAACTCCTTATCTTTTCCAATTCATCTTTATAGTTTGTTCTCTCTCTCTCTCTCTCTCTCTCTCTCTCTCTCTCTCTCTCTCTCTCTCTCTCTCTCTCTCTCTCTCTCTCTCTCTCTCTCTCTCTCTCTCTCTCTCTCTCTCAATCCCAACCTCCTTGTTCCCTGTGAATGGACAAGTCGCCTATCATTAAAACATTCATTGCGTCTCTGTCTCTCCCTCTCTCTGTCTTTCCCTCTTATACACACACACACACACACATGTACGCACGTCAACACACATTTTAAAACAAAATTCCAGGCACTCGTTGGGGACCGAGTGACACATGCCTGGCGATCAGTCTACTGGTATAATGTAGTGTAGTATAGCATTGTATAGTATAGCATTGTATAGTATTACATAGTATAGTATAGCATGGTATAGTATAGCATTGTATCGTTTGGTATAGTATGTCATTGTATTGAATAGCATTGTATAGTATAGTATACTACTGTAACAGTCTGATTCAACGCGTCTTTTCTTCCGGACGTCGTAGCTCCCTCTTCATGTGTTCTCCTCCAGTAAAATGACCTCTTACATCAACGGACTTCTTACATCAAGGCCCCCTATATGCTTATGTGTCTGGGGACGTTAATCTACCTGCCTGCCTGCCTGATTTCATACAATTTCTTCATCAGCCATGACCAAGACGCGAAATTTGACGTTGGAGCAACGATCGACGAAGGGGAAGCAAGGGTGCCACGAGGGCCGAAATGGTCGGGCCAAAAGAGGAATAGGGACGAATCGGGAGGGCCAGGGAGGGCAGCGGATATTGTATAAGTTGGGTTATTTATTGTAGACATAATAAAGTTAGTTAGTTATATAGATTAACGTCCCCGGACACAAGCGTATAGGGGACGATGGTAAAAGAAGGCTTTTATATAAGAACAGACCAGGTCTGTCAGGCTATGGCAAAAAAAAACAGAGTAACAATCTGATGAATAAAAATTGATACAACAACATTTTACGGACAGGTCGAAGAAAGGAGACTCAATTGTTGCTGCGTCGATCTCTGGGAGACACCTCGACCAGCCTTTGCAACAGCGTATACTTGATATTTGTTCTGTTTATACAGCTGAGCTCAATGCAATTCATTTAGCGCTGAAACAGGTTTATCAATCCAAAATATCCTCAATTTTAATCAAGTCTGATTCACTGTTAGCACTTCAAGCTCTTTCCACGAGAAAGATTGCGCACCATTTTCCACACACAATTTGTTTCTGAGGGTAAAAAAGATAGTTTTTAAGTGGGTACATGGTCACATGGGCATCTGGGTAATATTGCAGTGGACAAAGCGGCTCAAGAAGCTATGCATCTAGATTTTCATTCATTTTCCAATGTGTTCCATACTCTGACCTGCGTTGTGTGACTGGCTCTTATTGTTGGTTGGTTGGTTGGTTGGTTGTTTTATTAAAGTCTTTTTTCACCAAGATGATAAAGATAAAGATCTCTTATTGTAAACAGCTCTGGCAGACCGAATGGTCTTATCAAATCAATAGCAAATTATTTCAAATTCTTCCAGATTTGTCTGCTTCTTGCCTAATTTTGCATCCACCCGCAAAGAAGAAACTGTTTTGGCTCGCCTTCATATTGGGCATACTTATGTTACCCATAGTTTCCTTTTAAAAGGAGAAGAACCACCAGGATGCTTTGAATGTGGCAAATCCTTTTCCGTCCGCCAATTTATGTCTGAATGTGCTGATCTGGTTGATGAGATAGAAATATATTTTGGTTCGATACATTTTAATGAGATTTTTAAAGTTTGCAATAGTCAACACCTGTTTCAATGTTTACATGATGTAGGTTTGTTTTATCGCATATAGGTCATTTCGTCTTGTTTATATTCTTGGTTAAATATTATTAGTAAGACTGGTTTTATTTGCAGCTTTTATCATATTTAAATGTTAGCAGTTCAGTCTGATTTTGCTTTTTTTTTTTTTTTTTTTTTTTGGGGGGGGGGGGGGGAGGGGTGGGTCCTCATTCGGCTCTTGGCAGTCCGCTGGACTCTGTAAACACTGAATATCTATCTATCTATCTATCTATCTATCTATCTATCTATCTATCTATCTATCTATCTATCTATCTATCTATCTATCTATCTATCTATCTATCTATCTATCTATCTATCTATCTATCTATCTATCTATCTATCTATCTATCTATCTATCTATCTATCTATCTATCTATCTATCTATCTATCTATCTATCTATCTATCTATCCCACAACTCCCCGTTTGTTTATGAGGTCTGTTGGGTCAGCTTGGGGATATTGGACACTTTTTGCCAAATTGCCACTAGAGTTTCTATGGTATTATTATTTAGCAATGTAGGCATTTTATATGTATGTGTTTTGTTAATATTTTATCATGATGCTTATATTCTATTTTGTTTTTGTAAACGGGAGTTCGATAAATTAGAGTAAAGCCTTAGCGTCCCCTTGCATGGATACCTTTAGTGTATAGTGACTGGCTGGTGGAGTACCTTCAGTGTTACCATTAGGGTTGTTTCAGCAGATCTTTAATACGGATCAGGGGTGAGCCCTCTGTCAAGCAAGTTGTGGTCCTGATTTCGGTCCGCTGGACCCAATAAACAGTGACTAACTAACTAACGAGCTATGTCATATAAAAACAATTTTTCCAACTTTCTGTCACTGTTTCTGCAGAACTGTAGAGAAGAGATCACGGTCAGATAAGAGAAACAAACATTAATAATAATCATCGTGATTTCACTTCACGGACATGCAAAATTGGGCCGGCACTTTCCTATTTCATTTGGCTCTTCTCTTGTCGACAAAGTAGTACGCGGTCGCACGGTTGCACTCCTCGTCTTTACCGAAGACTTTACATGGACATTAAAATAGTGATCACAGATTTTTCAGTTTCACAACAAGTCAGTTTGTAACGAAAGCTGAATCTCGCGGTCACAGCCCACTGACCAATTCAATGAAACTCAACTAATGTTTATGACCTTTTACAAGGAATGATGACAGCTAGGGGTTAAACGTTGCTCAGTCAAATGTCTGACATGAAAAAACCTAGGGTATAAAATGTTGTTTTAAAAAAAAGCATTATGCGCACACCTATAAGCATTCTTTTGCTCACGCAGTCTTAAATACAATTCACTCGCAACTCCTTTCACACACACACACACACACACACACACACACACACACACACACACACACACACACACACACACACATTCTCTCTATCTCACACAGATACACATACAAACACACACAAACACACACACACTGCCAAACAGATATCACGCAAAGGTCAGCAGGCCCCAACATCTTATGTAAATAATTGTCATACAAAGTCCACTCCTGAAACAGATCATTTATAACATCACCACGACACTATCCTATCCTATCCTATCCCGTAACTCAAAGGTCGTAGGGGCACCACAGATGATCGTTTAACCAGCGTACTCCATCTTTCTCTGTCCTCAGCAACCCTCGTGGCTTCGCTCAATGTCAAGCCAGTCCATTCTCGAATGTTGTCCTCCCACCTCTTTTTCTGTCTCCCTCTTCTTCTGCCTCCTTGCATCGTGCCTTGCAGGATGGTCTTTGCAAGGCCTGATGCTCTGGTGACATGGCCATACCATCGGAGTTTCCGTTTCTTCACCGCTGTGAGCATGTCATCGTGTTGTCCAATGGCTTGTGTGATGGTCTGTCGGACTTCGTCGTTGGTAATGTGCTGGGTATACGAAATTCCCAGAAGTCTTCTGTAGCACCTCATCTCCATGCTTGTATTCTTCGTTGGAGATCTGCTGTGAGGGTCCATGTTTCGCAAGCGTATAGGAAGATGGAGATGACAAGGGAGCGCAGCAGCCTTACCTTGGAATATATAGATTGATGGTCCTGTCTTTCCAAATGGGCTTCAACCTTGTCAGGGCAGCAGTTGTTTGAGCGATCCTGGAGAGCACTTCCTGTCGGGACCCATTGTCTGATACAATGGCTCCTAAACTATTTGAAGCTATGCACTGTGTTGAGGGACACTACACCACGACAATACCGAGGATTAAATCTAAGTATACTGCTCGTCAGGCCAGAATCCTTTGTGTGCGGGAGGGGGGAGGGGGGGGCCGTAACCTCGGCTGTGTGTGCGTGTGTGAAAGTTTCCTCAACCTTTCGGTCGTTGAAGAGAGGTGTCCGTGACCTCTCTTTTCTCTTGGCCAGCTTAATGAGGGCGGTGTTCAACTCTTCCGCCCCGCTGCATTAAATTACCTTCCCCGGATCTAAACAGGTAGACCTACCCATTCACAGCTGGTTGGACTAGGGGTGTGGCGTGCGCTTGTTTCATTCTGCGTGTGTGTGTGAGTGTGTGTGTGTGTGTGTGTCGTTTGGTAGTTAATTACCCTTCTATAAGTATGGCCAGCCATCCAAGTACTAACCGCGTTCGAAGTGGCTTTAACGAAACAATGTGTAGCCCGTGCCCAAACGACAACGCCACTGGCCCACTACAATTGTTGTCTCTCTCCTTCCCCAATTTGTCCCATCTCCCCGTTTGCTCCCAGAGCCTTGAAAATGTTCACCCAATAACGGTGTTCGATGGCAGATGGGTCGCTGAGCCCTGCCCTTCTGTTGTTGCTGTGTGAGGTTCTTTCATCTTGACGTTTGACCAAACTGCCTGATCACTCACCGCCAACTGTTATCCCCCTTTATTATAACTATTCCATCATTATAAGTTTTATTGATGCAGCATAGATGAGAGTAGACGAGACCTTCTCCCTGTACAAACAGTGGATAAGGAAATTGCGGGGTATACGTCAGCTTTATTATTATTATTATTATTATTATTATTATTATTATTATTATTATTATTATTATTATTATTATTATTATTATTATTATTATTATTGTTGTTGTTGTTGTTGTTGTTGTTGTTGTTGTTATTATTATTATTATTATTATTATTATTATTATTATTATTATTGTTGTTGTTGTTGTTGTTGTTGTTATTATTATTATTATTATTATTATTATTATTATTATTATTATTATTATTATTATTATTATTATTATTATTATTATTATTATTATTATTATTATTAATTTATTTATTTATTTATTTATTTATTTATTTGGGGTGTCGGATAGCGCAGTGGTTGGAGCACTCGCTACTGTGTCGCAAGTTAAGCACCGTCCAGTGCGGTTAGCACTTGGATGGATGACCGCAAAACGTGAAGCGACAAATAACAACGCCCCCAGTTGACTCAACTGTGACTGAGTACCTACTCTCTTAAGGATGGGGAAGGTAAAGCAGTGAGGGAGAGAGATGGGCATCACCCTCATTACGCTGGCCCAAGATAAGCGTGATCTCCAACATCACGCTCTACTACGGCCACAAGGCTATGGGACTAACTTTTACCACCACCTTTACCTATTCTTTATTTATTTATTTTTTAAATTATTATTTTTATTATTATTCGTGTTTAGTAATTTCTTCCTCTCCTCTGACTCAACCCAGCTGTACAATTTTCTTGTCATCAAGATGCGTACGACACCGTCTACTTTATCAGGCATATCATTACTATATAGTAGATAAATAATGTAGGTCCTATCACACTACCTTGAAGCACGCCACTGCTTAATGGGATACTAGCTGATCTAGCCCTGTTGCTTTTAATGAAATGGGTCCCTGTTAGTTAAAACGTTCTCCAAACACGAGTGCAAGGGTCCATCAATCTCATATCCCATCCGTGGGGAACAGTATCAAACGCCTTTTTAAAATCAGTATGCATATGGCATCAACATGCTTATCCTCGCCCATGTCCGCCGTTAACAGTACTGGGGAGCAGAGTGATACCAGATTTACCACTGACTGATAAAAGGTCATTTTCACTGAGATGCATATCTACTGCCACTCCGTAGTCTCAAATGATAACATTGATTGGCTTTCCCCTAATGGTGGAAAATTGTCAGATTTAAAACATGATTTTCATGATTCGTAAAATCCAGATCAATAAAAATGTGTTGACTTGGCTAGGCCTTATGCGATCTTTGTGTTTGCTTTGTCAATAGTGCCGTGAAATTTGATGCAATGCAACGTACACTACAAATGGGAACAGTTTGTAAAAAGACACCGTTTAGGTTGTTGTTGTTTCCTACCACACTTGCAACGCAAGATTTAAGTCCTAGAACTGAGATAAACCCTTGATTGCAAAACAAAATCTTAAAAGAAAAGTTTCTAAAAAAAATAACAAAAAATAAAATGCGGGTACAGTAGTTATTTTGTTCTTTTCTCTTTTCTGTATAATAGACTCCTGCGAATGTCCATCATTATATTGCACGCTCAGTGCGACGCTGCGCGTTATCTGAGAATCGAACTGTGATTTGCTTACCTTTCTTCTTCTTCTTCTTCTTCTTCTTCTTCTTCTTCTTCTTCTTCTTCTTCTTCTTCTTCTTCTTCTTCTTCTTCTTCTTCTTCTTCTTCTGTTCCTCCTCCTCTTTCTTCTTCTTCTTCTTCTTCTTCTTCTTCTTCTTCTTCTTCTTCTTCTTCTTCTTCTTCTTCTTCTTCTTCTTCTTCTTCTTCTTCTTCTTCTTCTTCTTCTTCTGTTCCTCCTCCTCTTTCTTCTTCTTCTTCTTCTCCTCCTCCTCCTCCTCATTCCCTTCTTCTTCTTCTTCTTCTTCTTCTTCTTCTTCTTCTTCTTCTTCTTCTTCTTCTTCTTCTTCTTCTTCTTCTTCTTCTTCTTCTTCTTCTGTTCCTCCTTCTCTTTCTTCTTCTTCTTCTTCTTCTTCTTCTTCTTCTTCTTCTTCTTCTTCTTCTTCTTCTTCTTCTTCTTCTTCTTCTTCTTCTTCTTCTTCTTCTTCTTCTTCTTCTGTTCCTCCTCCTCTTTCTTCTTCTTCTTCTTCTTCTCCTCCTCCTCCTCCTCATTCCCTTCTTCTTCTTCTTCTTCTTCTTCTTCTTCTTCTTCTTCTTCTTCTTCTTCTTCTTCTTCTTCTTCTTCTTCTTCTTCTTCTTCTTCTTCTTCTCCTCCTCCTCCGTCTTCTTCTTCTTCTTCTTCTTCTTCTTCTTCTTCTTCTTCTTCTTCTTCTTCTTCTTCTTCTTCTTCTTCTTCTTCTTCTTCTTCTTCTTCTTCTTGTCTTCCTTTTTCTGATTGGTTTAGGATTTCTCACTTTTGTAGGGGGTCTGACAGTGCGTTTGATACCCCCAGCTGGTGGTTTGAGTGAGATCATCATCATCATCATCATCATCATCATCATCATCATCATCATCATCATCATCATTACAAGATGCTATTACGCACTTTTTCTTTAATCAAACTCAAAGCGCGGCGATCTGAAGAGATCGCTATTACAAAAGTCGGAATAGGAATCAATATTTATTTTTGAAATTTTAAATTGACTGCATCCAATACCATTTTTTCGGGAGGGAGGAATCCGGAGTACCAGGAGAAAACCCTCTGTGTCCTCAAAAGTCTCGTACCTAAATCATGTAAGTTCGTTCCACGAGGGTACCGGATTCGATCCGCGACCTTCGGCATTGGAAACGAGTTCACTATCATCTGTGCTTCTAAGCCACCCTTAAGGTAGCTCTCTGGGCTGGTAGTGTGCTTTATCAAAAAACAAAAACTGTTCATTGAAAATGTTGCATTTGTCTTTTTCTGTAACCTTTCTCTTTCTATAATTCTGCCTCTTTCTTATGTAACATTTCTCGTCTAGAATTCTGCCTCTTCTTTCTGCAACATTTCTCTTCTAGAATTCTGTCACTTCTGTAACTTTTCTCTTCTAGAATTTTGTCTCTTCTGTAACCTTTCTCTTCTAGAATTCTGTCTCTTCCTTCTATATTCTTTATTTTCTAGAATTCTGCCTCTTCCTTCTGTAATCTTTTTCTTCTAAAATTTTGCCTCTTCCTTCTGTAATCTTTCTCTTCTAGAATTCTGCCTCTTCCTTCTGTAATATTTTTCTTCTAGAATTATGTCTCTTCCTTCTGTAACCCTTGTCTTCTAAAATTCTGGCTCTTCCTTCTGCAACCTTTCTTTTATAGAATTCTCTCTCTTCCTTCTGCAACCTTTCTTTTATAGAATTCTCTCTCTTCCTTCTGCAACATTTCTCTTCCCACTCCGCCACTTCCTCTTCTTCCTCTTCCTCTTCTTCCTCTATCTCTCTTCCTTCTGATATTTCTCGACCGTCTGCTTATTATTGTGGCACCTGCCCACAGATGAACGATTGTTTCATTCCGGAAGATTGATTCACACTTCATTGATCGACTGCACGGCAATCCTGTGACGACGTGGTTCATGCCCTGCATATCCATGGCTCCGTGTTGCATCTAAATGGTCCTAATTCCTCTTTCTTGATGCGGGCAATCCTCTACTCCCCCCCCTCCTTTTCCTCTTCTGTCTCCTCCTCCTACTCCGTATGTTTATTCTGTTTCCTCTTCCTGTGACGTAGTAGTTCATGTGCTGAATACCCATTGCTTTGTGCTGAATACCCATTGCTTTGTGATGAATACCCATTGCTTTGTGCTGCATCCAAATTGTCATAACAATTCTTCTTCGTGCAATTGTTTCTCCTTTTCTTTTCCTCTTTACTCTCATCTCTTCTCCTCTTTCTTCTAACTGAGAAGGCAATTGGCTTTTGGGCCGCATGGGTAACAAATTTACTCCCCCCCCCACCCCCATCTTTACTTCCCCCCTTCACTCTCACCTGTACCTGTGTAAAATGTTGGTAAATTTGGGGTGTTGCGTCACATCCGGTGTGGTGGTGTTTCTAAATTATCCTGTGCACTATATACTTTTGTTTTCGTTCTCTCCTCACCACGGAAAACACGAGAACATCCTAGTAACAACCAGTAGCAGCAAGTGAATCAACGTACTGATTGTTGCTGCTCAACTTAAGAAGAAGAAGAAGAAGACTGTTTCTACAGGTGTGTGACCCATTCGTCCATTAAGAAATTATATTTGTACAGTTTTTTTCCTTTCTGAATATTGTGACAAAAAAAAGGTTTCTGGACGGCAACGTGGGTTATCAATTTGATCTTGTGTATCGGCTTTCTTTTCTTCTTCTTCTTCTTCTTTTTAAAAAAAAAAAATTAAAAATGTGTTAGTGGAAAATGCTTCACTGCTCGCGGGTTAGACGACGCAAGGTGTTCTTCGCCTTGTTCTGGCGTCACACGACAGAATGAAACTAGCGTAGTTGATACTTGACGCGATGCCGCTCCCTCTCTCTCCCTTATCACTAGGTATTGTCTAATCTCAGTTACGCTGTGTGGGCAGATGATGACTGATAGTGTCTCTGCAATGTTCACAGAGAGAGAGAGAGAGAGAGAGAGAGAGAGAGAGAGAGAGAGAGAGAGAGAGAGAGAGAGAGAGAGAGAGAGAGAGGAGGGCGGAGGAGGGGGTTGAGACGTCCTTCAAGCAAACCTTTGCATTTTCTACCAAAGTGTACTGACAAATAAAACTAGACAGACCTACTCTACTTTTGGTAAGGGCCTAGCTCAGATCTTGTAACCACTGAGCATTATAAAATAAAATTAAAAAAAAACACAGCACTCTTAAAAGTACTCAATCAGGTGTTTAATTATACAAAGCTGAAGTTGTGTAGCGTTTACAGTGCAAAATAACGGACGCGCGCTCATTGTGATATGTTGTGAAGAGATTTTGAGCTCTTGAAATAGAATCGAGTTGTTTCTTGTTTTTGTTGTTGACATTTTTTAAATTATTTGGTTTTAGATCGACTGTCTCCAAAAGAATCGCACCCAAAGTGAAAAAGGTTGGGGAAAAAAAGCTGACCTACTGACCCTATTTATTTCCCTATGTTACCGTAAACAGACATATTTTTTTTTTTGCCTTATAGAAAGAAGGAAAAAAACAAGAGTACCCTGAGGAAACCTTCTGCGGTTTTGTGGTTTATGGAGATGTGCAGACACACCAGCGCAGTATTTGGGCTGTTCATCTTCTGCCTGAGCGGTAATGTAGCCTATTTCCTTTCTCCCACATGCATTATTTTGTGTCTTTATTTATTTAAATTATTAAAAAAAAAAAAAAACTTTTTAGTAACATTATATCATATTATTATATTATATTTTTATATTTATATTTAGTTAGTTAATCAGATATTTATTATTTTATTCCATACTTATTCATGTTTATTTATTTAGGTTCTTAGTTATCATTTTATATTATTTTATTTCGGTTACTGTTTTAATTATGTCATATTATTTATTTATTTATTTATTCATTTCAGCTGTTATTGTATTTTGTTTGACGTTATTTTCTCTAAATTTATTTTACTGTACTTATTGGTTTATTTCTTTAATATTTTACTTTAGAATTTTACATTAATTGTTTTCTTTGTCGTTTTAAAAAATGTGCATGTTCTTAATTTATGTGTTGTTGTTGTTGTTGTTGTTGTTGTTGTTGTCGTCGTCGTCGTGGTTGTTGTTTTGCAAAGGCTGCTGTTGTTTTGATCTTCTTCTTTTACTTCTTCTTGTAAACGTATCTATTTTTTAAACAAATGTATTTATTTGTCTTTAGTGCCCTTGACTTGTGCTCTGACAAGAACGACCTTCACCTTGTACACAGAGGTCAAAGTGAACTGGCAAACGGCGGTGGAGTTTTGCCGAGGTGAAGGTCAGGCGCTGATTCGAGTGACGACATCAGAGGAAAATGACTTTCTGGAGCAAAGTGTGGATACAAATGATAAATGGAAAGCTTACCAGTCAGTAATCGTGGTGGCAGTAGTAGTAATAGTAGTAACAGTAGTAGCTTACCAGTCAGAAATAGTAGTAGTAGTAGTAGTAGTAGTAGTAGTAGTAGTAGTAGTAGTAAAAGTAGTAGTAGCTTACCAGTCAGTAATGGTGATGGTAGTAGTAGTAATGGTGGTAGTAGTAATGGCTCACCAGTCCTTAATAGTGGTAATAGTAGAGTAGAAGTAGTAAATTTGTAGTAGTAGCAGTAGCAGCTTACCAGTCAGTAATGGTAGCAGTAGGACTTGTGGTGGTAGTAGTATTAGTAGCTTACCAGTCAGTAGTGGTGGTGGTGGTAGTAGTATTAGTATCTTACCAGTCAGTAGTAGAAGTAGTATTAGCTTACTAGTCAATAATAATAGTAGTAGTAGAAGTAGTAGTAGTTGTTATTAATTCGAGTAGTAGTAGTAATAGTAGTAATAGTAGTAGTAGTAGTAATAGTACTAATAGTAGTAGCAACTTACCAGTCAGTAATGGTAGTACAGTATATATACAGTATATGAAACAGTATGGATTTTTGTGATTAAATGTTTACTATTTTTTTTATAAATCAATGAACGTTTTGTGAAAACTGTGCATTGTGTTGCTCGGTGTGTCTGGAGATGTGTGTTATGTGTGTGTGTGTATGTATGTATGTAAGTGTGTGTATGTATGTATGTGTGTGTATGTATGTGTGTATGTATTTATGTATGTGTGTATGTATGTATTTATGTGTGTATGTATTTATGTATGTATGTGTATATAAGTTTGTATGTATGTATGTATGTATGTATGTATGTATGTATGTGTGTGTATAATTTCATCTTGTGTGATTGGCTAAGCATGTGATAATCATGACTGTGGTAGTGCTATGTATTGTGCATGGGTTGCGGGTGTTGTACGGCTGTGGTTGGAGTCGGTGCGTGATGGTGTTGGTTTATGGTGGCGTGTAGGTGTGTAGGCGAGAGTGTACAGCAAGACAGTGTATGTGTGGGATGTTGTGTGCCTGTGGATGGGTGTTTTATTATATTAATGCGTGGGGTGTTGTGTGCCTATGGATGGGTGTTTTATTATATTAATGTGTGGGGTGTTGTGTGCCTATGGATGGGTGTTTTATTATATTAATGCGTGGAACTACTTATTTTATTAGTTTGTACAAAATTTTACATTGACTATGTTGGTACAGCCAAAAGGCCAATTTCTTTGTACCTTTCACACACAAAGAAAGTCTCAGTCGTAGTCTCATCGGTCTCAATATCATTCTCAAGGCGCAGTTCAAAAATAGGATCTAACTCAAGCCGCCACGGCGTCAACTTGCTTGTGGATGTGCAGCGCCTAAAACCCTTCACCATCACCCCATCTCCAGCGCCCTATATGTGTGCGCCTTCAGTGGACCCTAGCTTTCACCCCTCTCTTTGACACAATTGACCGAGTTTCTTAACGTACTGGTGGTGGTGGTGGTGGTGGTGATGATGATGATGATGATGATGGTGATGATGATGATGGTGATGATGATGATGATGATGGTGATGATGATGATGATGATGATGATGGTGATGATGATGATGGTGATGATGGTGATGATGATGATGATGATGGTGATGATGATGATGATGGTGATGATGATGATGATGGTGATGATGATGGTGATGATGGTGATGATGATGATGATGATGGTGATAATGATGATGATGGTGATGATGATGATGATGGTGATGATGATGGTGATGATGATGGTGATGATGATGATGATGATGGTGATGATGATGGTGATGATGATGATGATGATGGTGGTGATGATGATGATGATGGTGATGATGATGGTGATAATAATGATGATGATGATGATGATGATGATGATGATGATGATGATGAAGATGACGATTTCAACGACGACTATTTTTGTATGACGACGGCAACAACAACACCAACAACGAGAGACAACAACAACGATGACGACGAAAATGACAAAAAATAGCCTACTAAACGCGACATCAATTGCGCTGTGTCTTCAGATCGAGCTCCTTTTGGAGCAGCTTGCGCAGCCTGAACCCTCAAGCGACCTCAAACACCTCCACCACCAACGCAGCTGCCAGTATGACAGCCACCAACGCCACAGCCAACGTTAACATCCCCGCCGCCAACGCCTCCAGCGGCTACGGGTGGGCGACTGAACTGGATCAATGTCTGCGTCAGAACTCAGACCAGTGGTCTAACTGGGCCCGTGGCGAACCCTCGGTGAAGGATGACTGCGACTGCGTGGCACTACGCTGGGACAAGCGCTCTAAGGGATTGGAATGGAAGTGCCAAAACTGCTCCGACAGCTGCTTGGTCATCTGTGTGCAACAACAAGAAGGTGATTATAGTCTTGATTCGGCTCCATGTAGTTCGCTGAACCCTTTAAATATATTAACTAATTGACTAAAGTACGGTCTTGTTCCCCCGCAGTCAATTATTCTACACAAACCCAAAACAGAACTTGTTAAAACTACTTTTTTTCCACTTGCAAGTCAACAAATCTCGTCCTTCAAACAGAACCTAAAATCTCATTAATTCTCATCTTTATTTTCCCGGTAACCATCTTCCACAACAATGTCTGTTCCGCATTGGTCTCTACTACCATCCCACGTCTACCACATCTTGTACAAAGCGAGCAGGCCTATATATTTGCTTCCTCTCTTCTTTTTTTCTTTGATGCTGTATGTTTGATTGATTGATTTATTGTTGCTTTAGGTCCAGCGGACTCTTCCGAGCCAAATCAGGACCGGACAACCCCCGATCCGCATAAAAGATCTGCTGAAACAACCCCAGTGGGAAAATTGAATGCCCTCCACCGGCCAGTCACTTTACAATAAAGACATCCCACGCGGGGGACGGCTGAGGGTTGACCTCAACTACGCGAACACCCCGGTTACAAAAACAAATTAGAATACAAACATCATTATAAATCATCAACAAAATACATACATATAAAATGCCTATAGTGCTAAATAGTACAATCATAGGAAGCCCTAGTGACCACCCGGCAGAAAGCGTCCAACACTCCCAAGCTGATCCAACAGACCTCATACACAAACAAGGAGTCTTGTCCAGGAAGAGTTTTCAAGAAAAAAGGTAGGTCATTGATCTAGCGAAGAAGAAGATAGTATAGCAGAGTGAAGGACAGAGCAGGAATAAGAAAGAGTAAATGAGGAAGACAGCGACAGTGGGAATTTAAAGCACTAAATTTCCATAAAGTGGGGATACTATTTATACTGAAAACCCCCGGCACTCCAACGGGGGTACTGTTGCCGCAGTGAATCTGTCTTGCCTATAAAGGAAAGACAGGTTTTCAACTGTGGCTTTCACTGTTCCCTTAATAGGTTTGAACAATCTACAGTGGCAAGATTGCTCATGACCCCAAGGGGTGATGCTGTATGTATTCGTGTTTTTTTTTTCGTTTGTTGTTGTTGTTGGTCGTAATGATTTTCTTTATTGGTGTGTGAATTGTGAAAAGTTAGCCGAGTTTTTATGTGGAAAAGCGCTATATAAATATTATTATTATTATTATTATTATTATTATTATTATTATTATTATTATTATTATTATGATGATGATGATGATGATGATGATGATGATGATGATGATGATGATGATGATAATGATTATTATTATTATTATTGTTGTTGTTATTGTTGTTGTTGCTGCTGTTATTATTATCTTCTGCTGACACTCGCACACTCAAGGTTCCCGTCACCCGCACTAAGACATACGGCCAACGTGCATTCGCCTACTCCGCACCTAAGCAGTGGAATTCCCTTCCCTCCCATATCCGCAACATACAATCAACACAAGCATTCAAAAAGGCCCTCAAAACCCACCTCTTCAAACTGCATTATTCAGACTGATTTGTATCCCGCTGCCATTCTCTCCTCTTTTGTCTCTGTCTGATCCGTAAGTGTATACACGGCTGTACATATTTATACTGTTTTTCCTCCTGGGCCTAACCGGACATTATAAATAGCTTTCAATAGGTTTTGCTATTCTATTTCTGTCTTTTCTGTCATTTGTGTACATAGTTGTAAATAGTCTATTTCTGTCTTTTTTTGTAATTTGTGTACATAGTTGTAAATAGTTTGTACCCTTACTGTTCTGTCTTTTGGTGTATTGTAGCAAACGCAATGCTTTATCGAGTGCATGTATTTATATGTAATGATTATGTAAAGCGTGGTGAGTCTGGTCATAGGCTGGAGTACCCGCTATATAAAAATCCGTTATTATATTATTATTATTATTTTAAAATATCAGTACTTCGATCCAATAGTTTAGAAAATATTTCAGGCAAAAAATTCTTGCTCTATAAATAGACCTAGGTGAAATTCAGTTATTGGACAAAGGACACTTAGAAGGTTATCAACTTGAAAGCACTGTACAACTAACAATCAATAATTACTCTATATGAGATAATAATTAGTTTTCGTCTTGGTCATTACAGGAACCTGCGATTTTGACTCTCTGCCGGGAAACGTCCTGGCCGTCACCAAGGATGACGACCTCAGAACTGTGACGTATGTCTCTGTCAGCAGCGGGAAACAATGTCGAGAGAAGTGTGCATTATCCGCCCCTTTATTCTCCCGGAAGTGTCGCGCGGCGGAGTGGAATGCTACGGCCGGAAGTTGCCAGTTGCGCATGTCAGAGCGTGTCTTGCCCTTGGCAACCATTGCGGTAGAAAGTACGCAGGAACTCTACATCCCATACTGTTACTTCGGTAAGAAGACAAAGGCTGTCAACGTCTTGCAAGGCTCCAGATCCTGGCGCTAATTGTAGTTCTCTCCATGGTTGACCAAACAGTTTATTCATTCGTTTATTCATTCATTAGTAGTATAATATAGTAGAGATGTCATCTTAGAAGTGGACATCATCATCATTTTTGACTTTCCGTCTTTAGCCCTCTAGTTGACGTACACTAAAGAGCACACGTACTCGTTTACAGTCTCCACCGTTAGGCTTACAGGCGTCAGTTGTCTGAAAAATGTGCCTACCACGATGATTGATGTATTCATTCAGTTAAGGGTTTAAACTATTTTTAAAAATATCGGTTATTTTCTTCTTCTTCTTCTTCTTCTTCTTCTTCTTCTTTTTTTAAATTTTGTATATATATCTTTGCTTTGTTTTGTGCAGTCGAAATCAACGCAACCACGAACCTGACAATGCCAGACGCACCAGGAAACCAGTACACGTGCAGTCAGATTATTGGTATGGTCCACACCCTCTGATTTATAATATATTATCATCGTTATCGTTATTCATCGTAATCAAAATCGCTTAGTTTAATAGTTAGAGGCTTTTTTTTTTAGGCCTCGCAGCCTTTCCTACGCCTCTTCCTTCATACTTATAAGTGAGGGTCCCGCTAGCGCACTTTACGCTAAATGACATTTAATCATCATATTCTCTAATCTTAACTAGAAATTTTGGATCGCTGTCCAGAAGGTTCTTGAATGTATTGACATGTTTGGCTAATCTTATGTTGACTGGGAAGAGCATTCTAGTCTTCAACAACCCTATTTACATAGAATGTTCTTATATTTGACCAACTATAGTTAACTGCTAACTTTCCATGCTGATTTCTCGTGGAGTTCTTATTTAGCTGAAATAATTGTTTACTTGATCTATCCTGTAAAATATTTTGTACAGCTGAATCAAATCCCCTCTCATTCTTCTTTTCTTGAATGTTGGCAAATTTAAATGTTCCAGTCTTTCTATATATGTCATGTTTGCACACTCTGACAGAATCTCTGTGGCTTTTCGTCGTACTCGTTCAATCAAACATGGTTTTCATAGTCGTTGTCATCAACAACAAGTTTGCTTAATTGTCATCAATGAATGTGAATAACGTCGTTGTTATAATAACCATTGCTACCGTCGCCATCGTCGTCGTCAAATTCATAGCCTTCTTATTTTTCATCTCTTTCATCATCTTCTTCTTCTTTTTCTTCATAGGTTGGAGTTAATTTCCATACGGTTTCAGATGATGATTCCAACACGAACACTCTGGCGACGTCAACTAAGCCACGTCACAAGATCGGGATGATGTATTTTCCGAGCATGACATCATGGAAGAACGCCACCAAAATCTGTTCATACTACAACAACGACGTCGTGAATCCCAAAGACGTATTTACGTCTCGTTACGTCAGCCGTTTTTTGATGTCACAAAGTCCACAACTGGAGTAAGTAGATTATTTGCACACACACACACACACACACACACACACACACACACACACCCACACATACACACACACACACACCCACACACATAAATATAAACTTCGTGTCCGACCGTTGAGAAGGTCGTATGCCATAGTAGTAAATGGTCCATCTTCATTTGTGACATGTCGGCAGAGAGGGTAAAGCTAAGGTAACGCACGTGACGGGAGAAAGGTATGGTTGAGGTTCCTATTTCAACAGACTGCAGCAAAGCAACGGAGGACCTATCTGTTTTCTATAAAGATGAGTGCTTCAGTTTTGTCATCGTTAAGATTCAGTGTCGGATAGTGCAGTGGTTGGAGCACTCGCTACTGTGTCGAAAGTGAAGCACCGTCCGGTGCGGTTAGCACTTGGATGGGTGACCGCTAAGGCGTGAAGCGACAAATAACAACGCCCCCAGTTGACTCAACTGTGATTGAGTACCTACTCTCTTGAGGGTGGGGAAGGTAAAGCAGCGAGGGAGAGAGTTGGGCATCACCCTCATTACGCTGGCCCAAGATAAGTGTGATCTCCAACATCACGCTCCCCTACGGCCACAAGGCTATGGGACTACCTTTACCTTTTTTTTTTACCTTTTAAGATTCAGTGGGTTTCTGACATCCAGTACTTAACCTCTGAACTACATGTCAGCATGCTCTGGACAGAGGCCTGTCTCTGAGAGGTTTCAGAAGATTTATAGAGTTGAGCATCGTCAGCAAAAGACTGGTTCTGGACTGAGTGAGACTTTATCAAATTTGAAAGCGGCTGAGTGTAGAGGATGAATAGGACAGGACCAAGGACTGAGCCTTGAGGAACACCAAAGCAGAGAGCATCAGATGTGGAAGAGTTGTTTTCAGTGAGTACAGTTTGTGACCTGTCGGTGAGATACCACGACAAGGCCGTACCAGAGATTCCATACAATGTAGCAAGTTTGTGAAGGAGAATATTATCGTCAATCGTGTCAAAAGCAGCAGAACGATCTAACAAAGTGAGACGACAGACACATCACCAACATCCATGGTACGCAGAATGTCGTCTGTTAATTTAGCAAGAGCTGTTTCAATGCTATGGTTAGGTCGGTAGGCTGACTGTGTATTGGGGAGAAGGTCATGGTCTTTAAGGTAAGAAAACATTTGCTTAAGTACTACCTTCTCCATAATCTTTGACAGGAATTATAAATTGGACACGGGTCTATACATTCAATCAAAAGAGGGGTGAGGGTGGGATCTTGGGGGCTGGTAGTTGGTTTTGATTTTGTCATAATGGCCTTTAACTCTTCAGTAGAAATGGGTCGGAAAGCCGAAAAGGAGGAACTACTGACCTCGACACCGGAAGTGGACGGAACCGGGAGCCGATCAAACTGAGCTCGTGTTTTATATTTTCGTTTACAATTTTACTTGGACGTTTAGTGCAACACACAAACATTAATCGGTTTAGTACTCAATTCATGTTGCTTTCTTATTTCCCACTTCTACCTTTTCATCTCATCAACATAGCCATTAACATCCGACTCCTTTAAAGGAATTCACGTACTTCTGATATCTGTTCTTGAACACATTTTGGCCACTACATAGGCTTCAAAACCCTCCCCAGATTATTTACACACAATCACAACTAGATATTTGCTATACGATTTGCTTTTAAGATCTGAACATTAACTTCGGATGAGAGTATAAACCGAGGTCTAGTCTGTGTCGCATACATTCCATCATAACGGACTTTAAAGATCCTGACGCTCATGTCCTAGACGGGTGAGTGCCGGTGACAAGAAAACACCCAGCATGCACCTAGGTCCTTCTCCCCCATCCCTGGCTGCCCAGGATTGTGCTCAGTTGTCTGTGCGTCAGACCATGCGCCCAAAGGCTGCGGGTGGGCGTCTCGGGCGGCTTGAGTTAGATCCTGTATCGGCCAGCGCCTTGAGCAGCTCTTGAGCTGGAAAAGCGCTATATAAGAACGATTAAATAAATAAATAAATAAATAAATAAAATAAACTTTCTACAGCCTTTGATTTTCTTCAGAGGATCGCGGACAGTGTTCTACCTATAACTACCGCATGGTTTTACTATTCATTGGTTGCTTAGTAGGTGACGGTTTTCTGGTCTTTTTATTTCTTACAGCCCAAGTCGTTGCTCGCGACCCGATCTTCAAGTTGGACACTATCTTTTACTCGAAGTTTATGATTTTTCTCAATGTCACAATCGCTACTCGAGATCCAGTATCAAAATCTGGACAGACACAAATTCATAACTTGAATGTAAAAAAACAAACTCTGGGCTATTTCACATTCTATCCTTGCCGACATCTTAGACCTCATAGACCCCTCTCCAATCAACTGATAATCGTAGCCATCACCTACGCTTCCCAACTTTCTTTCTACGCGTCCTTTCTTTATCGACTTCACTAACGAAACATTTGCTAAACAGCTGGGTCGGCCATCCTGACAGCATGCTAGTAAAATTCAAGTTTGAGAAACTGAGCCACCTACCTTTCTGACCTAGGCGCCTCTCACTGCTTCCATAGGTGACTTCTGTCCACGTGATCTCACTGCATCTGTCTTCCCGTTGTCGGATGGTTTGTGGTTGATGTTTCGCCGGCCTCCAGCTCTCATTGTTGGATACATCTGGTTGTGGGTTGATGTTGTTTGTAGATTATAGTCACACGACACTTTCGCATATAGGTGACTACTGGACCGATTTATACTGACACCAGCGGGTCAGTTGTTGGTAAAGGGGAAAATAATATGATCACACGTTGACCAATCCGGGATTCGAACCAGCGACCTTTCGGTTACTAGCTTGTGGGTTGATTCCTTTCACTCTCCTCATCTTCTTGCCTCGGGCTCGCGAAGTCCCGGCAAAAATCTCGGGCACACAGAGTCCCGGCGCAACCTCGGACCCTCGAAGTACCAACGTGGATCTCGCGTTGTGTGATCCTGGTCACGGCACCAAAAATGGTTCATCTTCACCTCAGTGTAACAAAGTATTACGGTGAAGAGACGAGAGAGAAGAGAAATCAACCGTTGCATTATTTTGTTAAGTTCTTTACGGCATGCAAGCTAGCTATAAAGATTAGGCTATACAATCCAACCTCGCAGTCCCCTCTATGCCATTGTGTCTGGGGACTTTAATCTATCAACCGTAACCAACCCTGGCGTGCCCATTTGATACGGAGTGTTTACAGCCTCGGAGGACGACTTTATTCAATAGACTCGCGGGGTGAGGTTTTCAAGAAACCGAATGTCTTTTTTTTAAGCTGCTTACACACTTATCGGAGAGCTTTAATCTCAAAACAGTGGGATTAATAAACTCTTAATGAACTTTTCTATGGTTATACTTCTATCATCATAGTGCCAAGTTTGAAAAAAAAAAGACTTGAGACTAACTTTTTTGGCATACCTTTGCCCTATGGTGGTGTCCCGAAGTGCTCTGAAGTTTGTTTCACAACAATACACAGATGTCTGTTCTTTGCACGCGCAGGGTCTGGTTGGGAACGGAAAGCATCTCGGGGCAAGGCGGCGAAACTCCGTCCTTGTTTTGGGCAAACGGAAATGACGCCACTTGGCCAGGAGGGGAGATCACGACCACTGAGGACCCCACAATCTTGTGCGTCACCGCAAGAGCAAGAGAAAATGGAGAGTTGCTCAGGACATTTACCAACTGTAGAAGGGGCAGAGCCGCTGTGCTTTGTCAGACAACTCTGGATTGTGAGTTTATCATCATTATCATCATCATCATCATCATTATCGTCGTCGTCGTCATCATCATCATCATCATCATCATCATCATCATCATCATCATCATCATCTCATCATCATCATCATCATCATCACCGTCGTCGTCGTCATCATCATCATCAGATTCTTCTTTTTTTCTCCACCTCCTCTTTCTCTTCCTCCTCTTATTAATTTTTTCCTCCTCCTGTTGTTTCTTCTTCTTCTTCTTCTTCTTCTTCTTCTTCTTCCTATTTCCTAGCCACGTGGGTATTTGGGGCAACGAAGCAGTCGATGCAGCAGCAAAAGGGGCCTGCAGTCTGGCCGAAGTTTCTGTCCACATCGGCTACTCAGTCAGCGAGCTCTGCGAACGGCTCAGGGCTGCTGCCAGAGATATGTTTTCAGCGGAGCTGAAAAACATTGCAATAGTCAAAGGCTGGTTTGATGGCAATTGGTATCCTGGAGGTGTTCATCCTAACTTGCCCCATTATCTTTTGCCACTATTTTATCGTCTGCGTACACAGTCCCTGAGGTTTAGCTATATTAAACAACACTGTCACTGCTCTCACTTATTAGACTTCCAGCATCTATTTTCTTGCGCTAATATAATTCCTATGTTTGTAAAATTGCAAAAATACGGCGTTGCCCCATCCCCTGCTTTCCTGCTATGTAAGCATCCAGTATTTGGATGGCAGGTAACTGAAACATTTATTAAAGAGTTATCTCATTTAGAGATTGCAGCGCTAATTTAATTATCATGTAGGATAATAGCTGGACTCCAGGTCTATGCAGCTAGCCCTCCGCTGCCTTGAAATGAAGTTGCTCGTGACTTGGTAAATTTGTATGAGGGATTATGTGGGTATGATTGCCCATGTATGCACCTCTGCGTGTACGTAAATGTGTGTGTGTAGATGTTAGGAGGAGCGATGTATGTAATTGTTTTTTGTGCTTATTGAGACATGATTTTAATATATGTTTCTAATTTTAAATATTATTTGTATGTTTTAACCTTTGAAAGTGGTACGTGTCTCTATTTTGTGTTCTCTAAATTGTAATATGCCTGCCCTGTTCGTTTGTTTGGTAGTCTTCCAATAAAATTTTTATCGATTGTTTTAATTTAAAAAATTTTTTTTTTTAAACGCTTTGCCTGTATATTTAACATTGAATGCTTGCCGTATTCCTGTTCTTTGTGCGCTTTAACGTAAAGGAAGTAAACTAATATGTTTTTTGTGAAACCTATTATACATGATATATATGATTGGTGTGTGTGTGTATGGTGTGCGTGCGTGCGTGCGTGTGTTTGTGTGTATGTATGCCTTAATGTATGTGAGAGTATTGCTGGGGATGCGCGCACGGTTGTTGGTGCTTTGTCTTGCTTGCCGCAGAGAGGAGGGGGGAGTGGGACAGCCAGTGGGTGAGAGTGAGCGTGAGATGAGGAGAGAGATAGATGTTAAATTGTACTTATACTCTGTTGTCTAGTGTGTCAGTGTGATTATTTGTAAATTCCAATGTATGTACGCTTCATTTGCTTATTTATGTATTTATTTATATGATATATGTATGTGTATTTTTTTTAAATAGAAAATGCAATGTCTATGAGTGTTGTCAATGTAAGTTTGTATATAGCTCTTTTTATGCATGTAATTGCCTGTGTAAATTTAGGCCTACTGTGTATTCGATTTCATGTTTTACTGTTATTTTTTTTAATTGATATTTTATTCACACTTTTTAATCCATTTTGTATATGTCGTCTCGAATGACCTTTGGTTTTAGCAGACGTTAATAAAATATACTACTACTACTTCTTCTTCTTCTTCTTCTTCTTCTTCTTCTTCTTCTTCTTCTTCTTCTTCTTCTTCTTCTTCTTCTTCTTCTTCTTCTTCTTCTTCTTCTTCTTCTTCTTCTTCTTCTATGTTTTTGCTATCAATATGTTACAAAACTACAGGTTATTGATTTTTTAAAATTATTTATTGATACAAAGATTACAAATGGAAGCGTTTCTTCCGGCCAAACACAAACGGAGAAATGCTATGAACGTGGGGTATTTCAAAAGTGTAAAATTGAAGACTGGATCCTGCTTTAAATCATTATTGTATAAAAGATAGCGATGGTATAATTATCTTTGAGTGTAATATTGAAGAGTGTGTGTGTGCAATCGATTGATCTGCGAAGTATAATTGTATGCAAACAGTATGGCATATATGCCCACTGTTCTAAAGGTCTCGCTCCCCTCTTATCTACTAATTATTTGGGTTCGCCTTGATTCCGATCCACGCATTGGGTGAAATGTGTAAGATAGGTGTGGCTTATCAGGCTACCGAGAGTTTTCTCACCGTATTTCGGTTTCCTCCTTCTCTCCCTTAATAATGGTACTATATGCAGTCAATCTGCATTTCAAACATCTATAAATTGCTTAGCCGGAAGTCCTTCTTCGCCTCTACTGTAAAGTTTGTCCGGTATGGACGCTGAGCTGGGCAGGTGCTGGGCGCTGCGGATCGACCTGCTGTGCGCTCAAAACCCGCGAAATCGTTATAGCCGACATTTCCTTACCGAACGTTTAACCGTTTCTGAGATAAATAAATAAACAAAATGTCCACAAACTGCAATAGCCTCATTCCGCGCGCAGTTTTGATTCAACCCGTGTCAAGAACGTGCTGTTCCGTAATACCGCAAATTTTGTTTTTTTTCCATTCAAAACACTTTTGCACTCATGTCACCAATCTTACAAAATTTTGTGTTTAACTAATTAAATTTGAGTAATTAAAAATCGAATCGAGGTTTTAGCATGCTTTCCCATATAGACCAAAAAATTGATGGTTTTTATACGAAGACTTGGTAGCTCACTTAGTAAGACATTCGCCTACCATGCTGGCGACCCAAGTTCAAATCTCCCGCGGGCCATATTTTTTTTTATGTTATATTTTTTTTACACTACAATATGGATATTTTTCTTTTTAATTTAGGCTTTTTACTTTTAACTTATTTATTATTATTATTATTATTATTATTATTATTATTATTATTATTATTATTATTATTATTAAACTAATAATAATAATAATAATAATAATAATAATAATAATAATAATAATAATAATAATAATAATAATAATTATTATTATTATTATTATTATTATTATTATTATCATAATATCTTATATCAAATTTTATTTTAAAACCTAGGTGTTTTTTATGATTTCTATTTGTATTATTCTATATTCAATATTATTGTTATTATTATTATTATTATTATTATTATTATTATTATTATTATTATTATTATTATTATTATTATTATTTTTATTATTATTATTATTATTATTATTACCAAGGATCGGAATGGGGTGGTACGTGTAGGTAAAAGGGGGCTACGGGTAGGTTTAAAGGGGCATGGGTAGGCATAACGGGGATACGGGTATATATAAAGGGGTATGGTGATGGTCGATTCCAGCGGGGCCGGGTAGCTCAGTTGGTAAGAGCGTCTTGCTAGTAACCGAAAGGTCGCTGGTTCGAATCCCGGATTGGTCAACGTGTGATCATATTATTTTCCCCTTTACCAACAACTGGCCCGCTGGTGTCAGTATAAATCGGTCCAGTAGTCACCTATATGCGAAAGTGTCGTGTGACTATAATCTACAAAACAACATGGTCGATTCCTTTCATCCATACCTGCGAAACGATCAACGGGGAAGTATCAAGGAGGGTACAGGTAGGTTACAAGGGGGGTACGGAAGATATCAAGGGGGTATGGGGAGGTATCAAGTGGGTTCGGGGAGGTATCAAGGGGGTATGGTGAGGCATCATGGAGGGGGACGGGGAGATATCAGGGGGAGGGGGTATGGTGAGGTATCAAGGGGGATATGGGGAGGTATCATCGTCCAAATGAAACTCGCAGACAACAGTTGTCTCTCTGTCTACATTTTAAACAGCAACCTGTGTACCCTGGCTTGCCAGGGTACAAAAACCACTAGTACAAACTAATTTCCTTGCCGTCTTCTCATAGCGATCTCCCTGCGTTTGTATGATGGATGTTTGTTTAATGGATTTGTATGATGGATGTTTGTCGATCTTTGTCATGACCTTCACCAGCAAACTGCACTTACGATGACGTAGAGCCCTCTATTGGGGTATGGTCCGATTGGACAGCAAATAAGTGCGGTGATGAGGGCTGCAGTGACCTGTGCAACAGCCTTCTATACAACGGCAGCGACTGCCTGGCCTACGCCTACGACAGCTACGACAACACTTGCAGCTTCAGGTACGACGACGGTCAAGGCACATTCTTGGATGACCATGTCCAACTTCATCGTCGCCACTGTTTTGAACGTGAGTTGTTTGCTTAGGGCCACCACTTGCGTTGCAGCGAAACGTTAAGAAATGCGGACATTCTGTCAAAAGGATAGGCGAGAGAATTCACACACACACACACACACACACACACACATACACACACACCCACACACAAACACACGCGCACACACACACACATACAAACACACACCCACGTACATACACACACACACCGAATGCTTCTAGGAAGAGTCGTCAGGGATGTTTGATGGTGCGAGTTGTCGTGTTGGGCGGTTTGAGTTAGATAACAGGATTCAGACAGCGCCTTGAGCAGCTCGTTGACCCCTATTAACATTATTATTTTCACAACTAGACGTCGATCCCTCTGCCATTGTTATGTTTTGTGTGTTCAGACAATATCTACAACAACTCGGCCGCAATTGTCAATGGAATGCTGTATGGCGGCGGTCGTTCTTCAGGAGACACAGACACACCAACGACTACAGCAACGACGACGACGGCAGTAAAGACGATGATGATGACGATGACGACGACGACTACGCCGCCAGACACATGGAGTGAGAGTACAGTTTATGCGGACCAATCCAGCGAACAGTACAGCAAGGAGACGTCATCTGAAAATACCGAGACGTCACGTCCCACGGATAAAGCTGCTTCTAAACCCACTAAAGGTGAAGAAGGAGGAATAGAAGAGGATGATGATGATAATGGAGGTGGTAATGGTTATTTTGGTGGTGTGGATGATGATTTTGATGATGATGATGATGATGATGATGATGATGATGATGATGATGATGATGAAGATGATGATGATGATGAAGATGATGATGAAGATGATAGTTTTGGTTGTGATGATGATGATGATGAGGAGGAGGAGGAGGAGGAGGAGGAGGAGGAGGGAAAATGCTTGTTAAAAAAAAGGAATAAAAAAAGAAGAAGAAGAAGACAAAGAGGAGACCAGGAGTGAGAAAAAAAGAAGAAGTAACCCGCTTTATGACATTGATGTTGCTGACGCCATTTCAGTGTACATGTAGACCTATTTCTCTCCCCTTTCTTCCAGAAACTTCTGCAAAACCGCTGTGCTATTGTGCTAGATGCCGACAAGTGTCCGCCAGCAACAAAACTCCTCTATCTCATGAGCAGCAAGACAGGATTATCAACGACCTCGTTCAATTCCTCGCCGTCGACAAGACTCACACGTCAAAAAGTCGCCGGAAACACTTCAGCGCCTCGGACAACCGACCTACGGCGCAGGCGATTGGTTCATTTGGACTGGTATTTTTAGCGTTGGCCTTTGCTGTTATCCTTGCTGTCGACGTCAGCAACTACCTCTGCAGGGTCTGCTGCTACAACCATGACGGCGACAAGTCATTTGCCCAGAAAACGGACTAGTCGTGGAGGCAAACGCAAACAAAACATCTCGTCTATCCCTGTTGTCTGTCCCTGTTGTCTATCCCATCTCGTCTATCCCCGTCATTTGCCCAGAAAACGGACTAGTCGTGGAGGCAAACGCAAACAAAACATCTCGTCTATCCCTGTTGTCCTTACACACAGATCATCGCCTACGCTTTCCAACGCTGACCCCACGCTTCAGGTTGCATCACACCAACAGGGTACCACTAGGCCTGAGACCCATCGCTGTAACACAGACAATCTCATTCACATCAACCTTTCCCCTCAACCCCTATCTTCACACCTCGATAGCCATAGCCCTCTAGGCCTACGTATTGCATCATTCAATGCTCAATCACTTGGTCCCATTGATAAACGTACCGCTTTGCAAGAATTCATCTCACACAAGCAGACTGACATAATGTTCATCCAAGAAACATGGTTTCGGCAGACTGGCGACGAGGGTAAATGCTCTGATTTAACCCCTTCTGACTACTCTGTATGCTCGCTGCCTCGCTCAAATCGCGGAGGTGGCCTTGCTATCATTTACAGAAACAGTCTGTCCCGTCACCTTGGCTTCATTACAGACTTCGCTTTCACCAACTCGTCCTTTGAAGTTGTTCAACTTAGCCTGTCCGTTCCACAGCAGAACATTCACTTCATATGCATATATCGCACCTTTCCAAGCAAGAAAAATAAATTAACTGATGCAATTTTCCACCAAGAATTTCCAGTCCTGCTTGATTATTGCAACACACTGTCAGGAACATACATAGTTTTAGGAGACATTAACTTTCACTTTGACCAACCCCAGCAACCTTCCACCGCAAAGATGATTGAACTTTTAGATCAGTTTAGTCTTTCTCAGTCAGTCACAGAACCCACCCACAGCCGTGGTCACATCATAGACTGGGTTATGCATAGGCCTCAGGATAATGTTGTTAGATCAACTTCAGTCACCCAGGAATTAACATCTGACCATTTCTGTGTCATGTGCGAACTAAGCGTCGCAGTCCCCCCTCCTCCCCCCATGTTCAGGAAGGCTCGCAGCCTGCGCACCATGGATAGGGATGCTTTCAAGCAAGACCTTACCGCTAAAGTGACCCCAGAACTGTGCCCCACTGTGGATCAGCTGAATAGTACACTTCAGGCGGTGCTTGATCGGCACGCTCCCGTGGCCCAGAAAAAGGTCAAGGCAACTCGCTCAGCACCCTGGTACGAGTCTATTACGGACGAGCTCTCTGAGGCGAAGAAACACCGACGCAAAGCTGAGAAAAAGTGGCTCAAATCGGGTTTAGAAGTCAGCAAGCAGATTTTCACCGCTGCAAAAAAACGGGTCACTAAAATAATCCAGACTGCCAAAACCCGGTACTTTAGCGACAGAATTAGCAGCAGTGAAACTTGTAAACAGTTGTTTGACATCTGCAATCAGCTAAGGGGTAAGAGCAATGCAACATCACTCCCATCCACACATCCAGCATGTCAGCTCCCAGATGTATTTTGTAACTATTTCACACAGAAAGTGGCTGACATAAGGGCCGCTCTTGATAGCCATGAGATCCCACTCACTAACCCACTCTCACCTTCCCTCACCACCGCAAAGATGGAAGTTTTTCAACCAGTAACAGAGCAAGAGGTCAAGAAAGTCATCTTAAGCTCAAAACCAACATCTTGCTCTCTCGACCCCATTCCTACCCCCATGTTGATAGAGAATCTTGACCCTCTACTCCCGACCATTACCCACATTATTAACGAGAGTCTGTTCTCTGGTGTTGTTCCGTCTGTGCTCAAAGCGGCTGTCATCAAACCCCTCCTTAAAAAGCCAAGTTTAGACAAAAATAATCTAAAGAACTATAGACCTGTTTCAAACCTCTCCTTCCTGTCCAAAGTCATAGAAAAAATTGTTCTCAAACAACTGTTTGCCTACCTATATGATAACGCTTTACTTTGCCCCAACCAGTCTGCCTACCGACCATTCCACAGCACTGAGACAGCCCTCCTAAAGGTAACCAATGATCTGTTGCTCGCCTTAGATAATGGCAACGTCTCCGTTCTCACCTTATTAGACCTCTCAGCCGCCTTTGACACAGTCGACCATCACATTCTCTTTAACACTCTTCAACACTATTTTGGGATCTCTGGCTCGGTCCTGGCTTGGTTCCACTCATATCTTTCTGACAGATCACAAGCAGTCACTGTCGATGGATGTTTCTCCAGCACAGCAGACTTGGTGTGCGGCGTGCCTCAGGGTTCCGTTTTAGGGCCGGTGTTATTCACTCTGTACACCAAGCCACTGCTTCTCCTGCTTAGAAAGCATGCTGTTGAGAGTCAGTCATTTGCAGACGACACACAACTGTATAAATCCACCGCCCCCTCTCTCATTAACTCCACTGTTCAGACTTTGGAGAACTGCATCACAGACATTAAATCATGGATGACACTCAACAAGCTTAAGCTTAATGACGATAAAACCGAAGCCCTCCTCATTCACAAGCACAACACCTCCTCCTCACTCTCGCCTCTCCCAACATCGCTTACAGTAGGGACAACAAACACTCAGTTCTCATCCTCTGCAAGAAATCTCGGCTACATTCTCTCCGATGACCTGTCCCTCAACAACCACATCTCCAACGTCTGTCGCTCTGCATACACGGCCATACGCCAAATCAGCTCCTTTCGCCACTATCTTACAGTCCCGGCCACCAAAACCCTAGTCTGCGCTCTCGTCCTCTCTCGTCTTGACTATTGCAACTCTCTCCTTGTTGGCTCCCCGAAACACATCATTGACAAACTACAAAAGGTTCAGAACTCAGCAGCTAGACTAGTATTCCGAGCAAAGAAACGTGATCACATCACACCTCTACTACATTCCCTTCACTGGCTTCCTGTGCAAGCACGCATAGAGTACAAACTCTCTGTTCTCTGTCACAACTTCTTCACAGATTCTTGTCCTTCCTACCTTGCTGATCTACTGTCTGTCTACTCCCCTTCACGCACTTTAAGATCATCTGCTGACACTCGCACACTCAAGGTTCCCGTCACCCGCACTAAGACATACGGCCAACGTGCATTCGCCTACTCCGCACCTAAGCAGTGGAATTCCCTTCCCTCCCATATCCGCAACATACAATCAACACAAGCATTCAAAAAGGCCCTCAAAACCCACCTCTTCAAACTGCATTATTCAGACTGATTTGTGTCCTGCTGCCATTCTCTCATCCCTTGTCTATGTCTGATCCGTAAGTGTATACACGGCTGTAAATATTTACACTGTTTTCCTTCCTGGGCCTTACCGGGCATATAAATAGCTGTGAATAGGTTTTTGCTATTCTACTTTCTGTCTTTTTTTTTTGTCATTTGTGTACATAGTTGTAAATAGTATATTTTTGTCTTTTTTGTAATTTATGTACATAATTGTAAATAGTCTGTACCTTTACTGTCCCGTCTTTTGGTGTATTGTAGCAAAAGTGATGTTTCATCGAGTGCATGTATTTATATGTTATGACTATGTAAAGCGTGGTGAGTCTGGTCATAGGCTGGAGTACCCGCTATATAAAAATCCGTTATTATTATTATTATTAAGTAGGACAGGAGAGCCATCTGTATTGAAGGCAGTAAGGCTAGACGTCTAAATTCTGTGACAGTAGTCGGCTTACTCTGAACGTATCTGTTTAAAGAAATCTCTGCCGGACGTGTCGGTCGGCACCTAAGATTATTAATGAGAACGGTCCATATCAGTAGGCCTATCTGACTCAGAGACGACAATTAAAGTGGTCACTGGCTTTTCACCGCCAAATTGTAGGCATGCATCTGTTCTGTGCTTTGTCAGTTTGTGGCACGTCCAGTATTGCTGTTTTGTGCGCGCGTGCTGTGGCTCTCAACGTTGGGCCATTTCTGAATCGCTATTAGATGTTAATAAAATCAAATTGTATGCAAAGCTGACTAAAGTTTCCATTTGAAATTGCACATTTGGTCAAATTTGAAGTTATACTGGAAGCAGGAATGCTATTTCCGAGAGCTGAACTAAATCAGACACTGCAGTATATTTGTATTAAGACGAGTAAAAGAAAACTCGCAATGCGTGTTTGTGTGACATTGTTTCTGCACATTATACTCTCACAAAAACTGCATTTTTTCCCATTTAATATTTTGAGGAAGTCGCTGTACAAAATGAAGTCTTCAACAATTCGTATCTCTGAATCTTACAGGGGGTCCTCGAGTTACGACGTTGATCAGTTCGTTGGACGCGTCGTAACCCGAGTTCATCGTAAGTCGGAACGTAAGTTGAAACATAAAGAAAAATACCTGTACTGTACGTACAGTGCTATATACTGTACTGTAACTGTTAATGACACAAAAATGTATTAATATTATAATGTCCATTTTAACTTCCATGATGATGGCCTTTCTTTTCTTTGATGCACTACCATCAGAAGAGTCTGACTTACGTTTGGGAGCCATAACCAAGGGCAAAAAAACGATAAAACACGTGAAAGAGATAGACGGTGTAAACAACCAAAATGGCGTATGTACAGTGACTAAGCGTATGAAGCAACGCCAGCGTAGGAAGCGACGCCGTCTTCCCCGCCGTATAACCACAACAAAGCGTATTCTTCCGCCGCTCGCCAGAAACTAGCTCCCGTTTGTTTACGTCGCTTACGACGCTAAACCGCGTAAGACGGAACGACGCGTAATATTATTTATTATATTTTTATGGGAAGGAGCGTCGTAACCACGAAACAGCGAAAGTCGAGACCGGCGTAACCCGAAGACTTAGTACTACAGTACTTGTTTCCTCATAACTCCTCTGATGCTGTTTCCCCGTCCACTGCCTCCACAACCGCTATTGAACGATTTTCTGAGCCCCAGGTCAGCCCATATCAGCCAGAAACCACAGAAGGTTCACCATGACAACCCTTTGGACCTTACAGGGTCATTCATCCCCCTTAAATAATAAGGAAAAGAAAGCGCTCTTTGATTACCTGTCCAGACTGCCAATAGAAAACTGGTATATCCAGCAGTAGATGTTATAAGTTTATATTTTTTAAGGCGTATATATTATCTTTACACTTTTGATTCTAACCCCACTATTCTTAGATTTTGCAGTGAAAATAATACGTATTGTAATAGTGCAAAAAAACATTTCTACTTTTTTCTGTGATTATTCCTGGTGACAGTGACACCTGTGAGAACTTCCACTGACATCCTTGCATTTTTTAAACGTTCTTATTCTAATTTAATTGACAATAGGCATTATCCCTAAATAAACCGAAAGTAGAGTTGCTTCCCCTGAAAAGCGGTACAAAATACATGTTTACAGTACGCCTAAATAAACCGAAAGTAGGTCAATGAGAGTTGCTTCCCCTGAAAAGCGGTACAAAATACATGTTGACAGCTATTTAGGAAGTACTCCTATTGCACAATAACGCTCTAGTTTGAACTTCATTATTTTTAAGTGTATGCAAGTGTCTTTTATTTAAACGGTACGAGTCAGTTCTTGTTTATGCTGTGACTTTTCTTGGTGACTAGAGACACCTGTTAAGACTCCATATTCTTTATTGCGCTTTGACTTAATTTTTGATGACATTATTTTTTTCCCAATATAGACACCTTTTTATATGTCACACTATTGTGTAAGATAACATTTAATTCAAAGCACCAACACGTTTTATCCCCGTAAAGTGTAAATTGTGTTGTTGTATACGAGAATATAATGTTAAGTACAACTTGGCCATCTAAAGACGGACTTCGCATTGGTCATCTAAATATCTGTCATGCAATCAACAAAACACATGAAATATTGTCCATTCTTAATAATCGCAGCACACCATTTCATGTTTTTGGTTTCTATGAATCATGGTTATGTAATACAACCTATGATTCAGAAATAGCAGTGTCTGGTTATTCTTTATTACAACATTGCAGAGAAAAAGAGAAAGAAACAGGGTTATTAGTTTATATAAGCGAAACAATGAAATACAAGCGTCTTTATCTCCTTGAACAGCATCACCCAGACTCTATTTGGCTTCAAATCTACTTCAAGCATGCAGCTCCCATAATCATTGGATATGTACACAGACATCCAACTGAACATGTAGGCTGGTTAAATTACTTCGGTTCTATGATTGATGCCGTGTTATTATAATCCAACGAATTTTTTTTAAAAATATATTTGGGTGATTTTAATATTGATCTGTATAAATCAAATAAACATTGGACAAATGTTATATAACAATGTAATACTGAACAATTAGTAACAACACCAACCAAAGTAACTGCTGATACTAGTACACTCATCGATCATATTTACGCAAGTAGCAAAGCTCATGTTACAGAAGTGTGTGTACCAGTAGATGGATGCAGTGACCATTATCCAGTATGTCTAACATGGAAAAAGAAAAGAGCAAAAATACCTAAACCAGGTAATAAAATAATAAAACATCGATCATTCTCGAAATAATGAAGATGTTTTTCTATTAAACCTTAACAGCAATCTCTCAAATGTATATAATTGTACTAATTCAGATGATGCTTTATCTCACTGGTATAACGCATTTATAAATTTATATAACAAACATACTCCTATTTATACAGAAAGAGTTAAATATTAATCTAAACCAACATGGCTAGACAGTGAATTAACAAGCCATTAATCTTCGAGACTGGTTAAAGAAACGTGAAATGAAAATGAATATAAAAAACAAAACAATGCAGTAACTTTACTCAAGAGAAAGTAAGTGAAAACACATATTAAAAACTGTATAACCATATTCATTTCACACAAAAAAACAACCTGTTACATGAAAATCAATCTGGCTTCAGAGCTAAGCATTCTTGTCGAACAGCTCTTACGATAGATCTATGATAGAACAATGGCTTAATAATGTTAATGAGCACATACTTTCCGGAGCAATATTTGTTGACTTCACAAAAGCTTTTGATGTAACTGACCATGACCTTCTCTTACGTAAATTACAATTATATGGTATTATCTTTAAATATCTTGACCTTCTAAAATCTTTCATCCTCGTGGCGCAGTGGATAAGTCGCCGGTTTCCTATGCCGAAGGTCGCGGGTTCGATTCCCGCAAGGGGCGAACGTATGTGACTTAGGTACGAGACTATTGAGGTCACCGAGGATTTTCTCCGGGCACTCCGGTTTCCTCCCTGCCTTCAATAATGGTACAGGACGCAGTCAATATACAAATTTCAAAAATAAAAATTCGATTTTCTTTCCGTCTTCTAATAGCGATCTCCCTGCCTTTACACCACCTGTTTGAGTGATGGATGTGTATTTGGTGTGTGTGAGGGTGGATGAGACAGGTGAGCGTGTATGTTGGTATAGATTGCCGTGCTTTGAGCCTGAATGATTTGGGGAAAGGCGCGTATAGCATCCTGTATTATTATTATTATTATTAAAGAAAGTAGAGCGTTTTTATAAATAACCAAAAATCACAGTTTAAGACTATTACTTCTAGAGTACCGCAAGGATCGATTGTATGGACTTTATTATTTTCTATATATATGATCTTCTCCTTCATATTTCTACATCTTGTGAACTCTTTGCGGATGACCTCACATTGCACTCCAAGAATACAAGGATTTAACCTCCTATTTGCAAAATGGGCAAATGAACTAAAGGAACGGACTGAATTTAATGACATGACACTTAATCCAGACAAAACAAAATCAATGCTAATTACAACAAGACAAAAAAGGCAAAGTTTCTCTATGAAACTACCTCCTTTAAAACTTTGCAACAAAATCGTTGAAGAAGTTCAATGTCATAAACCTCTTGGCGTGATTTTAGATGATACTCTGCATGTCTTGGATGCAACATATTTTAAATATTTGTAAAACTATTTCTAAAAGAACTTATCAGTTATCAAGGATTAAACATTTCTTAAATTTGCATTCTCGTAAACTATTTTATTCGGGACATATTCGGCCATTTATTGTTTATTCTTCAACTATTTGGAATACTGCTAGTGGCAACGCCACGAAGCCTTTAGTTAGGACTCATAAACGTGCAATTAAAACGGTTATTCTTAAAAACAAAATCTCTCCGAATGATTATTAACAGATCAACATACTACCTCTTGCCAACAGATTAAAATTTAATAAAGGAATTTTCATGCACAAGATCCTTTCTGGTAACGTACCCCCTTATCTTTCTTTTTTTTTTCTTCTAGGAAAACTGCCAGATTTTCTAACAAACTAAATATCCCATTTCCGAGAATTGATCTGTTTAAAACCAGTCTGTCATATTCAGGTTCTACTTTATGGAATAACTTTCCAGAAGTGCTCCGAAGTGCAATCACTAAATACGCATCTTTTAGAATAGGCTACATCTTTTACAACACATCAGAAATTAATTAGCTACTTAATTAGAGAACAATCATAAGATTGTTTTAAATAAATGTGTGCGTGTGTGTGTTGTGTGTGTGTGTGTGTGTGTGTGTGTGTGTGTGTGTGTGTGTGTGTGTGTGTGTGTGTGTGTGTGTGTGGCCAGGTAGAAACGCCGTTACTCTGGCATACACTTGAAACTCTACGTACTTTCTTTTGACGGACCCCCTTTTTTTTTTACATCAAAACAGCTAGTATTCCGTTAGGGTTAGGTTAAGGGTTATGGTTAAGGGTTATGGTTAGGATTTGGGTTAGGGGTTAGGGTTAGGGATAGCTTCAAAAAATGGACAAATTTGTAAAAATGTCAAATAACGTATGTAGAGTTCCATGAAAGTCATCACAACGTCGTTTCTACACGGTTGTGTGTGCGTGCGTGCGCGTGTGTGTGTGTGTGTGTGAGAGAGAGTTAGCGCATATGTGCATGTGTGCACAGATCTTGATTATATTGTTACATTATAATGTTATTGTTATAAAGTTATTTTGTTATACTAATTATTATTATTGTTCAAGCCCCCAGAGCAAGATGCAAAAAAGCACATCCATTGCTTATTCTTTCACCCTTGTGAAATAAAATTGTTATCTTATCTTTATCTTATCTCTCGCTCTCTCTCTATTACACACGCACACGCACTCCTACACACACATATATAAAGCGAGAAGAAAGTATTTTAAAAAAAAAAAAAAAAAAAAAGAAATAGTGTTCAGTCAGTTGCCTATGGTTTGGTAAACAAAGGGTCGTAACTCTAGAATTATGTCTTCCCCAAAAAATATGTTCAAAGATTTATTTTCTACATTAAAATTTTAAGACATTACTTATTTGTTTATTTTAGTAGTTTTTAACCTACTTTAACATTTACTAACGGGATTAAATTCATTGTTATTTTGTTTTAGGGATGGGATATGAGTGTAAAGGGAGTTTGTTTAACGGTTTGAGGTCGTTTAGGGTGTAAAGACATTAACATGAGCAGAACTTCGCATTCTGAAAAATATAACAACACAGAAGTGATTTTGTTTTATTGTGTTTTGTTGTTGATGACTGTGACTTTTTACAATATTTTATTTAAAAACTAAACAAGCTCCACATCGGCATCACCTAAATGTGCAGCAGATATTCGGATAATCGTTAAAATGGCTGACGCAGAAGTAAAAGCACAAGGAGGTGGGGCACCGCATCAGCCTCCCAAACCAAAACGACCTACTGTTATCAGACCCACTGCACCCGGCCAAGGTAAATATTGAAACAGTGATCAGCTTTCTTTCTTATATACTTTTAATAATATTTCACATGGATATTTATATTGTATTAAACAATAAAGGTGTAAATTTTGTAATATTACTTTTTTGCTGGGACTCGAACAAAGCAGGAACTGAAACTTATCTTTATAAACGTTGATAACATCCTAATGGCCTAAGGCTAAACGCAATGGGTTAGGGGTGCACAGAGTAACTAAATCATCAGCGAATGCCAATGCAATACACTCAATAGTTGCTGAGTTTACGGCAGAGTTGTCTAGGTTAAAGTAGTGCGTGGAAAAATAATGACTGTTCTATATTGTTCACCGTTTAAGTGATGGACTACAAAGCATCCATTGTTGTTTCGGATGTAGTTGCCTATAGGGTTTTTCAAGTAGTGGTCTGTAGAGGTGCGACAGGGGTAGGTGTGGCGGCCAGGTTTCTGGGTGTAAGGAAGTCTTCAGGTTTCATGGCAAGGACAAGCCTCCAACGACTTTGTAATAAAAATGAGTAAGAGATGTTCACGACGTTCTTGGTGTGTGGAGAAGGCGAACTTTGAAAGGAGACCAGAGAGAAAGGCGGGAAAGAAGGCAAGCGGAAGTTGTTGGCAGTGAAGTGTACCCAGTTATGCTGGGTTTGCTCAATCCTGTCTACGTCTTGTTATATGAGTAAAATTAATGTCCCCGGACACATTAAGCGTATAGGGGACAGAGATTAAGAATGCAAACTAAGGACCCTAGGGGAAGGGAATTAAGAGTTACAATTAACATTTCAGGACCAAAGATAAAAAATCAAGAATATAAAATATGTACGAACTAAGTCGACTAATCTGGGAGAGAAGGGCAACAAGCAGCCACATACCATTTCCACACATTACTTAAATGATGAAAATTTATTTTTATTATAAAATTTAAAGTTAAAACTGCCAAACTATACAGGCAGAAACGAACACACAAAAGCCCACAACGGTAAATAGGTGGGCAACCATTATAATAAAATCGGAGTAAAAAATGTATAAAAATAAAAGAGGGAATCCCACTGATAGCAAACGTGTTGGACAACTACCAATAAAACCAACGAAGCCGGGAATGCCAGAAGGCAAATGTCACGTCACCCGAGCGGGTTCCGTGACGTCAGCACATAAAGCGAGTGAAAGGAATAAAACTCAAACAAAATAAACTAACACAAAGTGCCAGAATACAATCACACTCTTTTATTCAACAATTGACATACACGCACAGGACAATTATGGGAAACTAACCACCCACCACCCCTATCAAGACCCCCGTCCCAAAATTAAATAACAATTACCTCCCTTTGTTTAACCCCAAACAGAACTAAACAGCAACAGTTTCTTTACAAAATGTGTACAACAAAATCACAATCAATAAATCAATTCAAAATATAAATCTTCAAATAAGAAATGATGGTACTATGAATCTTTAATCTTTGAACTATTGTCCAGGTGAAACCGTAGAACTGAAGCACTGTTCAAATGTTTTGTCAAGTAGCTCAGAGAGAGCTAAACAGTCTCTTTCACAACATAAAGATGATTTTCTACAACTAAATGAAATATGTTTTTAGGTGTGGTGCTGTGCCAGTCTGTGTGTGCGTGAATGTGGTGTGTGGAATTCCTGTAATAAGGTAATGCCCCGATACGGAGGCAAAACAAGCGGCAGTGGCAGAGTCTACCACCACACTCCTCCTGCTGTAGAGGCAAGGTCACACACAGAACCACGACTGCGTAAGTTGTCGGTGTGGCGGAATACAGCTATACTGACTAGGGATTAGTCAGCGCAATACAGATGATAACAGGTACAACATCAGAACATCAGAACATCAGGTACAACATCATCAACGTCAGAACATCAGCAACGTCAACATCATCATCAGCCCAAACCTGTAAGCAGATACACAGTCTTAACAGTCTGCCTACAAAACATAAACACTATATAATATAACACGCCGTCCTCCGTCCGCCATCTTGACCTGTTTATGCCACAATGACAACAATACAAAATGCTATGCATACATTTCGATAATATAAATCAACCTTTGATGCTTAATAATTCATATCTTCTATAACACAGACATTATATAAATATACATAATTATTGTAACCACACTTCATCACACAGTCCCGATACATTCCATCTCCATCCACCTTCATTATTTTCCCAACTGTTATAACACATCTCGATTATCTCCCTTCATCCATACTGTCTTGACGTACTATACTGTAAACATGCTTTCTTCATAATCATTATTTCCTTCATGCCTCTCTAGTATATTACAATTATCCCTCTCTCCATACATACACCCTCTCTCTCTCACTCTCCCTCTTTAGCATGCATTTCCCATCGTCGCCGTTGACCCACTTTTACAACAACAGCAGCAACGACATTTCTCTATCATATACATAATAAGAAAATCATATAAAATCATTATGCATCAAAAATACATCCCCTTCCCCCACATTCAACACCATTCATACGCGTACGCAGTCTCGGAGTGCGCCACTAAGAAATTGGATTACAGGGTTTACTCACCGTCTCGGCCTCGACTTGTGACACACCCACCTTCTTCTCCAACACAGTACAACACAACACCGTCACAATACAAATGGTTAGTCTTTGAGAGTTACTTTGTGTCTGGCTATTGCTGGTTATTCTCACTTCCAAAATAACACTTATAAACGAGGATGAGGTCACCTCAATTCTGTCACAGAAACTGAGTCTCGGCGGGTGTTCAAAGGAGAACCACACACACCTTAGGAAAAAACCCTACATTCACTTATAAATGGCAGTTATATTCCTCCTCTCCCAACTCTAGGCATCCTTACCCCGATGAGGGCGTAAGACCTTGGGTGGCTTGTATCTACAATTTCACACCCTTCCACACAGAAACCTATTCTACTATGACACTCTGTCACAGGGTCGCTGCCTGGCTAGAATTGACCTCTTCGCAAAAGCACTTCAAACCACTCTGCCCTACCAAATGCACCCGGCCACAAGCAAACAGTCGAGCTCTCCTCAGTATACATATTTCTATTATGCATAGCCCTGTTCTGCATTTGGCCTACCCCTGTCTTCTACGTTACGCACGGACTTTACGATTACTGCACTCTTTCATACGCAATAAGGAAACCGTCAAGCTATTCTATGTACACTACATAACAGAGAAGTGCAACTTCGTGCAAAATATAGCTCTCTCTGCTACTCTGAAACTCGTGTCGTCACAGCAAAGACCGAACGGTCCGAAAAAGAAAAAAAAATTTACTGAAAAACATTCTTAACATTCAATTCAAAGTGATAGCGGGGCTCAACATGGAACCCAAAAGTGCTATCTACGGTAAAACTAAAGATGATAAAAAGCCAATAAGAGTTATACAAAGTAAAACTGATAACTGAGAGAGAACATCATCCCAAAGCAAATACTATCTTAACATGAATACAATTACAATTTTTAGATAAAAGGGAAAATATCAAATTAACGACTCGGCAAGCGGTAACATCAGGGAATCCCGTGTGCGTCTTGTTTCAGGTAGGGTTCCCAGATAACTGAGCACTCCATACTCCAGGAGGGGAGGTAATAGGGCCAGGTATGCATTCCAGTTGATGTGATGGGGGTGTGGTGTAAGTTTTTACTGAGAGAACCAAGGGAACAGATGGCTTTTTCTTTATTTTTATTTTTTTAAAAAGATTTTGCTGTGATGGTCAGACCATTTCAGATTGCTGGAGAATGATACCCCCATGTATGGGTTGTAGGAAACATTCTTTAGTATTGTGCTGTTCAAGGAGTACATGAACTTGTAGGGTGTCAATGTGAGATGCTCGTAATGCAGCCTTTTGTTGCATTGAACCACATGCCTCATTTGGTGGCCCACTCCTCCAGACTTTTCAGGTCCTCTTGTAGTGTGTGATGGCCACTGATGCCTGTCATCTTTTTGTATACGAGACAGTCGTCAGCGAAGAGCTAAAATTGGGATTTGACTGTCTCTGGAAGGTCGTTGATGTGGCAGAGGAAGGGAAGTGGGCCCAGGACTGTGCCTTGAGGCATGCTGGAGTCTGCGGGGGTAGTGTCTGAAGTGGCGCTGTCAACTACGACTTGCATGGTGTGTTGGGTTAGGAAGTAACATAGCCATGAGTGGAGGGGTACTCTGATGCCATAACCGGAAATCTTCTGGAGGAAATGTTTGTGGGGGACAGCGTCAAAGGCTTTGGAGAAGTTGAGGTTAGCCATGTCAATCTGTCTTCACTCATCAAAAGACTTCAAGAGGTTGTCTGTAGTTGTGAGTATAATAGAGCTCTGTGTTTCTGTTGAGAAGCCTGATAGGAAGCCTTACTGAGATTTGTTAAGAATTTAAGAATTAGGTGTTGTGGGATCCAAAGTGGGACATGATATATTTACAGATGATGAACATGCTCAAAGAATGAGATGTTGTGGGATCCAAGGTGATGAACATGCTCAGAGAATGAGATGTTGTGGGATCCAAGGTGATGAACATGCTCAAAGAATGAGATGTTGTGGGATCCAAGGTGGGACATGATATGTTTACAGATGATGTTGTGGGATCCAAGGTGGGACATGATATGTTTACAGATCATGATGTGCTCAAAGAATTTACAGAGTAAAGAGGTGAGAGAGATGGGTCTGTAGTTCCCAGGATCATGTCTCTTGCCTTTTTTGAAGGCAGTGAAGAAATTGGCACCCAACCAGTCTTAGGTCAATTTTCCTGTGTTTGAGAAAGGCTTTGAAGATTGCTGATATTGGTGGGGCTATGCCTTTTGCCAGTGTTTACATCATCATCATTTTCTTTATTTCATACTTCATATTTGTATTTTGTAAGAAATGTAAAGAACACTGGAAAAAAAGTCCGATGTTGAAATGTGGAGCTGTGCCGAAGTGCAGTAGTAGTTGTCAATTGTGTGTTTGTGGTGTGTTTTTTCACAACTGTGCCACACTTTGTTGACCACAACATAATATTGATAGCCTTGTGGCTTTGGGCACTGAATACAATAGACCCAATGTTTCCAGGCATGCTGTAAGAGGCGGCTAACAGGGGTGATGTCAGCATGGCATCACTGGGCGAAAGTCTTCTACACAAAAGTCACCGGCCAGGACCGAGGAACCTCCATTACTATAGGTTCAACGAACATGTGCTCGGGGCCAAGGCGAGCCACACTCTACTGGTGGATTTCGGCTGTGGCCAACAGCCTGGAGAGGATCAGTCTTTTTTGCCAAAGATGGGTTGCCGCCCAGTCTCCAGTAGACTTATTACCATCCGTCTAAGAGCAGCCCCTTTCAAAATCACCATTATCCAGGCTTATGCCCCAACATCAGACTATGACAACAGCAAAGTGGAGGATTTCTCGAACCTGAGACTTTCAGCTTAGGAAAGCAAGTGACTATCCACTGAGCTATATAGCAGGCACCCCCACATGCTTTGTTTGCTGTGTTGTTTCAGATGGCCCAGTCCCTGCCCGACCAGCTCCAGCTCGACCAGCACCTCCACCCCCAGGCCCAGGGTCAAGACCCCCTCCTCTTGCCACCATTTCCCAGGGTATGGTTACTTGTTGTTTGGTCGCCTACACAAACTAGTTCTACTTCATCCCCACTGGCTCAGGCCAGACATGTGGTCATGTAATGGTCTTTTAGCATCACCTTCATCATAATGGAGAGGAATGTTCCAGTGGTGAGGGCTCAATGTTGGAAGATCCTTGACACGAACATCTGTCAACTTCAGTCAATGAGTAATTATGATTGATTAAAAGATTCACATTTAATGAATTCTTCCAAACAGGGCAGACAGCAGCACCTGCAATGCCCCAACGACCCACAGCACCTGCCCCAACACCTGCAGCACCTGTCAGGAGTCCAAACCCTCCAGTTAAGGATGACGGCAAGAAGTCCCAAGGATCTGTGAGAAAGTGAGAACCACCAATGTCATTCTTCCTTTATGAACTGTTCTAGCTATTCAAGACTACGTCATTCTCACCGTCGTTTTAGTATTGGATTTTATTGATATATCTGTGCTTAACTTTTGCTCACCGCAGAAAGACAGACATTTAAAATTGCACACATGTATGTTATGTCATCATACAGATCCCAATGCAAGCACACTTCAAAACTGGACCTGTTGAGTTTCTATAAGCTGTGATCCGAGCAGATTTCTCCTTGAGGATCTTTTTTTAAACTCTGAATTGAATTGTAAAAGGATATTTTAGTAGTATTACTAGAAGTGGTAGTTGTAGTAATTGTAGTATTACTACTACTACTACTACTACTACTACTACAACTACTACTACTACCACTACTTCTTCTACTAAACTAGTACTACTGCTGTTTAGCTTTTATTTATTTAATCTTTTTTTAGCAGCTCAGAAACTGCTCAATCATTTGATTGATACAGGATGTAAGTCAAACTGGCCGAGGCATCCACTCCCTGCATTTGGTGTATTGTCTAATACAGTACCCCACACAATTGATTTGCTTTTATTTGATGAATAAATTGTGTTCATTTTGTGTTAACGCTTCATGTGTTCAGCCTGTGTTAACGCTTCGTGTGTTCAGCCTGTGTTAATGCTTCGTGTGTTCATTTTGTGTTAATGCTCTATGTGTTCAGCCTGTGTTAACACTTCATGTGTTCAGCCTGTGTTTGTCTATAGACGGCCGGAGATCACCATAGTGTCTGCAGTTCCCATGAGTCGGGCTGGATTTCGTGACATGAAGGTGGACGTTTCTGCCACATGCGCCAGTGTTAATGGTGCTTCACCAGGTTTGTTAAATTTTTCAGCGATTACCCATATGGTAGTACTGTGTGTGTGTGGGGGAGGGGGGATAGAGTCTGTGTGTGTGTGTGCTACCGCTGAGCCATGAATTAACAATGACTGAATGTTGACGTCTTGTACACTGAGCGTGCAGTGATAGCATTTATGTTTGATTTGTGTCTGATGCTGCAAAAGCTTTGCTCAAAATTCATTTAGTTGACATTGTCAGAAAATTTCAAGAAATTTTCTGTGCCTGTTGATTTATGTGGTGTTTTTTTACCCCCAGAAAATGTTCTAAATCTATTTTGAAACATACCGTTTTTTTGATATTGTGGAAAAGAATCAGACTGTATTTGACGATAACGTCAGGGACTGCCAAATTCCATTTCCAGGTTTCCTGGACAAGTACAAAAGTTGCCAGGAAAGACAAATCGTGAAAGTCACTTGCCTGGGGTTACGTTAAAAGCTGTGAACGTAAAAGAACACAACTTGATCATCAGCACAGTATCACGTTTACTTTGATCTGCATAGTAGCCTTTGGAACGCGTGTTTGGAATTTTGACCTCACCCTCTAATACGATTTATTACAGCGGATTTGATTGGCCAATTTTTCAACCTTCAGCCAAAGACCGCTCTTTTTATCAATAATTTGGCGATATATCACAGCATATTTGATTGATCAATTCAATAGCTCCTAAACATTTGAAGCTATGCACTGTGTTGAGAGATTGACCTTGGACTTCGATGTCCATGTTGATGCCATTGGTGTTGTTGGTCATTATTTTGGTCTTCTCAGCACTTATTTCCATTCTATAGGCTCTGGAGGTGGTGTCAAGCCTCTATACCAGCTGTCCAAGTTCTTGTTCCTCTCCAGCCAATACATCAATGCCATCCGCAAAACGAAGGTTGGAGATTGCTCTATCCCTATTCTGACTGTGTCTACGTGATCTTCAAGGTCATCTGACATGATGCGCTCTAGGAAGATGTTGAAGAGTGTTGGAGAGAGTAGGCATCATTGACCCACACTGATTGTTGTTCTGAACCAGTTCCCGATGGCGCTGTTGTGGAGGACTGCACTGTCTTGTCCTTGTCATACAGGTTTTTGGCCTTGTCATACAGGTTTTTGATGACTTACATATATAATAATGTTAGGGCGGATGCTGTACACTCTCATGGTTGCCCACAGAACTGCATGCCAGACTCGGTCAAACACTTTCTTGAAGTCTACAAACACATGATATAGATGTTGTTGGTGCTGTAGGTATTTCTGGCAGATTATTCTGAGGTTGAAAATCTGTTCAGTAGTACTTTGCCCTGCCCTGAATCCTGCTTATTCTTCAGCTAGGATTTGTTCAGCTTGGGGTTTCAACCTGTTGAGTATTATTTTCAGGAGGACTTTGCAGGGATAGCTGATGAGGCTGATGGTGCGGTAATTTTCCCACTTCTGAAGGTTACCCTTTTTTGGAAGAGTGATGACAAGCGACTGGGTCCATGGTGTAGGCCACTCCCCACTCTACCAGATCTTGTGACAGATCATCGCTTCTCTTCCTGCTTGAAGAAATTCTGCGGGTATGTTGTCCATTCCCGTTGACTTCTCCTTCTTCAGCGAATGCACTGCTGCCTCAAATTTTTCTCGGAGAATTGGGAGGATTTTTCTTCTTTTCTGTTTTGGGGACATGCTAGAACTGATGGGTTGTTCAGGTTAGAGCAGTACTCTGTCCATCTATCCAAGACTTCTTGTTCTTCGGTAATGCATATGCCAGACTTGCTTTGGACTGTGGAGACCCCGGGCTGTTTAACATTTGTCAGCTTTTTCACAGTCTGGTATGCCTTTTCTTGCTGTTCTTCTTGTTCAGACTGTTCTAGTAATATGAGATGAAACGCTTTATTGTGTTTGTGTGTAAAGATAATGTTGTTTTTTGTGGCTCAGGACCAATGCGACCCCCACCAGCATCAGCACCAACAACACAACCACCAATATCACAACCACCACCAATCCCTTCTGGACCAATTATCCCACCTCCTAGGTCAAATCCTGGCCTGCCTGCATCAGACAGACAGCCGAACGACAATGATCAGGACCCACCAACCAAGTCTCCTCCATCGAACCTCCGCCGACCACCGACAGTCCTCCGACCGCCAGCCCGGCCTAAGTCTGTGGCAGTCAGCAGCAGTCGTGATGCAGGAGGTGACCAGGTCTCACCGCCACCTCCTCTGCCCAAACGCTCTCCTGTGGTCAGTGATGGAGGGATATCTGGCGACCTCATCAGCTGTGAACCGCCCCCGAAACCCCAACGTGCCGCTCAAGAGTTGAAAGATCAGCTGGTAGGGTCGACGGAAGGTGAAGGATCAAAGGAAGGTGAAGGTCAAGGTCACGTAGTGCCCAAGAAGCCGGTGAGGACCACCATCATCCGACCTCCAGCTCGACCCAAGCCAGCGCAAGATGAAGGGCAAAGTGCTACAGAAAACCCTGGTGAGGGAGACTTTGGTGTAGTAGTGTTGCTTTAGTTGATGATGCCACACTTCACTATGTGGCCAAGGCCGTATGCCTTAACAAACACAAATAACAAGGCAATAGGCTGCTTTCTACCAAACAGGCCATCTTTAAGCTGGCTGAGTGTCGGAGGTCTATCAAGCATACACTGTGTGTAGGCTGTTACATTGAAACGCGAAGGATAGTATGTCTGAAACGCGCACAATAGATCTAATCGTTTCGCTTTGCAAAGTATTCAATAATAGAGTGTATTTACCTTTGGTTTGATTTTGCGTTGTTGTTAGGAGAGGCTTTGTATAACGTTGATAATTTTCGTTAGTCGATATTATTGGAGAATTCTCTAGATTTGCGTGTTTACTGTCGATAGAAACTTCCCGATAAATGTAGAAATTTTGAGAACATGCTTGGACAGAAAGGAAAGATGTATGATGTAAGACAGTGATGACGAAGTTAGAAGCAATTGGTTAAATTGCGTCATACGCGATTGTTCCAAGGTGTTCTGGAGAAGCGAAAGGCTATATATGTGCCGCACTGTTTCATAAAAGAGAGAGATAGTTGTTGATAGTTGTTGATAGTGAGTTGGAAAGTAAAAAATTGAGAGTGAAAAGGCGATTGTATGCAGTTGTTGATGAACGCTGAATAAAGTGGAAAACTTCATACGTCGACTCTGTGACTTGTATGCTGATTGAACATGTTGTGTGGATAAACGAATCTGAGCTACACTCATCAGTACTTCAGCATTGGGGCTGAATCAACTAAAGATAGAAAAACACCAACATCGAATGAGTGTAACATAGGCCTATGCCCTCAGTTGCCTGTAACCCTGAGATTGGGGTCAGCGTCACTGTCATGCTGTGCCTGTATAACCCCTGTAATAGCCTGCTAGCAAGGAGAGGTCTGTTACAATGGCTACAATCTGGTAAGAAATCGTTAGCTCTTTAGTTTTTTTATCGTCGCCCATCTGTATTGATGACAGTTGTAAGTGGCACGATGATGGTGATGTTCATGTTAGTGTTGATAACGATGGCGTTGTTGATGTTGCAGATGAAGGAGAGAACAAAGGGGGTCAGCAGCCACCTCCACTCAAACCACCCCCTCCCTCATCACGCCCTTCTGAGCCTGAATCGCCTTCTACTTCCTCACAGCCACGTGATGAACCTGTGCGCTCGCCTGTGCCTGTGCCTGTGGCTAGACCCAGAGTTAGCCCGCGGGACGTGGCGCAAGCGCAGGATGCTGCAAAGAAAGTGAATGCGTTAGCTGCCGCGGGAGAAGTTCACAGTTCACCAGCTAGGCCCAAACCTCCAGTGCCACCGTCCCGACCACATGACCGTGTGGGTGATGCTAGAGAGGAGCCAGGATCCCCTCCCTCAGTGCCTGTCCAACCAGGACAGCCGCCATCGTCAGCCAATCATGGCGCAACTGCTTTTCCTCCCCAAATGCTGCCAGAACCCTCTTTTCCTCCTCCCCCTATCCCCACCAGAGAGGTCTCCAATCGTGAAGACCAAGGTTCCGGATTGTTGTATGCAGTATCAGACCCTTTTGATGAATCAGATGAAGGGAGATCACCCAAGCATTCAGCCCATCCAGACCCTCAGCAGCCTCCCAGATCACTTGCCCCTGTTGTCAAATCCAAGCCCAGCTCCCATCCATCTCCACTCCAACACCACCCTCCCCCCACCTCCATGGCTGGTCGACCTCTTCCCTCCCCTCCGCATCCGTCTTCCAGCCCTGATCCTTCTCCAGCACCAGGTCATATGTATGAAGATGTGGAAGTACTTCCCAATAGTTCAGCACAGTCACAGAGGGTGCAGTCAGAACAGCAGTCAGGTCATGCTGGTGCAGGAAAAACTGCTACAGCACCCCCTGTGTCCGAAACGAAAGAAGAAGTGGCAGCCATGTATGCTGTGATCAACAAACCCAAAAAAGACAGCCAGCAGTCTTCCATCCCCAAACCGGATCAGTCTGCACCGCGGTCCAGCCCTTTTGGAGTGAAGTTGAAACATGTGGATCATGAAGACAGCACTCCTGAACCGTCTGTGACAAGTGCAGATAGTACCAACCCTGATGCTGCTAAACCTGCTGTGTCTGCTAAACCCACACCTGGTTACAAACCTCAGCCTGCTGCCAAACCAAAATCGCCCCGACATGAAACGCCTCTGTCCGAGGCTGCCAAGACGGACTCAGAATTATCTAGCCTGCGGCCTGAAGAAACTGGTCCCGTTGTCGTTACATTCCGGCAGTCTACTGGCCCTCCAGTTGCCGCTAAGCGACCAACCATCATTCGCATTCGTCCACCAGCCAGGCCGCCACCAGATGAGGCTGAAGTGAACACAGAATCTGTAGCAACATCAGCAGCAGCCGCTGCAGTCACATCATCAGTAGCTGCAGCAGTAAACGAAGCAGAAACTGTTACTCCACAGAAACCCTCAGTCCCTAAAGCCACTAAACGACCAACCATTATCCGAGCATCTAGACCTATGTCTGCCACAAATCCAGACAGTGGGATCCAGCAAGGGTCTGATGCTGATGACAATGATGTGTATGTTCAGCTCAGAGAAAATGCAACCCTGACAGAATCTCAACCACCGAATGATAAGATAAAATTGTCGTCAGGGTCCCCCACAGGACCTCCCAAAAGACCCGTGACAGTAATAGGACTCCCCCACCACCGGCATGCGATGCAGGACACTGAGAAAGTCAAGACACCACCCCCTGTGCCCAAACAGAGGCCTTCCTCGAGGGAAGCACCTAGTCAAAGCAGCGTAGAGATCAAACATGGAGAGGACAATCCCAAGACCGATAGCAGTGGGGGTGTCGTAGCAGAAAAAGCTGGCACCACTGCTGAGAAAGTTGCGCGACCGGCAGTTTCTAGACCCCCACCCCCTCGACTAGATGCTAGACCACAAGCAGTGACACCTATCCCATCATCACCTACTGAAGGTTGTGGTAGACCCCCATCCCCTAAGCCTGAAGGTAGACACCCACCCCCTAAGCCTGAAGGTAGACCCCCACCCCCTAAGCCTGAAGGTAGACCAATAACTAATTCACAGCCTAACGTTGAATCTAGCCCACCGTCACCCTCTGAAAATGCACCACCATCACCAGAACACTCCCCGAAGGGACCTCCTCCTCGTCCGGTGTCCATGCCACCGGCCAAACTACCACCACCCTCGCATGCAGTAGAGAAAGTGTAAGTAGATAGGCTGTGAAAATTGACTGGTAGTTGACCTTTCGAGGGTCATTTTGAAATTTTGCCAGTTTTCCTATAGGGGGAAAAGGGGAGGGAGGGGGGGGGAGTGAGGGTTCAGAAAATATAGCAGCTGATAGGTAAAAACAGCTGATAGGTAAAAACTGCTGATAGGTAAAAACAGCTGATAGGTAAGAACAGCTGATAGGTAAAAACAGCTGATAGGTAAGAACAGCTGATAGGTAAAAACAGCTGATAGGTAAGAACAGCTGGTAGGTAAAAACAGCTGATAGGTAAGAACAGCTGATAGGTAAAAACAGCTGATAGGTAAAAACAGCTGATAGGTAAAAACTGCTGATAGGTAAAAACAGCTGATAGGTAAGAACAGCTGATAGGTAAAAACAGCTGATAGGTAAGAACAGCTGATAGGTAAAAACAGCTGATAGGTAAGAACAGCTGGTAGGTAAAAACAGCTGATAGGTAAAAACAGCTGATAGGTAAGAACAGCTGGTAGGTAAAAACAGCTGATAGGTAAAAACAGCTGATAGGTAAGAACAGCTGGTAGGTAAAAACAGCTGATAGGTAAAAACAGCTGATAGGTAAAAACAGATGATAGGTAAAAACAGCTGATAGGTAAGAACAGCTGATAGGTAAAAACTGCTGATAGGTCAAACATGGAGAAAAAAGAACAAGGAAATATTGCATCATAATTATGTCATTATTTCTGCCTGATCATTTGAGGTAATCATTAATAATAATAATACATAGCAATTCCATAGCGCGGACTTTAAAGATCCTGATGCTCATGTCCTAGACAGTGAGTGCCAGTTAAACAAATACACCCAGCAAACACTAGGTCCATTTTCTCTTCATCCTTGGTTGCCCAGGATTGTGCTCAGTTGTTTGGGTGTCAGATGATGTGCAGCATGTGGGCGTCTTGAGTTAGATCCGTTGGAGTGCCGGGGGTTCCAGTATAAATAGTGTCCCCACTTTCTGGAAATTTAGTGCTTTAAATTCCCACTGTCGCTGTCTTCCTCATTTACTCTTTCCCATTCCTGCTCTGTTCTATCACTCTGCTATACTATCTTCTTCTTCGCTAGATCAATGACCTACCTTTTTTCTTGAAAACTCTTCCTGGACAAGACTCCTTGTTTGTGTATGAGGTCTGTTGGATCAGCTTGGGAGTGTTGGACGCTTTCTGCCGGGTGGTCACTAGGGCTTCCTATGATGTTATTATTTAGCAATATAGGCATTTTATATGTATATGTTTTGTTGATAATTTATAATGATGTTTGTATTCTATTTTGTTTTTGTAACCGGGGGTTCGAGTAGTTGGGGTAAAGCCTCAGCCGTCCCCTGCGTCGGATGTCTTTATTGTAAAGTGACTGGCCGGTGGAGGGCATTCAATTTTCCCACTAGGGTTGTTTCAGCAGATCTTTTATGCGGATCGGGGGTTGTCCGGTCCTGATTTGGCTCGGAAGAGTCCGCTGGACCTAAAGCAACAATCAATCAATCAATAAAACTGTATTGTATCATATTGTATTGTATTGTATCATACTGTATTGTATTATATTGTATTGTATTGTATCATACTGTATTGTATCATACTGTATTGTATCATATTGTATTGTATCATACTGTATTGTATCATATTGTATTGTATTATACTGTATTGTATTGTATCATACTGTATTGTACTGTATTGCATCATACTGTATTGTACTGTATTGTATCATACTGTATTGTACTGTATTGTATCATACTGTATTGTACTGTATTGTATCATACTGTATTGTACTGTATTGTATCATACTGTATTGTGTCATAATGTATTGTACTGTATTGTATCATACTGTATTGTATCATACTGTATTGTACTGTATTGTATCATACTGTATTGTACTGTATTGCATCATACTGTATTGTACTGTATTGTATCATATTGTATTGTACGGTATTGTATTGTACTAGATTGCATTGTGCTGTATTGTATTGTACAGTTTTGTATTGTAATGTATTCACAGCGACTCAACCAAATCTTTTTAGATTTTGAGTTTAGGTCAGCCAGGCTAGCTATAAATAGCTTCATTGATGCTTTCTTTCCTTTCCTTTCACTGGAGGGGGGGGGTGCAGGCAAGCTATAAATAGCCTGCAGCAAGCAAAATGTGGAGGCATTGAACAGTGCTGCTGACATAGGAATTGAGCTGCTGTGGATTGTTTTGAATTTTATAACTATTGTATATTATCTTCATGCTTTCAGTGACAAACCATTGCGACCTCCACCTGCGCGACCATCTGCCCCAAAAGAAAACAAAGTTTCTTGTAAGTAAACTGCTGTCTCTTTGTTGTGATCAAATGTCAGAACCTCTGGGACAGTAATACAATGTGGATATTGCCTGCACTTGCCTAGCTGTAAGTTGATACGGGTAGGACATTGATGAATAAGGTATGGTGAAGAATTCTTAAGACCAGTTTCAAGTTATTCTATTTAGTTAAATTAGAAATGTCTATAGATGTAGGCTACTTCCTTTAAAGTGTTGGCTTTCTTAAAAGTGTCTGTAGATAATGGCTACCTGTACTAAAGTTGTAGCTTATCAACTTGTCAACTATTTTCTATTTCAGCCCCTCCCTCCCTTCCCAAGCGACCCGGATTGTCCCATCCACTGTATCCCTACATGGCGGCCCAGCCACATGCCATCGCTGTCCATGACTACCCTGCCAGTCAGCAGGACGAACTGCCTTTCCAGGTCTGTTTCTTCTTCGACTAACAATGTTGAGAAAACAAACAATCTAATTTATTGGGGTTGTGCATTCTGATTTCCAGTTCAAGCTTTGCAAAGTTAGAGCAAATTGTGTAGAAGAAAGTATCATGCTGAGTCTTGAGTTACACGATGTCCTAACGTCAGAATTTGTTTTACTTTACAACCAAGCTGAGCCATAAAAGCATGTCAGGTCGACGTTTCTCTGAATTGTATCAATTTTTATTGATCAGAGTAACATATTGTACTGATTATCTGAATTGAAAGTTTGTGTATTTTGCCTGACATTCCAGAGAGGCTTGCAAGGCATGCCTTGTAGTCCGTAGGTCTAGGCTTAGCTTATGAAGCTGCAGGCACACTCCAGTGTTGTCTCACATGCATGCAGCAGAAGGAGTTGGTGTAGTTGGGTTTTTGGTACAACAAAATAAAATGTCTGTATGTTAGTTCATCCTAATGGCTACCACTGTTCATGACGATGTGTAATAATTGTAACCACTGTTCATGATGATGTGTAATAATTGCAGGAGGGGGATGTGGTGATGTTGCTGAGGCGAGTGGACACGGAATGGTTGATGGGAAAAGTTGGAGACAAGGAAGGCATCTTTCCTCAAAACTTTGTTGACATCATCCACCCTCTGCATGACGAGGTAACTCACATTGTATTTCGCCATGGGTGTTTTTAAAGAGAGAAATACAACCCTCAAACATCTCTAGATTTGGGTGAAAACAAATTGTGCAGACTACGTCATACTGACCCCTTAGTAGTGGCTGGAACACTGTATTATGTCATATTTGGCAGTAAAAGAGGTCATTGTGTTCATTTGATTTTAATTGTTTTCTTCCTTCTAGCTGCCAATTTCGGCGATGGAGGACTTGGAAGATGCAGTGTTTGAAGGCGACTTCGCTTCACATGAAAAGCCAGACAACCTCCACGGCCCTCGCTGTCGCGCTCGCTTCGATTTCGACGGCGAAGGTCACGACGACCTTGCTTTTGAGGACGGTGATGTGATCCAGCTTCTGGCTCGCTGCGGCAGCGACTGGTTGAAAGGAAAGCTGGACGGCACAGTCGGGATGTTCCCAGCCGCCTTCGTGGAAATCATCGAGGATTTGCCGCCTGAGGATGACACCAACGCGGTGCAAAGGTTATCAAGGGAGGCAACTGCTCTCTTTGACTTCAATGGAGAAGTGGGAGAATTGTCTTTCCAGGTAACATACATGATGATATTGTGGGGATAATCTGGTACTACTGTATAGTTTGTTTATCTGTGTTGTGCATGCACATGATGTGTGTGTATGTTGCTGGTGCCATTTTTTTTAAGGGTGGGGCAGGAGGGAGGGGGGAGGGGTAAGGGTGGATTTGGACGGTCAAGAAACATGCCAAATTTTCACTATATTTTTGTGAATAATGAATTCTTGATTTGACTTGATTTTTGTCTACTTATTTACCAACCTATGTATTTGTTGCAGGCAGGAGACAAGATCGTGCTTACAGGAAGGTTGGATGACCAGTGGTTGTTTGGGCGGTGCGGCGGTCAGCAGGGAAGCTTCCCAGCATCCTTTGTGGACCACGTGCCCTCTGACCTTCCTCTCCATCAAGGTCAAAAGGTGATGGACCAGGGTGTTGCGGTGTCGCATGATAAGGTGGACGCGGCCAATCACTGGTCATTACAAAGCAAGGTTGGTACTGTCTGGAGTTGGGGTTAGCTTAACTGTGAAGACAATTATGTAGACGTGTGGGTGTATTGGGCTTGTGTGTGTGGTTTGTACTGTCTGGAGTTGGGGTTAGCTTAACTGTGAAGACAATTGTGTAGACGTGTGGGTGTATTGGGCTTGTGTGTGTGGTTTGCATCTGGTGCACAGCGTGGTGGGATGGGAAAAAGGGACATTACCCCGTAGCACAGACAAGGGCTGCTATTCCTTCGGATGAGATTATAAACCAAGGTCTAGTATGTACACGCACATTCCATCACTCATACAGTAAAGATCCTGACGCTCATGTCCTAGAGGGGTGAGGGCTGGCTACACAAATACACCCAGCAAGCACTAGATCCCTTCTCCCCCATCCCTGGTCACCCAGGATAGTGCTCAGTTGTCTGGGGTGTGAGATGATGTGCCTAATGCAGTAAGTGGGTATCTCGGGCAGCTAGCGTTAGATCCTCTATCCACCACTACCTTCAGCAGCTCTTCAGCTGGACAAGCACCGTATAACAACATGGAAATAGAGAATGGTAAAGGATTTACTCATCATGCAGTGTGTAAAGACCATCCTGCAAGGCACAGTGCAAGGAGGTAGAAGAAGAGGGAGACCGAAAAAGAGGTGGGAGGACAACATTCGAGAATGGACTGGTTTAACACTGAGCAAAACAATTAGGGTTGCTGAGGACAGGGAAAGGTTAAACGATCATCTGAGAGGCCCCTACGACCTCCGAGTTACGGGATAGGATAGGATAGGATAGGAAAGGATTTACAACATGGGGTGATGGATGTTGTGTGTGGAGAGTATAGTTGATGAGGGGTTTGGCTCATTGCACTGTGTAGTTTGTGTGTATGTGCTGTGTAGTTTGTGTGTATGTGCTGTGTAGTTTGTGTGTATTTGCTGTGTTGTTTTTAAGGAAGGTGTGTATGTGCGTGTGCCTGAATGCTGAGGTGTTTTTGTGTTTATCCTTTGGGCCTGTGTTTGTGTATTTGTTGGTTTTATTTTAATTTAGCCTCAAAGGCAATCTTAGAGTCAATGCAAAAAATTCAGCATTGCCGTCTCCTGATTTCAGGGTGGCCGATTCGCCACAGCTCTTTACACCTTTGAGCAGACCCAGGATGGCGACCTGGATTTTCAGGAAGGCGACCTCATCAAGATTGTGGGTGAAGTGGGCGATGGCGAGTGGTTGAGGGGTTGCATCGACGGCAGAGAGGGAATCTTTCCCGCCTCCTTTGTACAACCACAGGTCGGAGGTCAAGTGTCAGAGGGACACGGAAAAGGAGAGGACCATTCATCCGTTGCCATTGGCAAAGCGCTGTTTGACTTCGTTGGAGAAACTGAAAGTGAACTTACTTTTAAGGTTAGCCGTTGTTTTTTTTTTTTGTTTGTTTTGTTTTGTTTTATTAAATTCTGTACGTGTTTCCTTCTTTGGTCTGTGTGTGCTCCTAATCATATGTGTGTGTGAGTGCATGGGGGAAGAGGATGGAAAGTGGGGGGGAGGGGAGGAGGGAGGAAGGTGGCTTTAATAATAATGATAATAATAATAATACATGGTTTTATATAGTGCAGACCAAAAAAAAAGGCGATTCATGGCACATTCTCATGCATTGTCACACATGCACGTTAAACTAAATTGCAGATGCATTCATTTTAGCTGGAGCCATGACTAATCTTTGTTTTGTTTGTGCCTATTTTTCAGTGTAGCTGGAGCCATGACTAATCTTTGTTTTGTTTGTGCCTATTTTTCAGTGTAGCTGGAGCCATGGCTAATGTTTGTTTTGTTTGTGCCTATTTTTCAGGAGGGGGATGAGATCATACTGGGAGAGCTGGTGTCAGGGTCACAATGGCGGTGGGGTGAAATGCATGGACACAAAGGAATGTTCCCTGCCGACTTTGTACAACAGCTTTGACCACCGTTCATCAACCTAGCTTTCAGTCTTGCAAGCTGCATCACCCATTTAGCACTTTGATTACAACAGACTTATGTGGTTTGCTTTGGGAGACCAGAAGTCTGTTTTAAACAGACATGCCTACTGTTATGGTACAGCTGTATTTATTATGGAAAATCAAATAATCCAAACATTCCAAAAATACAGATTCTATTCGCCTGTTCTCATCAGCAAATTTCCCCCCCAAAAAAAAACAACAACCGAAAGTTGCTGATTTTGCTGTCAATTGGAGCACAGACAGCACATTTCCCTACCGGTTTGCCAGGGAGTGGTTTTCCACTTCTGTGGAAGTTAATCCGAGTTAGTGTGCATGCTCATTCTAATTCAGAATGGATGCGCACATGCAAAGCGGCTTCTCCGAACTTTTAGATAGGCCTACTAGTAGTGAAGATGGCAGCTACCAAACGCAGAAACGGCATGTGTCTGTGAAAGAAGAGGAAGCGACAGAGAATGAACACCTCCAAAAGTGATGTAAAAAAACAAGTGAAGGATTCAAAAGTTTAAACAGGACTGCACACAAAAGAGGCCACGTCTTGTGGTGGGCAACAAAGGGGAAATCTTTTTGTGTTTGCACCACTTGTGAAGCTCTACTCATTGCCAAATCAATACCAGGAGACGTCTTTCGAAGGAGCTGAAAATAAGAGGATTATAGAGATCTGAAGAGTGCCTACTATAGGTCCTTTCAGAAACAACATTAAAGGTGGAATACATTTCAGCTTGTACATAGTGTAAATTATACAAGGTGGCCTATTCCAGATTTTTTTTTGGGGGGGAAAACACTTTTTGGGATAGGCATGTTTGGTGAAACCACAGTCAATAGTTGTCTTGCTTGAACAAATGGGATTGGATTTACATGACAGCATGTTGCATATAATCCCTACTATTGCTTTGGCGGTTTTAGAGGTGCTGCGGTCGAATGCTTTGCTATTTCATACATTCACTATTATTATTAATGATGATGACAACGACGGGGATAATTTCCAACGCTGTTGTTTGTTTTTTCTTTGGGGAAGCTTATGTCAATATGTAAAGTTAGAATTTATGAGCGTGTTGACTGAGCGATTGTTCATAAAATCAGCTTATGGCTACTTCCTGCAAACCTTCTGCATGTCAGCTTTTGAGGGCAGTAATAGCCCCTGTTGTGCTATATTCTTTTTTTTCTGTAAAATGATGTAGTTGAGTGTGTATTTTTGATAGTTGAGCAGAGTTGTTTATTTGAGTGTTTATGTTGGTAATGGGTTGGAGTAAACAACAGGAGAAAAAAGAAGAAAGTACTTCTTATGGGGCGTTAGGTATTGGTTTTCTCGTGCTTGGGTGAACAAACAGTTGGAAGAGAGCATTTTTTACTACCTATAAAAAAGATAAAGATGTTCCTGTAATCTTTCGGTCATTGGGGAGAAAGAGAGGCATTTAGAACCTCACTTTTCTATTGGCCAGTTTAGTGAGGGCAGTGCTTATCTTTTTTCCCTAGCTGCTTTAGCTTCCCTGGCTCTAAAGAGACTCAGGTACCCAGTCACAGCTAGGTAAGGGGATGGTTATGTGCTTGTGCCATTCTTTTCCTGTTGTTTGGTGGATTGCTTTCCAAGTATGGTCACATATCCAAATACTGAACCTACTTGACGTTGCATAACCAAACATTTCTAGAATGTGGTAATTTAAAATATCATAACAATAATACTTAAAGAAAGGAAGAACAAAATAATAATAAAAGGAAGGTTTACTGCTGTCCAATTCAGCCTACTGTAGGTGCATATGAAATGTCTTGGCAGTAAAAAAAAAATAAAGGTAAAGGTGGTCCCATAGCCTTGTGGCCGTAGGGGAGCGTGATGTTGGAGATCACACTTATCTTGGGCCAGCGTAATGAGGGTGATGCCCATCTCTCTCCCTCGCTGCTTTACCTTCCCAACCCTTAAGAGAGTAGGTACTCAATCACAGTTGAGTCAACTAGGGGCGTTGTTATTTGTCGCTTCACGTTTTGCGGTCACCCATCCAAGTGCTAACCGCACTGGACGGTGCTTAACTTGCGACACAGTAGCGAGTGCTCCAACCACTGCGCTATCCGACACCCCTTGGCAGTACACACACACGTACACCCATGGACATATGTAAGAAAGTCAGTAAAACAATAACAACGCGCAAAGGTTTGTAAAGAGACAATTCCAAGTAAAACAGCCAATGAAAGTGTGTGCGGCCATACAACTGTTCTACAGCACCATACTGTTCAATTGTGTCCATCACCACCTACACTACTTAATACTCAGGGAAGTGGGAATTACCTTTTGTCAGTCTACAATGCTACTTTTTTTTTAAAAAACAAAATGTTTTCCCTTCACAAACAAAAGTCAAATACTAATAAAATGTGGTATTTTGCACCCTCTTCTGTGACATGTTTATGTGGTGATGCCCTCTGCAAAGTTTTGTTGGATACATTTTTTTATACCCCTTAATGTGTGTTTTTTTAAATTTTAAAGTGTTGACCTCTTTTCAGCTGTTGTTTATGACAGGATTTAGAGTTCTTTTACCTGAAATACTCTTTTTGTATGCTTTGTACAGTTGTCAACAGTGGTAAAAAAAATGTGTGTGGTAAAAGAATATCCTTAGTTTTAAAAAAAAATCCTATCCTATCCTATCCTATCCTGTCTCATAACTCGAAAGTCGTTGGGGCACCACAGCAGTCTTACCTTGGAGTGTAGACTGATGGTCACACAAAAAAATGTTAATAATTTTACCAAAATGTAAATTGCTGTTTAAAGTTTTAAGGTGTAAGCCTTTTTTTGAGGGACTCCCTCAATATAGGCCGGGCTTAAAATGTGGGACAGCCTTCTTTTACCAGGCTGGTTGTCTATCCATGACAAAAGGTTTTATATGTCACTTCTCACTTGGCAGTCAAGTTTCAATCTGCTTTTGTATAGCTGTGCTTTGTATTGATGAGGACAGGGAAAGATGGAGTACACTGGTTAAACGATCTTCTGTGGTGACCCTACGACCTCCGAGTTACAGGATAGGATAGGATAGTATTGAGTGATCATTATGCATGTGCTGACATTGTATGTATCCACTCAATGGCTATCCCAGTTCAGTGCAATGTCTTCTCCTCTTTTCCATTGAAATGTGCACACTTTGCGTTGAATTCTCCACCAGCGTAACTAACAAATTGTACCGTACACGTTGCACCAAAATGCTTGTCATGTTTTGGCTGATTATGAGCTACTTGTTTCTAATACATTCTTCAAGAACATTGGAAGTGGTGATGATTGTAATAATTATGTTGGTGGTGATGATGAGTATGATCATGATGATATGATGGTTTTGATGATGATGATGGTGATGATTAGGATGGTGATGATGAGAGTTTTGTATACTTTTAATAACCATGGCATGGCTTTGCAAGCAAAGATTTTGTGAAGGACTAGCCCGGGGCAGGCTGACCAGGCTTGTTATGGATAGGCAAATCCTACTACAGCGGCTGACCAGAGAGACAGACAAACAGAGAGAGTATCCATTCTACTGGAGCATGCTCAGAATTGTGAAGGACTAGCCCGGGGCAGGCTGACCAGGCTTGTTATGGATAGGCAAATCCTACTACAGCGGCTGACCAGAGAGACAGACAAACAGAGAGAGTATCCATTCTACTGGAGCATGCTCAGAATTGTGAATTGTAGTATTTATCATTCCTGCAATGAGCAACTCTTTGCATTGTATAACACACTCCATTTCTGTTTGCGTTTCCATTGTGGTTGCGTTTCCATTGTGTGTGTTATTTTATTTTTATATTTAAGATGTTCTTTTATTGGTTTGGATGGGAGGGTTTTACAGCACAGTATGAAGAGTAGCATAGTAGATTGCTTCAATCTAACCTTCGCTACATTTCTTCCATTTAACCTTCACTACATTGCTTCCATCTAACCTTCGCTACATTACTTCCATTTAACCTTCACTACGTTGCTTCCATTTAACCTTCACTACATTGCTTCCATTTAACCTTCACTACATTACTTCCATCTAACCTTCACTACATTGCTTCCATTTAACCTTCACTACATTGCTTCCATCTAACCTTCACTACATTACTTCCATTTAACCTTCACTACGTTGCTTCCATTTAACCTTCACTACATTGCTTCCATTTAACCTTCACTACATTACTTCCATCTAACCTTCACTACATTGCTTCCATTTAACCTTCACTACATTGCTTCCATTCAACCTTCACTAGATTGCTTCCATCTAACCTTCACTACGTTTCTTCCATTTAACCTTCACTACATTGCTTCCATCTAACCTTCACTACGTTGCTTCCATTTAACCTTCGCTACATTGCTTCCATTTAACCTTCGCTACATTGCTTCCATCTAACCTTCACTAGATTGCTTCCATCTAACCTTCACTACATTGCTTCCATTTAACCTTCGCTACATTGCTTCCATTTAACCTTCGCTACATTGCTTCCATTTAACCTTCACTACATTACTTCCATTTAACCTTCACTACATTGCTTCCATTTAACCTTCACTACATTGCTTCCATTTAACCCTCACTACATTACTTCCATTTAACCTTCACTACATTGCTTCCATCTAACCTTCACTACATTACTTCCATCTAACCTTCACTACATTACTTCCATTTAACCTTCACTACATTGCTTCCATTTAACCTTCACTACATTGCTTCCATTTAACCCTCACTACATTACTTCCATTTAACCTTCACTACATTGCTTCCATTTAACCTTCACTACATTGCTTCCATCTAACCTTCACTACATTGCTTCCATTTAACCTTCACTACATTGCTTCCATTTAACCTTCACTACATTGCTTCCATTTAACCCTCACTACATTACTTCCATTAACCTTCACTACATTGCTTCCATCTAACCTTCACTACATTACTTCCATCTAACCTTCACTACATTACTTCCATTTAACCTTCACTACATTGCTTCCATTTAACCTTCACTACATTGCTTCCATTTAACCCTCACTACATTACTTCCATTTAACCTTCACTACATTGCTTCCATCTAACCTTCACTACATTACTTCCATCTAACCTTCACTACATTACTTCCATTTAACCTTCACTACATTGCTTCCATTTAACCTTCACTACATTGCTTCCATTTAACCCTCACTACATTACTTCCATTTAACCTTCACTACATTGCTTCCATTTAACCTTCACTACATTGCTTCCATCTAACCTTCACTACATTACTTCCATTTAACCTTCACTACATTGCTTCCATTTAACCTTCACTACATTGCTTCCATTTAACCTTCACTACATTGCTTCCATTTAACCTTCACTACATTGCTTCCATCTAACCCTCACTACATTGCTTCCATTTAACCTTCACTACATTGCTTCCATTTAACCTTCACTACATTGCTTCCATTTAACCTTCACTACACGTCGCTATTTTGCATCTTATTTATCCATCGTGTGTAGAAAACTACCCAGATCAGGCAAAGAAGATAATATTCCTATTAGTACGTCATGTGAAGAAAACTACCCATATCAGGCAAAGAAGATAATATTCCTATTAGTACGTCATGTGAAGAAAACTACCCATATCAGCCAAAGAAGATAATATTCCTATTAGTACGTCGTGTGTAGAAAACTACCCATATCAGGCAAAGAAGATAGTATTCCTATTAGTACGTCATGTGAAGAAAACTACCCATATCAGGCAAAGAAGATAATATTCCTATTAGTACGTCATGTGAAGAAAACTACCCATATCGGGCAAAGAAGATAATATTCCTATTAGTACGTCGTGTGTAGAAAACAACTACCCATATCAGACAAAGAAGATAATATTCCTATTAGTACATCATGTGAAGAAAACTACCCATATCGGGCAAAGAAGATAATATTCCTATTAGTACGTCGTGTGTAGAAAACAACTACCCATATCAGACAAAGAAGAGAATATTCCTATTAGTACGTCATGTGAAGAAAACTACACATACTGAAAACGCAAGGGGTCCAAAAAACCGTTCAGCAGTCTCTCTCTGTGTGGTGTATGTGAGAGAGAGAGATGTTGCCTGGTAGACTAAGCTCATGTATTCCATGTGTCATTTGTAGGGCATTGACGGTAGTTTGAGTGAAATATTGCAAAAAACAAGGAATGTACAGGTAAAAAATGGGACGCACTGTGAAGTTTTCTACTCACAACGTGTAGCCAAGGTTTATTTGCTTGAACTATGCTGAAATGTGTTTCAGTATTCTTGAATTCCATATATTTCGTCCAACAGGTATCTGCTTTTTAGAATTGTGTGACTGCATGTCATATTGAGCAGCATGAGTTACGTATAAAAAGGAAAAGCATTATTTTGAGGGTATTAAGTGGATTCAGCATAAATTTATACTTCAATTCGGTGTGGTGTGTGTGTGTGTGTGTGCTTTGACCTAATTTGAATTGATGGAATAGTGCTAATATATAACCCCTTTACTGATTCACATGTATAGCAATGTGACGTGAGTCTATGTACTCTCAACTTCTCTCCCCTATCCACACCATCCCCACCCCAAAAAAAAGATTTGTGAAAATCTGCGAGATGAGTCCTAAATGGTCCAAAAATGACATTGTTTAAAAAAGTGTCCCTCCAGCGACTGCTGTCCTTTTGTGCAAAAGTGTCAAGTACATTATCTTACAACCTATTTCAACTATCACAACCAAACTTAGCAGGATGATGTATATTCATGAGACTTTAAAAAAGGTAAGATTGTGTGTATCTATGCGACCTCGTAAATGATCAGTGAATGAATGACTTCACTTCACTTCAAGGTCGAGGCAACAATTAAATGTTAATCCCAAAAATAACAACATTTTCACATAATTTCACTTTTTTCCTAAGTTATTAATATTGAACTTATGATTGTTTGATGCATGATAGATATCAATGAGACACACACGCTTTGCAAATTTGGTCTACCTCACTGTAAGGTAAAGGTCACTGGAGCTGTCTAACGTCGGTTAGTGTAGGCACTTTGAAGAGACCTTGACCCTAAACTAGGAGAGATATAAGGTCCAAACTTGTTGTTTTTAGAGATGATGGATTGATCTTTCATTATGTTTTCCTTTTTTTGTGTTCATCTTCAAGATCATTTTAGGTGGGTTAGTGATTCCATTGTTGTTGGCTGGTTAGTGATTCCATTGTTATAGGCTAAGGTTAGTTCCTGGTATATGCAAAATAGTTGGTTGATTGTTGAGTCCCCAGGAGTAAAACCAGACTGTGGTGGTGTTAAAAGATTATTGTCTTTTATGAATGAGAAGACATGGACATGGACACAGCGCCCAAACACTTTACCAACACAACTTAAGAGAGATATTGGGCGATAGTTGGTAAAAACACCGGCTGTACATTTTTTGTGTACGGGCGTTACATGGACAATTTTCCAAATATCTGGAAACAATCCTTCTGATAGACAGCGGTTGAAAAGCTGACTTAGAGGATGTGAGATTATATCAGCAGATGTCGGTAATATTGTTATGGATTTTATTGGGGCCTACATCTTTACTTTTGTCCAGGTTTATTATCGCTTCAGCTGCCTCTTCTGGGGTTATTAGAACTTCAATCAGTTCATGATCTAGGTGGGAAAGTTCAAGAGTGTCATTATCAGGTGTTTCTAATATCGATTGCTGTATAAAGTGGTCATTGAATGCCTTGGCCTTTTCTTCATTTGTATCGACTGTTTTCCCATCAGTAGATATTGGCGGCATATCGTTAGAGATTCCTTTTTTTGTTTAGAAATGCCTTAACAAGTTTCCACCATTCCTTAGTTCCAAATTTTGAGGGGTCTGGTGCTTTTTGATCTAGTTCTTTGTGGTATTCTAATTTTCTGTTTGTAAACATTCATGTGACTTGATTTCTATACTGCTGATGCGTTTTCCAGTAATTCTCTGCGTTTAATCTTCATAATAATAATAATAATAATGTTCGTCATTTATAAGGCGCCTTAGCCTAAGGATCAAGGCGCGCAAGGGGTTGGGGGAATGGGAAGACAAGATAGACAAAACCGGACAAAAGATACATAATATACATATGTACAAAATACAGTTGAACAACTATGAAAAACACAAGCACGCACACCTGCTTACACTCTCTTGTAAATGATTAATTGAAATATTCCATAAAAAGGTATGTTTTTAACTGTGATTTAAAATAGGAAATGGAGGAAGAATGTCTAATGTTGTATGGAAGGGAATTCCAGAGTTGAGGACCAAAGACAGGTAGAGAGCGGTAACCATGCGATTGTCTCATGGACTGTTGATATAATAATGGATGCTATTGCTGCCTAAAAATAATGTCCTTTGATGTAATACAGATGGCAGTATTATTTCCTGTTTTAAATCATTTTGGCTTCGTAATAATAAAACCCCTGTGCAATACTTTTGTGTATAATTGTATAATAACAGTGCGGTAGGTTCAATCTTAGTTTGTATAGTGCAGTACTCTTGTATAGTGCAGCACTCGCTAAGGACATTTTGGGAGTATACCGCTGATTTTATTACTTCCAAACAATTTATTTATAGTGGTGCTGGACACCGCTTTGAATACATGTGGATGTGGATTGTAGCCTCAATATCAATTGTCACACATGCAGGCAACAATTAGGGTATATGTGTATTAGGGTGATCTTGCAAACAAGTCTTTTTTTATTTTTTAACATATAACAAAATTTTCCTCTTTCATGTTGGGGATTGAATTATGGTTAGTTCCAATGCATTTACTTCTGATTGTGAATTTAGAAAACAACAACAGAGAAGCCAACATTTTGTTTTTGTGTTGGTTCTTCCTAATGAGGTGTAATAAGGACAGAGACTGTTCAGCGCACCAAGGGTTTTCTGTGGGTACTCGGGTTTCCTCTCCCCACCCCTCCCCTTCAGTAAAGAAATTGGAATCAGTCAATCTAATTTTCAAAAAATTAAAATTGATTTCTCCTCCGCCTGCTGTAAATGCGATTTCTTTAGATTGCTGTGTTTTGAGTTCAGTTGAAGAAAATGCCTGTGATAGCATCCTCTATTATTATTATTGTTATTATTATTGTTAATATTATTATTATACAGTGTTGTTATTATTATTGTTATTATTATTATCCAGTGTTGCGATTATTATTATTTTTATTATTATTATCCAGAGTTGTTATTATTATTATTATTATTATTATTATTATCCCATATTAAAATTATTATAACATGCTATTATTATTATTATTGCATGTTATTATTATCCAATGTTGTTGTTATTATTATTATTATTATTATTATTATTATTATTATTATTATTATTATTCAGTTTCATTGCATTTGGTGTAGATGTACATTGTATAAAACGCAAAGGAAAAACGTATACTTCGGCAAAACACTTTGACCGCTTTATCATTATGATGATTATTATTATAGCGGACCTTATTGATATGGGAATGTACCGTACTAAGCCTAGATTGTGCGTTATGATGATGATGATTATTATTATAGTGGACCTTATTGATATGGGAATGTACCATACTAAGCCTAGATTGTGCTTTATCAAAGGTCAGATCGATGCTGTTGCTAACACGAAAAGGGTAAATGTGTTCCCTGTAGCCTTTCAGTTGTTGGGCCATGGGAGAAAGGTGTTTGGTACCTCCCTTTACTGTAGGCCAGTTTAATAAGGGCAGCACCCATCTCTTGTCCACCGCTGCTTTGTCTTTCCTAATTCTGGATAGGTCCAGGTACCTATTCACAGCTTTCACCATTTTTATTTTATTTATTTATTTTTTGTTTGTTTGTTATTTCCTTGCTTGACTTTGCTAAATCAGTGTGTGAAGTCCTGTTGTAAGTGCTTGAATGTGGCATTTACTGTATGGTTGTGTGCGAGTGTAAATCTATATTTTCAGGCTTCATTGCCTGGGCTATGTGTACACTATGTAGGTTGTACTTGGGCCGTGGAGGCTTAGTTCCTCTTTCGTCACTGAAGTGCAGTTTTTTTTTTTTTTTACAGTTTAGCATTGCCCTCTCATCATGCCTACGCATAACAGGTTGCCATAGTTTTTTTTTTTGTTTTTTTTTTTAATTTTTCAGGTTGGTTGTTATTTATTGTCTAAGATACCATTCTTGTAAAAAGACAACAACAAAAAAAAGAAGTCATTGAATTGAGTCGCACAACAGAGAGAGAAAACAAATCTTCTGGGTGTGGCATAGATGATCTCATCATGGTCTCATCATGGTCTCATCATAGTCTCATCATAGTCTCCTCGGAAGAGTCCGCTGGACCTAAAGCAACAATAAATCAATCAATCAATCATAGTCTGATAATCTCATCATAGTTTCATGGTCCCATCATAGTCTCAGCATGGTAGTCTCATAATCTCATCATAGTGTCATGGTCCCATCATAGTCTCAGCATGGTCCCCCCAATATAAATAGTATTCCCACTTTCTGGAAATTTAGTGCTTTAAATTCCCACTGTCGCTGTCTTTCTCCTTTGTACTTTCTCATTCTTACTCTGTTCTATCAATCTACTATACTACTTCTTCGCTAGACCTACCTTTTTTCTTGAAAACTCTTCCAGGACAAAACTCCTCATGTTTGCTGGATCAGCTTGGGAATATTGGACGCTTTCTGCCAAATGGTCACTGGAGCTTCCTATGATGTTATTATTTGGCAATGTAGGCATTTTATATGTATGTGTTTTGTTGATATTTTATAATGATGTTTGTATTCTATTTTGTTTTTGTAAACTGGGGTTCGATAAATTAGAGCAAAGCCTCAGCGTCCCCTGCGTGGGATGTTTTTATTGTAAAGTGACTGGCTGGTGGAGTGCCTTCAGTGTTACCACTATGGTTGTTTCGGCAGGTCTTTTATGCGGATCAGGGGCGAGTCCTCTTTCATCGAAGTTGTGGTCTTAATTTTGTGGTCCTGATTCGGCTCTTTGCAATTCGCTGGACCCTGTAAGCAATGAATAACTAACTAACTCACTAATTGTGGTCTCATCATGGTCTTATAGTCTCCTCATAGTCTCCTCATGGTCTCATCATAGTGGTGCAAGAGATAGGGGCTTGTTTGTTGTACATGTGTCGACGTTTGCAGGTATGAATGAACAATGAACATTTATTATGAATGAACAATGAACATTTATTATGAACAATGAACATTTAATTAAGAATGAACAATGAACATTTATTATGAATGAACAATGAACATTTATTATGAACGAACAATGAACATTTATTAAGCTGATAAACATTTCCACACACAAAAGGCATGATCACAGAGCTAGGGGACATTTGTTTAAAACCCAAAGTGGAACACTTAAGACAAACAGAGTTAAGATTACACATCAAGTACTGCACTGAGTGAACAAGTCGAGAAATAAATCTTGATGTCATAAAAATACAGTGACAAATTTGCATTCATAAATATTGCATGTTCTTCACAAATGTATTAATTAAAATTAATGATTAATTATTGCATAATATATATTATATTATCAATAAAATATTATTATTACAGCTGATTTGTGACTTTTGTTGGGTTTCATTTTGTTTTGTTTTGTATTATGCATCCACATATAATTATGCAAGAAAAACATGCAGTACCAATGTATGTTGTTACAACTGAAATGTATATATAAATTTTAATAATAATTTATTTTATAAGAACAGAACCAAATGTACAGCTTGCTTCCAAGTGTTAGCACGCACGCACACACAGTGTGTTACAATTGAGACGCGCACGATAGTTCAGATCATTTTATTTTGCAAAGCATGCAATAATAGTGTGTATTTACATTTGATTTGATTCTGCACTGTTGCTAGAAGAAGCTTTGTATAATGTTGATAATTTTCGTTGAGAATTTCATGAAATTATTTTTCTTATCGATCAAAGTTTCCAGATCTATCCGGCGATAGCTTGTAAACTGAGGAATGTTGTAAATTTTACTGGATTGCAGAGCGACTATATAAGTAATGCACTGTCTACTTGTAAAAAGTGATTTTCAGAAAGCGATCTTGTATGCAGTTGTTGGCGTTTGCTGAATTAAGCCCCCGTTGGGGTGCTGGGGGTTTCAGTATAAATAGTATCCCCACTTTCTGGAAATTTAGTGCTTTAAATTCCTACTGTCGCTGTCTTTCTCATTTGCTCTTTCTCATTCCTGCTCTGTTCTATCAATCTGTTATACTATCGTCTTCTTCGCTAGACCAGTCTCCTACCTTTTTTCTTGAAAACTCTTCCGGGACAAGACTCCTTGTTTGTGTATGAGGTCTGTTGGATCAGCTTGGGAATATTGGACGCCTTCTGCCAGGTGGTCACTAGGGCTTCCTATGATGTTATTATTTAGCAATGTAGGCATTTTATATGTATGTGTTTTGTTGATAATTTATAATGATGTTTGTATTCTATTTTGTTTTTGTAAACGGGGGGTTCGATAAGTTGGGGTGAAGCCTCAGCCGTCCCCTGCGTGGGATGTCTTTATTGTAAAGTGACTGGCTGGTGGAGAGCTTTCGGTTTTACCACTAGGGTTGTTTCAGCAGATCTTTTATGCGGATCGGGGGTTGTCCGGTCCTGATTTGGCTCGGAAGAGTCCGCTGGACCTAAAGCAATAATAATGTAATGTAATGTAATGCTGAATTAAGTTGGAAAACTTTATACAACGACTCTTGCTTCGTTAGTGAGTGAACAGGCTGTAGATTGCTCTCCTTTGTCTGTCTAATAAAATAATAATAATAATAATAATAATAATAATGGATGCTATATCCGCGTCTTTCCCCAAATCAACCAGGCTCAAAGCGCGGCGATCTGTACCAACATACACGCTCACCTGTGTCATCAACCCTCACACACACACACAACAATACACATCCATCACTCGAATAGGTGGGGTAAAGGCAGGAAGATCGCTATTGGAAGATCAAAGTATTAATTTGCATTTTAATGCCACCATTTCATTTTGTTTTTTCTGGGCAGTTATTTTCATGTTAAATGTTGCGAGTTCCATGAGGAGCATGTGAGTCATATGGGCTTTGCCCTTTTAGTATATGTATGTGTTTTGTTAATGTTTTTTTAATGATGTTTTTATTCTATTTTGTTTGTTTGTTTGTGTAAACGGGGGTTCGATAAATTAGAGTACAGCCTCAGCATCCCATGGATGGGATACCTTTATTGCCAAGTGACTGGCTGGTAGGTACGTACCTTCAGTGTTCATTAGGGTCGTTTCAGCAGATATTTAATACGGATTGGGTGTGAGTCCTCTTTCAAACAAGTTGTAAGCTCTTTGCAGTCCGCTGGGCCCTATAAACAATGACTAACTAACTATGATGATGATTGCTATCCTTTGTCCATAATAATGATGATTGCTATCCTTTGTCTGTCCATAATAATGATTGCTTTCCTGTATGATTTCTGTTTTTTGTCTGTCCATAATGATGATTGCTGTTATTTGTCCATAATTATTGCTGTTGTCTGTCCATAATGACGATTGCTGTTCTTTGTCTTATAATGATTGCTGTTCTTCGTCTGTCCATTACCCCCGTTGGGGTGCCGGGGGTTTCAGTATAAATAGTATTCCCACTTTCTGGAAATTTAGTGCTTTAAATTCCCACTGTCGCTGTCTTTCTCATTCCTGCTCTGTTCTATCAATTTACTATACTATCTTCTTCTTTGCTAGACCAGTCACCTACCTTTATTCTTGAAAACTCTTCCGGGAAAAGACTCCTTATTTGTGTATGAGGTCTGTTGGATCAGCTTGGGAATATTGGACGCTTTCTGCCAGGTGGTCACTAGGGCTTCCTATGATGTTATTATTTAGCAATGTAGACATTTTATATGTATGTATTTTCTTGATAATTTATAATGATGTTTGTATTCTATTTTGTTTTTGTAAACGGGGGTTCGATAAATTAGAGTACAGCCTCAGCGTCCCCTGCGTGGGATGTCTTTATTGTAAAGTGACTGGCTGGTGGAGAGCTTTCAGTTTTACCACTAGGGTTGTTTCAGCAGATCTTTGATGCGGATCAGGGGTTGTCCGGTCCTGATTTGGCTCGGAAGAGTCCGCTGGACCTAAAGCAATAATCATGTAATGTAATGTCTGTCCATAATGAAGATTGCTATCTTTTGTCCATACCCCTTGGGGTCATGAGCAATCTTGCCACTGTAGATTGTTCTAACCTAAAAAGGGAAAAGTGAAAGCCCCAGTTGAAAACCTGTCTTGCCTTTGTAGGCATGACTGATTCACTGCGGCAACAGTACCCCCGTTGGGAGTGCCGGGGGTTTCAGTATAAATAGTATCCCCACTTTCTGGAAATTTAGTGCTTTAAATTCCCACTGTCGCTATCTTCCTCATTTGCTCTTTCCCATTCCTGATCTGTCCTATCACTCTGCTATACTATCTTCTTCTTCGCTAGATCAATGACCTACCTTTTTTCTTGAAAACTCTTTCAGGAAAAGACTCCTTATTTGTGTATGAGGTCTGTTGGATCAGCTTGGGAATATTGGACGCTTTCTGCCAGGTGGTCACTAGGGCTTCCTATGATGTTATTATTTAGCAATGTAGGCATTTTATATGTATGTGTTTTGTTGATAATTTATAATGATGTTTGTATTCTATTTTGTTTTTGTAACCGGGGGTTTGAGTAGTTGGGGTAAAGCCTCAGCCGTCCCCTGCATGGGATGTCTATTGTAAAGTGAGTGGTTGGTGGAGAGCTTTCAGTTTTCCCATTAGGGTTGTTTCAGCAGATCTTTGATGCGGATCAGGGGTTGTCCGGTCCTGATTTGGCTCGGAAGAGTCTGCTGGACCTAAAGCAATAATCATGTAATGTAATGTAATGTCTGTCCATAATGAAGATTGCTATCCTTTGTCCATAGTAATGGTGTACAATTGTAAGGCGCAGCATCCTCCCAGCTAGTATTGTGCTGAGGACTCACAGGGGAGGGTTGGGAGGGAAAACTGGCTGTGGAAAGGTTTCAGGGTTTTGTTGCACAGATGAGCTATCATACAATTTCGGTGAAGTCTCGCTTTTCCTTTAAAGACCTTCGGCATAAGGTCCTTTTCTGTGTTTGCGCCTTTGATGTGGAACTCTCCCTTCTTTGTCAGCATTCAGCAGACCACATTATGCTTGGACACATTAACAATCTCAAGATGCATTTTGTTAGAACATATCTTTAAGTAGATATGCCCCCTCCTCCCCTTCCGTTTGTTCTGTACTACGGACATTTAAATGTATAGCGTTTGGTTTAACTTGTTTATTTTTATTTTAAATGTATTATTTTGTGTGCAGTGTTTTGCTTTATGTATTTTAATTAGAATACCTGATTAGTATAATTTTAATAAATTTACTTAATTTTGTTTTTAAATGTACATTTGTTAAGTTAGATCTTGTATTAGTCTGCACCTTGAGCAGATCCTGAGCTGGAAACACACCGAAATAAAATAACCACTTCTTACAAGCTTAGAGTCTACATATCATGTTTGATAAAAGTGTTTTCAATAAAATTAATAATAAGGTTATTTGTGATAGAGTACATATGCCCCAGGAGCACAATGTATGGTTTGTGTGCTGTACAAGTCGAATTATTATTGTTATTATTATTATTCTTCCCGCCTCAATCAGTTGACCAGTTGTGTGATTGTATCATTATATCATTGTAATTGCAAATAAAAATATCGCATGTATCAGTTTCCTTGCCTGTTTCTTGGTAAGATCTGTTGATGTCGGCAAGCACTGGAGTTGTTGAAAATGTATTATTTTATTCTGCCAGTTCTCCATGATCATGCCGCCCGTGGGCGTGCCGGGAGTTTCTGTATAAATGGTATCCCCACTTTCTGGAAATTCAGTGCTTTAAATTCCAACTGTTGCTGTCTTTCTCATTTGTTCTTTCTCATTCCTACTCTGTTCTTTCAATCTACTATACTATCTTCTTCTTCGCTAGACCATGCAGTCACCTACGTACCTTTTTCCGAGACAAAACTCCTCATTTGTGTGTGAGATCTGTTGTATCAGCTTGCGAATATTGGACGCTTTCTGCCAAATAGTCACTAGGGCTTCCTATGATATTATTATTTAGCAATGTAAGCATTTTGTTGATATTTTATAATGTTTGTATTCTATTTTGTTTTTGTCAAGGGGGTTCGATATAGAGTATAGCCTCAGCATCCTCTGAATGAGATGCCTTTACTGTAAAGTTAGTTATTCATTGCTTACAGGGTCCAGCGAACTGCAAAGAGCCGAATCAGGACCACAAAATCAAGACCACAACTTTGCTGAAAGAGGACTCACCCCTGATCCGCATAAAAGATCTGCCGAAACAACCCTAATGGTAACACTGAAGGCACTCCACCAGCCGGTCACTTTACAATAAAGACATCCCACGCAGGGGACGCTGAGGCTATACTTTTATCAAACCCCTGTTTACAAAAACAAAATAGAATATAAACATCATTATAAAATATCATACATATAAAATGCCTACATTGCTAAATAATAACATCATAGGAAGCCCCAGTGACCATTTGGCAGAAAAGCATCCAATATTCCCAAGCTGATCCAACAGACCTCACACACAAATGAGGAGTTTTGTCCTGGAAGAGTTTTCAAGAAAAAGGTAGGTGACTGGTCTAGCGAAGAAGAAGAAGATAGTATAGTAGATTGATAGAACAGATTAGGAATGAGAAAGAACAAAGAAGAAACTAGAAAGACAGTGACAGTGGGAATTTAAAACACTAAATTTCCAAAAAGTGGGGATACTATTTTCTGAAACCCCCAGCACCCCCACGGTGGAGTTATTGTAAAGTGACTGCCTGGTTCTGAGAAAGGCACACACACACACACACACACACACACAAACACACACACACCCACACACAAACACACAACAAATCAAATACCCACAACTCTGGGAGCACAAACTGCATAATTGACAGAAAAGCATAACATAACACTTAATAAATCATTTATTTATGACGGTGGTTTGTGCATTCAACCAAAAAACCCAGTACATAGCTGGGCTATGGTCTGTTACATGCATCACAAAACTAAATAACCATGCACATAGTCCACTAACAAACTAGGCATGATCAAAACTCCTGTCTACTACACATGTACAAAACTCCTGTCTACTACACATGTACAAAACTCCTGTCTACTACACATGTACAAAACTCCTGTCTACTACACATGTACAAAACTCCTGTCTACTACAAACTCTGTTGTCTTATTGTTTGACACGGCATGCTGTCCACATTTTATTCACGGCCTTCCAGTCTCTTTCTGAACATCAAATTGAAACGCTGGGCTTTAAAGACTTTCCTTATAGTAAAAATACAAGTAGTAGGGGCTATCCCTTTTTTGGGGGATAAGCTTTGAAATAGCGTTGAAGGCTTGCATTTGTGCATTGCCAAATGCTTCTTTAAGGGCCTTCCTGACCTGGATATGTTTTATCATGTTTCGTGGCAGGCAAAGAGACTTGCTCATCGCAGATCCCCATGTGACCACATTTGAGCTTGTTTTGACCTTCGCGCGCAATCCTTTGCCTCCATAGGATAATTCCAATTTTATTTTTGCGTGCTGCCGAAAGGTGTGTCCGCTATGACCCAACAGAATGCTGAAATGCATAGCGGCGTGAATATGCACCCAAAATATTCCTTCTCTCAATCCATGTTCGCAGAATCACTTCTATCTCAACTTCTTGCAACAGAACAACTGTTGCGGCAGCTAACTTGCGTTCTCGACGGAAGCCATTTTGTTGCTATGCAGCCTTCCCATAGGGTTTTGCGAGTTGCAAAGGTCAAGACCACACTGCAGGCAATGCTTTGCTGCGTCTAAACACAACAGACAAGCAAAGCATTGCCTGCAGCGAACCATTGTTGATGTCTGAAAGGCCACAATGCAATACTGGAGTCTTTGGTCTGCTGTGTGGGGTACCTCACACCATGTCATAGCAGAGATAACAATCCCATTCACCTCACACCATGTCACAGTATAGATAACAGTCCCATTCAATGTCTGTGTGTAAAGCCCACAACCTCATTTCAAGCAAATCTTGACAACAGCTCAAAATCCTCCCCACACATCATCATCAGAACCGTGGACACTGCAACACAGTTAAACACACATCATCATCAGAACCGTGGCACTGCAACACAGTTAAACACAATTTAAGTCCATGATTTCAGGCTCTCCAAATCCTGCGTCAATCTTTATTATAATGTTGGAGTCCATCTTTATCCAACCTGACGTCTACTTTGCATTGGGAACCATCTTATGCCACAAAGACGGGCTTGAGGCAAGGTGGACGAAAGGTTAAGCGTCTCTATGTTGCTTTTTGTTATTTTGTCAAGCCGTTTTCTTTAGTTTGGACTCTGAAACTATGCACCCAAAAGGATGTTCACTCTAGCACTACTTCCAAACAACATTCTGATTAAAAACGAACCTAAACCTCTATTATCACAACAATTATATCATATTCTGCAGGGCTAGAAAACACGAAATATTGGAAATAACTACAACAGTGACTGCTGAACTAAAGAAGGCTTTACTATCAATATGCCTAAAACAAAACGCTGCAAGGGTTTGAGTGGTGGTGTATGTGTGTGTGTGTGTGTGTGTGTGCGTGTTGTGTGTGTGTGAGTAAATATGAAGACCTAACGCACAATCCTACAATTAATTACCTTTTGTCATCCGCTGCATCCACAATGGAGACCTCCTCTGACTGGGTAGGGGTGTCTGCTCTCTGAAAACAAGTAATACCACTGACCATTAGCGCCACAGATCATGGAGGGCAGTCTCCTGTTTTTTGTTCTGGCTACAGACCACCACCACTTTGATGGTCAACATTTCTTAAGACAACATTCTTATATAGCACTCCGTGTTCCCCATTACGCACATTTGTGCCTCAATTACCCACATTTGTGCCTCAATTACACACACACACACACACAAATAAAAATGACACATAAAAGTTTGTATGTGTGCGTCCCGTGAACGTACAAATTTTCCCCAACTTGTAACAAAATGAGTGGCCAACTAATTCACGGCAAATCCCCTAACGAAGACTTCCACACACTCAATTCCTATGTGAGCAGCACTGTTCAGTGGCTCTGCATTTCGCATGCTGCGGGCTATTTATAGCTTGCATGCACCCCCCCCTTCCAGTGAAAGGACGTATCGGCGAAGCTATTTATAGCTAGCCTGGCTGACCTAACCTCAAAATGTGAAAAGCTTTGGTTGAGCCGCTGTGCACAGCAAACGATTCAATGTTGAGTCGACAGTTGTCGTCCTTTAAAATCGCATGCACATGTGTTTTATACTTCCTCTATTGAAGCAATGAATCTTGTTGCTGCTCACCAAAATTGGGGACTCTCAAAATTTGTCAAAGGACTGTTAAATTAAGATGACTGAGAGTCCCAAGGACTCTTGATTTATTTTGGGGGGATGGAACGCTGGCACTTCTCCAGCTGTAGAGCTGCTCAAGGCAATGGTCCATACAGGGTCTAACTCAAGGCACTGGTCCATACAGGGTCTAACTCAAGGCACTGGTCCATACAGGGTCTAACTCAAGGCACTGGTCCATACAGGGTCTAACTCAAGGCAGTGGTCCATACAGGGTCTAACTCAAGGCACTGGTCCATACAGGGTCTAACTCAAGGCAGTGGACCATACAGGGTCTAACTCAAGGCAGTGGCCCATACAGGGTCTAACTCAAGGCAGTGGACCATACAGGGTCTAACTCAAGGCAGTGGTCCATACAGGGTCTAACTCAAGGCAGTGGTCCATACAGGGTCTAACTCAAGGCAGTGGTCCATACAGGGTCTAACTCAAGGCAGTGGTCCATACAGGGTCTAACTCAAGGCAGTGGTCCATACAGGGTCTAACTCAAGGCACTGGTCCATACAGGGTCTAACTCAAGCCAGTGGTCCATACAGGGTCTAACTCAAGGCACTGGTCCATACAGGGTCTAACTCAAGGCAGTGGACCATACAGGGTCTAACTCAAGGCAGTGGACCATACAGGGTCTAACTCAAGGCAGTGGACCATACAGGGTCTAACTCAAGGCACCCACTTGCTGTCGTAGGCACACCGTCTGGCGCCCCAGACCCCTCAGCACAATCCTGGGTGACCAGGGTGGGGGAGAAAGGACCTAGTGTTTGCTGAGTGTATTTATGTCGCTGGCACTCGCCTGTCTAGGACATGAGTGTCAGGATCTTTAAAGACCCTGCCAATGGAATGCATGCATACACAGAGTAGATCTTGGTTTTATACTCTCATTCAAAGGAGTAGGAGGCGCTTTCCGTGCATCAGAGCCATGTTAAAAATTGTAATAATAATAACTAACATGCGTTTAACCTCAGTGTAAATCCACACAAGTGTGCACGTGCACACCATGACACATGCATACAATGACACATGCATACAATGACACATGCGTACAATGACACATGCGTACAATGACACATGCATACAATGACACATGCATACAATGACACATGCATACAATGACACATGCATACAATGACACATGCATACAATGACACATGCATACAATGACACATGCATACAATGACACATGCATACAATGACACATGCATACAATGACACATGCATACAATGACACATGCATACAATGACACATGCTCAAAGCAGGCGTGAGAGACACAAACCAGTGTGTACGTACCTTGACAGCAGCCGGCTTGGCAGCTTGTGTCTCGGCGCCCTGGTTCTCCTGTTTCATGGCCTGCACTCTGGCCATGTACTGCAGCATTACAGGGTCGATGCCAGCCGTTTCTCCTTCCCCTGCACCATCTGCCTCGTCACCTCCACCCTGTTACAGACAGCAATATTGACTTCAGTGTGACAAAGCAACCCTGTTAGGTTTTGCAGTACTTGGTCAAACATCATTCATTCCACCCTGTTACAGACAGCAATATTGCCTTCAGTGTGACAAAGCAACGCTGTTAGACAGGCTTGCAGCACTTGGTCAAACATCATTCATTCCACCCTGTTACAGACAGCAATATTGCCTTCAGTGTGACAAAGCAACGCTGTTAGACAGGCTTGCAGCACTTGGTCAAACATCATTCATTCCACCCGCAGTACCGTTTCCTCTTCGTCCATTCCGTCTTCATCATCCTCTACCTAGCTGTACTTTCTTGCAACGAACATCTGTCACTGCTTCCTTGGACAACCCAGACATTAGGGCCAAATGGCCGTCTGTATCTAAGGCACACATCCACAAATGCCAACCATAGGCAGCAGAGAAGGAGAGATGGATCTTTGTATCATTCCCTCACTCCACGGTGGACAGCATCTGCTAAGGGTTTTGTCCAAGATGCTATCAAATACACTCCAGTCTCATCTCTGTAGTGTAGAGGCAGCTAAGACTTGTGTCCTACACACACTGTGGGTCTCCCACGCATTACATCTACATTGACATTGTGTGAAAATGTGATAGCTATTGAGTGTATTTCAAAAGGCCATAAGGTTAACATTAGGCAACCCTAGGGCATAATCGCCTCAGATCTTGGATAGAGAAGACCAACACAATCATCACATCTTGGAGCAAGGTCCTGTTTTGGTCTGCACCTTGAGCAGCTAACTGAGCTGGTAAGAGTGCTACAACATTTCATTTTACGTTTGGTTAAGGACACAGCTCACTGAGCTGGTAAAAGCGCTACAACCACATTTCATTTTACGTTTGGTTAAGGACACAGCTCACTGAGCTGATAAGAGCTCTACAACAACATTTCATTTTACGTTTGGTTAAGGACACAGCTCACTGAGCTGGTAAAAGCGCTACAACAACATTTCATTTTAAATTTGGTTAAGGACACAACTCACTGAGCTGGTAAAAGCGCTACAACAAGATTTCATTTTACGTTTGGTTAAGGACACAGCTCACTGAGCAATGGGGTTGACAACACTCAAAGAGATACAGCACATGCCTCTTCCTTGTTTCCTTCCTCCTTTCTCCTCTCTTCCTCCTCTTGCTGCTTCCTCTCTTCCTGCTGCCTCTGTTGTTCTTCCCTCCTCTCTGCCTCTCTGTCAGCTTTGGCTAGAGGGATCAATCATTCAATCAAACTAGAACAGTTAAGTTCTTTTAATTCAAAGTCTATTAATTTTTGTCAATGATGTTAGACATACACTCAATAAAACACAACAAAAGTATGCTTCTGTTGCTCAATACATTCATTCCAATGAGGAGTTTGTTGTTGCAGTCCATATTTGGCTTTGATTGAAACTGAAATACACACCTGTATGCACCAATACTAAGCAAACTAAATCCACTCAAAGTTCAACAAAACTTTTTTTTTTTAAATCACAAAGTTTACTATCATAAAAAACAAACATATGCCCCCCAAGAATGAACATGAAATAGCACCACAAAGATCTTTTTTCTTTGAGTCTGAATTTATAAATATGAAATTATTATTATTATTATTATTATTATTATTATTATTATTATTATTATTATTATTATTATTATCATCACCATCATTCACCACTGTCACTACGCCAGTTACCATCCAATGAAACCACCGGTTGTTTCCAGGCATCATCCAATGAAACCACCGGTTGTTTCCAGGCATCATCCAGAGATACCAACGGTTTAGCAGTGATTTCTTCAGCCTGCCTCCATGAGATGTCAAGAGAGATTGGGGGCAGAGAGGCCGGCGCCCTCTCAGCTTGAGACTTTGCTGCCACTGGGTCCAACCCACTCGTCCTGCGTTTCTCTTGTGGCTGAGAGGCAGGGGGGCTGGATGTCTCTGATTCAGCGACCACCAGCATGCTGGGTGATCCAGGTCGCGCTTCTAGGTCATCCACAGTGATAGGTCGTGACTTGACGTGCCTGGTCTCCAAGGCACTAGGATGACGAAGAAAATGAGGGAAAATAATAATCCAGATTGAATATTTTTTACCGCAAAAACGGGCCAATGAAAACTTGCTTCTATCTGGCCAATGATGTAACATGCCTCTATCAGGCCAATGAAAACATGCCTCTATCAGGCCAATGATGTAACATGTCTCTATCAGGCCAATGATGTAACATGCCTCTATCTGTGAAACACAATGGAACACTAGAGTGAGAACAACACAAAACACAAAGCAAAGTGAAATCATTGTAGAGTTGGGGAAGGGGTACAGGGGATGGAGATGGGGGAAGACAATAGCTCCATCCATTATTATTTTATACACAGGTCATCAGGACCATGGCACTGGCAGCACACTATCGCCAGTTGCTTAATGGGTTGTTTTGTATAATATCACAACTGGCAATAGACGTTACATTAAATATTTAAATTCATAAATTACCCTAATTTTACTCGGAATCAAATCCACAATGAAAACCTAAGCCTGACTTACTCCCTTCCATCGCCATCGTCAGACACGTTGGAGAGGTCAAAGTTCAACTGTCGGCCCGTTTGAGGCTTGTCTCGACCCCCACTCAGTTGTGAGAAACTGTCTGCAACACATCAATCAGGCACGGACACTGTTAATACCATATTAGCACTCAGTTGAGAGAAACTGTCTGCAACGCATCAATCAGGCACGGACACTGTTAATACCATATTAGCACTCAGTTGTGAGAAACTGTCTCCATCTCGGTAAACTAAACTGCGCATCTTTTAATCAGAAGAAGAAAAAAAAAAAACTCAACCGTATTTTTAGCGAGCTGACCAGACAACCGTATCCCAAGCTAAATTGCGTACGAAAATGGCAAACGAACGTACGGTAGGCAAGTCCTCAGTGGTGGGGGGGGGTGGGGGGTGGGGGGGGTGGGGGGGGTGGGGGGTGGGGGGTGGGGGGGTGGGGGGTGGGGGGGGGGGGGCTGAGTAAAAACACCAAGAACACCTTGGCAGTTTGGGCATGTGGACTCCAAACTGTAGGTCTACACAGACCATTAACATCCCAATTAGCAATACTACTGCGGTTATGATAACAGATACATACATACCACACCAATCCTGCATCACAACTAATTCACAGGGACATTTCAACTGCAATGAGTAAATAAACAAATAAAGAAGACAGGCCTCACCGTCATGCAAGCTGGCAGCTGGTGGATGTTTGTAAGGCGTGGAAGACAGCGGGTCTTGGTGAGGGATAGGGCTGTGCGGGGGTGACTCCATGTGGCGCCTTCCTGAACCTTACCCACAAATAAATAATAAACAACATTACTCAAGACCTAGGTACCCTCACACCCACCCACACACGCCCCCAACATGGAGACCAAGCGTTGACAACAGTTTGAACAGCTTGTAAATCAGCATATGCTGCCTTGCGTCAGATCAGCTCCATTCACTGCTACTTAACCCTTCAAGCAACCATCACCTTAGTCTGTGCTTTAGTCTTGTCTAGGCTAGACTATTGTAATGCCCTACTGGCTTCCTGCCTGAGTCATCTCAAAGACAAACTTCAAAAAGTCCAGACTTGTGCTTCTAGGCTAGTCTTCAGGGCAAAAAAACGCGATCACATCACTCCACTACTCCGTAAGCTTCATTGGCTACCCATAGAGGCCCGCATTAAATACAAACTGTCCGTACTGTGCCACAATTTCTTCTCTGGAACCTGCCCTTCATACCTGTCAGATCTGCTGTCTGTCTATGTACCTTCTCGCACTCTTCGCTCTTCTTCTGACTCTCGCACACTCTGCATTCAAAAAAACCAACACCAAAATGTATGGAGAACGGGAATTCACCTATTGTGCACCCAGACAATGGAACACTCTTCCAGCCAACATCAGACACAAGCAGACCACACCCTCATTCAAGCAAGCTCTAAAATCTCACCTCTTCAAACTCTACTATCCTGACTAAATCCTTCATTCTATAGACCCTAGCCGCAGGTCATATTTGGTCAGCTACTGGCTATGCTTGTGGATTTGCAGTGATTGTGATGACTTGTTTGCAGAAAGTTAGCTTTATGTATTTTTTTGATTTTGTGTGTGGGATTTTTTTTTCTCATTGTATAATTTCTAATGCAATATTGTAAGCTGTTTTATGTTTGTTTCTTTCTTTTCATGTAAAGCGCTATACGCTTGTCTATAAAAAGACAAGTAATAGCACTATATAAATGTCCATTATTATTATTATTAAGTTCAAACAGTCAGTGACTGTCAAATAATAAGAGAGAGAAGACTATAAAACAGAGAAGCACCAAAAACACAGGTTATAACAAGTCACGTACTAGCACTTGGCTTTACTCTAAAACAGATATAATGTACAATGCCACAGCAACTTATAGCCATTAGTCCAGGATGGGACTGGCAAGAAAAAGGAAACATAGTGCAACAATCGGCCAGTCTATCCACCTCACAATGGATAGCTCGCGGTCATTAGAATTAGCTATGGTTATGCCTGAAGAACTACACGCATTATAGGCCCCTGAAATTTGTGCTCTAGCCTCAATAAGACAACAAGAAGAGAGAGATGGGAGCAATGAAGGAGGGAGGGAGAGAGAGAGAGAGAGAGAGAGAGAGAGAGAGAGAGTGAGAGAGAGAGAGAGAGAGAGAGAGAGAGAGAGTGAGAGAGAGAGAGAGAGAGAGAGAGAGAGAGAGAGAGAGAGAGAGAGGAGAGAGAGAGAGAGAGAGAGAGATAGGCCGCAAGGTCTCACCAGTCAGTGAGTGAGAGTGGTGGATGGTGGCGTGGTGGGACGGGGCAGGGGGAGGGTCAGTGGGCAAAGCGCTGATGTTGGTCTGCTGGAAGTGGAAGTCATTGTACGCTCGCTCCAAGTTCTGAAACACAAGCGCATATAAAATGTCAGTGGTGTTCCTAGGATTAGAGGGCAATAGGACAAAATGTCCTAAATCATAAAACTAATCGGACATCATGTCCTGACTACATAAAAGCAATAGGACATTCAGATTGTGAAGCAAACCGATTAATGGTGCTTCTTTAGAAGACAGTGACTGAGAATAAATATGAATAAAGTAAAACAAAAACTCTGTTGTGTAAACAGTTTAAAAATGCCCTTTCGTTGTTCGACGGAATGTACTAAAGAGTAATAATAGTCTAGCATTGTCCACTATTCAAACTCGTTTTAACGGCTTTGAGTAAAAATTGACACTCCAGTTTGTACAGATGTTTCTTGCAGTGATCGCTCTAGTCATAATACTATCGGACAATGACCGCTAATTTCTCAATGGAATCGGACATTTGACGGGACACAAGTGTTTGCATTCGGTCATTTTCCAAACGAATCGGACCATGACCGATGTCCGAGGCCTCGGGACATCACTGAAATGTTACACTATTTTATACAAATACATAAACACACGTTAGCAATATAAGAAACTTATCATCAGTTGATAACAAGGACGCAAGCTACATTTTGTCTTACACATGCACATTACAAATATATGGCTCCAGACTTGTTATTAAACTGTCTAAACATGTGTCACCTTCACAGCACCCAGGTATGCATGCACACAGTTAACCCATTTTGACTATTTTTTTTAAAAACCATATGAACAATGTCTATGTCACATCATGGGCAAACAAGACTGTTCGCTACCCCAAGCTTGTACAGTAGACATACAATAAATTGTCACCAAATTTACAAATACTGCCAGTGTTCTGGCTTCACCAACCTCAATTTGGCTTAAGGCAAATCAACACATTCCTGTTCATGCGGTGACTACCCTATACATTACTTCAGAAATGTAAACTTGACCAACCTGTGCCTCTTTCTCCAATCCCTTCAGCCTGTACTTGGTCTCAGCGATGATGTCGGCAGAGGCAGCAGAGGAGTAGTCGTCGGAAAATTCCGACATGTTGCGGTGCCTGGCCGCTGGCAAAAGGTCAAGGTCAGAGTCAACTTCGTTGTAAATGTCCTTGTCCCCAATGTAGGTCAAAGGTCCTCGGCTGCCTCTGGGGTCAAGATCAGACGCCATGCCTCGAATAGAGCGGCGAGATAGGTGAAGGTCGTCTCCAGCGGCAACCGAGTGGTGCGAGACATTGAGGGGTGATTTGGAACTGTTGAAGAAAAGCAATCAAAAGACTGTGCGTCAAATCCCAGTGATCGTTGTTGTTTTGTTGTCCTCAAGTTTGAAATCAATGTGTACTAAGGACACTAAAGTAAAAGATTAGTGGTCCAGCTTTATTTAATTGTTCACACATACACACATGTAATCAATCATACACATACAACCGCCAAAATGCTGAGCATAGGAGGAACCAGCACCAGGGGTTATTCATTTGGCAAGGTAATTAAAAGAGATAAGTACAACATGGTTGCCATACATACCCTTTGCCTCCTTCATTCCTCCGGCTTGCCATACACCTCGTTGTTCAGAACTGAAACACACAAGGTCACACAGCGACTCAACCAAAGCTTTTTAGTTTTGAGGTTAGTCAGCCAGGCTAGCTATAAATAGCTTCACCGATGCTACCTTTGCTTTCCTTTCACTGAAAGGGAGAGTGCAGGCAAGCTATAAATAGCCCGCCGCCAGCAAAATGTGGAGGCACTACACAGTGCTGCTCACATAGGCATTGAACTGGTGTGGTCACAGCCCTTCATAGTCAACCACTGATAGATCCATTTTACCGTGGCCAAAACCAGCCTACCTTTCTATGTATGACGCACACACTGAACATGGCACATGTTGGGAAATGAAATAACATGCCTGGGTTTGGATTGTCTCCCTTGAGCTTGCTTTTTTATTTTACTGTGAAGCTTTTGTTTTTCTCTTACCACTTATTACTACTGTACACCTTTGTAAGCAAATCAATGAGTAAGCACGCACAAACGTGTGTGTGTGGGTTTTACATGTGTGTGTGTTAATTCAAATGTTTTGTTATGTATAAGAAATGTTATTATTCACAAACATACAAATGCATGTTATGTAAATATTATGTAATGGCTTGCAGGCGTATGGTTGCTTTTGTGCAGGTGGGCGTGTTCTCAATTTAAAAAGTGTGACACGTTAATATTATGTAATGGCGTTGTAGTGATGACAATTGTGACAGTGGGTTAAAAGAGTTTGTATGTATATTCACTGTCACATGCATCTCAAGATTGTGTTTGTTTTTCACTGCCACATAAACGGCTGTTTGTAGTTCCTGTGATGGGGAGTAAACATCTGTTGAATTGAATTGAACATAGGTAAAAGAAGAAGAAGAAGAAGAAGAAGAAGAAGAAGAAGAAGAAAGAAGAAGAAGAAGAAGAAGAAGAAGAAGAAGAAGAAGAAGAAGAAGAAGAAGAAGAATGATAACTGTTTGTGAATGGTCATCTTCTTCAAAGCAAACACTGTGATATTATTCCCCATGGCTGTGGGCGAGTACCTGTCTGAGTCATGGACAGCTGTTTCCTGAGGTCCACAACCTCTCGGTTCATCTCCTTCATCTGTAACACTTGTTCCTCTAACCGCTGGACCAGCTCCCTGTTTCGATCCACCTGTAACATTACAGTCGCTGAGTTACAATACAACACACATTTCTCTCCTGTATCAGCTTCCTGCAATGATCAGACATTTTGCAATTTTATATTTTTCAGTTCCTTGTAAAAAAAAAAAAAACCATCACTATCAGTATCACCATCATAATCATCATCACCAGCAGCAGCAGCAATGTGATCATCTTCACCATCATCATCATGACTGTACCTCATCCTTCAGTCGGGACTCTAGCAGTTGTTTCTGCTGCTCGTAGACCACTTGCTCCTGACGAAGGTTCTCCCGTGCCCTCTCAAGGTCCCGCTGCAGCATCAAGGTTTCCGGGGAAGGTCGCCTCAGCTCTCGCAACAACTCTTCCTGCCCTGGGGACAAACAGCACAATGAACCACTGTCCACAAACTGGAGTGGTTGGAGCGTGATCGCTGTGGATTAAACGCCTTACAAGTCTACAGGTTAAAAAATAATGTCCGTATTTTTCAGAAGCAAAACAAAGATAACATTAGCAGCATTCACAGAGAATTACATTTCAATTTTCAGAAACATAAATATAAGTAATATTTTAAAACTGGCAGGTTGAATTGCTCAATTACATTCTCCACCTTCCTCCCCTCTCACCTCCTCCCCACCTGGCAAATGCAATGAGCATGTCTTCCAATATGGAAGATCACACTATACAAGACACCAATATCAACAGAGCAGCATCAAGTACAAATACTGTGCACCTTTATTGTTGTTTTTTTCAAAGAAAAGACATTTAATAATATCATCCCCATAATCACCATCACCATCATCGTCACCGTCATCATGCAAATATGCAAGTTTAGTAATTACTTAAATGTCTTTTGTCTGTACAAAGATGTAAGAACACTGCAAAAATGTCTTCTGCCTGTACACAGACGTTACAGAACACTGCAATAAATGTCTTCTGTCTGTACACAGACGTTACAGAACATTGCCATATATGTCTTCAGTCTGTACAAAGACATTACAGAACATCTGTACAAAGACGTTACAGAACACTGCCATAAATGTCTTCTGTCTGTACAAAGACGTTACAGAACACTGCCATAAATGTCTTCTGCCTGTACAAAGACGTTACAGAACACTGTCATAAATGTCTTCTGCCTGTACAAAGACGTTACAGAACACTGCCATAAATGTCTTCTGCCTGTACAAAGACGTTACAGAACACTGTCATAAATGTCTTCTGTCTGTACAAAGACGTTACAGAACACTGCCATAAATGTCTTCTGTCTGTACAAAGACGTTACAGAACACTGCTATAAATGTCTTCTGTCTGTACAAAGACGTTACAGAACACTGCCATAAATGTCTTCTGTCTGTACAAAGACGTTACAGAACACTGCATAAATGTCTTCTGTCTGTACACAGACGTTACAGAACACTGCCATAAATGTCTTCTGTCTGTACAAAGACGTTACAGAACGCTGCCATAAATGTCTTCTGTCTGTACAAAGACGTTACAGAACGCTGCCATAAATGTCTTCTGTCTGTACAAAGACGTTACAGAACACTGCCATAAATGTCTTCTGTCTGTACAAAGACGTTACAGAACACTGCCGTAAATGTCTTCTGTCTGTACAAAGATGTTACAGAACACTGCCATAAATGTCTTCTGTCTGTACAAAGACGTTACAGAACACTGCCATAAATGTCTTCTGTCTGTACAAAGACGTTACAGAACACTGCCATAAATGTCTTGTCTGTACAAAGACGTTACAGAACACTGCCATAAATGTCTTCTGTCTGTACAAAGACGTTACAGAACACAGCCATAAATGTCTTCTGTCTGTACAAAGACGTTACAGAACACTGCCATAAATAAGACAAAATCAATGTAAACACTTACTGCCTCTCTCTCTCTCGTTCATAGTCATCAACTCAGACAGGCGCCTGGAAAAAAAAAGTATTTTATTAAACATTACAACATCTTTCCAAAATGACTGGTACAATCCCAAGTCCCATAGGCTGGTTTAGCTGTGGCCAATATTTGTTGCTGTTGACGCACAACACACTTTCTTCATGTGGCCAATACTTGTTGCTGTTGACGCATAACACACTTTCTTCATGTGGCCAATACTTGTTGCTGTTGACGCAAAACACACTTTCTTCATGTGGCCAATACTTGTTGCTGTTGACGCATAACACACTTTCTTCATGTGGCCAATACTTGTTGCTGTTGACGCACATCACACTTTCTTCATGTGGCCAATACTTGTTGCTGTTGACGCAAAACACACTTTCTCTGTGTTGTCTCTATCTGTCTTAATTTTGACAGAAGAACAAAATATTGACAAAGGAGAAAAATTGGAATTTAAAGGTCTCCCGCTAGATCCCAACCTATAGCAAGGCATTGGGCAGAGCCACAGTCTACAGCGTAAAGTGAAGATGATCTGCAGCAACACACCAGCATTTAAAATCCTAACTTTCACAGTGCCGCTGTGCTACCAGTGTGCACTACGTGTTGAAGATGCATCCCAATTGTACTTATTAGCCCTCCTCATCTCGAGGGTAGGTCTGTCACACAGAAAGACTAGCAGGGATGAGGAGGGAAGGTCTGTCACACAGGAAGACTAGCAGGGATGAGGAGGGTAGGTCTGTCACACAGAAAGATTATCCGTGATGAGGAGGGTAGGTCTGTCACACAGAAAGACTAGCCGTGATGAGGGTAGGTCTGTCACACAGAAAGACTAGCCGTGATGAGGAGGGTAGGTCTGTCACACAGAAAGACTAGCAGGGATGAGGAGGGTAGGTCTGTCACACAGGAAGACTAGCAGGGATGAGGAGGGTAGGTCTGTCACACAGAAAGACTAGCCGTGATGAGGAGGGTAGGTCTGTCACACAGAAAGACTAGCCGTGATGAGGAGGGTAGGTCTGTCACACAGAAAGACTAGCAGGGATGAGGAGGGTAGGTCTGTCACACAGGAAGACTAGCAGGGATGAGGAGGGTAGGTCTGTCACACAGAAAGACTAGCAGGGATGAGGAGGGTAGGTCTGTCACACAGAAAGACTAGCCGTGATGAGGAGGGTAGGTCTGTCACACAGAAAGACTAGCAGGGATGAGGAGGGTAGGTCTGTCACACAGGAAGACTAGCAGGGATGAGGAGGGTAGGTCTGTCACACAGAAAGACTAGCCGTGATGAGGAGGGTAGGTCTGTCACACAGAAAGACTAGCCGTGATGAGGAAGGTAGGTCTGTCACACAGAAAGACTAGCCGTGATGAGGAGGGTAGGTCTGTCACACAGGAAGACTAGCAGGGATGAGGGGAGGGTAGGTCTGTCACACAGGAGGACTAGCCGTGATGAGGAGGGTAGGTCTGTCACACAGAAAGACTAGCAGGGATGAGGAGGGTAGGTCTGTCACACAGGAAGACTAGCAGGGATGAGGGGAGGGTAGGTCTGTCACACACAGGAGACTAGCTGGGATGAGGAGGGTAGGCCTGTCACACAGGAAGACTAGCAGGGATGAGGAGGGTAGGTCTGTCACACAGGAAGACTAGCAGGGAGGAGGTGAGGGTAGGTCTGTCACACAGGAAGACTAGCAGGGATGAGGAGGGTAGGTCTGTCACACAGGAAGACTAGCAGGGATGAGGAGGGTAGGTCTGTCACACAGAAAGACTAGCCGTGATGAGGAGGGTAGGTCTGTCACACAGAAAGACTAGCCGTGATGAGGAAGGTAGGTCTGTCACACAGAAAGACTAGCAGGGATGAGGAGGGTAGGTCTGTCACACAGGAAGACTAGCCGTGATGAGGAGGGTAGGTCTGTCACACAGGAAGACTAGCAAAGATGAGGAGGGTAGGTCTGTCACACAGGAAAGACTAGCAGGGATGAGGAGGGTAGGTCTGTCACACAGGAAGACTAGCAGGGATGAGGAGGGTAGGTCTGTCACACTGGAAGACTAGCAGGGATGAGGAGGGTAGGTCTGTCACACAGGAAGACTAGCAAAGATGAGGAGGGTAGGTCTGTCACACAGGAAGACTAGCAGGGATGAGGAGGGTAGGTCTGTCACACTGGAAGACTAGCAGGGATGAGGAGGGTAGGCCTGTCACACTGGAAGACTAGCAGGGATGTGATGAGGGTAGGTCTGTCACACAGGAAGACTAGCAGGGAGGAGGTGGGTAGGTCTGTCACACAGGAAGACTAGCAGGGATGAGAGGAGGGTAGGTCTGTCACACAGGAAGACTAGCAGGGATGAGAGGAGGGTAGGTCTGTCACACAGAAAGACTAGCAAAGATGAGGAGGGTAGGCCTGTCACACTGGAAGACTAGCAGGGATGAGGAGAGTAGGTGTGTCACACAGGAAGACTAGCAGGGATGAGGAGAGTAGGTCTGTCACACAGGAAGACTAGCAAAGATGAGGAGGGTACGTCTGTCACTCTGGAAGACTAGCAGGGATGAGGAGGGTACATGTAGGTCTGTCACACAGGAAGACTAGCATGGATCAGGAGTGGGAAGCACAGAATGTCAGGCTACCAAACCATTCAAAAGCAAAAGCTGTTGTTTAGTGGTGCACGTCTGTTTTAGAGAAGACAAACAGAAGAGCAGCCCTTACGTTCGCAGGGTTTCCAGTTCATTGTGCATGGCCACGTTGTGTTCTTTCACTGTCTTGTAGTCGGCCATCTGAAACCAAGAATCACCATGTCTTTACATTCTGTAACAAAACATGGAATCACCCTGTCTTTACATTCTGTATAAAAACATGGAATCACCCTGTCTTTACATTCCGTAATAAAACATGGAATCACCCTGTCTTTACATTCTGTAATAAAACATGGAATCACCCTGTCTTTACATTCTGTAATAAAACATGGAATCACCCTGTCTTTACATTCTGTAATAAAACATGGAATCACCCTGTCTTTACATTCTGTAACAAAACATGGAATCACCCTGTCTTTACATTCTGTAATAAAACATGGAATCACCCTGTCTTTACATTCTGTAATAAAACATGGAATCACCCTGTCTTTACATTCTGTAATAAAACATGGAATCACCCTGTCTTTACATTCTGTAATAAAACATGGAATCACCCTGTCTTTACATTCTGTAACAAAAATATGGAATCACACTCCTGTCTTTACATTCTGTAATAAAACCTGTCTTTACATTCTGTAACAAAACATGGAATCACCCTGTCTTTACATTCTGTAATAAAACATGGAATCACCCTGTATGTAATAAAACATGGAATCACCCTGTCTTTACATTCTGAAATAAAACATGGAATCTAAACACTCCGCTACTAGTACCACTATCACCCTGTCTTTACATTCTGTAATAAAACATGGAATCACCCTGTATGTAATAAAACATGGAATCACACCCTGTCTTTACATTCTGTAACAAAACATGGAATCTAAACACTCCGCTACTAGTACCACTATCACCCTGTCTTTACATTCTGTAATAAAACATGTAATAAAACATGGAATCACCCTGTCTTTACATTCTGTAACAAAACATGGAATCTAAACACTCCGCTACTAGTACCACACCCTGTCTTTACATTCTGTAACAAAACATGGAATCACCCTGTCTTTACATTCTGTAACAAAACATGGAATCTAAACACTCCGCTACTAGTACCACTATCACCCTGTCTTTACATTCTGTAATAAAACATGGAATCACCCTGTCTTTACATTCTGTAACAAAACATGGAATCTAAACACTCCGCTACTAGTACCACCCTGTCTTTACATTCTGTAACAAAACATGGAATCTAAACACTCCGCTACTAGTATCACCCTGTCTTTACATTCTGTAACAAAACATGGAATCTAAACACTCCGCTACTAGTACCACTCACCCTGTCTTTACATTCTGTAACAAAACATGGAATCTAAACACTCCGCTACTAGTATCACCCTGTCTTTACATTCTGTAACAAAACATGGAATCTAAACACTCCGCTACTAGTATCACCCTGTCTTTACATTCTGTAACAAAACATGGAATCTAAACACTCCGCTACTAGTACCACCCTGTCTTTACATTCTGTAACAAAACATGGAATCTAAACACTCCGCTACTAGTACACCCTGTCTTTACATTCTGTAACAAAACATGGAATCTAAACACTCCGCTACTAGTACCACTATCACCCTGTCTTTACATTCTGTAACAAAAACATGGAATCTAAACACTCCGCTACTAGTATCACCCTGTCTTTACATTCTGTAACAAAACATGGAATCTAAACACTCCGCTACTAGTACCACCCTGTCTTTACATTCTGTAACAAAACATGGAATCTAAACACTCCGCTACTAGTATCACCCTGTCTTTACATTCTGTAACAAAACATGGAATCTAAACACTCCGCTACTAGTACCACCCTGTCTTTACATTCTGTAACAAAACATGGAATCTAAACACTCCGCTACTAGTATCACCCTGTCTTTACATTCTGTAACAAAACATGGAATCTAAACACTCCGCTACTAGTATCACCCTGTCTTTACATTCTGTAACAAAACATGGAATCTAAACACTCCGCTACTAGTACCACACCCTGTCTTTACATTCTGTAACAAAACATGGAATCTAAACACTCCGCTACTAGTATCACCCTGTCTTTACATTCTGTAACAAAACATGGAATCTAAACACTCCGCTACTAGTACCACCCTGTCTTTACATTCTGTAACAAAACATGGAATCTAAACACTCCGCTACTAGTATCACCCTGTCTTTACATTCTGTAACAAAACATGGAATCTAAACACTCCGCTACTAGTACCACCCTGTCTTTACATTCTGTAACAAAACATGGAATCTAAACACTCCGCTACTAGTACACCCTGTCTTTACATTCTGTAACAAAACATGGAATCTAAACACTCCGCTACTAGTACCACCCTGTCTTTACATTCTGTAACAAAACATGGAATCTAAACACTCCGCTACTAGTATCACCCTGTCTTTACATTCTGTAACAAAACATGGAATCTAAACACTCCGCTACTAGTATCCACCCTGTCTTTACATTCTGTAACAAAACATGGAATCTAAACACTCCGCTACTAGTATCACCCTGTCTTTACATTCTGTAACAAAACATGGAATCTAAACACTCCGCTACTAGTACCACCCTGTCTTTACATTCTGTAACAAAACATGGAATCTAAACACTCCGCTACTAGTATCACCCTGTCTTTACATTCTGTAACAAAACATGGAATCTAAACACTCCGCTACTAGTCACCCTGTCTTTACATTCTGTAACAAAACATGGAATCTAAACACTCCGCTACTAGTATCACCCTGTCTTTACATTCTGTAACAAAACATGGAATCTAAACACTCCGCTACTAGTACCACCCTGTCTTTACATTCTGTAACAAAACATGGAATCTAAACACTCCGCTACTAGTACCACCCTGTCTTTACATTCTGTAACAAAACATGGAATCTAAACACTCCGCTACTAGTATCACCCTGTCTTTACATTCTGTAACAAAACATGGAATCTAAACACTCCGCTACTAGTACCACCCTGTCTTTACATTCTGTAACAAAACATGGAATCTAAACACTCCGCTACTAGTATCACCCTGTCTTTACATTCTGTAACAAAACATGGAATCTAAACACTCCGCTACTAGTACCCTGTCTTTACATTCTGTAACAAAACATGGAATCTAAACACTCCGCTACTAGTATCACCCTGTCTTTACATTCTGTAACAAAACATGGAATCTAAACACTCCGCTACTAGTACCACCCTGTCTTTACATTCTGTAACAAAACATGGAATCTAAACACTCCGCTACTAGTACCACTATCACCTGTCTTTACATTCTGTAACAAAACATGGAATCTAAACACTCCGCTACTAGTACCACCCTGTCTTTACATTCTGTAACAAAACATGGAATCTAAACACTCCGCTACTAGTATCACCCTGTCTTTACATTCTGTAACAAAACATGGAATCTAAACACTCCGCTACTAGTACCACCCTGTCTTTACATTCTGTAACAAAACATGGAATCTAAACACTCCGCTACTAGTATCACCCTGTCTTTACATTCTGTAACAAAACATGGAATCTAAACACTCCGCTACTAGTACCACCCTGTCTTTACATTCTGTAACAAAACATGGAATCTAAACACTCCGCTACTAGTATCACCCCCTGTCTTTACATTCTGTAACAAAACATGGAATCTAAACACTCCGCTACTAGTCACCCTGTCTTTACATTCTGTAACAAAACATGGAATCTAAACACTCCGCTACTAGTATCACCCTGTCTTTACATTCTGTAACAAAACATGGAATCTAAACACTCCGCTACTAGTACACCCTGTCTTTACATTCTGTAACAAAACATGGAATCTAAACACTCCGCTACTAGTCACCCTGTCTTTACATTCTGTAACAAAACATGGAATCTAAACACTCCGCTACTAGTATCACCCTGTCTTTACATTCTGTAACAAAAACATGGAATCTAAACACTCCGCTACTAGTACCACCACTGTCTTTACATTCTGTAACAAAACATGGAATCTAAACACTCCGCTACTAGTACCACCCTGTCTTTACATTCTGTAACAAAACATGGAATCTAAACACTCCGCTACTAGTATCACCCTGTCTTTACATTCTGTAACAAAACATGGAATCTAAACACTCCGCTACTAGTACCACTATCACCCTGTCTTTACATTCTGTAACAAAACATGGAATCTAAACACTCCGCTACTAGTATCACCCTGTCTTTACATTCTGTAACAAAACATGGAATCTAAACACTCCGCTACTAGTACCACCCTGTCTTTACATTCTGTAATAAAACATGGAATCTAAACACTCCGCTACTAGTACCACTATCACCCTGTCTTTACATTCTGTAACAAAACATGGAATCACCCTGTCTTTACATTCTGTAACAAAACATGGAATCTAAACACTCCGCTACTAGTACCACCCTGTCTTTACATTCTGTAACAAAACATGGAATCTAAACACTCCGCTACTAGTACTATCACCCTGTCTTTACATTCTGTAATAAAACATGGAATCACCCTGTCTTTACATTCTGTAACAAAACATGGAATCTAAAACACTCCGCTACTAGTATCACCCTGTCTTTACATTCTGTAACAAAACATGGAATCTAAACACTCCGCTACTAGTACCACCCTGTCTTTACATTCTGTAACAAAACATGGAATCTAAACACTCCGCTACTAGTATCACCCTGTCTTTACATTCTGTAACAAAACATGGAATCTAAACACTCCGCTACTAGTACCACCCTGTCTTTACATTCTGTAACAAAACATGGAATCTAAACACTCCGCTACTAGTATCACCCTGTCTTTACATTCTGTAACAAAACATGGAATCTAAACACTCCGCTACTAGTACCACCCTGTCTTTACATTCTGTAACAAAACATGGAATCTAAACACTCCGCTACTAGTACCACCCTGTCTTTACATTCTGTAACAAAACATGGAATCTAAACACTCCGCTACTAGTATCACCCTGTCTTTACATTCTGTAACAAAACATGGAATCTAAACACTCCGCTACTAGTACCACCCTGTCTTTACATTCTGTAACAAAACATGGAATCTAAACACTCCGCTACTAGTATCACCTGTCTTTACATTCTGTAACAAAACATGGAATCTAAACACTCCGCTACTAGTATCACCCTGTCTTTACATTCTGTAACAAAACATGGAATCTAAACACTCCGCTACTAGTACCACCCTGTCTTTACATTCTGTAACAAAACATGGAATCTAAACACTCCGCTACTAGTATCACCCTGTCTTTACATTCTGTAACAAAACATGGAATCTAAACACTCCGCTACTAGTACCACCCTGTCTTTACATTCTGTAACAAAACATGGAATCTAAACACTCCGCTACTAGTACCACCCTGTCTTTACATTCTGTAACAAAACATGGAATCTAAACACTCCGCTACTAGTATCACCCTGTCTTTACATTCTGTAACAAAACATGGAATCTAAACACTCCGCTACTAGTACCACTATCACCCTGTCTTTACATTCTGTAATAAAACATGGAATCACCCTGTCTTTACATTCTGTAACAAAACATGGAATCTAAACACTCCGCTACTAGTATCACCCTGTCTTTACATTCTGTAACAAAACATGGAATCTAAACACTCCGCTACTAGTACCACCCTGTCTTTACATTCTGTAACAAAACATGGAATCTAAACACTCCGCTACTAGTATCACCCTGTCTTTACATTCTGTAACAAAACATGGAATCTAAACACTCCGCTACTAGTATCACCCTGTCTTTACATTCTGTAACAAAACATGGAATCTAAACACTCCGCTACTAGTATCACCCTGTCTTTACATTCTGTAACAAAACATGGAATCTAAACACTCCGCTACTAGTACCACTATCACCCTGTCTTTACATTCTGTAACAAAACATGGAATCTAAACACTCCGCTACTAGTACCACTATCACCCTGTCTTTACATTCTGTAATAAAACATGGAATCACCCTGTCTTTACATTCTGTAACAAAACATGGAATCTAAACACTCCGCTACTAGTATCACCCTGTCTTTACATTCTGTAACAAAACATGGAATCTAAACACTCCGCTACTAGTATCACCCTGTCTTTACATTCTGTAACAAAACATGGAATCTAAACACTCCGCTACTAGTACCACCCTGTCTTTACATTCTGTAACAAAACATGGAATCTAAACACTCCGCTACTAGTATCACCCTGTCTTTACATTCTGTAACAAAACATGGAATCTAAACACTCCGCTACTAGTACCACTATCACCCTGTCTTTACATTCTGTAACAAAACATGGAATCTAAACACTCCGCTACTAGTATCACCCTGTCTTTACATTCTGTAACAAAACATGGAATCTAAACACTCCGCTACTAGTACCACCCTGTCTTTACATTCTGTAATAAAACATGGAATCTAAACACTCCGCTACTAGTACCACTATCACCCTGTCTTTACATTCTGTAATAAAACATGGAATCACCCTGTCTTTACATTCTGTAACAAAACATGGAATCTAAACACTCCGCTACTAGTATCACCCTGTCTTTACATTCTGTAACAAAAACATGGAATCTAAACACTCCGCTACTAGTACCACTATCACCCTGTCTTTACATTCTGTAATAAAACATGGAATCACCCTGTCTTTACATTCTGTAACAAAACATGGAATCTAAACACTCCGCTACTAGTATCACCCTGTCTTTACATTCTGTAACAAAACATGGAATCTAAACACTCCGCTACTAGTACCACTATCACCCTGTCTTTACATTCTGTAATAAAACATGGAATCACCCTGTCTTTACATTCTGTAACAAAACATGGAATCTAAACACTCCGCTACTAGTATCACCCTGTCTTTACATTCTGTAACAAAACATGGAATCTAAACACTCCGCTACTAGTACCACCCTGTCTTTACATTCTGTAACAAAACATGGAATCTAAACACTCCGCTACTAGTACCACCCTGTCTTTACATTCTGTAACAAAACATGGAATCTAAACACTCCGCTACTAGTATCACCCTGTCTTTACATTCTGTAACAAAACATGGAATCTAAACACTCCGCTACTAGTACCACTATCACCCTGTCTTTACATTCTGTAACAAAACATGGAATCTAAACACTCCGCTACTAGTATCACCCTGTCTTTACATTCTGTAACAAAACATGGAATCTAAACACTCCGCTACTAGTACCACCCTGTCTTTACATTCTGTAACAAAACATGGAATCTAAACACTCCGCTACTAGTACCACTATCACCCTGTCTTTACATTCTGTAACAAAACATGGAATCTAAACACTCCGCTACTAGTATCACCCTGTCTTTACATTCTGTAACAAAACATGGAATCTAAACACTCCGCTACTAGTACCACTATCACCCTGTCTTTACATTCTGTAATAAAACATGGAATCACCCTGTCTTTACATTCTGTAACAAAACATGGAATCTAAACACTCCGCTACTAGTATCACCCTGTCTTTACATTCTGTAACAAAACATGGAATCTAAACACTCCGCTACTAGTACCACTATCACCCTGTCTTTACATTCTGTAATAAAACATGGAATCACCCTGTCTTTACATTCTGTAACAAAACATGGAATCTAAACACTCCGCTACTAGTACCACTATCACCCTGTCTTTACATTCTGTAACAAAACATGGAATCTAAACACTCCGCTACTAGTATCACCCTGTCTTTACATTCTGTAACAAAACATGGAATCTAAACACTCCGCTACTAGTACCACCCTGTCTTTACATTCTGTAACAAAACATGGAATCTAAACACTCCGCTACTAGTACCACCCGGTCTTTACATTCTGTAACAAAACATGGAATCTAAACACTCCGCTACTAGTACCACTATCACCCTGTCTTTACATTCTGTAACAAAACATGGAATCTAAACACTCCGCTACTAGTACCACCCTGTCTTTACATTCTGTAACAAAACATGGAATCTAAACACTCCGCTACTAGTATCACCCTGTCTTTACATTCTGTAACAAAACATGGAATCTAAACACTCCGCTACTAGTACCACCCTGTCTTTACATTCTGTAACAAAACATGGAATCTAAACACTCCGCTACTAGTATCACCCTGTCTTTACATTCTGTAACAAAACATGGAATCTAAACACTCCGCTACTAGTACCACCCTGTCTTTACATTCTGTAATAAAACATGGAATCTAAACACTCCGCTACTAGTACCACCCGGTCTTTACATTCTGTAACAAAACATGGAATCAACACTCCGCTACTAGTACCACTATCACCCTGTCTTTACATTCTGTAACAAAACATGGAATCTAAACACTCCGCTACTAGTACCACCCTGTCTTTACATTCTGTAATAAAACATGGAATCTAAACACTCCGCTACTAGTACCACTATCACCCTGTCTTTACATTCTGTAACAAAACATGGAATCTAAACACTCCGCTACTAGTATCACCCTGTCTTTACATTCTGTAATAAAACATGGAATCTAAACACTCCGCTACTAGTACCACCCTGTCTTTACATTCTGTAACAAAACATGGAATCTAAACACTCCGCTACTAGTATCACCCTGTCTTTACATTCTGTAACAAAACATGGAATCTAAACACTCCGCTACTAGTATCACCCTGTCTTTACATTCTGTAACAAAACATGGAATCTAAACACTCCGCTACTAGTACCACTATCACCCTGTCTTTACATTCTGTAATAAAACATGGAATCACCCTGTCTTTACATTCTGTAACAAAACATGGAATCTAAACACTCCGCTACTAGTATCACCCTGTCTTTACATTCTGTAACAAAACATGGAATCTAAACACTCCGCTACTAGTACCACTATCACCCTGTCTTTACATTCTGTAATAAAACATGGAATCACCCTGTCTTTACATTCTGTAACAAAACATGGAATCTAAACACTCCGCTACTAGTATCACCCTGTCTTTACATTCTGTAACAAAACATGGAATCTAAACACTCCGCTACTAGTACCACTATCACCCTGTCTTTACATTCTGTAATAAAACATGGAATCACCCTGTCTTTACATTCTGTAACAAAACATGGAATCTAAACACTCCGCTACTAGTATCACCCTGTCTTTACATTCTGTAACAAAACATGGAATCTAAACACTCCGCTACTAGTACCACCCTGTCTTTACATTCTGTAACAAAACATGGAATCTAAACACTCCGCTACTAGTATCACCCTGTCTTTACATTCTGTAACAAAACATGGAATCTAAACACTCCGCTACTAGTATCACCCTGTCTTTACATTCTGTAACAAAACATGGAATCACCCTGTCTTTACATTCTGTAACAAAACATGGAATCTAAACACTCCGCTACTAGTACCACCCTGTCTTTACATTCTGTAATAAAACATGGAATCACCCTGTCTTTACATTCTGTAACAAAACATGGAATCTAAACACTCCGCTACTAGTATCACCCTGTCTTTACATTCTGTAACAAAACATGGAATCTAAACACTCCGCTACTAGTACCACCCTGTCTTTACATTCTGTAACAAAACATGGAATCTAAACACTCCGCTACTAGTACCACCCTGTCTTTACATTCTGTAACAAAACATGGAATCTAAACACTCCGCTACTAGTATCACCCTGTCTTTACATTCTGTAATAAAACATGGAATCACCCTGTCTTTACATTCTGTAACAAAACATGGAATCTAAACACTCCGCTACTAGTATCACCCTGTCTTTACATTCTGTAACAAAACATGGAATCTAAACACTCCGCTACTAGTACCACCCTGTCTTTACATTCTGTAACAAAACATGGAATCTAAACACTCCGCTACTAGTACCACCCTGTCTTTACATTCTGTAACAAAACATGGAATCTAAACACTCCGCTACTAGTATCACCCTGTCTTTACATTCTGTAATAAAACATGGAATCTAAACACTCCGCTACTAGTATCACCCTGTCTTTACATTCTGTAACAAAACATGGAATCTAAACACTCCGCTACTAGTACCACTATCACCCTGTCTTTACATTCTGTAACAAAACATGGAATCTAAACACTCCGCTACTAGTATCACCCTGTCTTTACATTCTGTAACAAAACATGGAATCTAAACACTCCGCTACTAGTACCACTATCACCCTGTCTTTACATTCTGTAACAAAACATGGAATCTAAACACTCCGCTACTAGTATCACCCTGTCTTTACATTCTGTAACAAAACATGGAATCTAAACACTCCGCTACTAGTACCACCCGGTCTTTACATTCTGTAATAAAACATGGAATCTAAACACTCCGCTACTAGTACCACTATCACCCTGTCTTTACATTCTGTAACAAAACATGGAATCTAAACACTCCGCTACTAGTACCACTATCACCCTGTCTTTACATTCTGTAACAAAACATGGAATCTAAACACTCCGCTACTAGTATCACCCTGTCTTTACATTCTGTAACAAAACATGGAATCTAAACACTCCGCTACTAGTACCACCCTGTCTTTACATTCTGTAACAAAACATGGAATCTAAACACTCCGCTACTAGTATCACCCTGTCTTTACATTCTGTAACAAAACATGGAATCTAAACACTCCGCTACTAGTATCACCCTGTCTTTACATTCTGTAACAAAACATGGAATCTAAACACTCCGCTACTAGTACCACCCTGTCTTTACATTCTGTAACAAAACATGGAATCTAAACACTCCGCTACTAGTATCACCCTGTCTTTACATTCTGTAACAAAACATGGAATCTAAACACTCCGCTACTAGTACCACCCTGTCTTTACATTCTGTAACAAAACATGGAATCTAAACACTCCGCTACTAGTACCACCCGGTCTTTACATTCTGTAACAAAACATGGAATCTAAACACTCCGCTACTAGTACCACTATCACCCTGTCTTTACATTCTGTAACAAAACATGGAATCTAAACACTCCGCTACTAGTATCACCCTGTCTTTACATTCTGTAACAAAACATGGAATCTAAACACTCCGCTACTAGTACCACCCTGTCTTTACATTCTGTAATAAAACATGGAATCTAAACACTCCGCTACTAGTATCACCCTGTCTTTACATTCTGTAACAAAACATGGAATCTAAACACTCCGCTACTAGTACCACCCTGTCTTTACATTCTGTAACAAAACATGGAATCTAAACACTCCGCTACTAGTACCACCCGGTCTTTACATTCTGTAACAAAACATGGAATCAACACTCCGCTACTAGTACCACTATCACCCTGTCTTTACATTCTGTAATAAAACATGGAATCACCCTGTCTTTACATTCTGTAACAAAACATGGAATCTAAACACTCCGCTACTAGTACCACCCCTGTCTTTACATTCTGTAACAAAACATGGAATCTAAACACTCCGCTACTAGTACCACCCTGTCTTTACATTCTGTAACAAAACATGGAATCTAAACACTCCGCTACTAGTACCACCCTGTCTTTACATTCTGTAACAAAACATGGAATCTAAACACTCCGCTACTAGTACCACCCTGTCTTTACATTCTGTAACAAAACATGGAATCTAAACACTCCGCTACTAGTATCACCCTGTCTTTACATTCTGTAACAAAACATGGAATCTAAACACTCCGCTACTAGTATCACCCTGTCTTTACATTCTGTAACAAAACATGGAATCTAAACACTCCGCTACTAGTACCACCCTGTCTTTACATTCTGTAACAAAACATGGAATCTAAACACTCCGCTACTAGTACCACTATCACCCTGTCTTTACATTCTGTAACAAAACATGGAATCTAAACACTCCGCTACTAGTACCACCCTGTCTTTACATTCTGTAATAAAACATGGAATCACCCTGTCTTTACATTCTGTAACAAAACATGGAATCTAAACACTCCGCTACTAGTATCACCCTGTCTTTACATTCTGTAACAAAACATGGAATCTAAACACTCCGCTACTAGTACCACCCTGTCTTTACATTCTGTAACAAAACATGGAATCTAAACACTCCGCTACTAGTACACCCTGTCTTTACATTCTGTAACAAAACATGGAATCTAAACACTCCGCTACTAGTATCACCCTGTCTTTACATTCTGTAACAAAACATGGAATCTAAACACTCCGCTACTAGTACCACTATCACCCTGTCTTTACATTCTGTAATAAAACATGGAATCTAAACACTCCGCTACTAGTACCACTATCACCCTGTCTTTACATTCTGTAACAAAACATGGAATCTAAACACTCCGCTACTAGTATCACCCTGTCTTTACATTCTGTAACAAAACATGGAATCTAAACACTCCGCTACTAGTACCACCCGGTCTTTACATTCTGTAATAAAACATGGAATCACCCTGTCTTTACATTCTGTAACAAAACATGGAATCTAAACACTCCGCTACTAGTACCACCCTGTCTTTACATTCTGTAACAAAACATGGAATCTAAACACTCCGCTACTAGTATCACCCTGTCTTTACATTCTGTAACAAAACATGGAATCTAAACACTCCGCTACTAGTACCACCCTGTCTTTACATTCTGTAACAAAACATGGAATCTAAACACTCCGCTACTAGTACCACCCTGTCTTTACATTCTGTAACAAAACATGGAATCTAAACACTCCGCTACTAGTACCACCCTGTCTTTACATTCTGTAACAAAACATGGAATCTAAACACTCCGCTACTAGTACCACCCTGTCTTTACATTCTGTAACAAAACATGGAATCTAAACACTCCGCTACTAGTATCACCCTGTCTTTACATTCTGTAACAAAACATGGAATCTAAACACTCCGCTACTAGTACCACTATCACCCTGTCTTTACATTCTGTAACAAAACATGGAATCTAAACACTCCGCTACTAGTATCACCCTGTCTTTACATTCTGTAACAAAACATGGAATCTAAACACTCCGCTACTAGTACCACCCGGTCTTTACATTCTGTAACAAAACATGGAATCAACACTCCGCTACTAGTACCACTATCACCCTGTCTTTACATTCTGTAATAAAACATGGAATCACCCTGTCTTTACATTCTGTAACAAAACATGGAATCAACACTCCGCTACTAGTACCACCCGGTCTTTACATTCTGTAACAAAACATGGAATCTAAACACTCCGCTACTAGTATCACCCTGTCTTTACATTCTGTAACAAAACATGGAATCTAAACACTCCGCTACTAGTACCACTATCACCCTGTCTTTACATTCTGTAACAAAACATGGAATCTAAACACTCCGCTACTAGTACCACCCTGTCTTTACATTCTGTAACAAAACATGGAATCTAAACACTCCGCTACTAGTATCACCCTGTCTTTACATTCTGTAACAAAACATGGAATCTAAACACTCCGCTACTAGTATCACCCTGTCTTTACATTCTGTAACAAAACATGGAATCTAAACACTCCGCTACTAGTATCACCCTGTCTTTACATTCTGTAACAAAACATGGAATCTAAACACTCCGCTACTAGTATCACCCTGTCTTTACATTCTGTAACAAAACATGGAATCACCCTGTCTTTACATTCTGTAATAAAACATGGAATCTAAACACTCCGCTACTAGTATCACCCTGTCTTTACATTCTGTAACAAAACATGGAATCTAAACACTCCGCTACTAGTACCACTATCACCCTGTCTTTACATTCTGTAACAAAACATGGAATCTAAACACTCCGCTACTAGTACCACTATCACCCTGTCTTTACATTCTGTAACAAAACATGGAATCTAAACACTCCGCTACTAGTACCACTATCACCCTGTCTTTACATTCTGTAATAAAACATGGAATCTAAACACTCCGCTACTAGTACCACTATCACCCTGTCTTTACATTCTGTAATAAAACATGGAATCTAAACACTCCGCTACTAGTATCACCCTGTCTTTACATTCTGTAACAAAACATGGAATCTAAACACTCCGCTACTAGTACCACTATCACCCTGTCTTTACATTCTGTAATAAAACATGGAATCTAAACACTCCGCTACTAGTATCACCCTGTCTTTACATTCTGTAACAAAACATGGAATCTAAACACTCCGCTACTAGTACCACTATCACCCTGTCTTTACATTCTGTAACAAAACATGGAATCTAAACACTCCGCTACTAGTATCACCCTGTCTTTACATTCTGTAACAAAACATGGAATCTAAACACTCCGCTACTAGTACCACCCTGTCTTTACATTCTGTAACAAAACATGGAATCTAAACACTCCGCTACTAGTATCACCCTGTCTTTACATTCTGTAATAAAACATGGAATCTAAACACTCCGCTACTAGTACCACCCTGTCTTTACATTCTGTAACAAAACATGGAATCTAAACACTCCGCTACTAGTACCACCCTGTCTTTACATTCTGTAACAAAACATGGAATCTAAACACTCCGCTACTAGTACCACTATCACCCTGTCTTTACATTCTGTAACAAAACATGGAATCTAAACACTCCGCTACTAGTATCACCCTGTCTTTACATTCTGTAACAAAACATGGAATCTAAACACTCCGCTACTAGTACCACTATCACCCTGTCTTTACATTCTGTAACAAAACATGGAATCTAAACACTCCGCTACTAGTACCACCCTGTCTTTACATTCTGTAACAAAACATGGAATCTAAACACTCCGCTACTAGTATCACCCTGTCTTTACATTCTGTAACAAAACATGGAATCTAAACACTCCGCTACTAGTATCACCCTGTCTTTACATTCTGTAACAAAACATGGAATCTAAACACTCCGCTACTAGTACCACTATCACCCTGTCTTTACATTCTGTAACAAAACATGGAATCTAAACACTCCGCTACTAGTACCACCCTGTCTTTACATTCTGTAACAAAACATGGAATCTAAACACTCCGCTACTAGTACCACCCTGTCTTTACATTCTGTAACAAAACATGGAATCTAAACACTCCGCTACTAGTACCACCCTGTCTTTACATTCTGTAACAAAACATGGAATCTAAACACTCCGCTACTAGTACCACCCTGTCTTTACATTCTGTAACAAAACATGGAATCTAAACACTCCGCTACTAGTACCACCCGGTCTTTACATTCTGTAATAAAACATGGAATCTAAACACTCCGCTACTAGTACCACCCGGTCTTTACATTCTGTAACAAAACATGGAATCAACACTCCGCTACTAGTACCACCCTGTCTTTACATTCTGTAATAAAACATGGAATCTAAACACTCCGCTACTAGTACCACCCGGTCTTTACATTCTGTAATAAAACATGGAATCACCCTGTCTTTACATTCTGTAACAAAACATGGAATCTAAACACTCCGCTACTAGTACCACTATCACCCTGTCTTTACATTCTGTAACAAAACATGGAATCTAAACACTCCGCTACTAGTACCACCCTGTCTTTACATTCTGTAACAAAACATGGAATCTAAACACTCCGCTACTAGTACCACCCTGTCTTTACATTCTGTAACAAAACATGGAATCTAAACACTCCGCTACTAGTACCACCCTGTCTTTACATTCTGTAACAAAACATGGAATCTAAACACTCCGCTACTAGTACCACCCTGTCTTTACATTCTGTAACAAAACATGGAATCTAAACACTCCGCTACTAGTACCACCCTGTCTTTACATTCTGTAACAAAACATGGAATCTAAACACTCCGCTACTAGTACCACCCTGTCTTTACATTCTGTAACAAAACATGGAATCTAAACACTCCGCTACTAGTACCACCCTGTCTTTACATTCTGTAACAAAACATGGAATCTAAACACTCCGCTACTAGTACCACCCTGTCTTTACATTCTGTAACAAAACATGGAATCTAAACACTCCGCTACTAGTACCACCCTGTCTTTACATTCTGTAACAAAACATGGAATCTAAACACTCCGCTACTAGTATCACCCTGTCTTTACATTCTGTAACAAAACATGGAATCTAAACACTCCGCTACTAGTACCACTATCAAGTAATATCATTCACCTACTACTAGTAACTGGATTAAAAATGCAATCATTAAGCTGGGCCAGATAAAAGGGAGGCCACAAACGCTCTACCCCCAACGACTAAAAGGCTACACCTGTAAATGCACGGACATCAAAGTACAAGGCCAATCCCTCAACACAGTGCACAGCTTCAAATATTTAGGAGCCATTGTGTCAGACAATGGGTCTCGACAAGAAGTCCTCTCCAGGATCGCACAAACAACTGCTGCCCTGACAAGGTTGAAGCCCATTTGGAAAGACAGAACCATCAGTCTACATTCCAAAGTAAGACTGCTGCGCTCTCTGGTCATCTCCATCTTCCTATATGCTTGCGAAGCATGGACCCTCACAGCAGATCTCCAACGAAGAATACAAAGCATGGAGATGAGGTGCTACAGAAGACTTCTGTGCATTTCCTATACCCAACACATCACCAACGACGAAGTCCGACAGACCATCACACAAGCCATTGGACAACACGATGACCTGCTCACAGTGGTGAAGAAACGGAAACTCCGATGGTATGGCCACGTCACCAGATCATCAGGCCTTGCAAAGACCATTCTGCAAGGCACAGTGCAAGGAGGTAGAAGAAGAGGGAGACCGAAAAAGAGGTGGGAGGACAACATTCGAGAATGGACTGGTTTGACACTGAGCGAAGCCATGAGGGCTGCTGAGGACAGAGAAAGATGGAGTATGCTGGTTAAACGATCATCTGTGGTGCCCCTACGACCTTCGGGTTATGGGACAGGATAGGGATAGGTAAATGTGCCAATACCCTCAGTTGCACTAGATCAGGTTTTAAGGGAAGCAAAAACTAAAACTCTAGGCAGTACAACAAAATTAAATACTAGTTTGTAAAATTGATTACTTAATTCGGGTTAATCAGCAACTAATGTATCATCAAGAATTCAAATCTGTACACAATTTTTGTACATAATTGCTAAAAACATAATTGTAAAAACAAATTTTGTTTTTTGAAAAAATATATTGAAGAATTGTCAATGGGGAGTTTCAGGCAACAGATTCTTCTTCAACCCCCAAAATAATAAGAAACGGAATGTACAAAAAATGAAGTCTGACAAAAAGAAATATGATCAATAAAAAACTCACATCTCTGAGTTTAGAGTTGATAAATTCGTTCTGTCGTGTGGCCGAAACTTCTGAATGCCGTGCTTCTTGAAGGGAACTCTGAAAATTAAAACAATCATGAGACTGACTTTCAACACGTCTTGATGAAGTCCTCAGGACAAACATATTCGTCAATACTCCCATCCAACTTATTGTATTAATATAACGTGTAAAAGTACAATGTTAAGTGATCTAGTGACTGCGATGTTATGCCAACCCACAATACTATTGTCACTAAAAGTAAACAAATGCAGCGAGGGCAGACCTCTAAGTTGTTAATCCTGTGTGTCTTGTCACGAACTTCATCTTTCAGGGCTTGGATCTTGGACTTTTCTTCTGAGACCACGCGTTCCTCTTCTGCAAACACACACACAAAATACGTTTATTTTCAACCATTACACTGTGCCTGAAGAATGAACATTGAGGTTTAACGTCTACACCCAGGTGGCGGGGATAACCATCCCAGGGAACAAGGGGTAAGGACCTAAATCAACACTGAACCACCAGAGCAATCATACTGCTAAAATGGACAGTGACAAATGGCCATTTTGTATTTTTCCCACCACAGGATTTGAACCTAGGTCATCGGTGTGCTAGGTGAAGGCTCTACCACTTGAGCTACGGCGGTGGGACAAAACTGTGCTCGTTATGCTGACGAAGATGTTAGCAATAGATCAACCCCACTCCCTCTTCTCATCATCATCATCATCATCAAACCCACTGTGACATCATCATCAGCATTTCCACTTCTATTTAAAGGTGTATGCAATATTTTCAACAAAGGACAATGGCAGTATGCAAGGCAATAAAATGCCCGCTTTCTGCTGAAATATTATCCTAGTTATTTAATCTTTGTTAGCTCAAGAGCTGTGGAGCATGCTACTGCATTGGACACATGGCCTGACTACCCACACCACCCAGCACAATCCTGGCCATCCACCACCCAGTACAATCCTGGCCATCCACCACCCAGTACAATCCTGGCCATCCACCACCCAGTACAATCCTGGCCATCCACCACCCAGCACAATCCTGGCCATCCACCACCCAGCACAATCCTGGCCATCCACCACCCAGCACAATCCTGGCCATCCACCACCCAGCACAATACTGGCCATCCACCACCCAGCACAATCCTGGCCATCCACCACCCAGCACAATACTGGCCATCCACCACCCAGCACCATCCTGGCCATCCACCACCCAGCACCATCCTGGCCATCCACCACCCAGCACAATCCTGTCCATCCACCACCCAGCACAATCCTGGCCATCCACCACCCAGCACAATCCTGGCCACCCACCACCATCCTGGCCATCCACCACCCAGCACAATCCTGGCCATCCACCACCCAGCACAATCCTGGCCATCCACCACCCAGCACCATCCTGGCCATCCACCACCCAGCACAATCCTGGCCATCCGGGACTAGGGGACAAGGGACCTACAGCTTGCTGGGAGTATTTATTTAGCGGACATTCACCCCTCTAGGACATCAGCATCAGGATCTCTCAAAGTCAGTGTGATGGAATGCGTGTGTGCACAGACAAGACTTTGGTTGCGAGTGTGTGTGTAAATACTTCTCTTTAGAAATGCCTTTTTATACTTAGACGTGATAATTATTATTTGTTACGATAGTATAATGTTTAAATATTTGTCTTTGAGAGTGGGGATGCGGATGTGTGCGAGTGTGTGTGTATGTGTTGGTGTGGATGTATGTGTGTGTATGTGAGGGTGTAGGTGTATGGGGGTGTAGATGTGGATGTATGTGTGGGGTATACAGAGGTGCCAACCTCCTAATCTTCTTGTCAGTATTTCAAGACCCGTTTGTCAGTATTTTTTAACACTTGTCAGTTGTTTTTTTCTCGCAAAACCCAGCCTACGACACTATAAAGTAACGACAGGCTTCCCTCTGAAACAGCAGGCTATTTTCAGTCATCTAAAATCACGATTAAAATCAGCTTGTTGAACACCACACTTGTTTTACTCTAAACTCACCATGAAAATCAGCTTGTTGAACACAGCGACGTTCAGCGAGTGCAAAAGTACTATTATGAGACCAGAAACCGTTACAGAAGCACCGCTGGCAAAGATAAACGATCAGCAACTTCTCCTCCGTATTTTTATAAAAGCTACAGTATTTCCGTATTTAATTCACTTCGCCGGAATTAAATATGGTCAATCCGTACTGGTTGGCACCTCTGGGTATATTTGTGGGTGTACTGTAGGTGTATGGATGTGTAGGTGTGGATGTATGTGTGGATGTATGTATGGGTGTATGTGTTGGTGTAGTTGTGGATGTATGTGTAAGTGTAGGTATATGGGAGTGTAGCTGTGGATGTATAGGTGGGTGTGTGTGTGGGTGTAGGTGTATGGGGGTGTAAGTGGGGATGTATGTGAGGGTGTAGTTGTGGATGTATGTGTGGGGGTAACAAGACAAAAGCTCACAAGACAGAAGCTCACAAGACAAAATCTCACAAGACAGAAGCTCACAAGACAGAAGCTCACAAGATTTGTAACAAAAAAGACAAAAGCTCACAAAACCTCACCTTTATTACACATTTATTATATTTATTTATACATTATCTTTTAAAAAAAATGTTAAAAAATATTAAAAGTGTCATATGACTCTCTGCACTAACCTACACGCGGCTAATAGTTCACTCCAGTCGGACGCAGTGCCCCACTGCACTGAGGGAGTCCTCCAAAGACCTACGCTCAGCTAAAAAGTCCTGGCACAGTTTCTGGAGGCGCTTTTGCAATTCCATGTGCCGTCGTCATGAGAAAGCCAGTCCTCTGTTATGTTGCAGTAACTGCGTGCTGACTAGTACACAGTCTCGACGAAGTCCATCTACTGCAGTCCAGAAGGACGGGTGTTGGTGCCTGATGAGCTGGGAGAAGGTAGTATTCCAGCCCTCGCACATGTTGTTAGTCCTATCCCGCCCCGTAATGGTGACCTGGTGCACATTCCAGCATGGTATCCCGAGCCGTGGTGGAATATTGATGACACGTAGTGGTGGGGGAGGAGCTCCAGGCTGCACTCGTCTTTGCTGGACATGACGGTAGGTTCCGCTTACGTACACAGCATCAAAATAGTCTATTGAGTCCTCCATCCCATCTGGTGTGTGCTCCCTCAGATACGCCATACCATCCTGCACTTTGTCTACCAGAAAAGCCAGCCCATCCAGCATCCCACAGAAGTGCTTGACATCATCATCGGTGCGGTAAAGTTCAGTCCTCCCCAATAACTGGATCTTCCTCCACGTGCTCTGGTTTAGGTGGTAAAAGCACCCTTGGGTTGACACATGATTGATTGATTTATTGTTGCTTTAGGTCCAGCGGACTCTTCCGAGCCAAATCAGGACCGGGGGTTGACACATGAGGTCAAAGCACCAAGGGCACTGCCTGGAGAGCAGCTAATTCAAAGTCAGTGACAACAACCTTAGGGTATGGGTAGATCTGCATGGTCTCCATCTTATTGAGAACTGCTTGAAGCAGCTCCTAATTCACAACTTTCCGGCACCTCTCATAAAAACTCGTGGGTATCGCCATTATAAATCAAAACGAGGTTAGAGTGAAACCAAGTTCCGGTCTGGCTTGTTTTGCTTTTCTCAAAGCTTGATGCATGACTTTTAAATATGGCAAATTGCCGAAAACGACGATTGTTAGAGCCAGAAAACGAGTGGGATAAGTATAAAAACGGCGGAGGAAGTACATGCTCAGTGAAAGGATGCAAAAACAATCGTAGAGGCCTGTATTTGTGACGACTTCGGAGGTGCGTTGATCATTACCCAATGGTTCATGGAGAGTGCGTGTGTATCAGGAGCCCTACAAACTGCACACCCCTTCAAATAGTGACCAGATAGTGGCTGTCAAAACTACAATTAAAACGTCCACTGAAGACAATTTTTGTCTGTTCCTCTCATTTTACTGACCGAGAGCCCACCATTCAAAATCCATCTCCCCAGCTGTTTCTTGGTTACGACAGCAAAGTGAAGATCGGCAGAAAGCCACCACGAAAACGCCAGTCGTCAGATGGAAGAGCTAGCGATACAACGATTAAAGAACGATCATCGACAGAAAGTGAAACAGGACCTGAAGACTCTTGTAGTTTTCCATAGCTTCGCCGTCGCAACCTTCACAAAACACGAAGTAGTTGACTATGTGAGGGTACGATACCGGTGGCCAGTGACACATGTTGTCTTCCCACTGTAAACTTGACTGTCAAAACTGGGACTTCAAATTCATCAGGCATTCTCTGCAACACTTTCTCTTTTATGCTCCCACCAACGCTTTCTCATGTGATTCGACATATTCTTGAATATTTGGAAATAACTCACTCAAAACACTCGGATAAATAATACGTGGAGAAAGAAACCGGAAGTATGTTTCACGGTAACGGAAAGAGTTACCCCTCTTACATGGGGGATTCCCGTTGGTGCATAGGATAGCAGAAAAGTGTGAATAGATCTGCGTACTTTTCCCAGGAAGAAATGGATATACACAGGACACCGCAGTCTCTCCAACATGGGCACGTATGACATAGAGCTGCTCAAAGATGCTTGGACTCATGCGATAGTTAACATCCATGGACCAAGTGTCAGACTGCCCTAAGTGACAGAGCTGCACCTCAGTAGCATAAATTACAAGACGCTGCCTCTGTCCAGGGTCAGAATCATGAATCAAGAAAGGCCTTGGGTCTACTCCACCGGTGGTAGTCCACTCTTCAGGGATGACCAGCTCTGGGAGAGTTGCTGGATCTTTGGGTAAACATCCATGGCGCTGATGCGCAAGATCCCGCTTACAGGTCAGAGTGTTCCCGATGTTGGCATGGACTTCCTCACTGGCTTCAAGGAGAGCCTGTGTAAGGATCTGGTTGGGCCGACTTCTTGACCGCTTTGCCACTGCCTTCATGGTTGTGCGTAGCTTTGTGACCTCAACACCTGTCCTGTCTGCTGGATGGTTGTGGTTAACAAACGATCAAGGGTTCTCGTAATTGTCATCTGTTGTGAGTGCACCTTTACACCCAGCTGTTCTCTGCTGATAACACTGCCACCTAATCCAGTTGTTGTAGCTCCTTTTCTTCAAATACATGTAACCATCCAAACAAAGCTTGGCACCTCCTTTGTTCGATTTGATTATCTCCATGGTGAAAAATTTATGGGGACCGACTTATGGGTGTTATGTATATATAACCAGTCCTCTGTTGCATTGCAGTACATATGAGAACTTCTCCAATCAGAAAATTAGGAACTGCTAAGATGTGAGCTTTTGTCTGTTTTGTCTAGAAATCGTGTGAGCTTTAGTCTTGTGAGCTTTAGTCTTGTGAGCTTATGTCAGGTAATCATGTGTGGGTGTATGTGTGGGTGTAGGTATATGGGGGTGTAGGTGTGGATGTATGTGTGGGTGTAGGTGTATGTGGGTGTATATATGTGTAGATGTGGGTGTGTGTGTATTTGTAGGTGTATGTGGGTGTATGTGTGGGTGTAGGTGTATGTGGGTATATATATGTGTGGGTGTGGGTATATATATGTGTGGGTGTGGGTGTATATGTGTGGGTGTAGGTGTATGTGGGTGAAATGTGGGAGTAGGTGTATAGGGGTGTATGTGTGGGTATTGCTGTATGGGGGTATATGTGTGGGAGTAGGGGGTGTAGGTGGTATATGTGTGGGTGTAGGTGTAGGGGGTATATGTGTGTGGGTGTATAGGTGTGGGTGTAGGTGGTGGTGTATGGGGTTGTAAGTGTGGGTGAGGTTGTATAGGTTATAGCAAGCTTTGAGTTTGGTTTTAGAAAATAAATTATTATTATTAATATTATTATGCTTTTATCTGAAAGATTAGATCTTGGCGCCAATCTATACCCTCAATTTAATAATTATTTCTGATGGAAGATTACCCCTAAAAGCTTTATAAGATCGTGATAGCATCCTGCATCATTATTATTATTATTATTATTATTATTATTAAGATGGTATGAAGATCCCCTAACCTATTTTCAATGGAGGTATGAGTGTTTACTGTTTTGTTTCTATTTTTAGCAATGTACAGCCCTAAAAGATGCAAAGGTTGACCAATGTTACCTTTGACTTTGGCCTCCCGCAGTTCAACATTCTGCATCCTGTCGATGAACTTTGCCTGCTGGTCCAACTTGAACCTAACGCACGATAATAATCAGCATAAAACAATGCGCTAACATATTTATAAACAAACATGCACACACATAATGATACACACACATCTACGCAGAAAACCACAGGGAGCTAATTTGTCCTCTAAAACGTTCCAATGGATTGTTAACAATACTGACTGTGCCATTTCATTGTTTAGACGTTGCTCAAACTGCAGTTCCTTGTGGCTTAGCTCCACCTCCCTGTGATGTATCTCCTCCATCTTGGCCTTGTTGCGTTCCTCCACAAGCTGTTTCTCCCTGACAAACAACACCATTTATGTGCAGAAAATAATATTCAATAGGATAAAGACAACATGTTGCACGATGATAATAACCTGTGACAGCAAAAATAATGAATATATATATATATACTAATAAATATAAAATAATATACAAATAGAATAATTACAAGTTATAATACATTTGTCTGTAGTTTGGAGTTTGTTTATTAGTCAGTGGAAAACGTTGTTTACAGCTGGTGTAACTATTTTATTTCAGTTAGTTTACGTATGAAATCGCCGGGATGTGAAAAGACTTTAAACAAATATTCATTCAGTTTTCATCTGGAAGTAAGAAGCCTCTCAAAACGTTTTTTGTATAATAACAATGATAAAACTAAATACAAGGCAACACACGAAACTAAAACTTGGGATTTTTTTAAAAACGTTTACGCTGTAATAAAAATATCACAGCCACTGACCCAACCGTGGGCAGGTTTCCGTCTTTCAAACTTTAGTCAACATCTAGTAGAGGTCCCCATGAAAATGATAGAATAAAAACGATGGTACCAGATGGCACTAACCATCCAGTTAGTTTTTAAAGCGTTGTTTTTGTCTTTGATATAAATATTCCATTGATATGGAATGGAAGCTAACAGATTTGTGCTATATTTATTATGTTTGAATGGACAAAAAAAAGAAAACAGAAAAATAATCTGGCAGACCTTTTGAAGACCTCAGCCTCTCGTTTGACGTCAGCCTCTCTTTGTCGGATGGATTCTATGTCAGCCAGCAACATCTGACGCTGAGAGTACACTTCTTTCTCCTGCAGCTGTGGAACATACACCCATCATCATCATCATCATCGTCGTCATCATCATCAATCATCATCATCCTTATCATCATCATGGTGGTGATGATTTTTTCACCTGCTCAAAGGAATGATCCAAACTAACAGCTATATCTCAAACTAACAGCCATTAGCCACAACAGATTTCCACAATACAACATATCAACCTAAGCATAGACTTGTATAAGAAACATTCATACTTCTCGCTCTGTGAACCTACACACACACACACACATACAGCTTGTAAAAAACTAAAAGCAACATAAACATACTACAAGGAGCTAAAAAGCTACATTGATCTTTTTGCTGATAAAAAGACTGGCGTCAGACAGTGCACATGATGACACGGTGGTCGAGTCTTCAGTTTCTTCTCCGTTCAGTCCTGGAACTCGCTACCTCGGTCCGTCCGTCACAGTCCTTCACTAGCGTCTTTTAAAATGAACTTGAAGACGCATCTTTTTAGAGAGGCCTTTTCTTAGGCGCCATGAGTGAGTGTTGTTTGTTATTTTTGGTGTTGGGATGTGTATGTGGTTGCGTGTTATTGACCAATGTACGCATGTTGTGTTTACATTTGTTTGTGTAAAGCGCTTTGTGATTTTGGAAAGCGCTGTATAAATTGCCTGCAACTGTTATTATTATTTATTAATACAAGTTGCTGTTTTGGGCGATTTGACATCAATCCTTATTACCATGTAACCATCAATCGCCATGTACAGTGAGATATACATTATATATAAAACCCTGTATTAATTATTTTTAGTATTAGTAGTAGTAGTAGTAGTAGTAGTAATAGTAGTGTTACAACCCAGGTATTTGATTTGGAAAGTGTGCCACCATAATGACAACAATAATTATTTGGACTTTTAGCAACAACCACCTACCTCCTGTTCTTTCTGCAGCCTCTCCATGGAGTTCCTCTCCCTCAGCACCAGGGCGTCATACTTGTCCTGGTAGGTGCGCTGAAGCTGTAACAAACAAATCACATCGCCCACATGTTACTTTCCTAACACCTTTGCAAAAATAATTAGCTCTTTAACCAAAAGAATTGTGCACTGGGGAGGGAAAAATGTGGAGCAAAAAGAGCTGGCAGGGCAGCAACCCCACGTTTGGCCAGCTCTCTGCCTCGCTAGAAGAAAAGAACTAACGTATATCAACTAGGTGGATTTACTAAGCAGTCACAGGTGTTGAATGGGGACTCACAGCCTGGACTTGGATGTGGATATATCATAATACTTGACGCCAGTGCGGGTGAAATTCTGGTTGCTTTTTCTATGAAAGAATGGCAGCCGCAGAGCAGCACCAGGCAGACCAAGGGGGAATAGGACGCGGTATGTTGTGGGTGTGCTTTTGTACCGGACACTCATTCGTCCAGGACATGAGCATCAGGATCTTTAATGTCTGTGCTATGGAGTGCGTGCATGCACAGGCAAGACCGCAGTTTATATTGTCATGTGAAGGAGTAGGTGCACTGCTGTTGAGTGGTAAAGACATCCAGGATATCGTATACACAGATCCATTTTGAACCCATCCCTCCACAGATCCCTTTAACAGTCACAGTCAGTGTTGCCCCACTGAAACAAATAAGCTTACAGCAACAAACCACTCTTTTGAATGTGTAATCATATTTTTCATGAATAAATTGCGTAGTTTTTTTTGTGGCTAATAATAGCAACAGCCGTTGGCTAGCCAGCCAATATTCTGGAGCTAAAAATAGCAATGACCAAAGCCGGTAAGAGACAGAACCCGTAAAAACAATTGCTGGTATTTGGTTTAGGGTTGATAAGATAGACCCTACCTATACCCCACACACCAAAGACACATTCTTTGGAGTGCCGGGGGTTTCAGTATAAATAGTGTCCCCAGTTTCTGGAAATTTAGTGCTTTAAATTCCCACTGTCGCTGTCTTCATCATTTGCTCTTTCCCATTCCTGATCTGTCCTATCACTCTGCTATACTTTCTTCTTCTTCGCTAGATCAATGACCTACCTTTTTTCTTGAAAACTCTTCCTGGACAAGACTCCTTGTTTGTGTATGAGGTCTGTTGGATCAGCTTGGGAGTGTTGGACGCTTTCTGCCGGGTGGTCACTAGGGCTTCCTATGATTGTATTATTTCGCACTATAGGCATTTTATATGTATGTGTTTTGTTGATGATTTATAATGATGGTTGTATTCTATTTTGTTTTTGTAACCGGGGTGTTCGCGTAGTTGAGGTCAACCCTCAGCCGTCCCCCGCGTGGGATGTCTTTATTGTAAAGTGACTGGCCGGTGGAGGGCATTCAATTTTCCCACTAGGGTTGTTTCAGCAGATCTTTTATGCGGATCGGGGGTTGTCCGGTCCTGATTTGGCTCGGAAGAGTCCGCTGGACCTAAAGCAACAATAAATCAAAAGCCGCACGGTTCACTCACAAATAGGGTCAAAGGTCACGCGGCTGTATCATTACACACAGGGGAAATAACTCCCTGTCAGAACCGAAATGGAAAATTCAAAGTTTAGCAGTTGGTTTGAGCAACCAAAGCCCGCTTTATTGTTGGTTTAATGCAAAAAAAAGCCAACTTTAGGATAAACCTGTTTTTGCCTAACATAAACAAAGCCTTCAAATTGGGACCTTTTGACAAAAATAACAATGTCATTAGAATACTCGGAATACAAAAATAAAAACAATACAACATGACTTTAATAATAACAATAATAATAATAATAATAACAATAATAATACGAGTACTTGTATAGCGCTTTATCCTAATGACATCAGTTCGGAGCGCAGTTCTCACGCATCTATACTTAACTTTAACATCAACATAAATACTTTACCTCTCTTCTCATCTTTTCCAACTCCTTGCGACCAATTTCTTTCTCCTCCATGCGCATGCGGGCAATCTCCGCATCCTTCATGCGTGCCAGCTGAAAAGGTGAACACGCAGCAACAGTAATGTGTCATCCAGTCAGTCATTGACTGTCAGTCGTTCAGTCAGCCTGCCTCCTTCCCTATCCTTCTCTAATGAATTAGATGGTTGTGGAAACAATGAGTCGGACATTCTGGTATAATTGTAATGACACTGATAGAAGAAAAAAAAATTCCCACGATTGTAAACACGCTTTCTAAGTTCAAAACATGTCTCTACATTTTTATTTTTATTACAAAATAAATAAATAAATCAGAATAATGAATGAGTTATAGCTGTGATATTTTCAAACTCCAGCAGAGAAATGTGACTGACAGAAGCCGGGAAGCAACAAAAAAAACCACAAAAAATGAAGACAACCATGACCAAATTAAAAAAAAAAAAAGACAACAGATGATTTATGATTTCTTGCACAGAGACATTAACTCTTCTACTACTAATGTTCTACACCAAGTAATGTTTTAAAAAGATCAATGTATGCACCAAATGATTTTAAAAAATCATAAACAAATACAAATGTTGATGGATCTGAATGAAATTTTGTATGCTTGTGCACAATTGAATAAGGTACATGGAAAGTTTAAAATAAAATGTCTAGTTTACTTTGGTGGTGGTGGTGTTGATAGTGTTGATGTTGATGTTGTGGCTATTGCAGTTGATGTTGATATCCAACTTTATTTTGTAAGTCACTGATAGCCTTATGCACTTCGCAATCTTTTTTTAGTTGTGGCTATTGCAGTTGATGTTGATATCCAACTTTATTTTGTAAGTCACTGATAGCCTGATGCACTTCGCAATCTTTTTTTATCCTTCTTAGCTTAAAGTTTGACACTTCTTTCTACAGCAAACCCCCTCAAAAGCTTTGTCATCACTGGCGCCATCATCTAGCAACTCTCTCCAAAAATCCCTGTCATCACTCATCGTGAAAAAATGATTTCCTTGATAAAAAGAGTAAACAAAGCATGCGGTAGATCGACCGGCTTCCTGTGACCAACTGCGCATGTCCTGACATCTAAAAGGATATCAGCTAGTGCTCTAAAAATAGCCAGCAGCGAGCCACTATGTAGAGCGTGTAGAAAAGCGGGTTGGACAGCCGGTAGCGTTACACAGAGTAATAGCGCTCGACGCGTCTGACCACCGACTGCACCAGAAGAGTTAAATGCCAGCTGCAAACAATACATTTTCAGTATTTAATTTTTTTTTCTTCTAACTTTCTTTTTTCCTAATGGGAGATAGGGAGGGTGGGGGGTGGAGGAGGGGTTGTATAACATTTGTGGTTGGTCTGTGTGTTACACTGGATGTTGGTGTTGTTTTTTTCAGTAGTTGATTCAGCCCCAATGCTCCTGATAAGTGTAACTCGGGTTCATTTATCCACACAACCTGTTCACTCAGCAACAAGACAGGTGTCGTCGTATGAAGTTTTCCAACTTTATTCAGCGTACATCAACAACTGCATACAATCGCTCAATCGCTTTTTACTTTCTCTTTACAACTTTCAAATCTCCACTTTCAACTCTCTCAGTGCGGTACATATATAGTCTCTTTATACTCCAAAAAAATTTAGAACACTCCAGCGTGGCGGACTACAACCAATCAAAACAAACTTCGTCATCACTGTCTTACGTCATATAACCTTATTTAGGATGGAATCGAATCGTAGTTATCACTCAAACGTAACACTGTGCTTATTTCACCTTTGTTTGTACAATTCTCTGCCTTGTACCTGCATTACTTGTATGGCCATCAATCTACACATTACCTATCTATTTAAAAAGCTTATAACTTTGTTATTTGTTGATGCAGCATCAGTATTTTTGGAATGGAAATAAAGAAATAAATGTAGAATGTGATGAAGCCATGTAAAAGGCTGTAACAAAATGTTTTTGTACCGAATAAAAATAAACGCACGATGGACACAACATAACAGACTGATTGAGCTCAATTACTTACACTTGGGATACTATCCTATCCTATCCTGTCCCGTAACCCGAAGGTCGTAGGGGCACCACAGATGATCGTTTCACCAGCATACTCCATCTTACTCTGTCCTCAGCAGCCCTGATGGCTTCGCTCAGTGTCAAACCAGTCCATTCTCGAACGTTGTCCTCCCACCTCTTTTTCGGTCTCCCTCTTCTTCTACCTCCTTGCACTGTGCCTTGCAGAATAGTCTTTGCAAGGCCTGATGATCTGGTGACGTGGCCATACCATCGGAGTTTCCGTTTCTTCACCACTTGGGATACAGTCTACTTCTATTCCAGTGACAAAGAACTCTTAACACTTCCATCAGTGATGAATAACTGAAATAACTGTGCCTCTGAAATGTTAACAATAAGATTTGGTTTGGTAAATTCGCAAAATTAATCATACACTGCTGATAGTAATAGTCTGGTACTGGTGCGGTACGTTCATCGCTTCCAACACTCGATACAGCACTAATATCATCAACCTGTTGTTCTTCCCCATCACATACAACCCTCCTAGATGTCACTTTGCGTAAATCAAAACCATGAAATGACTCATCATCTGAGTCTGAATCCACGAAAAGTTTATGAAACAGGGCTTCATCGTCAAAATCCACCATTTTGAGACTTAACAGAAAATCTAAGCTCAACTTTAAAAAAATCACAACACCCTTTTTATTGAAACTGCAGCACTATAAATAGCTCCAGAAGAAAGGATACCTCTTTCCCTATAAGTCATATCCAGTGACAAAAATAGCAACAGTACATGTGTACTGAGGCTCTAAACAAGAGCACCCAGAGCTGGTGACGTGTGGCTACTACAGTAAACGAACAAAGCTTTGCCGTGTCGATGACAGTGTGCTAAAGATTAAATCAATGCTTCTTTTAACCAAGCAAATATGCATTTGTACCTCCAGTTTGAGCTGGGTGTTGTAGCGGTCCTCAAGCTGCCGTTGATAGTTCAGCAGACGTTCTTCCACGGCCGATTTGCCGCTGCGAAAGAGGTCGTCACGCTTTGATGAGTAAAGCTCCTCCAGGGTATGAAGCTTGGCATCTGATTCCAGTAAAGGAGGAGTAAACAAAAAAAAAGGCATTAAAGCTTAAAGTAATCTTGGCCTGGACCTTGGGATGGCCTTGACCACACCAACCGGACCCCACCCTTCCCACTCACCTTCGCCATCAACACTTTGACAAATATATTCTCACAACCCATCCAAAAACCAGAGAACTAATGTAAAGAAGGAAAGCAGAGCTTACCTAGCGACATGATTGGGCCTGTTCTGGTGAGGTCAGCTTGGGTCCCTGTGTCCTGGGAGGCTCTGCAGTGAAGGCTGCACAGCTCTGATAGAATCGTCCACAGCAAACCTGCACAAAGTCAATCAACCAACCCATCTTTAAATTAAGTTAATAAATAAACAAACACATAATTAAACTAGAAGGGCAAAGCCCATAGGACTCACATACTTCTTATGGAACCTGCAATATTTAACATGAAAATGAGTACCTTCTAAAGCAGGGGTGGGCAACTTCTCCAGTCGGCGGGCCCGATATGGGAAAATGAAGTCCTTGGCGGGCCGGATTACTAAATCAATACCTTAATCGTGTATTTATCCACCTATGCAAGGAATAAATCGTATTTAATGTAAACTTTAAACTTGTATACTTTAAAACTTAGAGACCAAAAACAGTATTTAATGAATTTAACGTAATGTACTTCAATAGCTGCTGAAGTCAATGAAACATCTGTGGTCGATCAAAGTTGTCAACAAGTTGTTTGAACTCTGGCTGCATGTCGGACGTAGAAATTCTCAATAAAGACTGCACATGAACATCAGTTAGATTGGAACGCAGCTTTGTTTTGTTAATGTTCATGGTCAAAAATGTTTGTTCGCAAATGTATGTAGACCCGAACAGAACAAGTAGTTTCATGGCCATCTTTCTCAGGTTGGCAAACTTGGACTCATTCAGTGACGCATAAACTTTGTCAATGCTTTCAGATTGGAATTTCTCTTTCAGGGTAGATTCACACTGCAGATCAATCAGTTCCAGCTGTAGAGCATCCGGCGCCTTTTCAAAGTCAGTTGTAAGCAGTGATGATAAGATATCAAACCCAGCAGCAAGTTTCTGGAAGTCTGCAAAATGACGAGCAAATTTCATTTTCTAGTGCAGATATATTGGTGTACTTCTCAGTTGACATCATTTGGGGTGCCATAATTTCGAGTGTTGGAAAGTGTGTTGTGATATTCAGACTGAGATGGCGAGAAAACAGTTTTAGCTTCACCTTGAATGCCTTCACTGTTGAGTACATTTCGTGAGCCAAAGTGCCCTTGCCTTGAAGTCTGGTGTTCAATTCATTCATATGTTCAAAGAGATCAACTGCAAATGCCAGATCTGACAGTCATTCTGATTTTCTGAGTTGGGGATATTCTGTACCTTTCCCTTTCATTTCCAAAAACAGTAAGATTCCGGTTTTCAGGTGCCAGACACGTCTCAGAACTTTCCCTTAACTCAACCAGCGTACAGCGGTATGATATAGAACATCACTGTGATCAAAGCCACAATCTTACAGAAGTGTGATAAACTGTCTGTGATTTAGAACTCTCACCCTGATGAAATTAACAATTTTTACAACTGGATCCAGAACATGTTTCATGTCAAGCACTTTTACACATCACTTCCTGGTGTATTATGCAATGTAGAAATATCAATTCCCTGGTGCAATCGACCTCTGCAACACAGTCACCCAGTCTCTTCAGTAGACCAACTTTCTTTCCTGTCAAAGATGAAGAACCATCCATAGTAACACTATTACTGTGACGCAGTAAGAAAGTAGTGGGAGATGTAACATGTAACATGTGTTACTAAAATTTAGTAAATTTATAAAATTGGGAAAGGGCTAATACTAATAATATTAACATAGCAACATGTTATTGTTGTGAATGTTAAAGTTGGAATGTTAGTAATGTGGCAGTTTTGTTTTTTTTAACAACCGCATTATGATTGTTATGCTTATGTTTTTGTATCCTCCACACCCTAAAAGGGGCAAATAAAACTCTTGAGATTGTGGCAGGATGTGGACGCGGGCCACATTACCATGTACGGCCAGAAACAGTCTGCGGGCCAGTCAAAATCCCATCGCAGGCCGGGTCCGGCCCGCGGGCCGTATGTTGCCCGTCCCTGTTCTAAAGTCATTTTTAGAGTATTTAGGACTAATCGCGCACAGATCTGCAAAAATCGCGATTTTTTAACATTTTTAGTGTGAGTACATTGCTATGCACGTGAGTCAACAAATTTATATATATAATCAAAATGATTGGGGTCTTGTCATTTACTGCTACTAAAAATACATGATACATGCCCAATGCTCACTCAAAGTACAGCCTTTCCTGGGTGGAATTGCTATTGTGACTGCATTGCTTTTGCTGAGAAGGCAGTCCCAGAATTTCCCCAGCATTTTAAAGAATGCATCTTTCCATCTTGCTACACATTTCCAGACTAAACACACCACTGACTGAAGGTGAACCTTTTAGTTGAAGTCACCAATACTGAAAAATATACATCACCCTTTTACGGGAGACCAAAAGTTGTCTCCATTAACAAGATAAAAATCTGGATAAGATCCTTGTATGACTTCATTGGAATAGGCGTTAGGCTGGACATACTCCCGATAGACTGATTGCCGCTAGATTTTTCTTAGGAATGGTACTAGTGTTTGCTAGCGTATAATGTATTTGTGGGTAATGAAGGTTTGTTGACTATAGTATAGAGGCAGTCAGCTCAAAAAGTTGCCTGTCCTCGGAAATGCGATGTTATTTGTTGTAGCTTTGTGGCGACAAGGTCGGGAAGAGGAATCGGAGTATCAGAGACTGTTGTCAACAGTGCTGACAGCAGGCCTCTATACACAGTACGCATTCTATGCTTGATAAATCTCTGACACTCGGCTAGGGCCAATGTGACCTGATTAGAGGAAACTGGCCAACTGAGGAAGTACTATTTGTTTGAACAAGAGTTAAGGCAGGTTTCATGGTATTAAGACGATTTATACATTGCACAGGCATATTGTTTTTTGGCACACATTGGCTCCAGTTTGCACATTTCTCCACCCATCTGATGCTAAATAATGTCATTCTAAATTTAAAAAATACAACATTTGGTGGTGCTTGTTGTTTTTTCTGTGTATTTTGACCATGTGAATGGTTGCGCACATGAGAATCTTGACAGACGCTATTTCCTTCTACGTAACACGTGTCACAAACAACTTTAAATAATGAACTTCTGTTGCATTAAATTCAAATTTAGTTGGTATGTTCGATAAGAACCATCAATGCTGCAAACAATCAACAGGAAGAATCATTATTTTCTTGTGAATTTTGCCTAAAACCGTGTATGGAAAATTTCAGTGTGAAACCGGAAGAGGTCTGTCGCTAAACAATCAAGACCTTGGATTCATTAAAAAAATTAAAATAAAATAAAAATATTAGTCAAAATTGGTGTTCTTGCGAAAAAACGTAAGGATTATACATAATGGTTCATCGAAAACCAGTTAAAACGATGGATTAGTAACGAAACAACACACTGGGATCGTTGTTTCGGTTTGCGGTCTAATGTCTGTCGGGCCATTCTACAGTGCGCTACTTTCAGTTTTGCATAAATTACACAGTATCGCGCACATGATGTGACGTAGAACACACATTTTTAATGTGTTCTGGGCCAAAGGAAACGTGGGAGATTTGTATCGGGGAAGGTAAAAAAAGGTAAAGGTAGTCCCATAGCCTTGTGGCCGTAGGGGAGCGTGATGTTGGAGATCACACTTATCTTGGGCCAGCGTAATGAGGGTGATGCCCAACTCTCTCCCTCGCTGCTTTACCTTCCCCACCCTCAAGAGAGTAGGTACTCAATCACAGTTGAGTCAACTGGGGGCGTTGTTGTTTGTCGCTTCACACCTTAGCGGTCACCCATCCAAGTGCTAACCGCACCGGACGGTGCTTCACTTTCGACACAGTAGCGAGTGCTCCAACCACTGCACTATCCGACACCCCATCGGGGAAGAATAAGCTGTTTTGTTGCTTTTTTCTCGAGTGATCCTCTGTCTGTCCTTTACGTTGGGCAACCATACATTCGCCACCGTATTTCCCTGACTACAATTTAGGCCATTTTGTGAGTTTTTTACGCTTGAATTGTGCATTGCACTGTCGCTCTATATTTCAAAACATGTTGTCTCCATGGTTACGCCAAAACAGGCTAGTTTCTGAAAACCGGTGGGTAAAGGGATTATCCGCTGTCTGAAGTTGCAAACGTAGGTAATCCTGACAGACGGAAAGAGCGAATGTAGGCAGAATGTTACGTTTGCTTGTAAATAACATTCAATAATAAAATGGCTTGGATCCTTTATGACAAATTTCACATTTTAATGTTTCAATCATACAAAGTTGCTTTTAGAGTGTTTGTTGCAGTTCAAAATTAAGAAATTGTATGTTAGACAGTAAAACTGGCTGGTCGTTACGTTCTAAAATTTAGGGGGTAGGGTAGCAAAAGACCCATTATTTTTCAGAAATTGAACCAAAATGGCAAAACTTTCCTGCTACATTGGTAGCTGAAGATTGCTTTCCATTCGCCTATGTGAATCTTGTATTACATTTACATTTTACAGTGTATATAACATGTTTTGTCATCGATACTTGTTAATTTTGACTGAATGTAAGTATGCATTATCCATGCTCAGTCAAATTTGGTCTTAAAGCAATTATTTTGTTACTAATGTTGAGCCTAAACATTACTGTTTGCCAATTTATGCTCAATTGTTGTTTTTAAAATACAGAATGTCTTTGGATAGTTGTTAAAATAATCAAGTCATATTTTTCTAGCGTTTGAAGCTAGCGTCTTTGAACATCAATATCAGATAAAGTAGACCTCTCCATATACATTTTTTTGCTGTTTCTGACAGAAATAACCCCCTTGTATTGTTTACAACAGTTTTTGGCTTTGTGGTTCTTAATTTATTTTTTGGTTTGACTGTGTGTGCTTGGGAAATGGAAGAAACAAGTACTGTGAAACACGTCTTAACACTACTTGAAAAATCTTATGTCAGGGGGATTGGTCCAATACATGCACATGTATACAGAGATGAAAGAGCTATTGTGAACCTTCATTGCTAAATGATACTGTAATTGTTAACTTGCTTGAGGCTATATATATCAATACTAAACAAACAGTAGGACAGTGCAATCGTTTTACTAAGCGGCAGAGAATAAGAGCAATAAAATCCACCCTCACCTTTTTCAGCCTGGCCCTGAGACTTCCACTGTAGAAAAAAAAAACAAAAAAAACTGAGACTTCTACTGTAGAAAAAAAAACAAACAAAAAAACAATTTGTAAGTAAAAAAAACTAGCTAAATTATTAAAACGGATTATGCACTGACAAACTGAAATTGTAGTTGGTCAAAACCTTTTCACTGCTCTGGGCTCATATGCCTGTACTTGGTAAGACCTGTCTTGATTTTTAAAAAGGCTTTAATCTTCAAATTAAAATCGTTATAGGCAAATTCTTCGAAGACAACCGACGCTTGAAAGCTTTCCTTGGGAACAGTTAACGAGTGTGCTTTCTGAAATTCACGTCAATTACTATGTTACACTCTTAATAGTATTAATGTATAATTTTCTATGATTTGCATAGAAAACAAATTCTGTGAATGAATGATGGTGCCATAGAATATTATCACATCAGCTGTTTATAGTTACTTGTTAACCTAAAAAAGATCAGGACATATTTACATTATAAATAAAATTAAGGTATCACTTAAGTGTTTCTAACCTAAAAGAGGTAAATGCATAATTACTTTATCAATAAAATTAGATTATCACTTAAGTCACTTACAATCTTTTTGTACAGGCGAGACTCTGGGCTGACATGAAGTAGCTTCATCAAATCCTCAGGCTGAAAAATCTGTCAAACAAATTACAGAATAATGCCAGCATGAAACAAGTTGGAAAATGTACACACAGCGGACCTACCACAGTTTGCACCTCGAATTCATATAATTCATTAGCAGAGCATTGTTTATCCGCCATGTCCCATTGTTGCATGAACTTTAATGTGCCGAGTGATGGAGCAAATAAAAACCATCTAACCTTGTCCTGAGCCAGCCCGCTCTGTGGTAGAAAAATGCTGAGGGAGTATTCATATTTCATGCGTTTCAAATGGTCCGCCACAAGACTGTTCGCTGCTCGCAGGATCAGAGGGTCACTTTCTGCGGTTTCCAGGTCTCGCAAAGTCAACGGTCCCTCCACCGACTGTTGTAGCTCAGCGATCAAGTTCGTTCTCAGCTGAGACTGAAAACACAACAGCAAATTAAGTGAGTATAATTTGAAGTAAGCACCACAGTAATTAATATTTATGATTTAAAATAAAAGGAACGTCAACAATAAAATATCAACATGTCACAACATGTTAACACAAAGCAAAACAAAAGCAGTATGCTAGATTATAATTATTGATTGGAATTGTTAAAACGTAAAAGCACCTCCTTGCTATTTTACAAACTTTTCATAATAAATAAACCAAGTGCTCAAAAGGAAAAGTGCGGACTTCTCACTCACTTTGATGGAGTTGACAGCCCCGCGCTTTCGCCAACTGTGATACAAACGATTTCTCAGTTCATCGGCACTCAAAAGTTCCGGCGGTTTCTCTGCCATCTTGATATCAGCTACTCCAGGCACAAGCTTGTAAAATGATTGTCCCTAAATTTTTTCAAATAAAACTGTAAAAGCTGCTACAACACTGCATACTAAACATTCACTTTTTCCCGTTCAAACTCGCATCGATAGTAACAGACGCCATGGTTGATACGTTGAAGTCCTGCAGTTAATAAATAAAGGTATTCCATTTATTTATTTATTTATTTATTTATTTATTTATTTATTTATTTATTTATTTATTTATTTATTTATTTATTTATTTATTGAAAGTTTAAAACAAAAAAAGTTACCTTTGCGGTAATTATTGAATGTTTATTAATAAATGACTGGAGTCGAAACTAAATGTACGATGCGTTTGCGTGATGGTAAAATGTATGGTATAACATCAGCTTCACAAGTCATGATCACAGGTAGAAGATTTATTTATTTATTAATTCATTTACTTATTCATTTAATTGTGTGTGTATGTGTGTGTGTGTGTGTATGAATTCAACTCTTTATTTTGTGCAATTATGTGAATAGGTAGAAGAAGAAGTTGTTGTTGTTGTTGTTCTTTGTTGTTGTGGTATCAATTTTTATTCATCAGATTAACATAAATTGTACAGATGAAGAAGAAGAAGAAGAAGAAGAAGAAGAACAACAACAACAACAACAACAACAACAACAACAACAACAACAACAACAACAACAACAACAACAATGTTAATTTGGTGTCATTGGCGGTGGTGTAGTTATATTTGTCAGTTTGTTGATCACGAGAACGGTCAAAACCAATCACGTATTAACAGCATTAGGCCTACATTATTTATTTCATTATTCCTATAGAGCACTTTTCCTGCTCAAGAACTGCTCAAGGCGATGGCCGATAAGGACCCAACTCAAAGCGCTCGAAGGTGCCCACTTGCAACCTTGGGTGGCCTCGTGGCGCAGTGGATAAGTCGCCGGTTTCCTATGCCGAAGGTCGCGGGTTCGATTCCCGCAAGGGGCGAACATATGTGACTTAGGTACGAGACTATTGAGGTCACCGAGGGTTTTCTCCGGGCACTCCGGTTTCCTCCCTCCCTTCAATAATGGTACAGGACGCAGTCAATAAAAAAAAATTTCAAAAATAAAAATTCGATTTTCTTTCCGTCTTCTAATAGCGATCTCCCTGCCTTTACACCACCTGTGAGTGAGGGATGTGTGTTAGGCGTGTGCGAGGGTGGATGAGACAGGTGAGCGTGTATGTTGGTATAGATCGCCGCGCTTTGAGCCTGATTGATTTGGGGAAAGGCGCGTATATAGCATCCTGTATTATTATTATTATTATTATTAACCTAACGCAATCAAATGCGTTTAATGCGTTAGTCGGGCGGCGACTCATTTCGACCCATTTCCACCACTTACCCCTTCCGAGAGTGCTCATTCGCGTAACCTCTTCCACCTGCTATGAACTTATTTGTTGTAATGGATCCTTCATGTAACGTAACCTACGTAATATAGCCTATATTGTGTGTGTGGGTGTGTATGTGTGTGTGTGTATGTGTGTAATTACATGCATATGCATGCGAGGGTACAAATGTTGTACGTATCTGGTATGTTTGTTAAAACGAAGAGCTGAATATTATATTGTAATAACGTAATTGTGTGTGTGGGGGGGGGAGGAGGGGAGGGTGTGTGTGTGTTTTTTTTTCTTTCCCCTCAATGTTATGTTACTATTCCATTGCTGTCACTGTGTTTATTGCCACTATGAAATCTTGTCTTGTCTTGCAAAGCGACAATCCACATTTTTCTTTCTGAGAAATAAAGAATGCATTGACTTGACTTGACTTGACCTTTGATTGAGTGCACTGTTTGACGCCCAGACAAACTGCTTGCACAATCTTGGGTGACCAGGGATGGGAAAAAAGAGACTTAATTACTGCTTGCTGGGTAATCGGCCATGATTTACATTTGGCGTAAGGCGGGACTAACTTTCAGTGTCCACAAGCTAGAAACCAATGACGCCTGACAGGTGTGGGATCGATCCTGCCTCTGGGTGTTAAGTTTCTCCGAATATTATTTACTTTCGACTCGGGCAACGTCTCGGGGGTTTTCTCCGGGTACTCCGGTTTGCTCCCTCAGCAAACTTAAAAAAAAAACAACTAATATTAGGTAGACCAAGAATCCAACGCCGTGTTCGTGATCGGTTTATGCACTCATCAATTAAGAAAAACAACAGAGAGAGAGAGAGGGGGGGGGAAGGAGAAAGAGAGAGAGAGAGAGAGAGAGAGAGAGAGAGAGAGAGAGAGAGAGAGAGAGAGAGAGAAAGAAAGAAGATAACAATTTTATTTTGCAAGGGTAAAAGAGTATAAGCGCTTGATGCGCCTTTTTACATCTTGCCCTTGGGGCTTTAACAATAACAGCTATTAAATACAACTCAAAGTTATAACCTTCACATTATGGAACAATAACAAATAGGCATAAACAAAGTTATTATTAGATAAAATCATTTTCAAACAATTGAAATCAAAATAATATTGTTAATCTCAATCAAAAACATTAACAATTAATGTGTATTTATTTTTAATGTGTTTTAGGAGACCTGTTCTAAATTATGTAAATTTAGATGATGGAGTGCGGAGATCTTCAGGAAAGTTATTCCATAAAGTGGAACCGGAATAAGCTAGACTGGTTTTGAAGAGATCAATTCTTGGAATCGGAACATTTAATTTTTGTGGACGATCTGGCAGTTTTGTTTGAAAAAAGAGAAGAAAGATAGGAAGGTGCATTGCCAGAAAGGATCTTATGTATGAAAACACCTTTATTAAATTTTAGTCTGTCGGTAAGTGATAGAATATTGATCCGCTTATAGTCATCTAGAGAGATTTTTTGTTTAAGAATAACTTGTTTAATTGCACGTTTGTGAATTATTATTACTACTCTTAGAGAGAGAGAGAGAGAGAGAGAGAGAGAGAGAGAGAGAGAGAGAGAGAGAGAGAGAGAGAGAGACAGACAGACAGACAGAGAGACAGACAGACAGACAGACAGACAGATAGAGACAGACAGACAGAGAGAGAGAGACAGACAGAGATAGACAGAGACAGATAGACAGACAGAAATGAGAGTACGAGAGCATACGATCATTCTGATCGTATATCATTCACACTCAAAGTCTTCGACAGAAAGAGCGAGAGAAGAAGCAGAAGGAGGAGGAAGACATTATTGGTCAATGGGTCGAAGAGCCCAAAAGAAAAAAGCCATATGTATAGATATTCACAGTCAAGCGATTACAGTCCCCTATACGCCATGGGTCCGGGGACTCTAATCTACTCACTCAAGCGATTACAAAATGAAATAAAAACGAGAACAAGAGGTTGAGGGAGGAGGTAGCTGCCGGAGTGGTGGTGGTGAGAACAAAAGATAACAAAACCAATAAGTTATACAATACAATACAATACAATACATCACAGCACAATACAAAACAATACAGTACAATACAACACACAACAAAACAGTACAATACAACACAATACAGCACAATACAAAACAATATAACACAACACAATACAGTACAATACAACACAATGCAGTACAATACAATACATCACAACACAATACAACACACCACAATACAATACCACACAATGCAATACAACACAATACAATACAACACAATACAGTACAATACAATACAGTACAATACCAAACAAAACTACAAATGTTATAATAACTACAACTCTTCTACAGACAGCCAGACACACAAACGCACACACACACCCACGCACACACACACAAACACACACACACAGTCAAACACACACACATACACACACATACATACATACTCCACCACTACCACCAAAGACAACAACAAAAATAACAACTACAACAAGAACAGCAACAAAAACGGCAGTTCAACATTTTCGCCAGCGTTTAATTTAGCAAACTGGATGCAGAAGATCTGGAAACACTATATATCGGTCTGATTGTGGCTACTGGAGCAAGCGGCAACAACTACCATTAGAATTAATGCAGAATATTTTAATACATGTCTTTGCTTCCATTGTGATGACTCGTTGTCGCATGAGCTGTGATTACAGGATAATCTGTTTGACGTCACAACGGAGGACACTATTTGAATACATCATCACAATGATGAAAGTCGTCACTTTTTGTTTTTTTTGCCCATGTATTACGTCATCATGTGAATCTCTTAACCATCATATCCCGCCGGACGTTAGTGTCGTAATGAAGTGACAAAACTACTGTCTTTTAAGGACGTCATCATCACGTGAATCTCAACACAGTCATCAGGACCAGACCGATGGTGGTGACGTAATACAGTGCCGTAGAGCCTCTAACGCTGGCAGCGCCACCCCACATGTCGGTGTAGCGGGAGGTAATTCCTGTGGTCTGACGGCACTGGCCTGGGACCCCCGCGAAGAAAAAATCCTGCATGACGCGACCGGAGTTCTGATTGCAGAACCGGTACACCGCTGTTTCGCACTGGTACCGCGCAACGGACACGCTGAAACCAAGGACAACCAATAAACCAACGGATGATATCAACAAATCAGCAATTGAATGTATGATTGCTTTGGATCGTTTGGTCTTGTTTTGGTCGAAATTGGCATTCGTTTGGCTTATGTATACACTTTTTTGTCGTGATTGTATTAATTCATTTGCTTAATTATGAGTCATGGTATTGACGAGTTCTCTGTCTTAAGTTTGATGGTGTGAATACTGGAAGCATGATCACTTATTGGATTTGACAGTTTAATTCGGTATTAACGCTCGCGCCATAGAGGACCTACATTTTGACCTTCTTCTTCTTGTCCGGCTGCGTGGCCAGCTAAGATTTTAAAGGACAAGAAGAAGAAGAAGAAAAAGAAGAAGAAGAAGAAGAAGAAGAAGAAGAAGAAGAAGAAGAAGAAGAAGAAGAAGAAGAAGAAGGTTTTGTCCATTTTGATAGAAAATCTTAATTGTGTCACTGCACTGTCACCAAGGACAACAGGCGCATCAAAATGCCAGTAAATAAATACGTAAAAAAAGGGGAAAAAAAAAGAATTATATCCTAATAAATGAGCGCATTGTGACGTACTTGCATGCGATGGCCTGTAGAGTGACGCGGGGCAGCTGGCCTTGGGTCTGCATGTCAATCACCTGTTGGACACCTTGGTTGAAGTTGTCATAGCAACGCCGTATCTCAGGCGTGCTCAGCAGACATTGGATGTTCTGCTGTACTACTGCAATCAATCAATCAAACACTCCATCAGCTAAACTATCAATCAACCAACCAATCGACCAATCCATCAATAATGCTCATCGAGGTATGTAGAGTCTATGTATTTGTTTATATTGTTACCTTTGTTTTAACAGGGCCAAGGTATCAAAGAGGTTTGTTTATTTTTTTTAATGACAATGAGTTTACTTGGGAAATTGCCGAGTTATCACAATAACAGATAATGGACAATGGTTAATGCTCAAATCCACTAATAAGCTTGGCATGGCAGATTTTTAGACCTTTCTTCGCTGTTTTGTAAGAAAACAACCGGTCCTTCTGCTATGCATGGCAGATTTTTAGACCTTTCTTCGCTGTTTTGTAAGAAAACAACCGGTCCTTCTGCTATGCATGGCAGATTTTTAGACCTTTCTTCGCTGTTTTGTAAGAAAACAACCGGTCCTTCTGCTATTCACATTTTAATTTTTTATTTATTTTATCATTGTTATATATGATCAGAAAATCATATATAATATATATAATAAGATATGATAATCTTAAATAGCAGCCTTCCAGTTCAAGAGCTGCTCAAGGCGCTGCCGGATACAGGATCTAACTACCTTTCCCCCCCACAACCACATCCCCTGCCATCCTCGAGGCGCTCACTTGCAGGATTTGAACGCATAGTCTGACGCCCAGACGACTGAGCACAATCCTGAGCGATCGGGGATAGGCCTGGTTGTATTTGTGCCGCCGGCACTCACCCCTCTAGGACATGAGCGTCAGGATCTTTAAAGTCCGTGCTATGGAATGCGTGCGTGCACAGACTAGACCTCGGTTTATACTCTTATCCGAAGGAGTAGGAGCGAAGTGGCTCAGGGTAATTTTTTTCCTTTAAATCGATATATAGTAAAAGCTGTACTTTAGAAAGAGGTTTTTATTGATTTTTTCTAGTAGGTCAACGCTCATTGTGAATTTAAAAAGGAACTGTGATATTGAAGTGTATGATGTTAGTTCTCTTTAAAAAAAAATAAAATATTTTAAAGGTAAACGCAGCTGTTATCGTGGAATTTGACAAAAGAACGATAACTCCCGTAGGTCTAGGCTAGGTCGACAGTCAGTAGGGCATAACACTTGAGTTATCTTCAAACTAAAAGTTGACGTGAACCCACTGATAGGATTAACAATTTAGCACATGCATACAAATGTACACAGACATACAGACACAGACACACACACGCACACACGCGGCACACAGGCACAGAGGAATGTTTGTACGCAGACACAAATCACATTGAAACACACACGATGATGATGATGATGATGATGATGATGATGATGATGATGATGATGATGATGATGATGATGATGCACCCATTGCACATAGCTACGATCGAAAGAAAGTATACTCCAGGCACACGCTGCGCAGCAGGCCAAAGTATGTCCCTGGTCCCTTGAAGGGAGGTAAGTGAGGTTAGCAGCCTGCTCAGTTACAGTGTCGGTGAAAGACTACAAACGGAAAAGTAAGTTTCCCGTTTGAGAATTTTTTCGAACCGTTTATTGACGCCGGATAGTGTCCTCACTTGGTTTATTACAATTTAAGAATCCAAGAAGGCAAATGGGTTTTTGGGACGGTAAAAGCATTTTGTAGAGGAAAGGGTTAGGGCAAGGGCTTGGGATATATCTACAACTAACCCTTACCCGAACCCTGCTACTATTCCGCTCTTTCCGTCACTTTTAAACAGTAGTGCGCTTCGCATCCGCGGTTAGCAGCGAGCCCAAAGTATACTTTGAAGGGATGGAGGGAATACTTTCACCTGCTGCTAGCGGGAGTTTTGGCATACTTTCTACCGATCGCAGCAATGTGTATTACCTCGATGATGATGATGATGATGATGATGATGATGATGATGATATGATCTTGTAAGGCGCCCACTAAGCGGTGATTCAGCCATATTCAAAGAGGTAAGTTTTTAGTCTTTTCTTGAAGCTTGGCAGGGATGGAGCTTGCTTCAAGCTCAGGGGAAGGGAGTTCCACAGAGTGGGTGCAGCATTTGTGAAGGAGCGCATTCCAAGAGTCTTTTTGGTTGTGTTGCTTGTGCGCACACTGGGAGTTTCAAGTCTATATACACTGAGTCCCAGATCTGAGTTCGCGTCTGGGTTGGTAAGGAACACACAATCAAATGCATATACAGACACACATACGCACACACACACGCGCATGTACGCACATAAATCTCTCTCTCTCTCTCTCTCTCTCTCTCTCTCTCTCATTAACACACACTTTTTCTTTTATACATACGCACACACACTTTCTCTTTCTTTTCCTCTCTCTTACACACACACACAACTACCCACCAAAGAGATAGAGGGGGAGAGAGGTCACGTTTTGCAGATAAATGTTCGCAAATATCCGGTTAGCACAGACCAAAGGTAAGTTGGTTATTGTTATTTTTAAAAATTGTTAGTTCACATCCTGTTGATAGGCATCAGTCCAATCAAATCTGAAATATCAATCTGCAGCGCCAATCACATTTCTTTCAATTAAAAACAGAGAGAGAGAGAGAGAGAGAGAGAGAGAGAGAGAGAGAGAGAGAGAGAGAGAGAGAGGTTATCATTATGAAATAATTAGACTAATTACGACAATGACAAATCTAAAAGTAATTAATACAGCTATTAAGATTATTGCTGACAAAGTTTATGTCTTATAGTCAATTTACTATCTTGAACTGACAGCAGCACTTTGCAATCGTACTGTTTAGTACTTAAGCTTGTACGTACTTCACTTCTATTGTAGTCTAGTCACAGACATTTGTGGGCTAATATGCGACGCAGGATTTCTTGTTGAGTCATTAACGGAGTCTTCTCATAAAAAAATCTACTCACACGGGTAAATATTAATGATCATTTTGTGGCAGTGCTGAGTGTAAGGTTTATTGAGAGCGCGAGATACCATCTTGCTTTCTTTCTCATGTACGCACAATAAGCAGTAACTATATGTTTTTGTTAGATAATTGTTAATATTATGTTGTTATATTTACTGTTATTAGGTGTATTATTGTTATTTTTTTATGTTAATTTGTTTACCATTTAATATGTTGTCTAAAGAAATTTAATAAGATAAATAAATAAAGGTGAGTATGCAATTTGGTGACAGACTGATGCTCTTTGAGTCAAGGTGGCGAAGAGATGACTCGTGCAGTTGAACGTTAAAGTTGTGTTCGTCACTCTTTTAGACAGATTCAAGACAAGAGCGCGATTATTATTATTATTATTATTATTATTATTATTATTATTATTATTATTATTATTATTATTATTATTATTATTATTATTATTACACTACTTTAATGACAATGAGCGAAACAATCAGGGTTGCTGAGGACAAGGAAAGATGGAGTACGCTGGTGAAACGATCATCTATGGTGCCCCTACGACCTCCGAGTTATGGGATAGGATAGGATAGGATAGTATCATTATTATTATTATTATTATTATTATTATTATTATTATTATTATTGCAAAGACTATTCTGCAAGGCACAGTGCAAGGAGGTAGAAGAAGAGGGAGACCGAAAAAGAGGTGGGAGGACAACATTCGAGAATGGACTGGTTTGACACTGAGCGAAGCCATCAGGGCTGTTGAGGACAGAGAAAGATGGAGTATGCTGGTTAAAGGATAATCTGTGTTGCCCCTACGACCTCAAGGTTACGGGACAGGATAGGATAGGATTATTATTATTATTATTATCGTTTTAGATAATGTTATTATTTTGTTAGATAACTGTTTCCACCATAGCAATAATGAAACTTAACAACGTCACTGAATCAAAGTGGGCAGATAACAAAATTCTAACTGTTTTACTCCCTTCCCTCCCCTTGCGTTTTATTTATTTATTTATATATTTATTTATTTATTTTTTATTAATGCAATTATTATATAATGAGGTTATTTATTTTCCTCGTTCACGTACTTGATATATCACGTTCGTCTTTCTTTAATTATTTGTTATTGGTATTTTAATGAATTTATTAGGTTATGTACGTGTTAGGTACGTATTTGTTTTTAATGTCAGTAATTAATTAGATTATCATGTAGTCAGTTTTATTTATTTATTTATTTATTTATTTATTTATTTATTTATTTATTTATTATTCATTTACAATTGCAATTAAAATTTCACAAATAAAAATTTCAAAAACATTACAAATATTAGGTAGGTTGGGTTTGGGCGCGCCACAGGCTGCGACGACACCTTCCCATCCCCAGTGGGCCCAGACTAGAATGAACGTTTTAAAATTATGTCTTAAAGGATCTATAATGTGGTTTTTAAACCATGATTCTGTGCCTGTTGTAATTTCTTTAATTAATTATTTAATTAAAATTTTAATTAATTAGTTGATTAATTTATTTTTTATCTTTTATTTTCAGACTAGTGCAACTTTCTTGGTCGGAATTTCCCAAATTAAACACAAAACACATTAATTAACTGCAACAACATTACTATCATCACCACCACCAACATCTTTACCGGCAGCACCAACAGTTCATCCTGACAGTTCTTGTGCCAAAAATGGACAGTTTCCTTCTATGCAGTTCAAGAAGTGCGAATAAATGTGAATAATGTGAGCAAAAGACAGGAACTCTGTCCTTCACACATTGGGAAGAATTTCTGTATAACAACCATTAACATTACATTACATAAAGAAGATACAAACTGAACATCACCTGAAACTGCCGTTCAGTCCGATGAACTGAAGGACTTTACCCGAGAAACAGGAATGGACTATTTACCAAGCGAATAAAAATTTTGTCGTGGATAGACTATTTATCAAGCGAAGAAGATTTCCACGCGAATGGACTATTTATCGAGCTAAAAATATTTCCACGAGAATGGACTATTTATCAAGCTAAAAAACATTTCCACGCGAATGGACTGTTTATCAAGCTAAGAAACATTTCCACGCGAATGGACTATTTATCAAGCTAAAAAACATTTCCACGCGAATGGACTGTTTATCAAGCTAAGAAACATTTCCACGCGAATGGACTGTTTATCAAGCTAAGAAACATTTCCACGCGAATGGACTGTTTATCAAGCTAAGAAACATTTCCACGCACGAAGCATGATCACATGCACAATGCCCTCAACAACTGAACTATAGTCTAACAGAACTACAGAAGTCTTCCATAAGCGACAATTGAAAAGAGACATAATCGACTTTCAAAAGCTGGACTCTTGACGTAGGTGTGGGATATAAACAAGAGTAAAGGGGAAGTAAAAGCTGCTTAATCCACAACATTGAGCGACCTTTTACCGGGAGATGATTTTACCGCTTCCATACTGACGTTGGAAGGAACTAAAGTCGACCGTTTTCCTGTTCTTGTGTCTGGTAGAGACCGCGCGCTGAATTGTTGGACTGATTTGGATTGTTGTATTAGGATAACATTGTTGACTTTTGGACCGAATTTGTATGACTGCCCATAGATTGTTTTGGATTGAATTTGTATGACTGCCCATATATTGTTTTAGATTAAATTTGTATGAATATCGATTTGGGACCATTTAAGAGTGGAATTTTGTGGTTATTGTTATCTTCTGACGTTTGATAAGTTTTGGTAACCTACTGTCAGTCCTACTGCGACTCAAGCAACCTGCCTACCATGTAACTTACCTGTCATCTATTTTGTATTTTGTATTAGTAATTATTTGCATTCTAAATATACAGTAGTAGTAGTAGTAGTAGTAGTAGTAGTAGTAGTAGTAGTAGTAGTAGTAGTAGTAGTAGTAGTAGTAGTAGTAGTAGTAGTAGTAACTAAATTCAACATTCCTCTCCTCTAAATAGCTAAGCATGTAACCTACCAATGTTTTTTGTACCCCCTTCTCCAAGTACAACTTCCCTCCACCCATCCACCCATCCTACCCCCCACACAGTACAGATTTGCTTCCACGAGTTCCCCGTCCGCCTGGCAACCACGATCTTTTCATTGGCGTTGAATTACAAAACGAAAGAGATTGAATAAATTAATTAAAATAAATTAAACATTACACTTTTTTTTTAAAAGGCACCCACCACCATTAAAATTAAAGCGGCTGGTGGAAAATGGTAAATACTAAGGTTTAGTTCTGCATGAGCGAACACTCGAACGAAGGGAGTTACAGCGGGGCATACAGGTTTACTGTTATTGTCAGACCTTCTTTCCTGTCCACCCTGCCATCAGTCACGTTGTAAAAACATCACCTGATAGCTCTTCCTTAATTTTACTGCGGTTGACACCTTAGCAAGTTCAAAGGTAAAAGAAAAGGTGTTCCTCAAACTTTTCGGTCTTTGGGGAGACAGGCCTCCCTTTTCTCGGGACCAGATTAATGAGGGTGGTGCCCAAACTCATCTCCTTGGCTGCCTTACCTTCCTTGGTTCTAAACAAGCTTGGTGGACTGGAGTAGAAAACATATTTTGTATCGTGCGCTCCAACCGACAGGCTCCTGCTCCCAGTAAGTTCAAAGCTGTATACACATTTTAGTATCATGAACAACGCTGACCAAAGCGATTCGGACGCGGACATGTCCTTGTCCACAGAATTGGAATGCTTTCAAACAGCACTTAACTATGACGACAACGATGGTGACGACATGTGTTGCGTAATTTGTTCTGAGGAACGTCGCTATCTGAAGCTGCTGCCCTGCGGCCATTTCTTCTGCGAGGCCTGCATTCAGCAAATCGCCAACCGCCACACTCAATGTGACGACAGCAATGACGTATTTCCCTGTCCCTGCTGCCGGGCCTCCACGCCTGTACCGCTCAGAGGTGCCTCCGACTTCCCTTTCCACATCCCGGCAGGCCGCAGGGAGAGGGGTGGGGAGACGGGTGTGGGACTGACGGAACTGGTGGCGGGCCTGGGGACAGTGGAGACACCGCGCTTTACCGGCGTGTTGTGCCAAGAGTGTGAGGAGGAGCGCGCCACCTTACACTGTCTTCAGTGCCACCACACAGTCTGCGATTTCTGCCGCGACCGTCACCGTAATGCCGGCCACCTGCTCCTCGTAAAAGCCAGCTTCTGTTACGACGCTGGCCCGAGAACGGCCACAGGAGAGTGCCCGACACACCAGGGGCTGCAGGTGACCCATTTCTGTGTACCGTGTAGCCAGCTGCTGTGTCAGTTGTGTGTCAAAGCCTGCGACACACCACACAAGTTGCACGATATCATCACCTTGGAGCGCGCCGCGAGGGAGGCAAAGGGCAGGTTGCTGGAAGCCAAGCGGAACGTGCAACGATGCCAGCGCCGTCTGCAGGTCAGCCACAAAGACCTCGAGCAGCAGCAACAGCACCAGGCCCACGCCGTCAGTCTGGCAGAGAATAGCGTCAGGCAGCGAGCGGCTCAGGCCAGGGCCGCCATTGACCGACACGAGGCAGAGACGGTGGCCGCCATTCACGACAAGGGCGACAAGCTAAACAACAAGATCAAAGTTGACATCCGGGCTTTGGAATGCAAGATGGCAGCGCTGACCGCCATAGAGTCCCACGTGCAAAACGTGCTGGATGCTGACGTCAGCACGCGTGTGGTGCAGATGGAAGCGAGCGCGAGAGAGACAATCCTCAACAGCGAGTACTTCATTAAGTATACCTACGACCTCCCCGCTGTGGCCTTCAACCTGCAGTTGCAGCAAATAGACATGAAAGTGTTGACGCGAGCGACCCAAGCTTGCATCGGGCGGGTGGATGTGGTAAGGACTCAGCGTCGCCCTCTGCCAGTGGTCACAGTGTTGGAGACTCACCCCCTACCGGTTGATGCCAAAGACTCACCCCAGGCCGTGGTCAGCTTCTTGTGTCCAGTGGGGGAGGGACATGTCTGGCTGGCGTGGTCAGCTGACGGCGGTGGAATGTCCTTGACCCTCTACAAGCGGGACAGCAAGGCGGTGGTGAAGCAGGAGAAAGTGGAGGAGGGCGTCGTTCTGAGCAGGCTGGATGACTACCTAGTGTTGGCGCAGCTGCAGGGCGAGGACCACCTCCTGTGTATAGCCGGAGACAACGTGGCCTACAGCAACGACCACGACGGCTGCTTCGTGCTGACTAACAAGGGCCCAGTGTGGGCCAGCCTTTACAACGACGTCAGTAAAGTGTACCTGTTGACAGGAGTCCACTCGGGTTTGGAGGTGCTGCAGCGTGGGGCACTCAGGAAGGCTGTCTGCCTGTACGGCATGAGCAGACCCGTCAGTATGGACGTTAGCCAGGACAAGCAGTGGATGGTGGTGCTGGATGACAGTCAGACGCTGCACCTCTACAGGTTGACACCCAATAACGTCATTCTAGTAACGCGACTAAAGCCAGGAGCCGCGCTCAACCAACAGCTGAGAGACGCCTGTTTCTTTCGCCTAGGGTCGCAGGATGTCTTGCTGCTGGCCGACACGTCCTTGGATGACGTCATCGTAGTGGACTTCAAACACGGCATTCAGCTCCTGGGCAGTCTCACCGACAGGTCGGGAGCTCTGCGGCACCCTTCTTTTCTAGAAGTGGACCCGTTCAGCGGCTGCTTGTTCGTGGCTTGCCAGGGGCGTTCCATTGCGGTGTGTGGGGATACTGGGGTACATTTGAGACAACCGTCAACAGATCAGACAAAAAAGGCAAACGCACAGCGGAGAAACTGGGCGATTTAAATTTTGATTTTTGACACTTTATTGTCCCTTTTTATCGGGACATTCTGGGTCGCCTCGACTGGGGAAGGTGTAGTCGCAACCTGTGGCGCGCCCAAACACAACCTACCTAATTTTAGTCGCGTTTTTGAAAATGTGCTTTGTCTGTTATCGTAGTAACTGACTTGGTGGGGTAGGTGAGGAGAGGGCTGGAAAGGGGAAGGAATGGGAAGTGAGGTAGAGACTGTGGTCACTCTATATTCCCCACCCCACCACCATATTCCCACTCACCCCCGTCGCCACACTACTTTCCCCTACCCCCCCCCCCCTTTCCCCTGTACAACAATTTATTTGACAGAATAGTCTACTGCATGACCACCTTTGTCTGCCTTCCAGCCGCACTCGTCCAACTGTAAGTGAGTTTGAGGCCAGTTTGTCAAACTGTTATACCAGATAGCATGATCATAGATTTTTTTTAACCCGCATTACTGCGGTGAAAACTCTTCGATAGGCGTATAAATAAAAACCAGGCCGTCGTGAAAAAGGACAGCCAAAGCACGCGCAGTGTTACATTATATAAGGGACACACATTAGGTCATCGGCGCAAACCGATCTAGCTAATGCAGTCGGTGTTTAGGCATATTCTATTCTAGCGCGACCTCTGTCCTGCGTGTGCCTGTAGCGTTCAGTATGAAGTTTTGCAAAGGCAGCTAAGTCATGTAGGCCCTACGTACTGATAATTAGGCCACCTTGTAGGACTCTCGAATACGACGTTTAGACTCAAATTTCCCAAATATTACACACACACACACACACGCACGCGCGCGCGCACACACACACACCAATACACACACACACACACACACAACTCCACGACTATATAATTTATACAAATAGTCATTTTTTAGCGTGAGTTAGACATTAGTGTCATTTAACTACAAGTTTTTGTGTTGTTGTTTTTGGGAGGTTTTTCATTCGCATTGTCATGTATAGGTCCATGGTCACAGTAAAATTGTATGATACTCTATTTATTATATCAGTAAGTCTACATCAATATGAAACATCGGATTGTCAGCGCTACTGTTTGGGAGAGAGAGAGAGAGAGAGAGAGAGAGAGAGAGAGAGAGAGAGAGAGAGAGAGAGAGAGAGAGAGAGAGAGAGAGAGACAGAGACAGAGACAGAGAGACAGAGACAGACAGAGAGACAGAGACAGACAGAGAGAGAGAGACAGAGAGACAGAGACAGAGACAGAGAGACTCCCCATCATCGTTTAACATTATATTCACACTCGGAGCTGTACCTAAAGTTTTCACACCAAACACCCTGCACCCACCCACCCACCTATCAACCCATCTATCCTCTCGCTGCCCACCCTTCCTTTATTCCCCTACTCCCTGTACAACCTGTTTCCTCCCAAAGACACCTGCCATCCCTCCCCCTTCCCCCCTCCCCTCCCGTTCCACCTTTTTCCTCCCAAAGACACCTACCATCCAAGTCTTGACAGAGCCCTCTGTATGCCACGCTCATTGAGTCGGCCTCAAACAACAGCGTCAGGAAGGCGTCGGACAAGTCTGTGGAGCCCCCAAGTCTCGTTTCAAAACAGTTGATATACCCCGGGTAGTTTCTGGAAGCAAAATGTAAAAACAAAAACATGGGTTGGGTATAGTTGCATCACCCGTCATTCCCTGTACATAACAGATACTATAGATTTGACTTGATGGCGTGCTTTATTATTATTATTATTATTATTATTATTATTATTATTATTATTATTATTATTATTATTATTATTATTATTATTGTTGTTGTTATTATTATTATTATTATTATTATTATTATTATTATTATTATTATTATTATTATTATTATTATTTAAAGCTACGATGACGCATCACCAATACTAACGTGTTATAAAAAATAATGTTAACGTTGTCGCGTGTCTTTGATTTCACTCACTGACAAATGGACTGAAAAGCGTTGAGTGTCGCCCCTTCAGGCGACAACTGTTGCTGCTGCTGCTGGTTGACGAAGTTGTTGTTGTTGCGCCGTAATTGCTCTGTCAGGCACTGCTGAGCCACAGACTGGGAACTCACTACCAGCCACTGACCCGCACACGCTAAAGAGAGAGAGAGAGAGAGAGGAATAACTGTACATTTGAACACTTCACCAACAATAGTGCGATGCATACAAAAGAATTTTTTTAGCTGAAAGCTATAAACTTCAAGATGAATGAAATATAAATACAGAACACACAAATATAAATGTACAAATAAATAAATAAATAAAATTACATTTTTTAAAATACAGAAAATAAAATCTGAAACCATTTTGATGGTGATTTTTGTCAATGAAATAAAACAGACATAGATGTACCGACATTTCAATTGTTTGTATTTCATTGCTGATTTGGAAATGTTATCGGGTTTTTTTTAATCATAGCTTCATTGTTTATTTAATTATCATGAAGGTGGCGACCTGAGGGTCGACGACATCAACGCTCATGAAATGATAGGACGTTAACCTTCGTTGGGGTGGTGGGTGCGTGTATGCGGGAGTGCGCAGGGCAAGTGAAGTGGGATAGTTGTTGTTTTATTATATTTTATGTGTTGCACTATTTACTTTGTGTGTGTACATGTCATTTCTTTTAAAGATATTCTACATGTTACATTTGCTATGTCTATGCAGCCGAAATGCAAATTTTATGTACATTTTATAGACGAATAAAGTCAAACAGTCTCATCATCATTATGTTAGAGTCTCATGGTCGTTTTGTAATTTCATTATTTTGTTTTTGTTATTATTTGTGTGAATTTTTTTTCTCTACAATATTTTTATGGTGTTTGTTAATAGCTTGTGTTTTTTTTTCATTTATTTTGTTTATGCGATTTTTTTCCTTTTAATGGTGTTTTTTACATTTAATTTTTCCCTATTACTTTATGTTATGATTTATTTTATTTTGTTTTCATTGAATTTTTTTTAAAAATATAATGTTTATGCATTTTATAACCTTTATTTTCATTGTTATTTTTTTTAATTGTTGTTTATGCAATATTTTCTAAATTTAATGTCGTTTACCGAAGGGTAATCTTTAGAATACACATTTCATAGTCTCGATTTTTTTTCAATTTTATTGTGTGTGTGTGTGTGTGTGTGTGTGTGTGTGTGTGTGTGTGTGTGTGTGTGTGTGTGTGTGTGTGTGTGTAAAGACTTCTGTAAGCTATTTGCTAATACAACCAAGAATTGTTACTGTTGTGTATTCCTTCAGTAATTAACAGCATCACATTATAATTTTCTCCTTTATTCTCAAGAGCAATGAGCTTTACATTTTATCCGTGGATACCTGCGCTATTGACTACTACTTAATCATCATCATCATCATCATCATCATCATCATCATCATCATCATCATCATCATCATTATCATCATCATCATCATCATCATAGTCATCATCATCATCATGGGAGATGAACAATAGCGGAATAGCGGGAAGGAATGAGGGTGAAGCAGAGAGAGAGAGAGAGAGAGAGAGAGAGAGAGAGAGAGAGAGAGAGAGAGAGAGAGAGAGAGAGAGAGAGAGAGAGAGAGAGAGAGAGAGAGAGAGAGAGAGAGAGAAGTTGCAATTATCGTAAGTGTGTATACGACGTTCATTCTAAACTAATAATTTTTTTAATTGTACACCTATTTTATGTTTTCGCCTAATGTTAACGTTAGTGTGGCTGAATGTTGCTGAGTGAATGTGTCGATAAATTCCATTCTCCTCAGATGTTTAAACGTAATATCGATGTCAATGTATAACCGTTCTTTTTATATTCTATCTACCATATATTAGCAAACAATGTATATAATTACCTTCTCTATAAATAAAATTGCTGATTAGTTGCCATGATATAATACGAAAGCTAAGTGATAGTTGTTATTTAAAATATTATTTGATATTTTCTCACTGGGCGATCTGGTTACTGTTTGGAAAGTTCCACTGACTAATTTTATTCATAATAATATAATAGGTGTTTCTGTATTTTTGATAATTGTGCAGAAAATGAATTATTGTATGAACTGATGTCTGATTTTGAAAATATTTTATAAGAGGAAGTCGCCATTCTCAATCTAGTTGTTGTAGATCCAACTTCATAGATGATGTAGCCGTATTTTTTAATTTTTTTTATTTAGATGAGTCTGTCAGTGAGTCAATTAGCCATTCTGTCTGTTGTGTACTAACAGTTTATAATAGTGATAGGCAGTGGTGTTCTTATATTTACTGTGAGTCTACATTTCATATTATATTGTATATTTTGTGGACTTGTTTCAGAACGAACTGGTATTTTGAATATTTTCTTGTTTTTGAATATTGCATTGATGATTGATTATGAACTATGCTTTATGGGTTTATAATAATATCGCCTTTGTCAATATATATCCATATTTGTATTTGAATATAGGAAGTTACATAGTATTGATTTGGAAGAAGTACAGTATTGTTTGTAAATCATCAGAATTTTCTGGAAAGTTTTTTGTAAATAATCTTGGTAGTTTTGCCAATGATGTTGATTTTGATGATGTTGTTGTTGATGGTGATGATGATGATGATGATGATGATGATGATGATGATGATGATGATGATGATGATGATATCATCATTGAATATAGACAGTCGAGGTTAAGTATTCTTTATTTGTCTATAATAAATTTTGACATATTTTAAGATTTAATATTTTATTTTATAATAATTTTAATTGAACTTTGAGTTTGAATTTTGATTTTGTGAGTAACCGGAAGTGAACCCGAAATGACGCTCGGAAGCCGGATGTTTTGATTTCGTTAATATAAGACCGTTATTAATTCTGATATTTCTTATAATTCAGTATTTACTAATTATTTTATTATATAGTTGATTATATAGTTTAATATATTCTTGTATAAACATACTTCAAGAAAATGGAACATACATATTTATTAAATCTATTGTTTGTGCTACAGGGTCATTTTCTCCGTCTTTCTGTCTCAGTTCTGACTAAAAAATTCGATTTTTCCTGAACCTAATCACAACGCCTGGGTCTTCGTGGACATAAAATAACCTTCTTGTTTGTGTGCGGATGACTCTTCTCTTCTATCTTCTTGGCTTGACTTTTAAACGCTATGAAAGGTAAACTGTCTTGTTCTTCCTCTTGTTTTTCTTGTTTTTCTTCTTCTTCTTCTTCTTCTTCTTCTTCTTCTTCTTCTTCTTCTTCTTGTAGGCCTACTTCTTGTGCTTCTTCTTCTTCGTCCTCTTCTTCATTACCACACTTATTTTTAATTAAATCTAAATCAAAGGAAATCAAGCTTTAAAATTAATTTTTTTTTAAATTAACTCAAGTTAACTCAAACTAAGTAAATAAAATAAATTAAACTACGTTAAAATAAAATAAAATAAAACGACCTCACTCACCAATGATCAAAATCACAGTCTTCATGGTTGAACTTGACCTTGAGTGGTATGGGAGGTAGTCAGGTGAGACGTGTATCACTGCGCGAATACCCACAAACTGAACACTACTAACACAGGCTAAACTACATCTATGTTAACAAAACGAGGTCAAATTATGCTTTAAAAAATACAAATGATATCGTCACAATCCCAGGTTTTGCTGAGCGCATCTGTAGGACGTCATTCGAACTCAAATGAACAGTAATCAAACGTGGTAATTGAATCCCGTTGACGTATCCACTGCTGACAGGCTTATGTATGCAAAGTTCCGTCAAATCGGGAAATTGGCTGAAAGGCGATGACGACAAGAAGGAAATGTAAAGAGCCCCCAATCAAATTCCAAGGCTTTGTTGACTTTTTAGCAAAAGTGGGTTTAAACCAACCGCTAATATTCGAATTTTCCGTTTCTGTTATGACAAGGAGTGGTTTCCCCTGTTTAACGGTACATCAATACGCTGTACGATCTCCTAGATGATATATATTTTTAAGCGCTAAAAAGGTAGGTAATGGTTGCTATGGTAAGACACAAACACTACGGAATTTGTTGAATTAAAATGATAACTATACGTTCCAAAGAGTTTTTGTTTATTTGTTGTAAGCTTGTTTTTTAAGTGGGGCAACACACACTGTGAATATTAAAAGAATCTATGGAAGGTGCGCGGTCAAACTAGGTCCCTTTAAACCCCAAGGTAACGAGCTTAACAGTGAATTTCATTAGACGGCAAACGTCCATCCGCGTTATTAGAAATAAACAGCGCTAAATCAGCTTTCGAAAGGGAAGCGTGGACAAATCTTCCGTCATATAGGAATGTACAACCGATTACAATGGCTCTATAGTAGCAAAGCTGACGCGTCTTTCAAACTTCACGCCATCGTTAGGTCTAAGTCTTCATCGCTGCTTTCGTCACACCATATACCTCAGGTCAATCCACCAACGGGTCAGCCAAAGGAAACTGACCATTATCACTAATGCGAGTCAGTCAGGGTAGTTTCTGACAGTCAGAACATCTTACTGATTTCGGCCAGTGAGGTCATTTTCTTACTAGTCAAATTTTGAATCAGTAAAGTCAGTTCTAGTCAAACTTTAGTCAGTGAATTAAGTTCCATTCGGCCAGCTGTGAGTCTGCAAGATAAGATAAGATAAGATAAGATAAGATAAGATAAGATAAGATAAGAATATTTATTTACCAAGTAAAAACGTTACAAGGATTTTGGTGTGGCATGGCGACAGTGAAATACATCCTTTCTTGCACAGTCATTCATCGTGTCATACACTTCATTGGCCTATAACATGTATACAGCACTAAAGGATAGGTAAAGACAGTAACATACATCACTCATCAGTCATATAAAGTTATGGAGTCAAACACACCCTGCAGGTAAAACAAAATACATCATTAAAACAATTTAACAGCATTAAGTAAAATGATCAATGTGTTATTTTGAGTCGCATAAAATCAGTTTCAGTCAATCTTTAGTCAGTAAGATCAGTTTCGTACAGTCAACCTGGAGTCAGTAAAATCAGTTTCAGCTTTGATCAGTAAGATCAGTTCTGACTAGTCAGAGTTTGGTCAGTGAGGTCAGTTTCACACAGTCAACGTTTGGTCAGTTTCATACAGTCAATCTTTAGTCAGCAAGATCGATTTCTTAGTAGCCAGGGTTGGGTCAACGAGGGCAGTTTGACACAGTCAGCTTTAGTCAAACCTATTGGCTGCACTCTAGCTATCACTGCAGTCTAGCTATCACTGCAGTCTAGCTATCACGCAATAGGAGTGGGAGATAACCAACAATCAAAGAAATTTAAACTTATTAGGCTTACAAAAATCTTAACAAAATCAAACGAATTGGCCAAATCTATCTAAAGTCTTTCTCAAAGGTCACATGGCTCTCGATCTGCCTCTAACATAAAAATAAAAGGAAATTGAAAACTGAAAATGTCAAATAATGACATTTATAATGACATTAACTTCCTACCCCGTCGGCCGCGCTCAGTGGCCACTCAGGTAAATTCAGGTAAATTAGCAACAGACATTTGAAGCAAGTACTCGTATGGAATGTAAGCTTTGATGCACAACAGGAGCATCAAAAATCTAAACTAATTATGAGGAACAAAACATGTTTACAGACTGCTTAACTGCTTAGATGACTTTATTCAAGATCTGGCCACAAAGAAATAGAGTGCTAGGGAGCACATTTAAGCTAATACAATAAATAAAGATACCACACATTTGTAAGGTACCAAAGAAATGTAGTTTCTAAAACCTGGTGTTAACATTTTTATATTCATAAAGTCCAAACGCAGAAACGAGATAATTTACAATAATAAAAGTTAACGTTTCTAAGCTGCTTGCTAACATGAACCTCTACTACAAATACAAAATCAGACGATGAATAAAATCATTATTCTCAAAACCGTTTGCAAAGTCAAAAGCTAGCCCTAAACCCTATCATTACTGAAAACACTTTATTATTACTGAAAACAAACAAATCAGGACGAACCAAAATATTTGAATTATTACACGTGTCATAGAACATACACATACAATGAAAGTAAAACGCTCCACAAGGAATAGATTATGGTTTCCCTGTACAGTGTCTGTTGGTATGTGTATCTGTCGTTGCAAAGTGTATTCCCCCCACCTCTCGTCTAACACAGCCTCTTCATTCCATCCCCTCCTCCTTCTCCACCTCAGCTGTCTATTCTCCCTAATCTCTCACCTGTAGTGCGAGTTACGTTTCTGCTGTACTCAGTGTTTAAAGCAATCGGTGTTTGTAACGTCAAACTCATTTTGTGATGAAGATAGTGATGATGAATGATAATGATGGAGATGGATCACAATAATGATTAAGGAGGATGGAGGATGATGGATGGATGTTGCTGATGAGGATGACGATGATGATGACGATGATGACAACGATGATGATGACAGGCAACAAGCTAGCTTATATATGCCCACTCATTGCATTGAAACATAGTTTACTTAGTAATTGATCCGTATTTGATATTGAATGTATTATTTTACTAATTTTCTCTAAGTATATTTTACTTCAATATATTAGTTTCTTCTCCCAGTCCCATGTCATGTTTTACTGAATATTTTGACTTATTTATTCCTAAACTATTTTACAGCGTTGTTATATTTTACTTACCTATTTCTTCATATAACATTTTACTTCATATTTCCTGGCATATTTTCCTTTGTCACTTTATTATCTTATTTTTATTTTTAACTCATCATGACGATTGTGCTTTGCTGGTGGCTTTAAGCGACTGCCCAGTGTCCACGCTATGCAGCAGAACGTGCCTTTGCTGGACGACAGGTAGACTTAACGGCCACTGGCTACAGAGCTGTGGACTGTTAAGCCGCATAGCTGCACGCACGGCACGACGGCCGTCGCAAAAGTTGACAACACTAGTCGCAAAGCCGCCAACTTCGCATGACGACACACCGCAGCGTCAGAGACAAACCAATTTATCTCTATATCTATATATCTTTACAGATACATATCTATCCTATCCTATCCTATCCCATAACACGGAGGACGTAGGGGCACCACAGATGATCGTTTAACCAGCGTACTCCATCTTTTCCCTGTCCTCAGCAACCCTGATTGTTTCGCTCAGTGTCAAACCAGTCCATTTTCCAATGTTGTCCTCCCACCTCTTTTTCGCTCTCCCTCTTCTTCTACCTCCTTGCACTGCGCCTTGCAGGATGGTCTTTGCAAGACCTGAGGATCTGGTGACGTGGCCATGCCATCGGAGTTTACGTTTTTTCACCACTGTGAGCAGGTCATCGTGTTGTCCAATGGCTTGTGTGGTGGTCTGTCGGACTTCGTCGTTGGTGATGTGCTGGGTATAGGAAATGCCCAGAAGTCTTCTGTAGCACCTCATCTCCATGCTTTGTATTCTTCGTATTGGAGATCTGCTGTGAGGGCCCATGTTTCGCAAGCATATAGGAAGATGGAGATGACAAGGGAGCGCAGCAGCCTTACCTTGGAATGTAGACTGATAGTCCTGTCTTTCCAAATTGGCTTCAACCTCACCAGGGCAGCAGTTGTTTGTGCGATCCTGAAGAGGACTTCCTGTCGGGACCCATTGTCTGATACAATGGCTCCTAAATATTTGAAGCTATGCACTGCGTTGAGGGATTGGCCTTGGACTTTGATGTCCGTGTTGATGCCATTGGTGTTGTTGGTCATCATTTTGGTATTCTCTGCACTTATTTCCATTCCATAAGCTCTGGAGGTGGTGTCAAGCCTCTGTACCAGCTGTTCAAGTTCTTGTTCCTCTCCAGCCAATCCATCAATGTCATCCGCAAAACGAAGGTTGGAGATTGCTCTTCCCCCTATGCTGACTGTGCATTTGTGGTCAGCTAGGGCATCTGACATGATGCGCTCCGTGTTGATGCCATTGGTGTTGTTGGTCATCGTTGTGGTCTTCTCTGCGTTTTGGTCTTCTCCATTCCAAAGGCTCTGAAGGTGGTGTCAATCCGCTGTACCAGCTGTTCAAGTTATTGTTCCTCTCCAGACAATCCATCAATGTCATAGGCAAAACGAAAGGTTGGAGATTGTTTTACCCCATATGCTGACTGTGCCTTGGTGACCTGCAAGGGCATCTGACATGATGCGCTCTAGGAATATTTTGAAGAGTGTTGGAGAGAGTAGACATCCTTGACGCACACCGATTGTTGTTCTGAACCAGTTTCCGATGGCGTTGTTGTGGAAGACTGCACTGGTAACCTTTTCATACAGGTTTTTGATGACTTCAATAATTGTAAGGTTGATGTTGTACTCTCTCATGGTTGCCCACATAGACTTCTGGGTATTTCTTATACCCAACACATCACCATTGACGAAATCCGACAGGCCATCACACAAACCATTGGACAACACGATGACATGCTCACAGTAGTGAAGAAACGGAAACTCCGATGGTATGGCCACTTCACCAGAGCATCGGGCCTTCCAAAGACCATCATGCAAGGCACGGTGCAAGGAGGCAGAAGAAGAGGGAGACAAAAAAAGAAGTGGGAGGACAACATTCGAGAATAGACTGGTTTGACACTGAACGAAGCCCTGAGGGTTGCTGAGAACAGAAAGATGGAGTGCGCTGGTTGAACGATCATATGTGGTGCCCCAACGACCTTCGAACAGGGTGGAGAACAACTGAATCAAGAAATCTCTGAAATCTGGCCGGGGCCCAGGGGCCAAGCCCCGGTATTTGCCCCCTGGAAGAAAATGAATTTAGGCACTTTTGAAAGTAATTTAGGGCCTCTCCTGAATTCAAAAAGCACAAAGTAAACATCAATAGAAACAACAACCAAAAAAAAAAGAATGTTTTATGCACATGTCTTTCAAAAAAGTTACGAAATCTTGATTTGTAGGCCTAACAAAGTTTGAGGTCCACCACTGTTACACACAAACTCCACATTTCAAATTTTACTGGGCACACGTTTGTTTTTTTTTTAGCTGTAAACAGGCAAGAATTTTTATAATTTTAGAGATATTTAGGGGTACGTTATTAAAAACACCACATCTTAGGTATTAGTGACTATTGTATAGATTTAAATGAAATTAAATGCAAAATGAACAGAAATAAATTCTCTTTTGATTATCTACCTTTTTATACTTCTCTTGTCATGTCTTGTTTTTTATTACTCCATGTGTATACAAAAAAAGCTTTAAAAAGTCCAAACAAGCCCCCTCCTCTTCTTCAGTGCACTTTCAATTTCATGCCAGTCTGAAAGATCATATGCATGCACACTACTGACACTAATTGTCTAATGTCGGTACCGATCTCTTCCTCCGACTCCAAGTCCATTTCTCTCACTTTAATGTCTAATAAATGGTAGCCTGTAAACTCCCCTTCATCAGTCGAAGAATCCAAACCATCCATTTTAGACACACACACAAGAAAATTTGGGAAAAAAAATCGAAAAAACGAACGCATTTCACAACAGGAAAACCGGAAGTCAATTGCCGGAAGTCTCGCAATCTTTCAAACAACGCGAGAATATAACCACATGGTTGATAGGACGCTTTTGGACGTTTTGCCTGTTTAGAACTTCGGCCGCTTTTGGCCGCTATGCCCAATAAAGGGTAGCCCTCAGCTTCTCACACTCGGAACTCAATATTTTTTTCTCGGAAATGCAAATGCCTTCCGCGGAAATCCGCGGATTCGCGGAAAGTTCTCCACCCTGTTCGAATTACGGTATAGGATAGGATAGGAAATGATATGATAGGATTCCTGTTTTCTGCCTCCTTCCTTTCTATAATGGTATTGGATGCAGTCAATCTATAAATATCTAATTGTGTACTCTCTGTCTCTCTATCTCTCGTAGTATAAATTGATAGTTCAATATGAGACAAGAAAGATACAAGAACAAATAAGAAAAAGACAAAGCAAACATAACACTATATAAAAGGAGATGGGACAAATAGAACAGAGAAACAAAGAACAGAAGGCACAAAGATCAAACACATAACAGTGCCAGGTTTATTGAAAATTGTGTTCACCTATGAAGACAACAAATCTAGGCACACACAAAACAATCAAAAATCAACAGTAGTTAAATACTACAACATGCACAATCAAAAGAATTGAATACTACAATGATACTATCGCAATGCACTTTTCACCACCAAGCCCATGGAGATAACCAAGCAATTGTCTTCAGTTTGTTGGTATATGTATAGAAGGACTTTCTCTTATTGATAACATGAAACATTGCTAGCCTGTGCCAAAACACTACACTACTTCCCCAGCCTGTAAAAAGTATGGTTTGATAAAAATCGATAGAAGAATTTGTTTATGTGACTGTTTGTAGCAGCAAGGTTGGTTCTAGAAACAGCACTGTTGCGAAAGAGAGTAGAGTAAGCACAGTTGCTTGTTTACATACCAAGCATATCGCTTAAAACTCCAAGCTTAGCGGTCGGTTTGAGCAACGTTTGCCAATTATATCATCTTTTAATGTGACCACAACAATGTAATTTCGATTCCTAAAGTAAACTTATTGTCATAAAATATAAATACACTTCTTTAATATCCTAAAGTGGAATATCTGCAAGTAGGCTATTCAGTGATGAATGTTGGTTCAGTGTCTGCAAGTGTAACATCAGCCCGATGACGTAGGCTACACACAGAGTCAATACATTGTAAACAGTTGATAAATAAAGTAAACAACCAAACACGTTTACAAGTTAACAACGCTTGCTGCAGGAAGTGCAATTAAGAAGCAAATGCATCATTACATGTTATGTGGTACAAATATATTTAAAAAGTGGGCTAGAGGGTGAGAAAAGGAGAACAGCCAATAGACAAAAGCATTTTTTAAGTGTACATACCTGTCAAGCTCTTGTGGAATCTTACCATAAGATTTTGCTTCCCATACCATAAGTTTGAACAAAATACCATAAGAAATATGTGAAAATTCATGGATTGTCACGTTCACGAACCTTAGCGATATATATACTGTTTATATAGCTATATACTGTTTATATATATATATATATATATATATATATATATATATATATATATATATATATATATATATATATATATATATATATATATATATATATATATATATATTTTTTTTTTTCACCACAATTTTATAAAAAAAAACATCAGATCTTCACCTTATGCCATAAGATTTGATAATCACCAAAATTCCATAAGAATTATGTCAAAAGCATAAGACTTGACAGATATGTGTGTATTAATCATGATGTAAAACTTACATGATCAAATTTTATAAATGAAGGTCAGTTTACAATATGATCAAATGTTATCAATGAAGAAGTCAGTTTACAATATGATCAAATGTTATCAATAAAGAAGTCAGTTTACAATATGATCAAATACTATAAATGAAGAAGTCAGTTTACAATATGGTCAAATGTATAAATGACGAAGTCAGTTTATGATATGATCAAATGTTATCAATGAAGAAGTCAGTTTACAATATGATCAAATGTTATAAATGAAGGTCAGTTTACAATTTGATCAAATGTTATAAATAAGGAAGTCAGTTTACAATATGATCAAATGTTATAAATGAAGAAGTCAGTTTACATTAGGATCAAATGTTATAAATGAAGGTCAGTTTACAATATGATCAAATGTTATCAGTGAAGAAGTCAGTTTACAATATAATCAAATGTTATCAATGAAGAAGCCAGTTTACAATATGATCAAATGTTATCAATGAAGAAGTCAGTTTACAACATGATCAAATGTTATAAAAGAAGAAGTCAGTTTACAATAGGATCAAATGTTATCAATGAAGAAGTCAATTTATAATATGATTAAATGTTATCAATGAATAAGTCAGTTTACAATATGCGAGCGTTTTGGCCAAGTGGGCTCAGGTGGGACTAACTTGCCTTGTCCACAGGCCAGAAACCAATGGCGCCTGACAGGTGTGGGTTCGATCCAGCATCTGGGCATTATGTTTCTCCGAATATTATTTACTTTCGACTCGGGCAACGTCTCGGGGGTTTTCTCCGGGTACTCCGGTTTGCTCCCCCAGCAAAATTTCAAAATCACAACGAATGTTATGTTGGTTGGGTTTGGGCGCGCCACAGGCTGCGACTACACTTTCCCCAGGGGAGGCGGCCCAGAATTTCCCTATGAAAAGGGACAATAAGGTAAATAAAAATTTAAAAAAATAAAAAAATAAAAAATAAAAAAAATAAAATATATATATATTCTGTTTATATATATATATAATTATTTTTTCACCACAATTTGAAAAAAACATAAGATCTTCACCTTATGCCATAAGATTTGAAAATCACCAAAATTCCATAAGAATGATGTCAAAAGCATAAGACTTGACAGATATGTGTGTATCAACCATGATTTAAAACTTACATGATCAAATGTTGTAAGTGAAAAAGTCAGTTTACAATATGATCAAATGTTATAAATGAAGAAGCCAGTTTACATTAGGATCAAATGTTATCAATGAAGAAGTCAGTTTACAATATGATCAAATGTTATCAGTGAAGAAGTCAGTTTACAATATGATCAAATGTTATCAATGAAGAAGCCAGTTTACAATATGATCAAATGTTATCAATGAAGAAGTCAGTTTACAGCATGATCAAATGTAATAAAAGAAGAAGTTAGTTTACAATAGGATCAAATGTTATAAATGAAGAAAGCTAGATATATGATTAACTCCACCATCACATACAAGAAAACCACAGAGCCGCATGTTGAATTCTGTCTCAAAGTACATCAACATCAATATCGTCGCTCTACAGAACACAGACAGCCAAGTATTGTAAGACGGTGATCAGCTAGGTTGGATATAACTGTATCATGTGGAACAAACATGTCCAATGGAGCATCTGAATGAGCTTACAAGGAAATAGGCGCAAAGATGTGTTTGAAAATCAAAACCAAATTTATGGGCACATAATAAGGTGGAAAATGTATTACAAAACTGGTTAAGACAATGTTAGCATCTATACAGGAGATGGTGATAATCATCATTGTCATCGTCATCGACGCCTTGTACATAAAAAAAAAACCTTCTTCCCCCACCCCAAAATAAATTATTTTTACGGTATCCCGACCGACTAAGTTTTTGGCCGCCCCTAAACTTTTGTGGGGATCGTCTGGAAAAGAAATTGAAAAAAGCCAAAAAAAACCCGCACCCAAGGTTAGAAAAGGTTTAAAAATAATGATAATATATTAAAAAGGCGGCCTACCGATCCTAATTTTTTCCTATGTTACCGTAAACAGACATATTGTGTTTTGGGGGCCTTAATAACTAATTAAATAGAATCATTTGAATTAAATGAAACAGATCTGCAAATCATAGTTCGCGTGCATGTGAGTGTCAGCGAATAAAAGAGTTTGTGTGTGTGTGTCTGTGAGTGTGTGTGTGTGTCTGTGTGTGGGTGTGTGTGAGCGTGTGTGTGTGTGAGCGTGTGTGTGTCTGTGAGTGTGTGTGTGTGTTTGTGAGTGTGTGTGGGGTGGGGTGGAGGTCTGTGTGTATGTCTGTGGGTGTGTGTGCGTGTGTGTGTGGGTGTTTGAAGCCATTAGTTTATCTATCTATCTATCTATCTATCTATCTATCTATCTATCTATCTATCTATCTATCTATCTATCTATCTATCTATCTATCTATCTATCTATCTATCTATCTATATCTATATCTATATCTATATCTATATCTATATCTATATATATATATATATATATATATTACTGTTAATGGTTAATGGGTTTTCCTCATTTTGTTTTATAGTTAAAGTTGTTCTGCATTTGCGTAAGCGCCCACAGCTACGTCTAGTTTAGGTGTTTAAATATTAATAATAATAATAATAATAATAATAATAATAATAATAATAATAATAATAATAATAATAATAATGATAATAATAATAATAATAATAATAATAATAATAATAATAATAATAATAATAATAATAATAATAATAATAATAATAATAATAAATATGTCTTTTATAATTACTTTCCCTTAACACTTAACCAAATCAAAAATACCGAGAGAAAGATGCTGATGGAATGTATCAAGTATTTATTGTACATGTATCAAAGTTACAGCCATATTTAGAAACTGAATTGTGTTAAAGAAGACTGCAAGCTATAACAAATTCTCTTGTGTGTGTTCCCCAGTGATACCACACGTTTGATCATAGAACCTTTGTTTCCAAATCACTCATCCTTCCTTTTCCGCGATGTTGTCAATAGGCTCGTTAGGTCGACGTGGTTAAGCTTTTTCATCGAATTGGGTGAATAGTTGTTCCGGTGTAACATCGCAGTTTGACCGATTATCTTATTTGGGTCAGGGTCCTTTGCGCATGCGCCAGATCAAGTCGGGCCGGCCTTTTCACGATGTTCTTAGGCGTCGTAACCCTAACCCTAAACCCTAACCATAATCCTTACTAAGACTACGATAGCATTGTGCGCACGCGTTGAATTTTGTAATGCGTCTACCAATCAGAATGCTCCCAGTCGCTCCCAGTCCAAATAAGATACTAGGCCTTTTGACGATGTCACACCGGCGATCTCAAACTCACTGCGAGTGATATTATTATCATGCGATTTCGTTTCCACGTTTTCTACCAACGGGGAACACTAAAAGATTTTGAGCTGTAGAAGAAACGTTCAGAAGTGAACACAGAGATCCAAGTTGTGCAGAGCAGTGATACATAGAGGAAGATGACTGGTTCTAACAACTTGTAGCAGTAAAGCGCATTACAGTCAATCAGAGGCAGACCTTACTGATTTGATTTTATTTCATGTTATGTTTTTAACATTATTTTAAACAAATATTTATTTTTCTTTTCCTTTACTTAACTAGTGATTTTCATAGATATCAGCGTCATCTTTGTCAAATATCTGGTTATAATTAACAGTGTTTTGTTTAAAAACTAAGTTTAAAATGCAGCTAAATAACAAATGGGGAGATTACTATTTTTTACAAAAAAATTTCATGTGAAATCGTAAACAGTCCAATTAAAAATGTGTTATAATAATTGTTATACAAGCCATATAAAAGTGACATGAATGTTTGGACTAAAATATTCCTGGGTTATCAGCCTTAATTTATTTCGAAAATTGTGTTTGGTTTGGCTGAATAAAGGACAAGGTTGCAAATGTTAAGGAAAGAATTTAAAAAATTGGAAGGAGATGAATGTTGGAGGACTAAAGGGTGATAATATGTGTTCTTTAATCACCTTTCCCCCCAAATAATAATTATTGTCCTTCCACTACACATCGGAAACTCTGACGGTATGGCCACATAACCAGAGCATCAGGCCTTGCAAAGACCATCCTGCAAGACACTGTGCAATGAGGCAGAAGAAGAGGGAGAGAGAAAAAGAGGTGGGAGGACAACATTCGCGAATGGACTGGCTTGACACTGAGCGACGCCATGAGGGTTGCTGAGGACAGAGAAAGATGGAGTACCGATCATCTGTGGTGCCCCAACGTCTTTTGAGTTACGGGATAGGATAGGATAGGATAGCAAAGGACTACACATTGGTCTACTTGTTATCATTAATTAATATTTAAAAGTTGTTAAACCGTCAGATAAAAATGTTATGACGTTAAAGTTAATTAATGAGACAAGAAAGAAAGTGTTTAATTGGTTTTTTTGTCACTGGAAAAATGTGGATTTTCTAATTATTTTTTTTCTGTTCTTCGCAACTCCTCTAGTTCCTTCTCCTCCTCCTTATTGCAATTGCCCCTGTGATATATGTCAATACCTTTCGCACAGGCATATGCTGCGGCTCCTAGGACAATGGCACCGAGACCAACAACGGAACCTGCAGCAGTCGTTCCCCCAACTGCCAACGCTACTCCGGCTGGGCCCCCCCCCGCAGTGAAAGATCCAAATACCACACTCCCAACTTTGTCACACAATTCTGTTTGCTTTCGTTTTTTGTTTTCGTATTTTTCTTTAATAAGTTTTTCTTTTTCTCGAAACTTCTGTTCTTTTTCAAGTGCATCCCTGGCTTCTTTCTTCTCTTGTTCAGCTTGTACCCTTTTGTCTTCTTCTTCTTTTCTTTTGTGCTCTGCTTCTAGTCTTTTCTTTTCTTGTTCTTCCTTCTCTTGTTCAGCTTGTACCCTTTTGTCTTCAGCTTCTTTTCTTTTCTGCTCTGCTTCTAGTCTTTTCTTTTCTTCTTCTATTTTTTCCAGCAATGCTTCTAGTCTTTTATTTTCTGCTTCTTTTCTTTTCTGCTCTGCTTCTAGTCTTTTCTTTTCTTCTTCTTTTTTTCTCTGCTCGGCTTCTAGTCTTTTCTTTTCTTCTTCTTTTCTTTTGTGCTCGGCTTCTAGTCTTTTCTTTTCTGCTTCTTTTCTTTTCTGCTCTGCTTCTAGTCTTTTCTTTTCTTCTTCTTTTTTTTCCTGCTCTGCTTCTAGTCTTTTCTTTTCTTCTTCTTTTCTTTTGTGCTCGGCTTCTAGTCTTTTCTTTTCTTCTTCTTTTCTTTTCTGCTCTGCTTCTAGTCTTTTCTTTTCTTCTTCTTTTTTTTCCTGCTCGGCTTCTAGTCTTTTCTTTTCTTCTTCTTTTCTTTTCTGCTCTTCCTCTAATCTTTTCTTTTCTTCTTCTTTCTTCTCCTTTTCAGCACGTTCTCTAGACTGCTCTGCACAAACCTTTCCCTGCTCCAGCTTCTGAACGTACGGCTTGCTTTTGACTTCGTTCTTGTCAGCCTCTTCTACCCTGCGACTGATGTCTTCGTCACTTGGTGTGCCGACTTCGAAGTGAAAATCTTTCATTGAAAATTGGTTTTCTATTATTTGCATCATCTGTGCAATAAACATACCCCTGTTTTCCTTGTTTTTGTTGTCAACTTCTAAGGAACGCATGCCGCACTCTTCCAGAATCTTACCCAAACTTGGTGGATTTTCTTCAACAACTTCATCATCATCATTATCTTCATCTTTATGCGTAAATAAAATTATCATGTGTTCTATCATTTTCTTACCCAAATACGTTTTCAATCTCTCATAAGCGCTGGCCTCATTTTCTGTGAATCTGTTGGTCAGTGACAACACAAACAATAAACATACGTCGTAGTCAGGGTTAAGGGAGCTTTGAAGAAAGCGCAGAATCTCCTTCGCTGTGTCGTCCTGTGAGATTGTCGTGTCGTTCACGCCAGGAGTGTCTATCACCTGTGAAAATAAAAATCGACCATTCTTCAGTCTACTTGGAGAAGTCCAAGTCCATCGCATCTACAGCTATGAAATCTGTTTAACAAACACCAGAGCTGTGTTTCTTAGGCCGCGAGCCAAACAAGCATGCTCGTCGCGGGCCAAGGTGTCTTCGGATTCAGGCAGTGACAGTGCACAAACTGTCATTATTATTATTATTATTATTATTATTATTATTATTATTATTATTATTATTATTATTATTATTATTATTTTAAATTATTATTTATGCGCCTAAATAGTAATGTAATCTAGACCTAGCTCTAGGCGCTTACTTGAATAAGAACAACTTTAACTATAAAACAGAACGAAGAAACCTCATGAACTATTAACAGTAAGCTTATAAACAAAAACTAATGACTCTCAAACTAAACACACACGCACGCACCCACACACACATACTCACTCACGAGCCACACACACACGCGCAAACTATGATTTTGCAGTGCAGATCTATTTCATTCATTTGAATAGGTGTAAGGAAAATAATGACGAATTGTCATGTCGCCTGTGCAGATACATGTAGTATTTTGCCTGGCAGCTTAGTTATTTGGAGACGGCAAACAAAACAACCGTGTCGTGTGGAGCCCGTGTAAAATGTATAGTTATCACATTATTTTGTTGTTGTTAATGAGTGTATGGTGTATTGGCCTATGTATATGTCTAGCATAATATGACATCTGTGACTACAGCATGCAAGCGATGTGTACGAATGTTCAAAGCACACATCAACTGCTTTGCAGTTATAGCTCTAAGCAGCGGTTTCCTTAATTTCAACTTGAGGGGATGGCTACCAAACGAAAACAATGAAGCAACATTTCAATGCCCATAACATTTATTATTGTACAAACTTCACACACATTTTAAAAACGACATGCATGTAAGTATACACACCAACACTCACATCACACAACTCATAAACATGACTACCACATTCGCTCCTTCCAACAAAATGACGTCCTCGTCATTTTAATCAACGTGAAAACATAACATTTTTAAACTGAGTTGGCAACGATGCATTGACTAAGTCGGGCAATACTTGCGGCTTTACATGTGACAATCAAATATAACTTGCATGACAATTATGCTAAACTAATAACTGAGAATAATACAAAACTTAAAATTTAGCAAGCAAAATACACTATACTAACACACAAATACACCAACACACACAAATACACAGTGCATAAAAATGACTAAAAATAAAATGTTCTGACTGGCACATTTTGTTTACCCCTTGAGACAAATTGTGAAATATAAATAAAGCCTGTTTAGCTCATACAAATGAACAAAATAAGTAGGAACCCTCACCCTGCTACAGCCACTACACACCACACCCGAAAGGCGTATCTAATAGCATCATCATTTGCTTTGCACCAGCCAGCTCGCATCTGTACTAACTCTATATTGAAACAAACATGATGAGGTCAACCGAAATGAATAAACTTTGTTTGAGGTTTATGTTATTATAAAATTCTATATAATAGCAAAATAAGAGTAAACTAAATCCGTCCTTTATTTTATGACACATACACACACGCGCACACACAGACATGCTATGCCTGGAGGGGTGGTAAAGAAGTCGCAGCAGTCACGCACACGTCTCCACCTTCAGACTCGGGAGGTATCTTTTCTTTGGTGGCAGGAGGGTCTTGGATCTTGTAGATTTGGCCCTTCTACACGCCAGCCACATCTAAATGCATACCTCCTTCCTTCAGCAGCACAACATTGGCCAGCTCACCAGCATAACCCTGAAGGTCCCCCTCTTGTCTTGCCAAAACAACGTGTGATAGTAAGCCTACCTAAAGATCCATGGAATCACTCACCATTGATGCGCGTGCTCTTATGTATGTCAATAACAAAAATAAAATAAAATTAATAATGAAATATATAGGCCCATATAGGTTAGATTTTCTCCAAGAAGAAGAAAACTTTTTTTTGGGACACTTCATTGTCCATTTTTATCGGGAAATTATGGGCCGGCCTCCCCTGCGGAATGCGTAGTCGCAGCCTATGGTGTGCCCAAACCCAACCTATCTAATGTGTTCTCAAATGCGGACGAAACCCCAGAGACGTTGCCCGAATCGAAAGTAAATAATATTCGGAGAAACATAATGCCCAGTTGTTGGATCGATCCTACACCTGTCAGGCACCATTTCTTTCTAGCCTGTGGCCAAGGCAAAAAATTAGTCCCGTCTTAGACCACTCGGTCACAACGCTCGCTTTATGTCATTGCAACTCTCACAAGTATTACTTTATTAAATGATCATGAATCTATTACTGAGAGCTTGTAGCCTACTTGAAGGTTCACATTTAGAACAGCCCGGTAATGGTGCATATTGAATTTGCACCCTTGTGTACAGATCAAATAAAATGTATCCTGTTCCTTGTGGTTGTGTTGTTGTTGTTGTTGTTGTTGTTGTTGTTTTAATTTTTAAAATTGATTGACGGCGTCGGTTCCTCAACAAATTGTTTGGTGCCTGCCAATCAAAAGAAGAAAATATCAAGCCACAGCGAAAACTGGAACGAAAAGTTCAACTAAGCCAAATTAGGGTAACAAAATAAGATCTCTACCTCCTCGTGAATTGGAACTACAACAACAGCAAAACGATCGAGCATTCCGAGGAACTTGCATGCTTTCCTGGATAAAATATACCTTCAATTATACAAAACTGCATGCAATATTCAAGAATATACATAAATATAACTTACAGTGCTGAAGGTTTTTTCCAACATGACGCATCCGTGTGTACATTAAAGAAAGACCCGTCGTCAAACTCATGCGTAACAATCGCCATGTTTGTGCTTGAATTAAGTATGTCGAAGATATGCTTGGCTTTGCTTGCCAAGCCTCTTGTTTTGCTTGCCGCAAGCGGGCGCTAAGAAACGCGCTTGCCTTGTTTTTCTTGTCTCAACTTGATTTGCTTGGCTAAAGAAACGCAGCTCTAAAGTTACCCATCCCCACTCCACGTCCTGAAGAACGAGGAAAAACCGGCCGGCTTTAGACCACGGTGGAGCACAGTCGAGCAGAATTTAAACTGAAGACTTCTCATCCAGAAACATCAAAATCAAAACATGTTTTAAAAAAAGGTTTCGGTATAGTATCACACGTCGATGAACAATGACACACACTTAGAAACATCAACATTGAAGATGCCATAATTCGGACAATGGAAGTCCTGTACAAAATCCGCCAGCAGTGCTGTCATGCTTAACAATGAGATTGACCACCTTCTCCCTAAATCAGTTTGTGTCCTCCAAGGCTGTTTAATTTCTCCTGTACTGTTCAAAAGATTCTGGGAAAAGAGTATGTAACAGACTTGGTTTTGAACCGTAACTCTAATTAGTAGTTTTTTTTTGCAATTAGGAATAATAATTCCCGTTTATTTCCTGCTAAGCACGAGCAACGTTATTATTGCAGAATGCTAATCAGTAGTGTCAGCAGTTTGTTACTACTGATTTTAGTTATTGTAATGGCATCTGTCTAGAGGTCAACACGGTAGTAAAAGTCAACTACGTTTGTTACTTGGGATGATTCTTTAAGTCTTGATTCTTGTACTACAACGATGAGAGATGAACGATTGTGAGCTAAACCTACTGAATCTTTTCTTCATCATCATCATCATCATCATCATCATCATCATCATCATCATCATCATCATCATCATCATCATCATCATCATAATAATAATGATAATAATAATAATGGTAATATAGGGTTCTTGTGAATACCATGGAGTAGTAGGGTTGGTTGACAGTGATGATGTCTACCAAACGCCAAATTAGCTGTAACAATGGTGGTACCTACAGTCAGTATATGATAGCATCTCGGAAACAATCACGTACAGTACAGTGTCAAGATTATGATTGTGAACCAATAACGAAAATAAATCTTACCAAAACGTGTCTTCCGTTGAGGAAAGTTTCCGAGTCCTGGCAATTCTTTGTGATAGATGAGTTTCCCATTCTGGATCTGAACTCTTTTCTCCCTAATATGGTGTTGCCTGTGGCGCTCTTGCCATTTCCCGTCTTACCCAATAGGACAATGGCCAGACCTGCAACACAAAAATGAAGGACACAGAAGTGGGATACTGATATAGTGGGGGCTGTATTCATGGGGCTGAAAACGTTTAATTCAACATAACAAACCTGAACAAACACACTCCATCTTTTTCCATCTATTTAAACGCGTAAAAATGATCACTTCTCCATTGTTGAAAATTTAGCCAATTAAGTACACATTTGATTTTTCATTCGATTCATCACAACACTTATTTTTGCGATAAATACAACGTATTTATATCGGAAAATGGGTTACTATTTAAAACCAATTTTTAACTGAAGATTTACAAACTCGTTTGTTTACATTTTTTTAAAGTACTGGAGAGATGTGTATAAAAATTGGCAGTTTCTTGAATACAATTCTCTGGTGCCTGACCTCCATCTTGAGGTGTATTAATGTTAGAATTTTTTTTTCTTGCTGAGGTGATTTTTAAAAAAACTATGTATAATGAAAATGTCCATTGAGAACCATACTCATATCCCACAGATGCTCGGGCAACAGCCATTAAAGTATATTGACAAGTACGGAAATCCAGAACTGTAAAGCAACCGGCATTTTCAGAAACTTTGTAAAAAGTGAGTTCAAATTCTTGCTTCCAGAGACATTTTGAGACATCAATAATTTTCCAGTATATAAATGTTGAATATAAAACTATAAAATAATGAGTAAGCTTATTTTAGAAAGTAAAATACATATTATGTTGAAATTCATTGCACTAAGTGTAACGAAAAGTCGCAATGTTGACGATTTTGTACAGATGGTGGTTCACTCAGAATAGGACCCCCTTTATTAAAGGCAATCGACCACCAACCTCTATTGGCCGGCTGGTCATTAGGGTCAAACTGTGAAGACGGTGATCTTGGGTTTGCAACTGTCCGATGATCTTCCCAACTGCTGTCACCTGTGGAACTACACTGCTCCATTTTGAACCTGCATTATGCAAACAACTGTCGTTAAATCTGACTCTCTCAGGCCACCATAGCAACAATCTACAAACCACTATTCTTGGAAATGAACAACAATTCACCAAACCGCCATGTTGTCACACAAATACCATTGAAATAACAAACAGGAAAAAAAAATCCAGCCTGAACTGAGATTAAAGATCTGAACTACCTGCAATTTACAACAGCATTTTGAACCACAGTGGCAAGACCCCAGCCAACCCAAAACGACCAACACATATAATAGAACATCAATATAATCTACGCCTGAAAAGGAAGAGCGATCAGCTGTCATAAAAGTACCTAAGTAAATTGTGATTCTGAGAAACACAAATGGACACTGAAAAAAAAATCTTAGTTTATAATTCCATTTTAACCGTTATTTTTCTGAAATACTTTGAAATATGGGGAAATAGAATAAGTCAAATGTCGGTGTAACAAAAAGGGGTATGTCAAGAATTGCGTGTATGCATTCGTGAAATCTGCGTGTTCTCCCGTCTCACAACTTCTCTAACTGGTAACAATAAACTACGTTGTCACACCCTCTGTTAAACCATTAAACCATAAATATAAATCAACAAAATAGCACAAGTACAGAATACACAAAATAGCACAAGAATATCTACAGAATCAACAAGAATCAAAAAGGGATAAACACAATTGTTTGTATTCACGTAATTTCGCAGAACAAATCCGTTGAGAGAATAAATATAATTATACACAACTCACAAATAACAAATAATAATAAGTCTCCTCTCTGAAAATCCTTATCGGGAAGAGAGGGGACTATAAACTGATACATACATACAATAACAAATAACACACAACTCCCAGTCACCGTCGACAGAGAGAGAGAAAAGGAAAGTTGTAAATGGTCACACTGTAGTTATGTTCGATTCTCTAGTCTGTTCTCTGCCTACGCCATTTCCTCGTCCTCCGTCTTCTTCTTCTTCGCCTTCTGCGTTCTTTTCTTACGTTTCTTCTGCTTCTTCTTCTTCTTCTTCTTCGGCGTCCTCTTCTTCTTTCTTCCTCTTCTTCGTTTCTTACTTCTTCTTCTTCTTTATTATTCTTCGTCTGCTTCTTCTTCTGCTGCTGCTGCTTCCTCTTCTTCTTCCTCCTCGCTTCTTCTTCTTCTCTCTTCTGCTGCTGCCTCTTCTGCTTCTTCCTCTAGTTTCTTTTTCTTCTCTCTTCTTTATAGTCAGTTATCTTGTGTTTTTACTCGCCCTTTTCAACTTTTAATGAATTATCATTTTGTCCCAAGATCATGGCGCACCTCTACTGTAATACCAGTTGCTAAAAAGCCAAATGCCAGAGAAATGAATGATTTTAGGCCTGTCGCCTTGACCTAGGTGGTTTGTAAATGCATGGAAAAACTGCTCTGTAATCAGCTGACTACCTCAGTGGCAAATCGCATGGACCCTCTGCAGTTTGCTTACAAGGCAAAACGCGGGGTAGAGGACGCAACCTTCACCTTACTTGATTCTGTTTCTATACACCTTGATACCTCAGGTACTTTTGTCCGATGCCTTATGATGGATTTCAGTTCTGCATTTAATACGCTTCAACCCCACTTACTAATCAAGCGTCTTCTTGACCTTGACGTTAGTCCAGGACTCGTTCTCTGGATTCGTTCCTTCCTCCGCGATAGGCCACAGAGGGTCAGTATTAACGGTATCTTGTCCGACGAGATTATTGTAAACACTGGGGCGCCGCAGGGATGTGTCCTCTCGCCGGTTTTTTTTTCTCTCTATACCAACGAACTGACGTGCGACACCAGCATTTTTACTTTGGTAAAGTTTGCGGATGATATGGCTCTAATAGGCAGGCTGAAAGATGAACAATCTCTCTCGCAATACTTCGATTTTACTTGTACTCTTCTTACCTGGTTCAGTGACAGTTATTTAAAGCTAAACGTAACTAAAACTAAAGAAATTTGCTTTGAAGAACACCGTGCAAGAGATCCTACCCTGCTTCGCCCCCTGAAAATTGCATCTGAAAATGTAGAACAGGTTGAAACTTTCAAGTATTTAGGGACGGTTTTAGACAAGAACTTGAAGTTCAGTGATCGCGTTGGTTTTATTTGCAAAAAGGCCAATCAAAGGATGTATCTAGTAAGAAAGTTAAAAAATTTGGGGGTCAATGTACATATCTTAGAAATAGTTTACAGATCTCTAGTATTTTATGCTTTAACATTGTTATCTGGCTCGGAAATCTTGGCGTTAGAGACATGAACAGACTCAACCGCATTGTAAACCTAGCTAGCAGAGTGATAGGAAAGACACAAAAGCCAATAACAGAAATATATAAAGATTTTGTAAAAAGTAAAGCTAGAAAGATCATGTCTGATAACAGTCATCCCATGTGTAGATCATTTGAACTGTTGCCCTCAGGTCGGAGGTTTAGAACCCCGGCCTGGAAAAGAAACTTGTATGGCCACTGTACCAAGTGCAATCCGCATCTTAAATTTAAGCAAACTGTAATACCCCCAGTTACCTACATTTTTTCTTCTGTGTACTGTGATGATGTAATGTAATATGATGTGAGTTGTGCAATGAAGTAAGCTATTTGTTATGCGTATGATTGTCTTAATTAATGTTTTATATAACAAAAACTGTTAATATTTCTTTTGGTTTTTAATCTTTCCGTCTTAGTCTTTGTGCTACTAAAGACAAATTTCCATGTTATTGTATTTTAACTATGGACAATAAAGATTCGTATTCGTATTCGTATTCTGCTGCTTCTTCCTCCATGTCTACTTCTTCTTCCTCGTTTCTTCTTCTTCTCCTTCTCGAGGCCCCCGCAGCCAAAGACTTCTGCAGACAAAGGAGTTACATTACATTACATTACATTACATTACATTACATTACATTACATGATTATTGTTTTAGGTCCAGCGGACTCTTCCGAGCCAAATCAGGACCGGACAAGCCCCGATCCGCATAAAAGATCTGCTGAAACAACCCTAGTGGTAAAACTGAATACTCTCCACCAGCCAGTCACTTTACAATAAAGACATCCCACGCCGGGGACGGCTGAGGCTTCACCCCAACTTATCGAACCCCCGTTTACAAAAACAAAATAGAATACAAACATCATTATAAATTATCAACAAAACACATACATATAAAATGCCTACATTGCTAAATAATAACATCATAGGAAGCCCTAGTGACCACCTGGCAGAAAGCGTCCAATATTCCCAAGCTGATCCAACAGACCTCATACACAAATAAGGAGTCTTGTCCCGGAAGAGTTTTCAAGAAAAAAGGTAGGAGACTGGGCTAGCGAAGAAGACGATAGTATAGCAGATTGATAGAACAGAGCAGGAATGAGAAAGAGCGAATGAGAAAGACAGCGACAGTGGGAATTTAAAGCACTAAATTTACAGAAAGTGGGGATACTATTTATACTGAAACCCCCGGCACCCCAACGGGAGTAGACAAAGGAGTTAACCGCAACTAAGTTTCTGGATACATAAACTTTCTTCGTACCACTACATATACCTCTCTCTCTCTCTCTGTTCTTGCCCTCGTTAGGGCAAGATTAATGTCTTCGATTTATGTGTTTGCTTATTCTTCCTTCCTTTTGTTTGGAGATAGGCCTATCATTTATTGCCTTTTTCTTAGTCAAGTCTGTGTTCAACCCCCTTTGTTCATTGCTTGTCTTTGCCTTCTCATCTTTCTTTATTTTTGCCGGTTGGAGTTTTGGTGAGCGCGCAACCATTATTCTATTCATTAGCACTTGGTTTTCTCTCCCTCCTTCCCCTCAAGATGTCTTCAGTTTCATTTACTTATGAACTTATTAGTGTGCAAGTGCACGGGAAAGAGAAGTTACCTGAGTACTGTTATCGGGTGTGAATTTGACCCTTTGCATTAGTTTTTCATACTCAGTTCCTCTTGTAGGTTTGTGATCCGTTATCTCTTGCCAATTTTTTTATTGAGCAAGTTATATCCTGAAGTCGAAAGTGTTTTATGAACAGGCAATCTGTTTAATTAGGAGCACCTTTTTGAAGGAATAACTTTGCTTATTGTTGCGACAAAAGCCACTCAGTAAGCTTATTCTCTGAAATAGAGGCGATTGTTCAGAGACCTATAGACTTCTGAAATGTAACGGACTGGAGTCAACCTTTATTTTGGGACATCGGCGATAACAGGTTAGATTGGTACCTGTTTTATTCTTTTGAGGGGATTTTGCAGGTTTTTTTGATGGATTAGTTTGCTTGAAAGATGTATTTCTCTTGTCTTTCTTTGGTTCAAGTTCGTAATTTATTATGTTCGTTCCTTTTGCTGTAAACAAGATTTGTATACTAGTGTCACCTTTGGAAATCTTTTGTGCAATACCCTACCCTGTTTACAATGGTGATTAGGCAGCTAATATTAGAGCCATCACTAATGTTGAACTTCATTTGATGGGTTTTTAGACTTTTTTTCTTAGTTGTTTCTACTGAATTAGGTTTTATTGTTGTCTCTTGTTGTTTTATCGGTGGTATCTATTATGCATATATTTTATAAAGAACACTTTGCATTGTTACTCCTATTGATGCGGATGGTGCAGTGTTCGTGATAAAACTGATGTGTCTGTATTTGTGATATTTGTGTACTTTGGTTTTGGCAATATTTTTTTTTATTGTGAAGCTCTAGTTTTTAAAGCTGTTATTATGACATATTATTTTTTGGTGTGCATGCTCCGCGTGTGTTGCTGTAGCGGGTGACGGATGCTGCGGCATGTGTCAAATGGGACTCGTGATTTTCTGCTGACAGCTCCTCCCTCTGCTCTAGGCTAAACATGGATTTCATGCCAAACATACTATTCTCTTACCTCCTATGCTAATCCGTCTTTCTTCCCAGTATCCAATTTCAGTGTATCCAGTGTCAGTGCATTCAACACTGTAGTCCTTCTCCTTCAGAACCAGTTTATCAAATTTATCGTATATATCCAGTTCTCTGCCCATTGCCTCAATCACATGCCGACGCCATGTTTTGTTGTGAGAGCCAGTAACTTTGTCGCAGGACTCGTTTCGTACAAGTAGGTATTCGCTGCACATAGGCGTGCTAATTTTAAAGTAACACGAGGTCGAATGGATGGAGAGTGTAAACTGGATGGCTAGGATTCAGCAGCGTTTGTGGTGTGTGTGTGCGTGTGCGCGTGACGTGGGTGTGTGTGTGTGTGTGTGTGCGCGTTCGTTGACTAGCAAATATATATTTGCCCTTTTGTACAGTTCATCTGTTTCATGACCTGATCTTCTTATCCTTTTGTTGTGATTTGCTGTTAGCTTGTTCACATGTTCTCTATGTATTGTGCTTTCGTGTGGTGCTGCAGCGTTGACCAAATGCATTCCTTGTGTATTATTCACTTGGCAATAAATTATCTTGAATCTTGAAACCTCTGGACTTTGTTTATTTCTTGTTGAATAGGCAGTAGGAATCAGTCATGTTGAAGCACCGTCTGGATCAACAGATTTTTGTTAATAACTGATTTTTCTTGATAAGAAATTGAGGCTCTGTGTTTTTGGTTTCCCTGTTGGTTGGTTTCACTTTGTCCGATGTTCGCCTTAGTTCTTTTATCAACACTATGTACGTCGGTAAATTTTGTAATAAGTAATTTAATTTAATTATAATTTACCATCTACCTTTTCGTAAGCTGCGTTTGCTTTGCGCATAAAATATTGCCAGGTTTGTTTGGTACTAAGTCCTGTTGTTCAGTTTTTACCAGGGCATTACCAGGGCATCACCAGAGTATTACCTGCGAAGGTCATAACAACGCAAATGTGATTTGATGACTAAAAGAAAATAAACTGAATACCCATGTTACTGACCTTGTCCTGCGTCATTACTTATCGCCAGAGAGAGAGAGAGATAGAGAGAGAAAGAGAGAGAGAAAGAGAGAGAGAGAGAGAGAGAGAGAGAGAGGGGGGGGGGGGGGGGGCTAGTTACGAAGTCCCAAACAGAGGTCGGCGAGTACTATCTCTCTCTGTCTCTCTCTCTCTCTCTGTCTCTCTCTCTCTCTCTCTGTCTCTCTCTCTCTCTCTCTCTCTCTCTCTCTCTCTGTCTCTCTCTCTCTGTCTCTCTGTCTCTCTGTCTCTCTCTCTCTCTCTCTCTCTCTCTCTCTCTCTCTCTCTCTCTCTTTAGTTACGAAGTCCCAAACAGAGGTCGGCGAGAAACAGAGGTCGGCGAGAAACAGAGGTCGGCGAGTACTATCTCTCTCTGTCTCTCTCTGTCTCTGTCTCTGTCTCTCTCTCTGTCTCTCTCTCTGTCTGTCTGTCTCTGTCTCTCTCTCTCTCTCTCTCTCTCTCTCTCTCTCTCTCTCTCTCTCTCTCTCTCTCTCTCTCTTTAGTTACGAAGTCCCAAACAGAGGTCGGCGAGTACTATCTCTCTCTGTCTCTCTCTGTCTCTGTCTCTGTCTCTGTCTCTCTCTGTCTCTCTCTCTCTCTCTCTCTCTCTCTCTCTCTCTCTCTCTGTGACGGGACCAGTGCAGCAATACAAATTCCAATTTCATCTATATCGAATACAGTTCACAACATAAACAAAAATTCTACAACTTATTATAACAACTCATTATTACGTCAACGACACCAATTAATTTCATTCCTACAAAATACACTTTATACTTTACACTGCAATTAAAGTTTTAACTTCAAATCTAATAAAGATTCGAATTCAATTCGTTATTCAAAAATGACAGTGAACCACCATATTCGTCTCCTCCCTACTCCATCCTTCACACTAATATCAAACATTATTTATATTAATTTTATTACATCACAATACAATGTCATCATTTAATAATACTATTAAATTTATAATACAACATTTCAAATAATAAACAATATATACCTGCAGCCACAGTTGCGAGAAGTCCAGGACACACACTCTTTAGTATAGTCAAGAAAAGAATGAATAGATTTTTGAATTTACATTAGTGAACTGTCATGTGACCAGCTCAACCAATCAGAATTTAGTTCTCATTAAAAAAAATAATATCTTCTCCCAAAGAACAGACTAACTATTGTAATAACTAATAATATAAAGTCATCGGGCTCAAATAACTATAATTCGGTCTGTGACAGTCCGTTGGTCCGTTGGAAGCTGTATCTCAAGAACAACTGAACGGATTTTGATCAAACTTTACAGGAACATTACCCAGGTTATGGGCCATCATATTTGTTCTAGCGCAAAGGTCAAGGTCACTGGAGTCATTTTGTTGCTAAATATGTTTTCCTCAATTAGTCACTATCTCAAATACAGCTAAAAGCGATTTTGTTGATTTGTGTTGTATGGGTACTTGAAATCATGAGTCAGGGGCGTCGCACACGGGGGGGGGGGGGGGGGGTCAGGAAGGGCACCTGCCCCCCCCCCCCCCCAATAATTTGGCCAAAAAAAAAAGAAAGAGAGAGAGAAAGAAGAAAAGAAGAAGAAGAAGAAGAAGAAGAAGAAGAAGAAGAAGAAGAAGAAGAAGATTTCAAACGATAGATGAAGGCAGGAAGAATCAATAATTTAAAAAAATCACCATATTTTTAAACCGTAGTGTAAAGGGCTCACGTACGAAATAATATTACAATAATCTATTAGCATGTGCCTGTGTTTCACAACAAAATATTTCGTGGCGCTAACGCAATCACCGGGCAGCAGAGCTGGCTTTCGCTGTTTGAAAGAAGTGTCATTTCATCACGCAAAGAGCAAAATTAACAAAACAATGGAATCGTCTGTTTTCCAGGTTTGTTGATATCAATTATTTACGTTAGTCTGTAAAATTAGTAAGGCAATGGTGAATGTGCAAGTGTCAATAAATAGTTGAGGTGCGCGATATTTTTTTTTAAAGATTTAGTTTGTTGATAGGCCTACACGTGCACGTGCTTTGATCGCAAAAGGGGAAAAAAAGGACCCGTTCGCTTTTCTGGGGACAGATAACGTGGGCTTGACTGCTTTGATTATTACACCACCACCCCCACCCTCTACCCCCCATTATAAGTTTCGCTTGGTTTGTTTGTTTGTTTTGTTTGTTAGCGGCAGGTAATTAATGTTCGTGTTTCCTGGTTTTAATCATTATCACATATCGCTAATCATGTATTTGTAGTTTCTGGAAATGAATCTTGTATTTTCAGTAAAGAAGAACATAAATAATTAAATGTTTTTACTCTCAGTTTTTCAGTTGGATGAAGGTACGAGGATATATTACAGGTTGCGTCCCGCTTGTCAGCCCCCCCCCCCTCCCCACCTCCCCGTCGACAGGGTTGCCCCCCCAATATTTTGGACCGTGCGACGCCCCTGTGAGTCGTCCTTCAGTAGCAATCCGCTTATCGTAAAATTAGGTTAGTATGTCGCTCTGAAGTTAACCTTTTTGTTTAAAGTTCACTTTTTGCATTATCTAAACAATAGCCACCCAAATTCATCATTTGTATTTCGTGGATACGTTCCCGAGCGGAGTATTTAACTCCCAAATCCCGGCCACCACCATGAGAACACGGCCCAACCCGAGCAGTTATTTTCATTTATCCATCCTAAGAGGGACAACTAAAATTTTTTTTGCCTCGGATATCCGGTTACTAGTGCCACCCACAGGCGCATTAACCAAGAATTGTGTGGGTCCCCAATAGGGGACGTGTAGCGCAGAAGAAGGCTACGTATCTTGTATACAGGGTTACCAGTCGATCAAATACTCCCAATAAAAGATGCCAATGCCATCACATTTCAAGAATTATTATCATCTAATAAAAAGTCAGTATTATTAAAGCTTGTAAGTCTAATGAAATTAATAATTAAACAATTGAAACTTGTTATCCCATGTCAAAAATTAATCTAGTTCTGATAATTACAGGTTGTGTGTAACAAAACAATTTCAGTAGTTTGTCATTGATGTGTTTGGATTGAATTGTACTGTTAGTTATGATTCCTTGTTGCTATCCCAAATCAATTTATTTTTTCTTCTTTTCCCCTCTCAATCACTCTCCCTCCCCACTCCCGCGGCCCGCAATCCCTCTGTGTACATAAATTGTTTTAATTAAAAAAAAATTAAAATGTTATTTAATTAATTATTTTGCATGTTTGTGTATATCATTTTAACCATGTCCATGTGCCCTTAATGGTTTTTTCTTGGAATAAACTTGCCTAAACTTGCCTTGCCTTGTCTACTTCTTGCCGAGGGTCAATTATTCTTGGTTAATGCGCCTGTGGTTACGAACAAAAGTACATTACTGTTTGTCTATCGCATTCCGCCCAACTCCAGCTATCACCAGAACATTGTGCAGCACAACAGAATAAAGCTGGTTTCAGTACAAAGTTACGTAAATAGCGCTATTCTTAGAATTGGGAAGCCAAAGATCCACCAAATAGCATGATTGAGCAGTTTCCAGTAGAGAGTGCATGGGTACTTCCATAACTGTACAAAAACCTATAGCCATAGAATGAAGGAGAGAGTGCATAATAATAATAATAATAATAATAAGAAGAAGAAGAAGAAGAAGAAGAAGAAGAAGAAGAAGAAGAAGAAGAAGAAGAAGAAGAAGAAGAAGAAGAATCTTTTTTATTATTTATTTAATTGTTCTTATATAGCGCTTTTCCAGCTCAAGAGCTGCTCAAGGTGCTGGCAGATACAGGATCTAACTCAAGCTGCCCGAGGCGCCAACTTGCACCGTAATAACGCTCCAGACAACTGAGCACAATCCTGGGCAGCCAGGGATGGGGGAGAAGGACCTAGGTGCATGCTGGATGTGTTCTTGTCACCGGCACTCACCCGTCTAGGACATGAGCGCCAGGATCTTTAAAGTCCGTTATGATGGAATGTATGCGACACATTCCACTAGACCTCGGTTTATACTCTCATCCGAAGGAGTAGGAAACGGGAGTAAAGTGTCTTTCCCAAGGACAAAACACAATGCCCCGGCCTGGGCTCGAACCCGGGAACTTCAAATCCGCAAACCTAAACTCTACCATTAGGCCACTGTGCCTCCCTTCTTCTTCTTCTTCTTCTTCTTCTTCTTCTTCTTCTTCTTCTTCTTCTTCTTCTTCTTCTTCGTAGTAGTAGTAGTAGTAGTAGTAGTAGTAGTAGTAGTATAAAGAGATTTGTAAGGCGCAATTTCCTGTAACCAGGCTCAATACGCCCACTTACACAAAGTCATGCCAAACTGCTTACATTTAACAAAAATATATATAACAAATTACAACCTACAGGACATAGAAAAATATCAATCTGTCACAGTGCAAGAGGTTGATTATGTACATCGGGGCAAAAAAGCATAACAACAACAAAAACTCCATCAAGTGAGGTTTAGAGATGAAATGCTACACGAAGCAAACGAGTTTTTAGTTTTGATTTGAAGTGAAATCTTTAAATTTCTTGAATAGTTTTATCGGAAACGTTTTTTTTTCGCCTAGATATTTTTTAAAACAGTTTCTAGCCAAGCATTACAAAGTCTTTGAAATCCCAAAAATGTGTCATTCAAAATCAGCTTAACACAGTTATTTAGATGAAAATCATTAGTGAATCATACACCAAGAATTTTAAATGCATTAGGATTCCACTGAATGTTTAAATGATGTAAAGGTTACCTTTTGTGCCATTACATTACATTACATCATTATTGCTTTAGGTCCAGCGGACTCCTCCGAGCCAAATCAGGACCGGACAACCCCTGATCCGCATAAAAGATCTGCTGAAACAACCCTAGTGGTAAAACTGAAAGCTCTCCACCAGCCAGTCACTTTACAATAAAGACATCCCACGCATGGGACGCTGAGGCTCTACTCTAATTTACCTTTTGTGCCGGTCTTGATGTTGAAAACAGGGTGTGGTGGCTGACAGTGACGCAAGTACAGTGGACTGGTTACTACTGCCTGCAGGCCCTTTGGTCTCCTTTTAACAACTGACTTGCGCACTGGGTGCATGAATCACGCATGCGCAAAAGCAGAGCGTCCGCACACATGCACTGTGGAGAAATCTTAAAAATTAAATAAAATTTTTAAAAAGGTCACAAACCCCCGATAACCTGATTTCGGATAACGAACACCAGAGCTGTTCGCGGAATCGCCTCTGTCTTTCAAATAATTGACCTTACTGCACGTTGGCATAATTGAGGTGCAATCTTAGTATCGATTCTTCCTGTTCCTCGGCGTATGTGTCAATGTAGAAATAACAGTATTTACACCTTTTAAGCTAATGGATGTGAAAACTGTGTCTTCCGCCATTACAAATTATATTATTATGACACCATTACATTATTATTATATATATATATTTAAAAAAAAAGAGAATATTACGGACAAAGTTGCAGATAACTGGAACGTAATCGATGACATAGACTCACATTACATTGCAACACGCATTTCAAGATTCAAGATTCAAGATTCAAGAATACTTTATTATCTCAACAGAGAAATTATGACATACAATTGCTGATCGGTATAAAACATGAAAACAATACATACATAGATAAAACAAGTACACAGTAGGCTACATCTACTGTATAGTAAATTTCCAGTATTAAAAGACATCTCAAACATCAAGATCTTATATACAAAACTATTACTTAGCGCTTATTTAAAAACTCAATAGATTTTGGGATAAAACTGTTTTTCGTTTTTACAAGAGAACATTTAGACCAGAGGGCAACATTTCATAATACTTTGCTAAAACATGTGAAGTGTCTTTCATAACCACTCCCGCCTTCCTCACCACACGGTATTCATGCAGTTTTCTCAAACTGTTTTGTCTTTCACCCGTCACTCTCGCACACACTCTCACCAATCTGTCAAGCACCCTCTTGTTCTTTACACTTATCCCTCCAAACCGGCAGATTAAACCAAAAGTCAAAACTGGTTCAATAAAACAGCGATAAAAAGAAGAGAGAATGGGTCGGTAGATGTTCAAAGAACGGAGTTTCTGAAGGCAGTACCGTCGAGGTCGGCATTTCTTTTCTATCGCAGCTGTGTTTTGGTCAAAGGACAGTTTGTTGTCGAGAATCGTCCCCAGGTATTTGTAGTTTGTCACTCTCTCCACTTTCGCGCCGTCTATGTACAGGTCGGGGATGGGGGCGGGGTCTTGTCGGAAGTCGATCGTCATTTCTTTTGTCTTCGTTAAGGTTTGAGTGAAAAACTCCCAGCGCCACGGAGGAGAGAGAGAGAGAGAGAGAGAGAGAGAGAGAGAGAGAGAGAGGGGTAGGGGGAGGGGGTAACTGTATCGTGTTATATTAACCTTCTGGAACCGGGACCTATAAAAAGTTGAATACAAATTATGTTCTTTGTTGAAATGACATCAGATCAACTTCAGAAGTATGTTCTATAAAAAAAAATTCCTTCAACTTTAAAAGTTATGGAATGATGATGCATTCGGTTTGTGGGGTCACAGAATCCTGAATGTATCATATATAATACAGTTCCTTTTTTCTGAAATGTTATGAACACAAACCAATGAAGACTTACTTAGTTCTTTGTACTTTCCTTCCTTACCCTTTGTATTTATACACCATGTGTCAACTGTGGACTGTCAGGGTAGAGTAAACTTATCCTTATTTTATATATTTCTTATTTCAATAATATGTTTGACTTCAGCTTGTGGACTGGTTTGTTTGCCACTTGGATTTTCAATACTGGAAATGCTTCTGCACCTCCAACTATGTACCAAAGTGAACAGCAACAAAAATGTGATCCCATGATGCTCTGTTGGATAAAAATATCTCGACCTAATAAGAAGAAAACTCAAAAGTATCAATTTACGAAGTCTGAGAGGCATGTTTAAGGGTTTTGATTGATTGATTTATTGTTGCTTTAGGTCCAGCGGACTCTTCCGAGCCAAATCAGGACCGGACAACCCCCGATCCGCATAAAAGATCTGCCGAAACAACCCTAGTGGGAAAATTGAATGCCCTCCACCGGCCAGTCACTTTACAATAAAGACATCCCACGCGGGGGACGGCTGAGGGTTGACCTCAACTACGCGAACACCCCGGTTACAAAAACAAAATAGAATACAACCATCATTATAAATCATCAACAAAACACATACATATAAAATGCCTATAGTGCGAAATAATACAATCATAGGAAGCCCTAGTGACCACCCGGCAGAAAGCGTCCAACACTCCCAAGCTGATCCAACAGACCTCATACACAAACAAGGAGTCTTGTCCAGGAAGAGTTTTCAAGAAAAAAGGTAGGTCATTGATCTAGCGAAGAAGAATAAAGTATAGCAGAGTGATAGGACAGATCAGGAATGGGAAAGAGCAAATGATGAAGACAGCGACAGTGGGAATTTAAAGCACTAAATTTCCAGAAAGTGGGGATACTATTTATACTGAAACCCCCGGCACTCCAACGGGGGGAACTGTTGCCGCAGTGAATTAGTCATGCCTACAAAGGCAAGACAGGTTTTCAACTGGGGCTTTTTCTGTTCCCTTTATAGGTTAGAACAATCTACAGTGACAAGATTGCTCATGACCCCAAGGGGTATGTTTAAGGGTAGATAATATACTATACACAAATCCATACAGCTGTAAATGAGTAACCGACTCCATTTAGAACCCGGGGAGGTAATGCAGAGAGGGAGAGAAGATGGGCCCCGCTCTTATAAGCTGACCCAGACAAAAAAGAGAGGTCCCAAAATGTCTCTTCCTCATCCCCTCCCCCATACCTTCCCTCTCCCCCCCTCCCCCCCTACCCCCCCCCACAAGGACTAAACGTTATAGGGACGCTTTTACCATTACTTTGTTTTATCACGCTACTGGTTTATTTCATGAGAAATATCTTAATTGCTTAATGAGATGAGATCCCTATAACTTTTGAAGTTGTTCAGATGTTATTTCAACAAATAAAATGTACATTGCTGACATTTCGCTATCAACTTGACGAGAGTCGTCGACAGTAAAATTACCGGCTATGTCTAATTTTATGTAAAATTACCGGCTATATCTAATTTTATGTAAAATTTGTCTGGAACTAAAACTGAGAGAGGTTTGTACACTATTTCAATTTAGACTTTCATTTAGAATATTTGATGTCTAATAGGCCTATTTTGGACAAATGGTTTGGAACAGTAGGAAACTCTATTTATTTATTTATTTATTACATTATTTTATTTATTTTTTCTTTTTTTTCTTTTTTGGTAACGCTTTATTGTCCCTTTTCATCGGGAAATTCTGGGCCGCCTCCCCTGGGGAAGGCGTAGTAAGTCGCAGCCTGTGGCGTGCCCAAACCCAACCTACCTAACATTAGTTATAATTTTGAAATCAACTCTTTCATATAGTGCTTTTATAGCTCAACAACCGCTCAAGGCGCTGGTCGATACAGGATCTAACTCAAGCCTTCCTGTCCTATCATACCCTATCCTATCCTATCCCGTAACTCAAAGGTCGTAGGGGCGCTACAGATAACCAGCGTACTCAATCTTCCTCTGTTCTCAGCAATCCTCATGGCTTCATTCAGTGTCAAACCAGTCCATTTTCGAATGTTGTCCTCCCACCTCCTTTTCTGTCTCACTCTGTTACACTCGTGATGTTGGTGTTTTTCTATCAGTAGTTGATTCAGCCCCAATGCTGAAGTACTGATAAGTGTAACTCGGATTCGTTTACCCACGCAACCCGTTCAATCATCAACAAGGCTGGAGTCGTCGTATGAAGTTTTCCACTTTTATTCAGCATACATCAACAACTGCATACAATCGCCTTCACTTTTTCTCTCTTACTTTACACAGAGCATCGTTTATATAGTTTTTCTCTCAACTCGAGATAACGTCAGAATGTTCCCGATGACGCTTTACAACCAATCAAATTAAATTTCGTCATCACTGTCTTACGTCATACAACATTCTTTTCGGTCCAAGAATGTTCTCAAATATCTACACCTAACGCGAAGCTTCGATCGATAGTAAACAAGCAAATCTAGAGAATTCTCCAATAATATCGACCAACTAAAATTACCAACGTTATACAAAGCTTCTTCTAACAACAATGCAAACTCAAATCAAAGGTAAATACACTCTATTATTGCATAATTTGCAAAACAAAACAATCGGATCTATCGTGTGCGTTTCAGACATACTATCGTTCACGTTTCAACGTAACATAACCCCCCACTCAAGAAGAAATTTACCCAATTTCTTTTAACAACGTTGAAACATAATGCACAAACTAAGTCCTGAATTAAAACTTCTTTCAATCTGTCTGGATACTGTCAATGTTCTCAGTTCATTCACACACAGTCAATGTTTTTCATCTGTAAGGAAACGACGCCCTCGTCCGTTACAGTTGTCATCTGCCCAGGGTCAAAGACAGTGATCTTGTGGACTTTCCTGGAATCAGTGCATCCCCTATTGCTCACTTCTTCCGTCGAATGTCTGATGAAGTCGGCGTTGTTAGTTCCCAGAATGCACATCCTGGGTCTCACGGACATGTTAGCTTCTGTAAGGCGGTGAAACAGCTCCATCAAGGTCTACAGAGGCGCCTTCCAGGTCTGTGTGTGGACTAGCAGGTCGTCCCAGTAACACACAACGTTGTCCATTCCTTTGAGCATCTTCTTCACTCCTCTCTTCAGGGTAGCACCGCTGTTGACCATGCCAAAGGACATCCTTAGGCACTCGTACGTCCCATCAGGAGTTATAAAAGCAGTCTTTGGTGTGTCCTGTTGACGCACGGGGACTTGCCAATAACCCTTGCTGAGGTCAATCTTTGAGAAGATTTTACTCCCCGATAATTGGCGGAAGAGGTCTGCTGCGGTAGGCATTGGCTCGGGGTCGAAGACGGTGATCTTATTAACCTTCCTGTAGTCGATGCATACTCTGTTGCTCCTGTCCTTCTTCTTCACAACCACGACAGGGGACGCGTAGGGGGAACTGGACTCCCTGACGATGCCCATCTTCAGCATCTCATCGATGTCTTTCTTCTAGGATTCACGGGCCTTGAAAGGGATCGGGAAGGGTTTGGATCGAACGGGAATATTTGAAGTGAGGTGGACTTCATGTTCGACCAAAGTCGTAGAGCCTGGGACATCGCTGAAGCTATGGGGAAACTCGCCCATAAGGACCTTGAGCTCCAACCTTTGACCTTCCGTCAAGCGTGGTCCTAGCTTAACATCATTGATGCCTTCTTTGCTGTGAAAGTCTCCGAGTTCCAACAGCTCCTCGCTGTCAAAGCTGTCGTCGATCACAGCTGCTGTTGCTGCTTGTCCAGTCTCTGAAGGCCTTTCCACGTACAGCTTAAGGAGGTTGGCGTGGTATATCTTGGAATGCTGGCCGACCTTCACCTTGTAGTCTTTGATCCCCACCACGGTCTCCACTTCGTACGGGCTTTTCCACTGCATCAGCAACTTATTGTGATCGGTAGGTAGCAGCACCAGTACTTTGTTGCCAGGTTTGAACTTCCTGTTCACAGCCCTACGATCATAGTAGTGCTTTCCACAGTCCACGGACTTCTTCAGGTTTTCTCTGGCTATCTCGAGAGTCTGCTCCAGCTTCTCCCTTAGCTCAAACACGTACTGGTAGCTATTCTTTACTTCTGGGGTCTCTACTTCTTTCGTCCACAGTTCTTTCAGGATGTGCATCGGCCCTCGGATGGTTCTTCCGTACAACAGCTCGAACGGAGAAAGGCCGGTGGACTCCTGCGGTACTTCTCTGTAGGCGAACAGTAAGGCGTTGATGTACCGATACCATTGTCTGGGCTGCTCGCTGCATAGTTTTTTCAGGGTGGACTTCAGCGTAGCGTTGAAATTTTCGACAAGCCCGTTGCACATTGGGTGGTAGGGTGTCGTAGTCAAATGCCGGATGCTCAGCAGTCTGTTGACCTCCTTCATGCAGTCAGAGACGAACTGCGTCCCGAGGTCTGTCAGAATTTCTTCAGGCACTCCAAGTCTACTGAACATGTCCACCAGCGCCTCTGCCACAGTTTCAGTGTCAATCGTCTTCAGAGGCACTGCTTCTGTGTATCGAGTCGCATAGTCCACTAAAGTCAGTACCCACAGGTGACCTTCTTCACTCGGAGGTTTTATTTCGCCGATTAAGTCTAAGGCCACCCTCTTGAAAGGTCGGTCGATCAAAGGTATTCTCTGCATAGGCACTTTAGGGACCCTTCCTCGAGGTATGGTCTTCTGGCAAATGTCACATGATCGGCAGAAACGGCTGACGTCCGCATGAAGTCCTGGCCAGTAGAACACCGCCCGGATTCTGTCCGATGTCTTCTTGATGCTAAGGTGACCTCCCATGATTGAGTCATGTGCTCTTCCATCACTTGGCGCCTTAGAGGTAACGGTACCAAGACTTGACGTAGTGGTTTCCCTCCGTTGACCGTCGGGTGCTGGAAGATTCTGTACAGGATCTTGGCCTTCACCTCGAAATAGACCGTGCCACTGCCCTTGGTCACGTGGTCTTGGCGGTTCCTGTATTTGTTTAAAGTGCTATCAGCTTCCTGGAGCTGGATCAGATTATCTCTGTCCACGATGGCAGCTTTGGAGCTGTCGGCGACCTTCAGTGGCGTAGACGTCTTATCTCTCTTGGCATGGGCCCTGGTAGTAACGGCACCGACGATCTCTGGTCGGCAGGGCTGAGCCGGAGTAGCCACATTGTCCCGTAGCAGTTCTGCAAGGTATCCATCGGCAAATGGCAATGGATCCTCCTCCACAACTTCGACACGTTGGGTTGAGGTAGGACTCCATTCTGAATCGGGTTCGTCGGGTCGTCTCGCGCCGTCGATATTCCCGATCATCAAATCATACAGCGGCTTCTTCAGGCAAACCGCTTCTACTTCACCTATGTAGAAAGGGATGCTGACTTGAATCTTTGCAACTGGCGCTTTCACACATTTGCTGTCGGCCATGAGTGTCCATTTAGATTCGCCAGTGAACTGTTCTTTAGCGATTAGGTCTTCTCTGACGATGACCCCACTGCAGCCAGAGTCTCTTAAGACAGTCACTTCATGATTTCCAACGCGTCCCTTGGAAACAGGGATGGATTTCCCGTTGGCAAGGAGAAGTTGGCCATCAGTCATACACTCTTGCACCTCCGCAGGAGTAGCTGTGCGCTTGGTCTCACTCGAAAGAATGACGCTCCCGCCGCACTCTTGATGGTCAGAGCTACTAGTTTGCCGTCGATTGGAGAAACGCCTCTGTCGGTTGCCCGCCGCTGCGTTGTCCGTATTGCTCTGCTGTCCGCTATTTCTGTTTTGAGGGCAGTTGGCAGCTCTGTGGTCTGTAGCGTTGCAGGTGAAACAGCCTCTTGAATGCCCTTCCCTGGAAGGTGGCGTGGAGTCCGTCTGTCTCTGGCTCGTCTGTCTCCCCTGGATCTGGTTCCCATGGTTTCCAGTCTTCTGAAATGGTTTCGTCGCCTTGGGTGACCCCAGCGTTTTTCCGTGAGCGAGGAGATATCTTTCAGCAATCTCGGTCACATCATTAAGCGTCTGCAGCTTCTGTAATTCTAAGTGGGTCGCCAGGTCCTTGTGACAGGCATTGAGGAATTGCTCCTTCACGATCAGGTCATGGAGACTATCGTAAGACTTCCCTTTGCCTGATAGTTCCACCCACTTGTGTAAGTATGACGATAGGCGCTCCACAAATTGCTTTGGTGTCTCGTCTGACAAAGGCCGGCATTCACGGAAGCGTTTACGGTAGCCCTTCTCTGTAAAACTGTAGCAATGCAAAAGGGCTTCTTTTAAGACGTCGTAGTTTTTGGCGTCATCGTTCGACAGTCTGGTGTAAACTTCGAGTGCTTGCCCCGTCAGAAGTGCACTGAGTCGAATCGCCCAGTCTTGAGGTTGCCAGTTAGAACTTCCGGCGAACCTTTCGAATCTCGCCAGATAACTGTCGATTTGGTCTTTCCCGTCGACGAACGCTGGCAATTTTGGAGCTTTGTTGTCACTGATAACATGTGGCGCGTTGTGCTGTTGCTGGATGCGCGCCATTTCTAGCTGGTACTCTAGTCGTCTCTCTTCCATCTCGTCTCGCCGACGCTGGTCCTCTTTCTTCTTGGCGACGCTGCGCGCTTCGAGTTCTCTTTCTTCTCACCCCCGTTGGGGTGCCGGGGGTTTCAGTATAAATAGTATCCCCACTTTCTGGAAATTTAGTGCTTTAAATTCCCACTGTTGCTGTCTTTCTCATTTGCTCTTTCTCATTCCTGCTCTGTTCTATCAATCTGCTATACTATCGTCTTCTTTGCTAGACCAGTCTCCTACATTTTTTCTTGAAAACTCTTCCGGGACAAGACTCCTTGTTTGTGTATGAGGTCTGTTGGATCAGCTTGGGAATATTGGACGCTTTCTGCCAGGTGGTCACTAGGGCTTCCTATGATGTTATTATTTAACAATGTAGGCATTTTATATGTATGTGTTTTGTTGATAATTTATAATGATGTTTGTATTCTATTTTGTTTTTGTAAACGGGGGTTCGATAAGTTGGGGTGAAGCCTCAGCCGTCCCCTGCGTGGGATGTCTTTATTGTAAAGTGACTGGCATTCAGTTTTCCCACTAGGGTTGTTTCAGCACATCTTTTATGCGGACTGGGGGTTGTCCGGTCCTGATTTGGCTCGGAAGAGTCCGCTGGACCTAAAGCAACAATTATGTAATGTAATGTAATCTTTCTTCTCTGCGACGTCGTTCTTCTCTTTCTTGACGCCGCTCTTCTAATTCTCTTTCTTCACGGCGGCGTTGCTCGTCTAATTCTCTTTCTTGTATTCTCTCCTGAGAGGGCTGGCAGCACCGCAGAGGACGAGTCTCATCCAGCATCACAGATGTTTGTCCCACTCCCATCTGGCAGAAGGTTGAGGCACTTTAGGAGCAGAACGGTCCGGTTTGCTGACAGCTTCTTCCCCTCCGCAGTCCGTGCCCTGTGCAGTCACCTCAATGCGCTGCCATATCATGCTGACGAAGCTTTGTGACTGTGTGTTTACATGACTAAGCTGAACTTTTAATTTTCAGTTTTAAGTTTCATATCAAATTCTTATACCAACAATTTAATGTTAATATTATGCTGTCTAGTATGCTGTCTCCATTTGTTGTTGTTGTTGACTAGGCAGAGTGGGTGGGTGGGATATGGCGAAGTTAATGAGTTAGGCTATATAAAAATGATTAAATAATAAATAAATATTCTGTGTGCCAGTATTTTATACATGCAATGTACAGTCATAGGCTTCTATGTTAAGGTGTGTATATGTGTGGGTGCCTGTATTTGTGTGTTTTCCTTGCTTTTTAAAGCATGTATTATTATGCATGAAGTATATATGTGTGTGTAGGACAGTGTAAATGAGTGTTTGCAGGGAGTGGGGGGAGAGAGAGACAAGTATTTTAGTGTGGATAGAGCCCAATTTCTAATCTAAGTTACATGGTGTACATGCACCAGATGTAAACATACCAACCACTGATGGGCTAACCTACTTTTTAATTGACTTTTCATATTATATTCTGACAAGTAGTTTTACGCACTCTGTCAGTTGTGGAAAATGTAAATGTTTGAAGGCTACCATGCCTAATATGATCAATGCTGTGCTATATTTTGCTGGGGTAGCCATGATTCACAACAACCCCTTAAAATTATTGTTTGTGCTGCTTGTAGTCTGATTTTTACTTTTACTATTTATTTTATTATTTTATTATTATGATAGAACATAGATCCATTAGACTTTGTAGCCACTGTGATAAATTCGCTTATAAATTTATAAATGTGTGTGGTACATTTCACTGTTTTAATCATTATGCCCTGTCTGTTTTTAAGTGCATGTTTATGATATTAGAATGAAGTGTGTGCTGTGTGGCGGCTCTGCATGCGTGTAGCGACGGACATGATCAAACAACACGTACCTTCTGGTTCTTGCCCTGCGACCCTTTCTCTCCATTACTCCATTAGTACGCTCCCTCTTCAAATAATCCTTTCTATTTTCAATTTCACAGTTTCTTAAAGTCTATACCTCGCACAGAATAAATTCTTCGGTTTTACATCGAACTACACCGTTAAACGTGTGTTTGTGTGTACTGCTAGCCATGGACAGAGCGACCTTTGGCCTTGACCCCTCGACCTCAACCTCTGCATACGGTTTTCGCGGTGGCTCATGGGTGTGATTCTGTCTGTCCTGCTTGCATGCAGTATGTTGGCTCGTGTGCGAACTGTGTCTGTGTGTGCGGGTGTGTGTGGGGAGGTGTGGGTGTGTGTGTGTGCGAGCGTGTTATCTCGATTCTGAGACATATTCCTGGTGTTTTATCTTGGCAATAAAATTATTTGACTTGTTGACTTGACTTGAGACTTGACATACTCCGTCAGCTGTTTGCCTTTTAGAGTCAGTTCAATTCCTTTCTGCCAGAAATCAGCCATCTTGATGCTTTTTTGGAAAGTTATTGACTGTTCTGTACCTTTCTAGAATGTTCTAGAACAGCACGCTTTCTGCAGTAACGCTGATGCTTGTCACTAGTCGCCTTCGCTGACGCAGGCCCCGCTGTCCTCGTCGTATGCGACGCTGCACCACGCTGGTGTCGATGTATACGCCCCTGTGCTGAAGTAGACGCGACGTCCGCTCGTCGCTCTCTGTAATACTGGCGATGTAGCTCCGAGACTGTCCCTCGACGTAGTCTTACGGCAGCCACGTAGTCTGTTGTTCGCTCACGAAGCAACTCTTCGGCGACTAACACGCCCTTGCAGTCAACACGAATCTTTCGGGGATGTAGTCCCAGTATGTTGGCCCCTCCCGACGCAACTCCTTGGCGGCTACCCTCGATAACTGCCTCTCGTAACGTTGACTCGCTTGTTGTAGCAGTTGAACCCTCGGCTATGATGTGGATCGCAGCTTGGCCCCCCAAAATGTTACACTCGTGATGTTGGTGTTTTTCTATCAATAGTTGATTCAGCCCCAATACTGAAGTACTGATAAGTGTAACTCGGATTGGTTTATCCACGCAACCCGTTCAATCATCAACAAGGCTGGAGTCGTCGTATGAAGTTTTCCACTTTTATTCAGCATACATCAACAACTGCATACAATCGTCTTTTCACTTTTTCTCTCTTACTTGTTGTTGTTGTTTGTAGATTATTGTCACACGACACTTTCGCATATAGGTGACTACTGGACCGATTTATACTGAAGGTCGCTGGTTCGAATCCCGGATTGGTCAACGTGTGATCATATTATTTTCTCTTATTTTTTTTAAAATCAGTTTATAGTCCCCTCTCTTCCCGATAAGGATTTTCAGAGAGGAGACTGTTTCGCTTACTTCTCTTACTTTGTGTGTATCAGTTTATAGTCCCCTCTCTTCCCGATAAGGATTTTCAGAGAGGAGACTTAGTTGACTTCTTACTTTACGCAGAGCATCGTTTATATAGTAGCAACAACACATGCCAAGAGTTGTCGTCCGTGATGACGAATAGAGTTATCCCAAAGTGTGTCCACAGAACAGCAGTATGAAATTACAGGCTATTTCTAAGCAAAAACTTATCAGAAATAAATAATTTTAACCAATAATTGTTACTGAAAGCCTGTAGCTTCAGGGTTTTTGCAAAAGGAGACGTCCGCATCCTGGTAGCTGAAATGGCAAGTGAAAAGGCGGGTTTTATCGTGATAATTGTTATTAAATAATAAGACCCCTCACTAAAACTTTGTGTACAGATAATTGAATGCACTATTTCCATTTCAAAGCGCAAAAAAAAGTGAAATTCGACCGTAAAATACTTGAAAAAGTGGTTTTTAGTTCCTGCACGTAGCATCAATACATGCCAAGAGTTGTCGTCCGTGATGACAAATAGAGTTATCCCTGAGTGATAGGCCTAATAACTCTGAGTAATAGGCCTATTTTATGCTTACACACTTCAAAATTCAAATAATTTCTCATGCATGATACATTAAGTTTGAGTTGTTTTTTTATTTGTTTACAAAGATCACATCAAGGACTAACTTATTAAAGCCTTAAATTAACATTCTGTCCAATATATAAGCAGGCCCTCGGCGGGTCACCTAAAATGGAAAAAGAGCTGAAAATGTTGATTCGGCGTTTTTTCTTTAATGGCTATAAATTTTAAAAAAGTTTTCGACTTATGTTAAAAAATGAATTTTTTGTGCAATATACATGTTATCCTGTATTAAATTTAGGCAAAAAAAAATTTTGGGGGGGGTTTTGAAAAAATGCTGTGTTGTTGCTATATATAGTTTTTCTCTCAACTCGAGATAACGTCAGAATGTTCCCGATGACGCTTTACAACCAATCAAACTAAATTTCGTCATCACTGTCTTACGTCATACAACATTCTTTTCGGTCCAAGAATGTTCTCAAATATCTACACCTAACGCGAAGCTTCGATCGATAGTAAACAAGCAAATCTAGAGAATTCTTCAATAATATCGACCAACTAAAATTACCAACGTTATACAAAGCTTCTTCTAACAACAATGCAAACTCAAATCAAAGGTAAATACACTCTATTATTGCATATTTTGCAAAACAAAACAATCGGATCTATCGTGTGCGTTTCAGACATACTATCGTTCGCGTTTCAACGTAACACACTCTTCTTCTGCCTCCTTGCATCGTGCCTTGCAGGATGGTTTTTGCAAGGCCTGATGCTCTGTCGACGTGGCCATACCATCGGAGTTTAATAATAATAATAATAATAATAATAATAATAATAATAATAATAATAATAATAATAATAATAATAATAATAATAATAATACAGTACATTTGTATCGCGCGGTACCTCGCAAACGGTAAGGAAAGCGAGCTCGCCGCGCTTGACAACACACGTGCAATCACACATACACACACACCCCCACACACACACACACACACACACACACACACACCGAACACGTATACACTGATCAAATGGTTAAGTAATTACAGTAAACATGGCCGTGCAAAACAACAGATAATATGAGTACCAAGAACCGAGCCGGTGCCGCCACCATCCATGAACAGATGACGTGACTTGGTAAAAGATTACATATGGGGAAGGAAGGGAGGGGGAGTGAAAAGTATTGAGTTTGCATGTTAAAAAGGTGGGTCTTTAATTGGCGCTTGAAGGAAGAAAGTGATGGAGCATGTCGGAGTTGCATCGGTAGTGAGTTCCAGACAGTTGCAGCAGAGAAAGAGACAGATCGTTCACCATAGGTCTTTGAGTGAACACGGGGGATAGAAAGCAGTCTCCGTTTCTTCACCACTGTTAGCATGTCATCATGTTGTCCAATGGCTTGTGTGATTGATGGTCTGTCGGACTTCGTTGTTGGTGATGTGCTGGGTATAGGAAATGCCCAGAAGTCTTCTATAGCACCTCATCTTCATGCTTTGTATTCTTCGTTGGAGATCTGCTGTGAGGGTCCATGTTTTGCAAGCGTTTAGGAAGATGGACATGACAAGGGAGCGCAGCAGCCTTATCTTGGAATGTAGACTGATGGTCCTGTCTTTCCAAATGGGCTTTAACCTTGTCAGGGCAGCAGTTATTTGTGCGATCCTGGAGAGGACTTCCTATTGGGACCCATTGTCTGATACAATGGCTCCTAGATATCTGAAGCTATGCACTGTGTTGAGGGATTGGCCTTGGACTTTGATGTCCATGTTGATGCCTTTGGTGTTGTTGGTCATCATTTTGGTCTTCTCTGCACTTATTTCCATTCCAAAGGCTCTGGAGGTGGTGTCAAGCCTCTGTACAAGCTGTTCAAGTTCTTGTTCATCTCTAGCCAATCCATCTATGAAATCCGCAAAACCGAGGTTGGAGATTGCTCTACGATGACTGTGCCTTCGTGATCTGCAAGGGCATCTGACACGATGCGCTCTAGGAAGATGTTGAAGAGTGTTGAAGAGAGTTGGCATCCTTGACGCACACCGATTGTTGTTTTGAACCAGTTTCCGATGGCGCTATTGTGGAGGACTGCACTGGTAGCCTTGTCATACAGGCTTTTGATGACTTCAATAATGTTAGGGCTGATGATGTTGTACACTCTCATGGTTGCCCATAGAGCTGCATGCCAGACTCGGTCAAATGCGGTAATTTTCATCTCGAAGGTTAACCTTTTTGGGAAGAGTGATGACAAGCGACGGGGTCAATGATATAGGCTACTCCCCACGCTGCCAGATCTTGCTACATGTAATGGTGAGGGCGTCAGTCATCACTTCTTCTCTTGCTTGAAGCTATTCTGCAGGTATGTTGTCCGCTCCCGTTGACTTCCCATTCTTCAGCGATTGCACTGCTGCCTCAACGTCTTCTCGGAGAATTGGGAGGACTTCTTCTTCTGCTTTGTTCTGAGGACATGTTAGAACTGATGGGTCTCCGTTTGGTGTGTGGTTGTAAAGATCAGAGCAGTATTCTGTCCTTCTATCCAAGACTTCTTGTTCTTCTGTAAGGCATATGCCAGATTTGCTTCGGATCGTGGAGACCTTGGGCTGTTTAACACTTGTCAACCGCTTCACAGTCTGGTAGGCCTTCTTGCTGATGTTCTTGTTCAGACTGTTCTCTATTTCCTGGCATTGATCTTCTGTCCAGTTCTCCTTTTGCTCCTTTTGTTCTCCTTTGCTGTGCGCATGCCTTTTCCGATGACATTGTTCATTTTTCGGTAGACATCAGCTCCCTGTGAGGTGTTCTTTTTCTATTTTATCTCTCTTCGTTTATCACACGGGTCCAAAAGTTCGGGTGTGATCCACCGTTTCTTCTTTAGGTGGTGCTTGCCAAGAATTTTAGTGGCGGCATCTGTCACAGCTGAGTTGAAGGTGGTGGTCATGGTGTTAACATCTACTTCACCAGCTCCCAAAATGAGCAGTGGTGCAAATTTCCCTCCAATTATCAGTACAAGTTATTCTGATGAATACAAATTGATACAACAACAACAACAACCCTCCAATTGTGGCTTGGAATATTTCTGCCACCTCTGGGTCTTGCAGTTTGTCCAGGTCGAACTTCAGTCTAGTGCACTTTGCTGTGTTTACTCTCTTCGAATGGAGCCGGGAAGACATCATTACGAGGTCGTGGTCACTTTCGATGTCTGCTCCTGGAAAAGTGCGTGCCCTGCCAATGTTGACGTTTGATCTGAAGCGTTTCTTGTCCATTATAGTCAATCTGGATGTGATGCTCCCCGCTGGGACTGTGCCATGTCCATCGTCTGGAATTTTTTGTGGAGACCAAGTGTGTTTGCCAGTGTCACAAAGTGAATTGATAAATATTTACATTTGTGTATACATCACGTGTTTATAGAGTAGGATACAAGCGACGGCTGTTGACATAGGCACGTGGCGTATGTATTCGCTTTGCGTTGGTACTATAGTTCCTTGTTCATTAATATTGTGGTGATGAGACTCGGTTATATAAAGACTGTGGATATCAGATAATATAATGTATACATTATTTCATTGTACTTGTAGCTTTCGTGTTGTGTCTTGGTGTCTGTGTCTTTTCGTGTTGGAGTTTTTGTTGTATCGTGTGGTATCGTGTCTTTTCGTGTCTACACGTGTCTTGGATACGTAATAAGCTCTTTGCTGAAGCTGAGCAGCTGTCAACACCTGATCACTCGTTCGTTCGTTTAAAACGTAAGTCTCCGACACCTAGCATATATGAGAATATAGTATTAAGAATTTATTTTAAGACAAAATACTCCTTTTAAAAAAGCCTCGGTCTCCCTCTTCTTCTACCTCAACGCCTCTTACTATCAGGACCACGATACAAAAAAAGTTGTTACTACAAGACGCCAAATAAAGGCAGGCAAGTAAAACTTAGTAGATCAAAATGTTAACAGGGAAAGCTTAGCAAGGGAATCTGATCACTCTCAAGTCAAAGACCCCAATGTAGTGTGAACAAAGGCAAAAGGACATAACTCAGCTATGTCGACCGAAAGACTACAAATGAGCGACGCTTTTACAGGAGATAACCTTGCCAACTCGACTTTAATATAACGAGCTGCTCTTATTTCCATTCGAAATAATTTTAAATATTTGAAATGGATATAAGCGCAGAGAAGACCACAATGATGACCAACAAAACCAATGGTATCAACACGGATATCAAAGTCCAAGGTCAATCTCTCAACACAATGCATAGCTTCAAATATTTAGGAGCCATTGTATCAGACAATGGGTCCCGACAGGAAGTCCTCTCCAGGACAGCACAAACAACTGCTGCCCAGACAAGGTTTGAGCCCATTTGGAAAGACAGGACTATCAGTCTACACTCCAAAGTAAGGCTGCTGCGCTCCCTTGTCATCTCCATCTTCATATACGCTTGCAAAACATGGACCTTCACAGTAGTACTACAACGAAGAGTACAAAACATGGAGATGAGGTGCTACAGAAAACTTCTGGGCATTTCTGATACTCAGTAAATCACCAACGGCGAAGTCCAACAGACCATCACACAAGCCATTGGACAACACGATGGTATGCTCACAGTGGTGAAGAAAAGGAAACTCCGATGGTATGGCCACGTCAGCAGGGCATCAGGCCTTGCAAAGATCACCTGCAAGGCACGGTGCAAGAAGGCAGAAGAAGAGGGAGACAGAAAAAAATGTGGGAGGACAACATTCGAGAATGGATTGGCTTACCACTGAGCGAAGCCCAGGGTTGCTGAGGACAGAGAAAGATGGAGTACACTGGTTAAACGATCGTCTGTGGTGCCCCAACGACTTTCGAGTTACGGGAGAAGATAAGATAGGATAGGATAAGATTGGTTTCTGTCAGCTGATTAGCTAAAAGATTAGATCTGCCGGAACTAAAAGAGACAAAACTACTTTGCACGGCATTCCGGAAGTCAAATATTAGAGGGATCGTATGGGGGAGCCTCGCTTCCATGGTAAGAAATTCCGTGGGATAATTCTGCGTTCAGTGCAAGGGTTGGTGGACCGAAAACTTGGGGATTCCATTCAACTAAAAATAACTACCCCGCTAGCTGTCGGTGAGGTTGTAACGTGCTTGTGAGTAGCAGCAGGCGACAAAAAGTATTGGACCGAGAGCTAGCAGATCCCTCGTCATGAATATGGCCCCAGATCATCATCGCCATCATCATCATCATCTAACCTAAAGTAGATAATGATGGTGGAGAAAGGCTTACACTTACAGCAAGCAAAGTGAAGACACACACACACACACACACATTTTTGTAAAAACGACATTATGATGACTGTTGTGAAAAAAACAGGGATTATTTTGACACACTTTTCATTTTCGTGACATTATTTTGACATTTTCAAATTTTTGAACCTATCCCTAACCCTAACCCTAACCCCTAACCCAAACCCTAACCCTTAACCTAACCCTAGGCCTAAAACAGCTCTAACTCAGCAGGGAACTATTTTGACGTCAAAATAGGGCGCCCTTCCAAAAAAGTCAAAAGAAACCATGTGAAGTTCCATGAGTGTGTCACTGTAACGTCGTTTCTACATGCCCACACACACACACACACACACACACACACACACACACACACACACACACACACACACAATTTTGTTTTGTAAATTACACTTTATTCCAAAAGGCAAAACAGAAAATTAAAAACATTAAGCAAACTAAGAAACCATTTGGAAAAACCTGAAAATAGTAGCATTTAAAAACAAAAATCTAATAATCTTACATATCAATTTAATTTAATTTAGTTTCGTTATCTTAGTTTTTTTTTATTTAAAAATACCATGCATTGTGAATTGTTTTTCTTCCAATAGTGGTAGCTGTTTAGTGCATGTTTTGTTGTAAGCAATACAAGTTAGATTAATATTATGTATTCACAATCTACAATTTATTTTAAAACTAAAACTAACACCCACAACTAACTATACATAAAGATGCTAAAATGAACATAAAAAGCAGAAGACAGCTTCAAAATAGACAATTTAAAACATAAAACACCACGGAAAACACAAACATAAATCGCTAAAATCTTGGAACAACCAAACATAAAAAGCTAAAAACATGGAAGAAGCAAACATTTAAAAAAGCCAGAAACATTAAAAACCAAACTTACAATGCCAAAACCATGGAAGAACCAACATTTAAAAAAGCCAAAATACATGAAAACCCAAGCTTAAAACGTCAAAATATGATTAAAAAACTAAAGGTAATACGTCAAAATATGATTGAAGAACCAAAAGTAAAACGTCAAAATATTATTGAAGAACCAAAGGTAAAACGTCAAAATATGATTGAAGAACCAAAAGTAAAACGTCAAAATATGATTGAAGAACAAAAAGTAAAACATGAAAACATGATTGAAGAACCAAAGGTAAAATGTCAAAAAACATGATTGAAGAAAAATGTCAAAATATGATTGAAGAACAAAAAGTAAAACGTCAAAACATGATTGAAGAACCAAAGGTAAAACGTCAAAATATGATTGAAGAACAAAAAGTAAAACGTCAAAACATGATTGAAGAACCAAAGGTAAAATGTCAAAAAATATGATTGAAGAACCAAAAGTAAAACATCAAAACATGATTGAAGAACCAAAGGTAAAATGTAAAAAAAAAAAACATGATTGAAGAACCAAAAGTAAAACGTCAAAACATGATTGAAGAACCAAAGGTAAAATGTAAAAAAAACCACATGATTGAAGAACCAAAAGTAAAACATCAACATATGATTGAAGAACCAAAGGTAAAATGTAAAAAAAAAACATGATTGAAGAACCAAAGGTAAAACGTCAAAACATGATTGAAGAACCAAAGGTAAAATGTCAAAAAACATGAAGGAAAATAACAACTGAACAACTAAAGGGGAGTAACTGCTGTTATTTCAATGATTGTTAAAGATCCTCAAGATGAAGCAATTCAGGGTCACAAATCCTTTTCTCTAGGCCAACCTAAATAGAGGTTCTTGGGACCAATCTTTTCTGTAGCCCAGCCTAAAGAGAGGTGTTTGGGACCAGTCTTTTCTCTAGGCTACTTATGTTAATCTGATGAATGAAATTTAATACAACAACAACAATTTCTCTAGGCCAACCTAAAGAGAGGCGTTTGGGACCAATCTGTTCTCTAGGCCAACCTAAAGAGAGGCGTTTGGGACCAATCTTTTCTCAGTGCCAGCCTAAAGAGAGGTGTTTGGTTCCAATCTTTTCTCAGGGCCAGCATAAAGAAGGCGCTGCCTATCTCCTCTCCCTCGTAACTTTACCTTCTCCGGTTCTAAACACACAAATAAAAGTCAAACACTCAAAATGTTTGTTTTAAAAGTCAATATTTCGGTATTAAAACCTTCCTTTGAAACAAATTTAAAACACATCCAGGTACCCTTTTACAGCTGGGTAAACTGGGTGTGTCGTGTGCTTGCAACAGTATTTTATTTTTAATTTAATTTAATTTTTATTATTTTGCCGTTTGGTGGTTGTTTTCCAAGCATGGTCAACCATCCAAGTACTAACCCTTCTCGACGTTGAAACATTGATAACGTGTGCACAAACAAAGCTTAGCGGTCGTTTGTCCATTGTATCATCTCTTAATGTAGCCACAACTATGCAATTTCCCAAAGTAAGCCCATTGTCACAAAATATAAACACACTTCTTTGATATCCTAAAGTGGGAATATCTGCTAGTAGGCTAATTCATTGATGAACGTTTGTTCATTATCTGTGCAAGTAACATCAACCCTATGATGTGGGTTACACACAGACTCAATGCATTGTAAACTGTTAATATACAAGTTAAGCAACCAAACAAGTTAACAATTTTTGCTATAGGAAGGTCAATTACAAAGCAAATGCATCATTACATGTTATATGGTACATTTATTTTAACAAAACGTGGGTTAGAGGATGGGAATAGGAGACCGTGGAAAAACAGCCAATAGACAATAGCATTTTGTATGTGTATCAATCATGAGATGATGTGGCCCAATATGATGTACATTACTTTTTAAACTTCAATACAAAAGTCTATAACATGCAATTTAAGCATATGTGGGCCATTATATAGTAAGGCATTTAAAATCTAATCACAAAGTGTAACAAGATGGCAAGCCATTCAATGCAGTTCCAGACATTCAGACAGACAGTGAAAAAAAGGCATTTATAAAAATGCAAATTTTTGTGGAACTGTCTATCGTTAGTTATTTAGTCATTGTTAATAGGGTCCAGCGGCCTGCAAAGAGCCGACTCAGGACCACAACTTGGTGGAAAGAGGACTCTCCCCCGAGCAGTATAAAAGATCTGTTGAACAACTAACGGTAACACTGACGGCACTCCACCAGCCGGCCACTTTACACTAAAGGCATCCCAAGCAGGGGACGCTGAGGATGTACTCTAATTTATCGAACTCCCATTTACAAAAAACAAAATAGGAAATAAGCATCATGATAAAACAAACCACATTGCTAAAATAAATGCGTACATTGCTAAATAATAATACCATACAAAGCCCTAGTAACCATTTGCAAGAAAAAACGTCCAAAAGGTTGATCAGTACTTAAAAGTATTTGCATAATAAAAATAATCAAAAGCGGATTGTCATTTTTAAATATAATACTAAACAAATGTTTTAAACAGAAACGTCGAATTCGGACCGACCAATTGAACAAAACTAAATTATTGGCTATGACTCTGTATGAGTTAAAGTATCTGCATAAAAAACAACAACATTAAAATCGGTTAGCAGATTTTGAGATATAGAGCAAAACGTTTTTAGCAACGAATTGACCCCAGCGACTTTGACTGTAGATGTAGAGCAAATACGATGGCACGGGAAGCTCATGGCCACAGGTAATATTCATATGATGTTTGGTCAAATATGTACAGTGGTTCTTGAGATATTGCAAACAATGGACCAACCGACTAATATTGGGTTCGTTCGTATTCCGGACCATTTCAAATTATTTCCAGATAAGTCTGGGCAGGAGATACAAAAATATTATACGTTAATATGTACAGTTTGTAATTAGAATGGGGATACATACCACTGAAAACTGAGCATTGGAAAAATTGGTAACAAAGAAAACACAACTGAATACATTTAAAGTGCATTTTATAAAAACTTCAACCCTCAGCATTAGCAACAAATGATATCATGATAAAGTTCAATCATACAGTCATAAGAATGTCTAATAATCTCCATATTTGATACATTTACATCATATCATAGCAGTCAAATAAAACTAAAAGATGGAGATAGTAGTAATTACAAACCACGTGATGACATTTACATTAAACATGATAACCCATAAAGCTTTAAGAAACCAATACAAATACAAAATGTAATGCTTACAAGATCACATGTTATAAATGAAGAAGTCAGTTTATACTATGATCAAATGTTATAAATCAAAAAAGCCAGATTACAACAATTATTGTATATGGTTAACTCCACCATCCCATACAAAGAAACCACAGAGCTGCATGTTGACGTCTGTCTCAAAGTACATCAACATCATTATCGTCACTCCACAGAACACACAGAGACAAGTCTTGTAAGAACATGATCAACTAGAAGGGAAATAACTGGAACAAACAGGCCCTACGGAGTACCTGCATGAGCTTACAAGGAAATAAGCGAAAATGTTTGTATACAATTCAAAGTCAAATTTATGGATAAAGTGGAAAATGTATTACAAAAATGATTAAGACAATGTTAACATCTATACAGGAGATGGTGATCATCATCATCGTCATCGACCTCTTGAATATCAATTAATAACTAATTAATTAGCCACTATGTCTGTTATAATTACTTTTCATAACACTTAACCCCCAAAAACACTGAGAGGAAGCCGTTGATTATATGTATCAAGTATTGTACATGTATCAAATTCACAGCCACACCTAGAAACTGGATTCTGTTAAACAAGACGGCACGCTATAACAAATTCTCATGTATCTGTTCCCCAGCAATGGAAGGTCCCACGTACGCAGTATTTAAGCACCTGCGCGTACTGCACAAAATCAGCTTCCGCCTTAAAGAGCGTGTATGCTTGGTCTTTCTTGTCATAATTGTACAGAATGACCAGATTCATTGTCCTGCTGCTGAGGCAACATCAGCAAAGAGCTTATACTTCTTAGGACAAAATAAAAACAACACACAATACTTGAAACAAAACGGTGTTTGTATGTGTGACCCTGGGGCTAGGAAAGAAGTTGCCGAATTGGAGTTTGATAGCTTACATCTTGTGTTACAAAATGTCACGTTATTGACAGCATAAATATCACTTTTAGAAGAAATGTTCAGAAGTGAACACAGAGATCCAAGTTGTGCAGAGCAGTGATACAGAGAGGAAGATAACTGGTTCTAACAACTTGTAGCAGTAAAGCGCATTACAGTCAATTAGAGGCAGACCTTACTGACTTTATTTTTTAAAATGTTACTTAAATTTTATTTTCATTTTACTTTACTTATCTAGTGATTTCCATAGATATCAACGTCTTCTTTGTCAAATATCGTGTTATTATTAACCGTGTTTTGATTAAAAACTAAGTTTAAAATGCAGCTAAATGACGAATGGGGAAATCGGTAGTTTTTATTTAAAAAAATCGTGTGATATCTTAAACAATCCAATTTGAAAATGTGTTATAATAATTGTTATACAAGCCAAAGTGACATGAATGTTTGGACTAAAATACCTGGGCTATTAGCTTTAATTTAGGTCGAAAATTGTGTTTGCTTTTGCAGAAGAAGGGGGAGACACAAAAAGAGGTGGGAGGACAACATTCGAGAATGGACTGGCTTGACACTGAGCGACGTCATGAGGGTTGCTGAGGACAGAGAAAGACGGAGTATAATAATAATAATAACGGATTTTTATACAGCGGGTACTCCAGCCTATGACCAGACTCACCACGCTTTACATAGTCATTACATATAAATACATGCACTCGATAAAACATCACTTTTGCTACAATACACCAAAAGACGGAACAGTAAAGGTACAGACTATTTACAACTATGTACATAAATTACAAAAAAAAATACAGAAATAGACTATTTATAACTATGTACACAAATGACAAAAAAGACAGAAATACAATAGCAAAAACCTATTCACAGCTATTTATATGCCCGGTTAGGCCCAGGAAGAAAAACAGTATAAATATTTACAGCCGTGTATACACTTACATATCAGACATAGACAAAAGATGAGTGAATGGCAGCGGGATACAAATCAATCTGAATAATGCAGTTTGAAGAGGTGGGTTTTGAGGGCCTTTTTGAATGCTTGTGTTGATTGTATGTTGCGGATGTGGGAGGGAAGGGAATTCCACTGCTTAGGTGCGGAGTAAGCGAATGCACGTTGGCCGTATGTCTTAGTGCGGGTGACGGGAAACCTTGAGTGTGCGAGTGTCAGAAGAAGATCTTAAAGTGCGTGAAGGGGAGTAGACAGACAGTAGATCAGCAAGGTAGGAAGGACAAGAATCTGTGAAGAAGTTGTGACAGAGAACAGAGAGTTTGTACTCTATGCGTGCTTGCACAGGAAGCCAGTGAAGGGAATGTAGTAGAGGTGTGATGTGATCGCGTTTCTTAGCTCGGAATACTAGTCTAGCTGCTGAGTTCTGAACCTTTTGTAGTTTGTCAATGATGTGTTTTGGGGAGCCAGCAAGGAGAGAGTTGCAATAGTCAAGACGAGAAAGGACGAGAGCGCAGACTAGGGTTTTGGTGGCAGGGACTGTAAGATAGTGGCGAAAGGAGCTGATTTGGCGTATGGCCGTGTATGCAGAGCGACAGACGTTGGAGATGTGGTTGTTGAGGGACAGGTCATCGGAGAGAATGTAGCCGAGATTTCTTGCTGAGGATGAGAACTGAATGTTTGTTGTCCCTACTGTAAGCGATGTTGGGAGAGGCGAGAGTGAGGAGGAGGTGGTGTGCTTGTGAAGGAGGAGGGCTTCGGTTTTATCGTCATTAAGCTTAAGCTTGTTGAGTGTCATCCATGACTTAATGTCTGTGATGCAGTTCTCCAAAGTCTGAACAGTACGCTGGTTAAATGATCATCTGTGGTTCCCCAACGACTTTTTTGAGTTACGGGATAGGATAGGACTACACATTGTTCTACTTGTTATCATCAAGTAATATTTAAATGTTGTTAAACCGTCAAATAAAAATGCCTAGACGTTAAAGTTAATTAACGAGACAAGAACGAAAGTGTTTTAATTGTTCTCTTTGTCATTGGAGAAATGTTCGCTTTCTTGTTCTGCTTGTTCTGTTTTTCGCAACTCCTCTATTTCCTTCTCCATCTTCTCATTGCAATCGACCCTATGATATAAGTCATAAAATTTCGCACAGACAGCTGCTGCTAATCCTACGCCAATGGTAGCGCCACCAACAACGGGACCTGCAGTAGTCATTCTAACAACTGCCAACCCTACTGCGGGTAGGCCCCCACCCGCAGTCGAAACTCCAAGTGCCATACGCGCGACGTTGTTACACATTTCTGTTTGCTTTTGTTTTTTGTTTTCGTATTCTTCTTTAATAGCTTTTTCTTTTTCTCGAAACGTCTGTTCTTTTTCAAGTGCATCCCGGGCTTCTTTCTTCTCATTTTCAGCGCGTTCTCTTGACTGCTCTGCACAAACCTTTTCCTGCTCCAGCTTCTGAACGTACGGCTTGTTTTTGACTTCGTTCTTGTCAGCCTCTTCTACCCTGCGACTGATGTCTTCGTCCCTTGGTGTGCCGACTTCGAAGTGAAAATCTTTCATTGAAAATTCGTTTTCTATTATTTCCATCATCTGTGCAATAAATATATCCCTGTTTTCCTTGTTTTTGTTGTCAACTTCTAGGGAACGCATGCCGCACTCTTCCAGAATCTTATTCAAACTTGGTGGATTTTCTTCAACAACTTCATCATCATCCTCATCATCATAATCATCATCATCATCATCTTCTTCATCTTTATGCGTAAATACAATTATCATGTGTCCTACCATTTTCTTACCCAAATACGTTTTCAATCTCTCATAAGCGCTGGTCTCACTTTCTATGAATCTGTTGGTCAGTGTTGTCACAAACAAGAAACATACGTCGTAGTCCGGTTTGAGGGTACTTTGAAGAAAGCGCAGAATCTCTTTCGCTGTGTCGTCCTGTGAGATTGTCGTGTCGTTCACGCCAGGAGTGTCTATCACCTGTGAAAATTAAAATCGACAATTCTTTAGTCTACTTTGAGAAGTCCAAGTCCATCGCATCTACAGCTATAAAATCTGTTTAACAAACACCAGCTCCACTTCGAGCTCCCCATCCACCACTCTAACATTATGTTCTGAAGAACGTGGAAAAACCGACAGGCTTCAGACCACGGAGGAGCACAGTCGAGCAGAATTTAAACTGAAGACTTCTCATCCAGAAACATCAAAATTAAAACATGTTTTAAAACGATTTCGGTATAGTATTACACGTCGATGAACTATGACACATCCTTAGAAACATCAACATTGAAGATGTCCTAATTCAGACAATAGAAGTCCTTTACGACATCCGCCAGCAGTTCTGTCATGCTTAACAATGAGACTGACAACCTTGTCCCTAAATCAGTTTGTGTCCACCAAGGCTGTTTAATTTCTCCTGTACTGTTCAAAGGATTCTGGGAAAGGAGTACGTAACAGACTTGGTTTTGAACCGTAACCCTAATTAGTAGGGTTTGTTTGCAATTAGGAATAATAATTCCCGTTTATTTCCTGCTAAGCACGAGCAACGTTATTATTGCAGAAGGCTCCCTACACAGCGACAGTACCTCCAAGGCCAAGATACTACTGCAGCAGTTCCAGTCTGTCTTCACGAAACGTGACGACTCTCCTCCTCCGGAGCTGAAGGGTGCTCCAGTCCCATCGCTTGAGAAGCTTACCATCACCACCGAGGGCGTTGCAAAACTCCTAAGGAACCTCAAGCCCAACAAAGCATCTGGCCCAGACGGCATCCCGAACCGCATCCTGAAGACGTGCGCCGACTCCATCGCTCCCTCCCTGACTGCTATATTCAACACCTCCATCGAGGCAGGACAACTACCAAAGGATTGGCTATCGGCAAACATATCATCCATCTACAAGAAAGGCGACAGAAACAAAGCAGAGAATTATCGCCCAGTGTCCTTGACCTCAGTCGCCTGTAAACTATTAGAGCACATCATCTGCCACCACCTTCACAAGCACTTTGAACAGCACGGAGTGCTGTCCAGCCGCAACCATGGCTTCAGGACCGGCCACTCATGTGAAACCCAGCTGCTCACCACCATGCAGGACATCCTGTCGTCACATGATGCAGGCCACCAGACGGACGTCGTCATACTCGACTTTAGCAAGGCATTCGACATAGTACCGCACAGCAAGCTACTCCACAAGCTGGCCCACTACGGCGTGCGGGGCACTGTCCACACCTGGCTGACCAGTTTCCTGACCAAGCGGACGATGAGGGTGGTACTGGAGGGGGAGACATCTGAAGAGGTAGAGGTCGAGTCCGGCGTCCCACAGGGTACAGTGCTCGGGCCGTTATTGTTCCTATGCCATATCAACGACTTGCCGGACACCGTGAAGTCTACTGTCAGACTGTTTGCGGACGACTGCCTGCTGTACCGCCAGATCCGCTCCTTCCAAGACCATCTTGCCCTACAGGTCGACCTCAAGAGCTTAGAAGTGTGGGCCGCCCAGTGGGGGATGAGATTCAACACGCAGAAATGCTACGTACTCTCCACCCGATCCAAGTCTCACTTCTTCTATAGCCTCGGAGACACCATCCTCCAACAGGTCGAGCAGAACCCCTACCTTGGCATCCAAATCTCAGCAGACCTCAAATGGGGACCACACATCACCAGCCTATGCAAGAGGGCAGGATCTACACTTGGCTTCCTACGCCGGAACCTTCGGAACTGCCCACAAGAGTGCCGTCGCCTTGCCTACATCGCTCTTGTTAGGTCCACCCTTGAGTATGGGTCGGTGGTATGGGATCCCTACTACAAACAAGACATTGAGAGACTTGAACGCATCCAACGCCTGGCTGCGAGGTTCATTACCAAGGACTACAAGTCCAGGGACCCAGGATGCATTGGCAGGATGCTTGAGTACCTCAAACTTCCCACACTCCAGGAACGTCGCCAGCAACTCCGGCTGACGATGCTCTACAAGATCGCCAATGGTCTTGTCCCCACCCTACCCCCTGATTCCTTCCTCACTCCTGTGAGCGGCACTCGACGTAGGGTCAAACCCACAGCGTATGACGGGTACGTGAGCCAGAATATTATACAGAGACAGGCAACCAACAATAGCCGCTGTTTCAAGGCTCCTCCCTCCAAGACAGAGCAATACAGAGGCTCGTTCTTTGTCAAGACAGTGATCGAGTGGAACAACCTCGACGATACCACCGTCACCATGCCCACGCCCAACGCCTTCTCAGCAGCGTTAGGGCGGCAGAAACCAGTGTGAACAACCCTGTGTTTTTATCAAGTTTTTAACCGTTTAGATTATAACCTTTTAAACAGACAGTGTACCCATTGCCTACATCTGGGCAAACGGACGGTTAAAACCGCTAGGTACAGCAGCAAGAAGACCAGCTGAAGTGTAAATATTACTGTTAAAGTTTTTTTTTTTTTTTTTTTTCTTAGATGCGCACACCCAAAAACGTCACGTTGATAGTCGTCATCGGCTTCTGTGGCGCACCCGCCAATTAACACCAACAGGCGGGATATCCAGATCCAGATCCAGATCCAGATCCAGAATTGTATCAGCAGTTTGCTACCATTGATTTTAGTTGTTGTAATGGCATCTGCCTAGAGGTCAACACGGTAATAAAAGTCAGCACAGCTACCTTTGTGACTTGGGATGGTTCTTTAAGTCTTGATTCTGCAACTACAACGATGAGAGATGAACGATGGTGAGCTAAACCTACTGAATCCTTTCATCATCATCATCATCATCATCATCATCATCATCATCATCATCATCATCATCATCATCATCATCATCATCATCATCATCATCATCATCATCATCATAACAACAACAACAACAATTAAAAATATTTTTTAATTCTTGCGTATTCTGCTATATTGCGCTGATGCTGACATTGTAATTGGTCAGTTTGAGATTAATAAAGTTGTATTGTATTGTATTGTATTGTATTGTAATAATAATAATAATAATAATAATAATAATAATAATAATAATAATAATAATGGTAATATAGGGTTCTTGTGAATACCATGGAGTAGTACGGTTGGTTGACAGTGATGATGTCTACCAAACGCCAAAATAGCTGTAACATTGGTGGTACCTACAGTGAGTACATGATAGCATCTCGGGAACAATCACGTACAGTACAGTGTCAAGATATGATTGTGAAAAAAACACGAAAATAAATCTTACCAAAACGTTTCTTCCGTTGAGGAAAGTTTCCGAGACCTTGCATTTCTTTGTGTTAGATGATCTTCCGCTTTTGGATCTGAACTTTTTACTCCCCAATATAGTGTTGCCTGTGGCGCTCTTGCCGTGTCCCGTCTCACCCAAAAGGACAATGGCCAGACCTGCAACACATAAATGAAGGACACAGAAGGGGGATACTGATGTAGTGATGAAAACGTTTAATTAAACATAACAAACCTGAACAAACACACACCATCTTTTTCCATCTTTTTAAACGCGTAAAAATGATCACTTCTCTATTGTTGAAAATTTAGCCAATTAAGTACAATTTTGATTGTTCATTCGATTCATCACAACACTTATTTTTGAGATAAATTCAACGTATTTATATCGGTAAAATGGGTTATTATTTAAAACCAATTTTCAACTGAGGATTTACAAAACTCGTTTGTTAACATATTTTAAAAGGTACTGGCGAGATGTGTATAGAAATTGGCAGTTTCTTGAATACACGTCTCTGGTGCCTGACCTCCATCTTGAGGTTTATACAGTATATGTTAGAAATTAATTTTTTCTAGCTAATGTGAACTACGTATAATGAAAATGTCCATTGAGAGCCATACGCATTGTTGCTGCCGCAAATTTTCAGCGTTCGCCTATATCCAGTCGGGCGCCTGTACTCACTTCGAAATAATGGTGTCACTGTTCAGAAAGTAGTTCGTCTATTTCCTATTTTTGTTTTCATTGTTAGTAATTTATTATCATTACATTTTTATGTGAGTTGTGTATTTGTTTAGATTAAATATATTGCTTATATCATTTTGCACATATGTATTAATTTTTCTTTTAGATTGCCGCGTAGGAATTTTTAGTAGCTAGGTTAAAATCGACGAGTTTTGAGAGTATTTTTGGTCGATGTGAACACTCGCTGGTGATGTCCTGCTGCTTGGTCGAGTTGAATTTTCTCTTCCTCGTGCTCGCAGATGTAAGGTGTGATTATTTTTTTTGTATGAGAAGTTATGAATCCTTTTTATTAATTTATTGAAATTGTTTTAACGTATTAATCTTTTATGCTGGACGAAAACCTTTTTATAACGTTTATAAAATAAATATAGGAGAAAGGATGAGAAAAAGAGAAATGTTGTGATGTAAACGAAAAGTGAAGGTATGAGTTGTCTGCCTTTATTGAAGAAAGTTTTGCGATTGACAGTTTGTGATATCTACAATATTGTGTTCACTTGGCTAGGAAACGATCCGTCGGTGTGAAGTTGGTCGTCATCCCCTTTGCTGCTTATTCAACACGTACGTAGGCCAATGAGGTAATAATAATGACGAGTAAATATTTTTGTCCTAAAATAAATTATTTTACTGAGTGAGCTAAGCTCAATTTTTATGTTTGTGGATAGAAACTTGATGCCAGTAATGTACACCTTGTCTTACTTGTAGTAAATTATCATTGTCATATAAATTATAATTTGTTATTCATTTTGCTGTGGCAACTGTGTGTGTAAAATTGTACTTTATGTCAATGTTTAAATTAATTACTGTGAAAATTAATGTCATCTTCTACTCTTACCTAATCTTTTATAAGTTTTAATAATAAATGTTCTGTGTGTGTTATATTTTTAATGTTTCAGTTTTACGGCACTGTTTGGGTAATAAAATCATCCATTAAAAGCCGTGTTCAGCGTTGGGTACGTGAGAGGCAGCAAAAGTAAAGCTCATTGACAAGCGAGTCCCTGGTCGACTCTTCGACTGCAGAACCGGCCCTGGTCAACTCGTCCTCATCAGAAACGACCCTGGTCAACTCGTCTGCTTCGTAGAAGACCCTGGTCAACTCGTCTGCATCGTGGAAGACCCTGGTCAACTCGTCCTCGTCAGAAACGACCCTGGTCAACTCGTCTGCTTCGTGGAAGACCCTGGTCAACTCGTCCTCAGCAGAAACGATCCTGGTCAACTCGTCTGCTTCGTGGAAGACCCTGGTCAACTCGTCTGCATCGTGGAAGACCCTGGTCAACTCGTCCTCGTCAGAAACGACCCTGGTCAACTCGTCTGCTTCGTGGAAGACCCTGGTCAACTCGTCCTCGTTGGAAACGGCCCTGGTCACCTCAACGGCATAGTAGACGGCCCTGGTCAACTCGGCCTGGCTTTGATTTTCTTTGCTTTGAATAGTCATTCGTGATTTGTATGATTGCATACTGTTCCAAGGCAGCACCATCACTTAATGACTTAAACTGCATACAAGATCTATATTAAGTAATTCTAGTTTACAGAGTAAAGAGCATGGCCTCACATGACAGGTTGGAAGATACGCTCATATTTCCCAACACGGCAGAAGCCACATCTTTTGATGAACTCAGACATTCTAGTCGCCAACCAAAATTCACTGAAAAGGGTAAAGCGCACAACATAGAGATTCTTTCGAAGGCTTTTTGGGCTCGTCACTCTGAATTGTTAGCCTTATTGTCTGGTACTAACAATTTGCTTCAAAGGGAGGTAATAGTAGAGGAAGAAATAATTGCCAGAAGAATGGATATTACCTCTAGAATCAGTTCTTTGGAAGAAACTGCAAATAGGCTCAAAGAGCTAGGGTCGGAAGAGAATGTCGACAGAGCTTTGAGTGAACTCATGACTACTACAGTCTCCACAATGAACAGAATTGTGACTGCTACAGCACAGACCAATACAGCAAATTCTCTAAAATCTAGGATATCAGCCAGGTCTGAAACATCAGTGAGGTCAAGATTATCTTCTGCCTCATCCAGAAGTGTTGCTGCTGAGGCGGCTGCATTACGCCAAGAATTGGAGGCACAGAAAACTGAAAACGTACAGCAAGAAGAGCTTGACAGGTTAGAGTTAGAAGAGAAACTTCGGAAAATGGAAGCTGAAAGGAAAATGCTAACTCTGAAAAGGAGAATGGACGAGGAAAGATTGGCTGCCAAGCTCAGAGTAGAAGAAGCCAAGTTGAGGGTTCTGGAAGAGGAGGAAGATAGTCGTTCTGAGAGAGAAAGTCGGAGATCATCTGTGAGATTTGACCAGGACTTGGTGAAGGAGGATAAATTGTCACCAGACCGACATCCTCTGAATAAGTTCACACTGCGACCTGAGGCTCCAGTTTTTTACCCACCCTCACAGCCAGAACATAGCACATCTTTAGCACAGGTATTGGCACAAGCCATGAGCTTGAATCGTCTGCCTGTTCCTGAGCCATCCATTTTTTATGGCAATCCTCTTCAGTATCCAGATTGGATTACTTCCTTCTCAACCCTTATTGAAAACAAAAACATTCCTCTTGCGGAGAAAATTCACTACCTCAGGCGATACTTGGGAGGTGCAGCGAAAGAAGCTGTCAGTGGCTTCTTCCTTCTGCTTAATGAAAATGCTTACCAGTCAGCCAAAAATATGCTGGAAGGTAGATACGGTAATCCACTAGTTGTTTCTGAGGCATTTCGCACCAAGTCAGACACTTGGCCGACAGTGCATATCAAGGACAAAAAGGGTTTGCGTAATTTATCAGACTTTCTCCTGCAATGCCTTGCAGCGTCTAAAGAAATTTCTGAGTTGCAGATTCTCGATGACATACGAGAAATAAAGAAGGTCACAACAAAGCCAGATTGGCTTCAGAACAGATGGAAACGAAAAGTAGTCAAAGTCAAAGAAACACTTTCTCATTACCGGTCATTTCGGGAGTTTGTGTCATTCGTGACAGAGGAGTCGGAGATAGCAAATGATCCTGTCTTTAATACAGAGTCTGCTGTGGGCCAGGTTTATGCAAAGCCACAAAACATGCAACGTAACCAACCATCACGACCTCAGAAGACAGTCTTCGCTACACACAGTCAGCTACCAGAAAGATCAATGTGCCAGTTTTGCAAGAAACAAGGCCATTCATTGGCTGACTGTAGGACATTCATGAAAAAAGAAATGACGGACAAACAGGAATTTGTGAAAAAGGAAAAACTTTGTTTTGGTTGCCTCAGGCAGGGACATATGTCAAAACAATGCATTAACAGAAATACATGTAGTAAGTGTGGCAAAAGACACCCCACAAGTTTGCATGAGGATGGGCAGATCTTTGACAATGGGCGATCGTCTAAAGGTGTGCAGCAGAACAATGAACCAAAATGGACAAACGGTCAGAGAAATAAGAAAGAGCAATCAGCAGTGCCAAAGAATGAACGTGAGTCAAGTAATGCACAAATTCCCCAATAAAAACTAGTTCAGGAAATCAAAGGAACATGTAACAAGACCTTTTCAAATGCAGAAACTAGTTTGACAGCAATGATCGTGCCAGTGTATCTGTCGACTGAAGTAAATCCAGACAAAGAATTGCTGGTCTACGCCCTATTGGACACTATGTCGGATTCGACTTTTATCCTGGATTCTGTGGCGGACGATCTGCAGGCTTCATCAGAACCAGCTACTCTAAGATTAACAACCATGACACATAGTGGTGTTACAGTCTCCTGTCAAAAATACCAAAACTTGAGAGTTAGAGGTTTTAATGCCAAAACCACAGTGACTTTACCTGTAACTTACTCAAGAGACTGCATCCCTGTGGACGAAGAACACATTCCTTCCTTAGAGACTGCGACCGGTTGGCCTCACTTGAGTGGCCTGGAGGGTCTTCTGCCACCGAAACAGAGTTGCCCAGTTGGACTGTTAATTGGGTACAATTGTCCCAGAGCTTTGGCACCCCTGAACTGCATCATCGGTGCAGACAATCAGCCTTATGCTGTTGAGACTGAACTTGGCTGGAGTGTTGTTGGGAGTGTTAACATTGACTCACAAAGATTTGATAACATGGGGATCTCGCACAGGGTGGTCATGCAAGGGAACTCTCCCTCTTCATGTCAGACCGACGGCATGGTGACATACGTCTTTAAGACGCACACCGAGGAAGTCTCTGCATCAGATCTGATCATGCTCATGGAGCAAGACTTTAAGGATCCAGATTCTGCACACAAGATGTCGCAGGAGGACAGAAAGTTTCTTAAACTTCTTGAAGAAGGTATTCATCAGAGATCAGATGGGTATTATGAAATGCCACTTCTCTTCAGAAATGGAAAGCCACGGTTGCCAAACAATAGACAGGCAGCACTGCATCGAGCATTAGCTTTAAAGAAACAGTTCTTGAAGAGACCAGAGTACTATGAACATTACAAAACCTTCATGAACGCTGTGTTAGAACATGGCGACGCAGTGAAGGTCCCATTTGACGAGATGAACACGCCTAACCAATGGTACATTCCACACCATGGAGTGTATCATCCTCAGAAACCAGACAAAATTAGAGTTGTCTTTGACTGTAGTGCACGCTACCAAGGAACGTGTATCAATGATCACCTTCTACAGGGTCCAGACCTCATCAGCTCCCTGGTTGGCGTTCTTTGTCGCTTTAGAAAAGGGCCTGTAGCTTTCACTTGCGACGTAGAAAGAATGTATCATCAGTTCCGAGTAATGAGTCAACACCAGGACTATCTTCGTTTCTTGTGGTGGGAAGATGGGGACCTCTCAAGGCCCCCAGCTGATTACTGTATGAGGGTCCACTTGTTTGGTGCGTCATCTTCACCTGGGTGTGCCAACTTCGCATTGAAACAGCTGGCTACTGATTACCAACACCTGGGGGAGGAGGCTGCAGACTTCCTCCGGAGGGATTTCTATGTGGATGATGGTCTTCGAGGAGAGCCAACCACAGAGGTCGCTATTGACATCCTTCAGAAGGCTCGACTCATCTGTGCTAAAGGTAACCTGAGGCTATACAAAATAGTTTCAAACGATCCAGATGTTATGAAAAGCGTTCCAGAATCGGAACGAGAAAAGACTGCAAATACTACTGTAGATGCTGACGACAGGAAGCGTGCCATTGAAAGAACTTTGGGTCTGCAGTGGTGTACAGAATCAGACAGCTTCTGTTTCAAGTTTGAGCTCAAAGACTGTCGACTCGTCGTGGAATGCTGGCCATGGTAGCATCAGTATATGACCCATTGGGCTTCATAGCACCCGTCGTTCTCAAGGGAAGACAAATTCTTCAAATCATGTGTAAAGAAAAGATGAGCTGGGATCATCCCATTCCAGAAAATCTTCGTCCAGAGTGGGAGATGTGGAGGACTGGTCTTCAAAAACTTCAGGACTTCCAGGTACCAAGATGTTATCAGCCCAAAGGTTTTGGAACTCTTGCTGAAATTCAGTTGCATCACTTCTCTGATGCATCACTGACTGGATATGGGCAGTGTTACTACCTGCGCCTCAAAGACAAAAATGAGAAAGTACATTGCTCTCTGGTCCTTGGCAAGGCTCGAGTTGTTCCACTGAAAGGTACCACGGTGCCAAGACTGGAGCTTCAGGCTGCCGTCTTGTCAGTGAAGTCTGCAGCGTTCCTGAATGCTGAACTGAACTACCCAGACATAACTCATTACTATTGGACTGACTCTAAGATTGTTCTGGGGTATATCAAGAATGAGACAGCAAGGTTCCATATGTTCGTTGCAAATAGAGTGGAGCAAATTCGACAGGTGTCTCGGCCTGAACAGTGGAATTATGTCAGCACTTCTGAGAACCCAGCAGACCATGCCTCTCGTGGTTTGCCTGTTGATGTAATACCCACAACAAACTGGCTCCAAGGCCCTGATTTTCTTTGGCAAAAACAAATCACGACAGATGCGATGGACTTTAAGATTTCCTCCAGTGACAGTGAAGTGAAATCGGTAACTGTCTGCGCAACATTCAAGTCGCAGTTTGCCAGCTTTGAAGAAAGAATCAGAAAGGTTCGACTGTTAATGGCTACCCATGAACTCGATGAAAAGGGCAAACCACAGCGGCAGAGAGTCTATGTGGAGAGACCGGTTCACAAATTAATTGTACTTCCAGTGCATGGATAGGACAGCATTTATAGTTGGACGTTTAGAGCACAGGAATAGAGTGACATTTTTTAAGCCCTAGTTTTTTAAGTTAGTCAAAATGGGATTTGTTTTAACATCATTCAAATCATTTAAATATGATTTTGGTGGGGAGTGTTGCTGCCGCAAATTTTCAGCGTTCGCCTGTATCCAGTCGGGCGCCTGTACTCACTTCGAAATAATGGTGTCACTGTTCAGAAAGTAGTTCGTCTATTTCCTATTTTTGTTTTCATTGTTAGTAATTTATTATCATTACATTTTTATGTGGGTTGTGTATTTGTTTAGATTAAATATATTGCTTATATCATTTTGCACATATGTATTAATTTTTCTTTTAGATTGCCGCGTAGGAATTTTTAGTAGCTAGGTTAAAATCGACGAGTTTTGAGAGTATTTTTGGTCGATGTGAACACTCGCTGGTGATGTCCTGCTGCTTGGTCGAGTTGAATTTTCTCTTCCTCATGCTTGCAGAAGTAAGGTGTGATTATTCTTTTTGTATGAGAAGTTATGAATCCTTTTTATTAATTTATTGAAATTGTTTTAATGTATTAATCTTTTATGCTGAACGAAAACCTTTTTATAACGTTTATAAAATAAATATAGGAGAAAGGATGACAAAAAGAGAAATGTTGTGATGTAAATGAAAAGTGAAGGTATAAGTTGTCTGCCTTTATTGAAGAAAGTTTTGCGATTGACAGTTTGTGAAATCTACAATATTGTGTTCACTTGGCTAGGAAACGATCCGACGGTGTGAAGTTGGTCGTCATCCCCTTTGCTGCTTATTCAACACGTACGTAGGCCAATGAGGTAATAATAATGACGAGTAAATATTTTTGTCCTAAAATAAATTATTTTACTGAGTGAGCTAAGCTCAATTTTTATGTTTGTGGATAGAAACTTGATGCCAGTAATGTACACCTTGTCTTGTAGTAAATTATCATTGTCATATAAATTATAATTTGTTATTCATTTTGCTGTGGCAACTGTGTGTGTAAAATTGTACTTTATGTCAATGTTTAAATTAATTACTGTGAAAATTAATGTCATCTTCTACTCTTACCTAATCTTTTATAAGTTTTAATAATAAATGTTCTGTGTGTGTTATATTTTTAATGTTTCAGTTTTACGGCACTGTTTGGGTAATAAAATCATCCATTAAAAGCCGTGTTCAGCGTTGGGTACGTGAGAGGCAGCAAAACGCATTTTATACCCCGGCAGAGGTTCGGGCAACAGCCATTAAAGTATATTGACAAATACGGAAATCCAGGACTATGAAGCGACCGGCATTTTCAGAAACTTGTAGTTTAGTTTAGTTTAGTTGGGAGGGACTTGTATGAGCCTCGCGGCTTTTTGAATGTCCCTTTTATTTTGGGCATTTTTACTTGTCTGGTTCCATTTGCGGTTGTTAAGGGAATACTAAAGATAGTATGCTAATTAATCATCATACTCAAATTTTGATTTCTGTATGGAAATGACCTTTTCCAGAAGATTTTTAAAAGTGTTAGGTTGTTAGCTCTTTTAGTATCAACTGCCAATTTATTCCATATGGGCGCAACTCTGTACAGTGATGGAGAAAGTTTTTAAGCTAGGGGTATTTATACCCTCAATCAAAACATGTGGGGGTTTTCATACCCTCATTGCAAACATAAGGGGGTTTTTATACCCCCTTTCAGTTTTTAGGGGGTACACCAACATACGTAATAAACACTTAGCGTGAAAAGTCTTTTCATCAGTTTGAGTTTCTTCAGCCGGGCCCGGTTGTGGCTCACCTTTTTCTTCTCTTACCGAGCACTCAAAGCCAAAGGCTGACAAAAATGTTTGTTTTTCTTTTCCTTCATCTTGTTTTAATTTTTTTGAGCAATTAGTTTTGTCTGCTTTAGTTTTCCTTTTCTTCGGCTTCCTCTCAGATCGCTGCTTGTCAGCCATGTTTAATGTTGGGTTGTTGTCAGTCTTATATATGTATCAGTACAACTTATGTTAATCTGATGAATAAAATTTGATACAACAACAAAATAGTCTTATATAGCCAATCAAAAGCGTCGAGAAAAAATAGTGAATATTATCGTGCATATGATTGGCTGTTTCTCGGAAGCGACAGAATGAATAGGAGGGGGAGAGAGGGTGGTAGGCGGCCGCGCAGGACGCACAGGCACACGATCCAAATCGAGCGAAAGCTGTACGCACGACCGAAATAGTTGTACCTGATGATACCTCCCAGCAACTTAGCTTTACGTTTTCATACCCCTTTGGCACTGACTTTGTGCGTGTTTATACCCTTTCATTACATTTTCGTTACGTGATTTCCCAACTCAGTACGTGAAACACGTACGATTGTACGTGATCTCCATCACTGTCTGTAGGAGAACGAGTATTTTCTTTTGTTTGTGCGGCAATGTCTTATAAGAATATTAGCCTGTCAGTTTCTTGTTCTAGAGTTAGTATTCAACTGAAACAAAGTGTTAACATCAATGTTGTCAATCCCATTAAAAATCTTGTAAGTTTGGATCAGGTCACCTCTAAATCTTCTAAATTTCAGAGAGGGCAAATCCAAAACTCTCAATCTCTCTGAGTATGGTAATTGTCTCAGCGATTTAATCATCCGAGTCGCTCTTCTTTGTACTCTCTCCAAGGCAGATGACTGCTTCTTAAGATACGGAAACCAGATCGCATTCACATATAGATGTGGCCTTACATGCGATTTATACAGGCGGGTTAAGGTATCACTATCCAAGTAAGTAAAAGATCGGCGTATGATACCGAGCATTTTATTAGCCTTGGAAATTGCATTGTTTATGTGTTTATCAAAGTTTAGGTTTGTATCAAAAGTAACCCCCAAATCTTTTTCCTCACTATTATGGTCAATCGTCACTCTGTCGTCACCTGTCGTCATCAAATAGTAATGTCCAGGATTTTTCTTATCTTACATTTTGATGCATTAAAATGCAATAGCCAGGCATCTGACCAAATCAGAAGACTATCTATATCTTTTTGTAATTTATCGCACTTAGATGTCACATTATATAGTTTAGTGTCATCTGCAAAAATGCTACAATTACTAGATACTTTGTCAGGTAAGTCGTTTATAAAAATTGTAAACAGAATGGGACCCAAAATACTGCCTTGCGGTATACCACTCAGAACTGGCTCGTCACCTGAGAAATAATTTCCAACTCTGACACGCTGGGTTCTTCCTTCCAGAAAGCACTTGTAAAACGTGAGTTGAAATTCTTGTTTCCAGAAATGCTTCTTTTGAGACATAAATAATTTTCCACAATTTCAGTATATAAATGTTGAATATAAGACTATAAAATAATGATTATTTTGGAATGAGAAATACATGTTATGTTGAAAACCATTGCTTTAAGTTTAACGAAAAGTCGCAATGTTGACGATTTTGTACAGATAGTGGTTCAATCAGAATAGGACCCCCTCTATTAAAGGTAATCGACCACCAACCTTTATTGGCCGACAGGTCATTAGGGTCACACTGTGAAGACGGTGAACTTGGGTTTGCAATTGTCAGATGATCTTCCCAACTGCTGTCACCTGTGGAACTACACTGCTCCATCTTGAACCTGCATTATGCAAACAACTGTCGTGAAATCTCACTCTCTTAAGCATACATAGCAACAACCTACAAACCATTATTCTTGGAAATGAACAATTCACCAAACTGCCATGTTGTTACTGTCACAGGCAGCATGATATATATTATTCTAATTCTGTGCCGCATGTGCCATTGGTGATTCTTTGGTGATAGTTTATGATAGGAGTTGATAGGGTGGGGGGGGAATGAGGAGGGTGGAAAAGATATCAGGTATTGCGCAGTAGTAACCGGGTAACTGTAGTTTTGTCCATAATTAGGTATACAGTCTCATGTGAGCGATAACGTATATTACTTGGAACTGCCAATATTTATGGGACGTATATATAGACGGGTAAAGCTCATAAACGTAACGGATTTGAATGCTAGATTGGAAGAGGACTAGGCCGAAGCAGACTAATTACATTTATACACTTTTTTTTTATCATTGTGATATTTCTCTAAATCGTTTTGGCCGAAGTTAGGGCACAGTGATGTGAATATTTTGTGATAGGAGTTTTCTAAATTTCATTGTAATAAAGTTTCGTTTTGGTAGCTAGAATAATAATTGTGAATTATAATATTAATGCTTCAAAAGGTCTGCTTCGACATGTGTGTAAGAATTTATTATTTGGATACTTTATTTTGTGTGTGAAGGTTAGTAATGTTAATTGAGTTGAGTGGTTTTCCTCGTACCTCACTGATCGTTACCAGTCTGTTGTCATTGATTGCAATACCTCTACTCCTAGTCCCCTGTTATGCGGAGTCCCCAGGGCTCTGTGCACGGTCCTGTTTTGTTTTTATTGTACTCCCAACCACTATCTAATGTAATCACAGCCTGCAGCTGCGTGTTCCACAAATACGCAGATGATACAGAACTGTCAAAGAGTGGTCAGTCTGATAACTTCCCTTCTGTTGTGTTTGAAGTAGAAACATGTATTGACAGTATCCAGGCTTGGATGAATAGCAACAGGTTGATGCTTAACCCTGACAAGACCGCGGTTATACCTGTAGGCGCATCTTCCCGTCTTAAACTGGTCGGCAGCGATTCTGCAAACATTGGCGGCAGCACCATCCCATTTAGTAATATTGTTCGTTATTTGGGTGTTAAGCTAAATAGTTCTTTGTCCATGCATGACCACGTCAGTACCCTCTGTCGTTTGTCCTTTCTTGAGCTTAGGCGTATTGCGTCCTTGAGACAGCCTCTTGCGAGGGATGCATGCACACAGTTGGCCAGAGCTTTTGTTACATCCAGACTTGATTATTGTAATTCAGTTCTGGTCTCCCCATTGATGAAGTTAGCCGACTGCAGCATGTACAGAACTGTGCTGCTGGGCTTGTGCTTAAAAAACGGAAGCGTGATCATGTCACGCCTCCCTTAATGCAGCTCCACTGGCTCCTTGTCAAGTTCCGCATTGAATACAAAATTGTTGTCCTAACTTTCCGTCACTTCGATCAGTCACTTCCACCATATTTGTCTGAGGTACTCACTACCTACACTACAACTCGTTCTTTGCGCTCATCAGATGAAAAAACCTTTGAAAACGCCCAAACGTCGGCTTAAAACAATTTGCGAGCGGTCTTTTAGTTTTCAAGCACCCAAGGTTTGGAATTATTAAGACATTGTACAGACCTTGTTTCCTTCAAAAGCTGCTTAAAAACGCACTTGTTCCGCAAGGCGTTTTCTGTGCAAATAGTAAGAACACTAATAATACTTTCTGAATTATGCTGTACATGATGTAGTGCGAATGTTATGATGATGCGTACGAACTATCTGTGTGTAAGCGCATTGAGTTGTTATTCTAATGAAAAATGCGTTGTATAAAATGCAATGTATTATTATTATTATTAATATTAATATTAATATTATTATTATTATTATTATTATTATTATTATTATTATTATTATTATTATTATTATTATTATTATTATTATTATTATTATTATTATTATTTTGTTGGAAGTTGGATTTTATAATTTCTTTGAAAGAATTATGATTATTAGTAATTGATAGAATAAATATTAGTTACGCAGACTTTAAATTTTGATGTAATAACATTTGTGCAAACGGTTTTATACTTTCATTATTGCGAATGAAAGAATCCGTCATAAATTAAGTTAGAAATTCAAAGCAGGTGTTGTGTGAATTAATTGTTTCCTATAACTTCATTCTTCGCTGTTTCTATTGTTTGGTGTTGTCCAGTGTCTTGAGGTTTCAAATTTATTCTGTCTTTGATTTATTTTCCTTGTCGGTGCGCTTTGTATCGAATGCAGCTTCAGAACATAGGAGTCGGATAGCGGTGCTCGTGACCTTGCGCATTACGAAGCTGTAATAAAACCAATTCACAATATATTTGGTTACGGTTCATGAAATAATTTAATGGTCAAGGAAACAGCTTTCTGACAGTCACACATTTACCACTGAAATAAACAAACAGGAAAGACAATCCAGCCTGAACAGAGATCAAAGATCTGAATTACCTGCAATTTACAACAGCATTTTGAACCACAGTGGCAAGACCCCAGCCAACCCCCAAAAAACAACACATAAGTAGTACATTAATATAACCCACGCCTGAAAAGTAAGAGCGGTCAGCTGTCCCAAAAGTCCCTATGTAAATTGTGATTCTGAGGAACACAAAGGCACACATTTAAAAAAAAAAAATTCTTAGTTTGTAATTCCAGTTAAGTTCAGTTGTTTTAATGTCCTTTATCACCAAAATGATAAAGACAATGAAGCTAATAAATAAATTAATTAATTTTAAAAAATTAACTGAATAAATAAAAAAATAGAAATAAAAATATAAATAAATGAAACTCCTATCCTATCCTATCCTATCCCGTAACTCAGATGTCGTAGGGGCACCACAGATGATCGTTTAACCAGCGACCTTCATCTTTCTCTGTCCTCAGCAACCCTCATGGCTTCGTTCAGTGTCAAACCAGTCCATTCTCGAATGTTGTCCTCCCACCTCTTTTTCGGTCTCCCTCTTTTTCTACCTCCTTGCACTGTGCCTTGCTAAATGGTCTTTGCAAAGCCTGATGACCTGGTGACGTGGCCATACTATCGGAGTTTCCGTTACTTCACCACTGTGAGCAGGTCAGCTTGTTGTCCAATGGCTTGTGTGATGGTCTGTCGGACTTCGTCGCTGGTGATGTCGGATGACTGATGAGGCCGATGGTGCGATAATTTTCACACTCCTGAAGATTACCTTTTTTGAGTGATGACAAGCGACTGGGTCCATGGTGTAGGCCACTCCCCACTCTGCCAGATCTTGTTACAGATAATGGTGAGGGCGTCAATCATTGATTCTCCTCTCCTGCTTGAAGCAATTCCGCGGGTATGTTGTCCACTGTCGCGAGAGACTAGATTTAACCAGCACTACATATACTCGCATTGAATAGTCAGCCTACTAGCCTATGTAAATTAGGCAATGACTTCATTCAGCTGACGTATACACCCCCTGGCCAGAGGGCGCTCAGGTATACTAGTTCTACCCGGTTTAGGCGGACCACAAAACTAGGTAGATTCATTCTGTGTTCGAACTGCATCGAGGAAGGAGCTAGGCTCTAACAGATCTCTCTACTGGAAGACTAAAAGCAGGAACTGGTGAAATTCTATTCAACCTAGTTAGCCACAGCCTGACATTGTCCAAAAGGTAAATTATCTATCTTTCGTTTCATCGCGATTTATTGATATTATTGTTGAATTATGTTTGTGACGTTTGCCATGTTTAGAATTGTGAATGTTAGTCAAACTTTGCGTGATCACGTGGCGGACACACGACCGGCTTCGCCACCATGAAGTATCCCCTACAGACCCACTGTTGTTTTTCCTATGTGTATTCTTGCAGACCAGTGGCTGTACCGGAGAATATGTATTGCTCCATGTGTTTAGTTTAGCCATGCTGTGTAGATGTATAAGAAATATGTTGGAGATTCCAGCGTACCACTGACGTAGAAAAATGATCGTCCATTGTTTGTAAGCCTATTAGTGGAGCGGCCACTGAGGGCTATTTTTGCCGTCAGTGAGACGCTCTGCACACACCTAGTATACACGGTGTTGCAGAAATTCGTCTCATATTTTGCAGACGAGCAGGCACCGTTGGCCCGAAGCTGAAGGAAGACCATTGCGCGTCACCTCTGACATTCGGCCTGCAGTGGATTCGAGCACTGAGCTACGATAACACACCAGTCGGCCAGCCAGGAGAACACTCCACCACAACACAGCTCTTCAACTGAACACAGCTAAATGCTAACGAAATCGTGCACCAAAACTGTTCTAGACGTAATGTGCGATAGTCCCCTCTTCCAGAAACCGGAATAGGACAGGCAGATCGAGTAGCCCTATGATGAAACAATAGCTGCAAATACCTATCGAGGACTGATCTATCCGAAGTGATATTTGGACATTTAAGTTAGGATATAGATTATGGGTCTCCGTTTGGTGTGTGGTTGTAAAGCAGTACTCTGTCCATCTGTCTAAGACGTCTTGTTCTTCTGTAAGGCATATGCAAAACTTGCTTTGGATCGTGGAAACCTTGAGCTGTTTAACACTTGTCAGCCGTTTCACAGTCTGGTAGGCCTTCTTGCTGTTTTTCTTGTTCAGACTGTTCTCTATTTCCTGGCATTGATCTTCTATCCAGTTCTCCTTTGCTGTGCGCATGCCTTTTCGGATGTCATTGCTGATTTTTCGGTAGGTATCAGCTCCCTTTGAGGTGTTCTTTTTCTTTTTCATCTCTCTTCGTTTATCACACAGATCAAAAAGTTCAGGTATGAGGATCTCAGTGGCGGCATCTGTCATAGCTGAGTTGAAGGTGGTGGTCATGTTGTTGACATCTACCTCACCAGCTCCCAAAATGAGCAGTGGAGCAAATTTCCCTACAATTGTGGCCTGAAATATTTTTGCCACCTCCGGGTCTTGCAGTTTGTCCAGGTCGAACTTCAGTCTAGTGCACTTTGCTGTGTTTACTCTCTTCAACGGAGCCGGCCGGAAATACATCATCACGAGATCGTGGTCACTTCCGATGTTTGCTCCTGGGAAAGTGCGTGTCCTGTCAATGTTGATGCTTGATCTGAAGCGTTTCTTGACCATGATGTAGTCGATGTGGTTTTGAAGCTCCCAGCCGGCACTGTGCCATGTCCATCGTTTGGATTTTTGTGGAGACCAAATTAAAAATTGGCATATTGGACGCACACCGATTGTTCTGAACCAGTTCCCGATGGCGCTTTTGTGGAGGACTGCACTAGTAGCCTTGTAATACAGGCTTTTGATGACTTCAATAATTTTAGGGCTGATGTTGTACACTCTCATGGTTGTCCACAGAGCTGCATTCCAGACTCGGTCAAACGCCTTTTTGAAGTTTACGAACACATGATATGGATTTTGTTGGTGCTGTAGGTATTTATCGCAGATTATTCTGAGGTTGAAAATCTGTTCAGCGGTATTTCTTCCTGCACTGAAACCTGCTTGTTCTTCAGCTATGATTTTTTCAGCATGGGGTTTCAACCCGTTGAGTATTAATTTTCAGGAGTACCTTGCTGGAAAAGTGACGACAAGCGACTGGGTCCATGGTGTAGGCCACTCCCCACTCTGCCAGATCTTGTTACAGATAATGGTGAGGGCGTCAATCATCGCTTCTCCACCTGCTTAAAGCAGTTCCGCGGGTATATTGTCCACTCCCGCTGACTTCCCTTTCTTAAGCGATTGCACTGCTGCCTCAACTTCTCGGAGAATTGGGAGGATTTCTTCTTCTTCTCTGTTCTGGGGACATGCTAGAACTGATGGGTCTCCGTTTGACGTGTGGTTGTAAAGGTCAGAGCAGTACTCTGTCCATCTGTCTAAGACTTATTGTTCTTCTGTAAGGCATATGCTAGACTGGCTTTGGATCGTGAAGGCCTTGGGCTGTTTAACACTTGTCGGCCGCTTCATAGTCTGGTAGGCCTTTTTGCTGTTGTTCTTGTTCAAACTGTTGTCTATTTCCTGGCATTGATCTTCTGTCCAGTTCTCCTTTACTGTGCGCACGCCTTTTCGGATGTCATTGTTGATTTTTCGGTAGGCATCAGCTCCCTGTGAGGTGTTCTTTTTCTTTTTCATGTCCTTTCTTTTATCACACAAATCGCAAAGTTCAGGTGTGATCAACGGCTTCTTCTTTGGCCAGTGCTTGCCAAGGATCTCAGTGGCGGCATCTGTCACAGCTGAGTTGAAGGTGGTGGTAATGGTGTTGACATCTACTTCACCAACTCCCAAAATGAGCAGTGGTGCAAATTTCCCTACAATTGTGACCTGAAATATTTTTGCCACCTCCGGGTCTTCCAGTTTGTCCAGGTCGAACTTCAGTCTAGTGCACTTTGCTGTATTTACTTTCTTCAAGTGGAGCCGGAAAGACATCATCACGAGATCGTGGTCACTTTCGATATCTGCTCCTGGAAAAGTGCGTGTCCTGCCAATGTTCATGCTTGATCTGAAACGTGTCTTGACCATGATGTATTTAATCTGGTTGTGATGCTCCCCGCCGGGACTGTGCCATGTCCATCGTCTGGATTTTTTGTGGAGACAAGCGTGTTTGCCAGTATCAGATTGTTTATCTGGCAAACTCCAAGAGTCTCAGACCCCTGTCATTTGTCTCGTTGTTGCAGTGGGGTCCACATGTGTCTCCCCAGTTGTGGTGCGCATCTTGGCCAACCTTGGCATTCCAGTTGCCTTGCACTATGACTGTATTTCTTCGGCACTTGGTCAAGAACAGCCTATAGATTTTCATAGAAATCCTCCACTTCGCTGTCGTCATAGTCTGATGTCGGGGCATAGGCCTGCATGATGGTAATGTTGAAAGGGGCTGCTCTCAGACGGATCAAAGATAGTTATAAATAAATACTAAAATCTTTTCTAGTATCTTTGAACGGATATTAGTGAGTCTACTGGAGACTGGGAGGCAACCCTGTGGGTCTTTTAACATGGGTAGTTAATTTAATAGAGAATCTACTGTAGATCGGCCTTTCTGAAAACCGGCCTGATTTACAGGAATTATGTGCTGTTTAGTACAATAGTATGTTAGTCTCTCTAATATGATCTTCTCCATTAACTTACAAACGTGTGATGTTAAGGAAATGGGTCTATAACTAGATGCTTCTGCTCTAGATTTACCTGCTTTTAAAATTGGTATTACAAGAGAAGACTTCCATATATCTGGAAAAAAGCCTCTTATTCAACATTTTTGTATAATATCATGTAGAATAATTATGTGCCCACTTATCAGGAAGATTATTCAATAAAATATTAGACATTTCATCAAGGCCCACAGCAGACATTTTGTATGCTAATTCCATTTTAACCGTCGTGTTGTATTTATAGAATTTTCTAAATTACTTTGAAATAGGTGGGAATTAGAACGAGCCAAATGTCAGTCTGTCGGTCCGTTAGAAGCTGTATCTCAAGAACCACTGAACGGATTTTGATCAAACTTCACAGGAATATTACCCAGCGTAATGACCATCATATTTGTCCTAGCGCAAAGGTCAAGGTCACTGGAGTCATTTTGTTGATAAATAAGTTTTCCTCAATTAGTCACTATCTCAAAAACAGCTAAAAGCTATTTTGTTGATTTGTGTTGTATGGGTACAATAAACCATGGGCCATCTTTCAGTAGCAATCCGCTTATCAGACAGTTGGTCGCTCCGTCGCTCTGAATTGTACCTTTTTGTTCAAAGTTCACTTTTTGCATTATCTAAACAATAACCACCCACATTAATCAGTTTTACTTCATTTATACGTACCAGAGCGGAGTATTTGACTCCCAACTCCCGGCCACCACCATGAGAACACGGCCCAACCCGAACAGTTATTTCCATTTATCGATCGTAAGAGGGACATACACACACACACACCCACCCACACACACACACACAGACAAAGTTGCCTCGCAAGGCGGAAAGCGTGTTTAGCGCAGTGCCACCCACAGGCACATTAACCAGCAGACAGGACCCTCGGCAAGAATTGTGTGGGTCCCCGATAGAGGACGTGTAACGCAGTAGTAGGCTAAGTATCTTGTATCCTGTCGATCAACATAATTCTTGCCGAGGGTAAATTCTTCTTGGTTAATGCGCCTGTTGTTACAAACAAATATGCATTATTGATTGTCTATCGCATTCCGCCCAATTCTAACTGTCGCCAATACACTGTACAGCACAACAGAATAAAGCTGGTTTCAGTATACCGTTCTTAATAGCGCTACTCTTAGAGTCAGGAAGCCACAGATCCACCAAACAGCATGCCTGAGCAGTTTCCAGTAGAGAGTGCATGGGTAGTTTCATGATTGTACAAAAACCTTAGCCATAGAATGAAGAGAGAGTGCATGGGTACTTTCATGATTGTACAAAAACCTTAGCCATAGAATGAAGGAGAGAGTGCATGGGTACTTCCATGATTGTACAAAACTTTAGCCATTAAATGAAGGAGAGAGTGCATGGGTATTTCATGATTGTACAAAACCTTAGCCATAGAATGAAGGAGAGTGCATGGGTAGTTTCATGATTGTACAAAACCTTAGCCATAGAATGAAGGAGAGAGTGCATGGGTACTTTCATGATTTTACAAAACCTTAGCCATAGAATGAAGGAGAGAGTGCATGGGTATTTTCATGATTGTACAAAACCTTAGCCATAGAATGAAGAAGAGAGAGCACGGAAGTACAAAGCTATAGCTTCACAACCAGATTCACTACATCATGGTCAAGACGCGCTTCAGATCAAGCATCATCATTGGCAGGGCACGCACTTTTCCAGGAGCAGATATCGGAAGTGACCGCGATCTCGTGATGATGTTCTTCCGGCTCCAATGGAAGAGAGTAAAAACAGCAAAGTGCACCAGACTGATGTTCGACCTGGACAAATTGCAAGAGGTGGCAGAAATATTCCAAGCCACAATTAGAGGGAAATTTGCACCACTGATCATTATGGGAGTTGGTGAAGTAGATGTCAACACCATGACCACCACCTTCAACTCAGCTGTGACAGATGCCGCCACTGAGATCCTTGGCAAACATCGTCCAAGAAACCGTGGATCACACCTGAACTTTTAGACCTGTGTGATAAACGAACAGAGATTTTAAAAAAAGAAAAAAGAACACCTTACAGGGAGCAGATACCTACCGAAAAACCAACAATGACATCCGAAAAGTCACGCGCACAGCTAAAGAGAACTGGATAGAAGATCAATTCAAGGAAATAGAGAACAGTCTGAACAAGAACAACAGCAAGAAGGGCTGCCAGACTCTGAAGCGGCTGACAAGTGTTAAACAGCTCAAGGTCAACAACACGATGACATGCGCACAGTGGTGAATAAAAGGAAATTCATTAAACAAAAACTATATATCGCAAATTACAACCTACAAGACATAGAAAAATATCACTCTGTCACTCTGCAAAAGGTAGATTATGTACATCGGGGCAAAAACACACAACAACTTGACTTGACTTGACTTGACTCGTTAGACGTTTGAGGCCCACTGTTCGTCTCTAAAAAAATAATAATAGTAACAACTTAGTAGTGCGCGTGGTGAACAACAACAACAACAACAACAACATCAAGTCAGGTTTAGAGATGAAATGCTACATGAAACAAATGAGTCTTTAGTTTTGATTGGAAGCGCCATCCTGAAATTTCTTGAATAGTTTTATCGCAAACGGTTTTACATAAGGCACGGTGCCAGGAAGCAAAAGAAGAGGGAGATAGAAAAAGAGGTGGGAGGACAACATTCGAGAATGGACTGGTTTGACACTGAACGAAGCCATGAGGGTTGCTGAGAACAGAGAAAGATGGAGTACGATGGTTGAACGATCATCTGTGGTGCCCCAACGACCTTTGAGTTACGGAATAGGAGAGGATGGGATACTTTCCCCCTAGATATTAAAAACAGTCTTTAGCCAAGCATTACTAAGTCCTTGAAGTTCCAAAAATGTGTCATTTAAATTCAGCTTAACATAGTTATTTAGTGGAAAATCATTAGTGAGTCATACACCAAAAAATGTTAATGCCTCAGGATTCCACTAAATGTTTAAAATGATGTAAAGGTTACCTTTAGTGCCGGTCTTGATGTTGAAAACAGGGGGTGACTGACATTGACGCAAATACAGTGGACTAGACTGGTTACTACTGCCTGCAGGCCATCCGATCTCCTTTTGACAACTGACTTGCGCACTGGGTGCATGAATCAGGCATACACAAAAGCAGATCGTCCGCACACATACACTGTGGAGAAACCTTAAAAATGAAATAAAATTTTAAAAGTCACGAACCCTCGATATTCCGATTTCGGATAACGAACACCAGAGCTGCGCGCGGAATCGCCTCAGTCTTTCCAATAATTGACCTTACTGCCGTATGCATGCACCTTGGCATAATTGAGGTGCCATTCAATCTTACCATCGATTTTTACTGTTCTTCGGCCTATGTGTGAATGTAGAAATAAAGAGTATTTACACCTTTTAAGCGAATGGATTTGAAAACTTTGTCTTCCACCACTACTATATATTTATTATTATTAAAAAAAGAAAAAAACTTACGGACAAAGTTGCAGACAATTGTAATGTAATCGATGGCAGCCTCACATTAAGCCTACATTGCAACAAGCATGTTGAGTGGAAAACTCCCAGCGCCACGGAGGAGAGAGAGAGAGAGAGAGAGAGAGAGAGAGAGAGAGAGAGAGAGAGAGAGAGAGAGAGAGAGAGTAGGGGAGGAGTAACTGTATCTTGTTATATTAACCGTCTGGAACCGGGACCTATAAAAACTTTAAAAAATTATTTTCTTTGTTGAAATGACATCAGATCAACTTCAGAAGTATGTTTTATAGAAAAAAAAATTCCTTCAACTTTAAAAGTTATGGAATGATGATGCATTCGGTTTGTGGAGTCACAGAATCCTGAATGTATCATATATATCACCTTAGTTTGTCCGTTCCACAGCAGAAAATTCACTTCATATGTATATATCGCACCTTTCCAAGCAAGAAAAATAAATTAACTGATGCAATTTTCCACCAAGAATTTCCAGTCCTGCTCGATTATTGCAGCACACTGTCAGGAACATACATAGTTTTAGGAGACATTAACTTTCACTTTGACCAACCCCAGCAACCTTCCACCGCAAAAATGGTTGAACTTTTAGATCAGTTTAGTCTTTCTCAGTCAGTCACAGAACCCACCCAACAGTCGTGGTCACATCATAGATTGGATTATGCATAGGCCTCAGGATAATGTTGTTAGATCAACTTCAGTCACCCAAGAATTAACATCTGACCATTTCTGTGTCGTGTGCGAACTAAGCGTCGCAGCCCCCCCCCCCTCCCCCATATTCAGGGAGGCTCGCAGCCTGCGTACCATGGATAGGGATGCCTTCAAGCAAGAGCTTACCGCTAAAGTGACCCCAGAACTGTGCCCCACTGTGGATCAGCTGAATAGTACACTTCATGCGGTGCTTGATCGGCATGCTCCCGTTGCCCAGAAAAAGGTCATAGTCAGCAAGCAGATTTTCACCGCTGCAAAAAAACAGGTCACTAAGATGGCCCAGACTGCCAAAACCCGGTACTTTAGAAACAGAATTAGCAGCAGCGAAACTAGTAAACAGTTGTTCGTCATTTGCAATCAGCTAAGGGGTAAGAGCAATGCAACATCACTCCCATCCACGCATCCACCATGTCAGCTCCCAGATGTGTTTTGTAATTATTTCACACAGAAAGTAGCTGACATACAAGGGCCGTTCTTGATAGCCATGAGATCCCACTCATTAACCCATTCACACCTTCCCTCACTACCGCAAAGTTGAAAGTTTTTCAACCAATAACAGAGCAAGAAGTCAAGAAAGTCATCTTAAGCTCAAAACCAACATCTTGCTCTCTTGACCCCATTCCCACTCCCATGCTGATAGAGAATCTCGACCCTCTACTCCCGACCATTACCAACATTATCAACGAGAGTCTGTCCTCTGGTGTTGTTCCGTCTGTGCTCAAAGCGGCTGTCATGAAACCCCTCCTTAAAAAAACAAGTTTAGACAAAAATAATCTAAAGAACTATCCTATCCTATCTTATCCTGTCCCATAACCCGAAGGTCGTAGGGGCACCACAGATGATCGTTTAACCAGCATACTCCATCTTTCTCTGTCCTCAGCAGCCCTCATGGCTTCGCTCAGTGTCAAACCAGTCCATTCTCGAATGTTGTCCTCCCACCTCTTTTTCGGTCTCCCCCTTCTTCTACCTCCTTGCACTGTGCCTTGCAGAATGGTCTTTGCAAGGCCTGATGATCTGGTGACGTGGCCATACCATCGGAGTTTCCGTTTCTTCACCACTGTGAGCAGGTCATCGTGTTGTCCAATGGCTTGTGTGATGGTCTGTCGGACTTCGTCGTTGGTGATGTGTTGGGTATAGGAAATGCACAGAAGTCTTCTGTAGCACCTCATCTCCATGCTTTGTATTCTTCGTTGGAGATCTGCTGTGAGGGTCCATGCTTCGCAAGCATATAGGAAGATGGAGATGACCAGAGAGCGCAGCAGTCTTACTTTGGAATGTAGACTGATGGTTCTGTCTTTCCAAATGGGCTTCAACCTTGTCAGGGCAGCAGTTGTTTGTGCGATCCTGGAGAGGACTTCCTGTCGAGACCCATTGTCTGACACAATGGCTCCTAAATATTTGAAGCTGTGCACTGTGTTGAGGGATTGAGCTTGTACTTTGATGTCCGTGTTGATGCCATTGGTGTTGTTGGTCATCATTTTGGTCTTCTCTGCACTTATTTCCATTCCATAAGCTCTGGAGGTGGTGTCAAGCCTCTGTACAAGCTGTTCAAGTTCTTGTTCCTCTCCAGCCAATCCATCAATATCATCCGCAAAACGAAGATTGGAGATTGCTCTGCCCCCTATGCTGACTGTGCCTTCGTGATCTGCAAGAGCATCTGACTGTCATGAACTGGCTAGTTTTAACTCTGCTTGTTGACTATTTAGCCTTGTGTAGTCATTGTAACAGTAGAGAGTCAGTCTATTACACAGCAGCAATTAAAGTACACACCGCGAGCCCGACCCACGCTGCGTAGTGAGTCAGCACTTGAGCTTTGAATCTGACCGTTTTTAACCAATGAGAGCTCAGGCTTAGCGGGTAGAGCAGTTCTGACTGTGTCAGAACCTACACACAGTTTGAATCAGTCGTGTGTGAGACGAGGAAGAGTCAACATCTCCACAGCTAGAGAAATCTCTTCACTCATAGACCAGGAAGCAGGACTTTAGAATCTTAGAGTTCTATCAAGCCATCACGGGCCTGAACTTGTCAAACAGGTAAATGAACACCCTTCTGTTTCATCGTGATATATTTATATTATTGTTGAAATTATGTTTGAAGAATTTGCTATGCATAAATGTGAATTGTTAATCCGAATTTGCGTGACCATGTGGGAAGAGCCTACCACGAGGCGAAACACGACCGGTTGCGCCGCCATGTTGTATGCCGTACGGAACCACTGTTGTTTAACTTATATGTATGTTTGCAGGCCAGTGGCTGTACCACTGAATGTTTATAATATTATTAATTCTGTATGTGTATAGTTAGCCACGATTGATATTTATGTATGTATAGGAATTTAGAGTTGAGATTCCAGTGGACCCCGGAAGTAACAGAATGTTCGTCGCTTATGTATAGAGATGTGGAGCTATCACTGAGGGCTACTTTGGCTTTCAGTGAGACGCTCTGCACAAACCGATTATTCAGGGTTGTGCAGAATTTCGTCTCTTATATTACAGACGAGCAGGCGAGCTATCCTGTGCACCCCACTCCACAGAAACGACTAGTTGGTTGAGGAGCCCTACCGCACAAGTCGGAAAGAGCTACCTTGAAAAACACCCTGTCAGACCCCACAGCGTGGCAAGGGAACCCAACTACACAACGACAAAGGTGTACCAGAAGCTACCTCACAGAAGGACTTCGCACGCACCATCTAGCAGTTAAGTGTAACAACAAAGGTGCACTTAAACTGATCTAAACAGGACCACAGTAGTCCAACTCTTCAGAAACTGTAAAAAGGACCACAGTAGTCCAATTCTACATAAACTCAAATAGCAAGTGCCCGAGGAAGATATAACAGCTGCCTAGACTATCAGCGATCGAACTATTAGCATTGAAAGAGACTTTTTAAGTTAGATTAGTACTTAGAGAATCTTGTATAGAGTAGAAGAAATAAATGTGTGATTTTAACTGTTATCAAGTGGCTGGACTACATATGATTCATAGCCGTGTGAAAGCTAGTGTGACAGTAATCTTTTACCATTTTTCTATCTATCTCTGTACCCCAACCTTAACACAGAACGAGCTAAACAAATAAATTTATTAAAGTAATTCATAGGGTGACGTACTAGCAGTTCCCACCGAATAAACGTGAGGGTCCATAATTCCATTGTGCAGAGCCCATAAACCCCACGTGACACTGACATGATGCGCTCTAGGAAGATGTTGAAGAGTGTTGGAGAGAGTAGGCATCCTTGACGCACACCGATTGTTCTGAACCAGTTCCCGATGACGCTGTTATGGAGGACTGCACTGGTAGCCTTGTCATACAGGCTTTTGATGACTTCTATAATTTTAGGGCTGATGTTGTACACTTTCATGGTTGCCCATAGAGCTGCATGCCAGACTCGAAAGAACTATAGACCTGTCTCAAACCTCTCCTTCCTGTCCAAAGTCATAGAAAAAATTGTTCTCAAACAACTGTTTGCCTACCTATATGATAACGCTTTACTTTGCCCCAACCAGTCTGCCTACCGACCCTTCCACAGCACTGAGACAACCCTCCTAAAGTTAACCAATGATCTGTTGCTTGCCTTAGATAATGGTAACTATTACGTTGAAACGCGCATGATCGTGCGTGTGAAATGCGCACGATATTATGTGTGAAGCGCGCGCGATAGATCACATCGTTTTGTTTTGCAACGCATGCAATAATAGAGTGTAATTACCTTTGATTTGATTTTGCGTTGTTATTAGAAGAAGCTTTGTATAACGTTGGTAATTTTAGTTGGTCGATATTATTTGAGAATGTTCGATAGTGAGTTGTTTACTATCGATCGAAGCGTATGGATAATTCTAGTGGTAACTACGAGACGCTTCCATCCCAAATAAGGTTGTATGACGTGAGACAGTGATGACAAAGCTTGTTCTGATTGGTTGTGGTGTGTCACGTTGGGGGTATTCTTGCTCTTTCTGGAGTTTAGAGAGACTATATATATAAATTGCTTAGCCGGAAGTCCTTCTTCGCATCTATTGTAAAGTTTATCCGGTATGGACGCTGATCTGGGCAGGTGCTGGGCGCTGCGGATCGGCCTGCTGTGCGCTCAAAACCCGCGAAATCGTTATAGCCGACATTTCCTTACCGAACGTTTAACCGTTTCTGAGATAAATAAATAAACAAAATGTCCACAAACTGCAATAGCCTCATTCCGCGCGCGGTTTTGATTCAACCCGTGTCAAGAACGTGCCGTTCCGTAATACCGCAAATTTTGTTTTATTTCCATTCAAAACACTTTTGCACTCATGTCACCAATCTTACAAAATTTTGTGTTTAACTAATTAAATTTGATTAATTAAAAATCGAATCGAGGTTTCAGCATGTTTTTCCATATAGACCAAAAAATTGATGGTCTTTATATGAAGCCTAGTAAGACATTCGCCTACCGTGCAGGGGACCAAAGTTCAAATCTACCGCGGGCCATATTTTTTTATGTTATTTTTTTTTTACACTACAATATGGATATTTTTCTTTTTAATTTAGGCTTTTTACTTTTAACTTATTTATTATTATTATTATTATTATTATTATTATTATTATTATTATTATTATTATTATTATTATTATTATTATTACTATTTATAAACTAATAATAATAATAATAATAATAATAATAATAATAATAATAATAATAATAATAATAATAATTATTATTATTATTATTATTATTATTATTATAATATCTTATATCAAATTTTATTTTAAAACCTTGGTGTTTTTTATTATTTCTATTTGTATTATTCTATATTCAATAATAATAATAATCATAATACTATTATTATTATTATTATTATTATTATTATTATTATTATTATTATTATTATTATTATTATTATTATTACCAAGGATCGGGATGGAGTGGTACGTGTAGGTAAAAGGGGGCTAGGGGTAGGTTTAAAGGGGCATGGGTAGGCATAACGGGGATACGGGTATATATAAGGGGGTATGGTGATGGTCGATTCCTTTCATCCATACCTGCGAAACGATCAACGGGGAAGTATCAAGGAGGGTACAGGTAGGTTACAAGGGGGGGTACGGAAGGTATCAAGGGGGTATGGGGAGGTATCAAGTGGGTTCGGGGAGGTATCAAGGGGGTATGGTGAGGCATCATGGGTGGGGGGACGGGGAGATATCAGGGGGGGGGCGGTATGGTGAGGTATCAAGGGGGATATGGGGAGGTATCATCGTCCAAATGAAACTCGCAGACAACAGTTGTCTCTCTGTCTATATTTTAAACAGCAAGCCAGGGTACAAAAACCACTAGTTTAGAATATTTGATGTCTAATAGGCCTATTTTGACAAGTGGTTTGGAACAGTAGGAAACTCTATTTATTTATTTATTATTTTATTTTATTATTTTTTAAAACAATTTGGGGGGTAATTTTTTATTGTTTCTTTTTATCGGGAAATTCTGGGCCGCCTCCCCTGGGGAAGGCGTAGTCGCAGCCTGTGCCGTGCCCAAACCCAACCTACCTAACATTAGTTATGATTTTGAAATCAACTCTTTCATATAGTGCTTTTATAGCTCAACAGCCGCTCAAGGCGCTGGCCGATACAGGATTTAACTCAAGCCGCCCTGTCCTATCCTATCCTATTCCGTAACTCAAAAGTCGTTGGGGCACCACAGCTAACCATCGTACTCCATGTGATAAGAGACTAGATTTACACAGCACACAGCACGATTTCTTCTCGCCTTGTTTAGTCAGCTGTAACCTTAGTACAGTAAGGTTACTCTGCAGCAGATGACAGAAGTCGGTTGTAGGCTACACTTTTCTATGCTGACGCTAGCGCAGTATGTAGTGATCTCACTCAGCTTACGTATAGCAGTAGTACAACCCAATCCGGACAGAGGGAGCTTAGGTTTACGAGTTCTACCCGGCTTAGGCAGACAGGCTAGGTAGATTCATTCGTGTGGTAAACTGCCAGCAAGACAAAGCTACGCTCTAAGAGATCTCTCCATTGAAGACTAAAGCAGGAACTTTTGAAATTCAATTCAACCAAGTTAGCCACGGCCTGACATTGTCAAAAAGGTAAATGAACTAGCTTTTGTGTCATCATGATGTATTTATATTATTGTTGAATTATGTTTGTGAAATTTGCCATGTTTAGAATTGTGACTGTTAGTTAAATTTTGCGTGACCACGTGGCGAACACGACCGGGTCGACGCCATGACGTGATTCCATACGGATCCACTGTTGTTTAGCCCATATATATATTCTTGCATACCAGTGACGGTACCGGAGAATGTGTATAATATTAATTATTTCTCTGTGTGTATAAGTAGCCATGATTTATATTTATCTATGTATAGGAAATTAGAGTGGAGATTCCAGTGGACCACGGACTTAGCAGAATTATCGTCGCTTATATATAGAGATGTGGAGCTAATCACTGAGGGCTACTTCGGCCTTCAGTGAGACGCTCTGCACACACCTTGTATACACGGTGGTGCAGAATTTCATCTCATATGTTAAAGACGAGCAGGCATCGGGGGCCTGTAAACGAAAGACAAGAAAAAGTCTTCACTGAAAATCGGCCTGCATAGGCTTCTCAAGCACTGCGCGACGAGAGCCCACCAGTCAAGGAACAAGGAGAAGAATCCACAACAACGCAGCTCATCAAAGAATCAACCACAACACAGCTCTTCTAATTTTTAGCTAAGTCCAAATTGCTCAGTACACCAAAACTGTTAGCTAAGGACAACAATAGTCCACCCTTCCAGAACTCTGACCCGTTGGGCAGAACGCATCAAGTGCCCGATGATGATACAGTAGCTGCATAGAACTATCAAGGAGTGAACCATTCAAAGAGACCTTCGAACTTTTAAGATTATTATCGTACTTAGCAGATCTTGTATAGAGTAGAGGAAATAAATGTGTGATATTTACTGTTAACAAGTGGCTGGACTACCTATGTTTCATAGCCGTGTGAGAGCTAGTGTGAAAGTGATCTTTTACCATTTTTCTTTCTATCTCTGTAAACCCAGCCTAAACACAGACCGAGCTAAACATATAAATGTATTAAGTTGAGTCACAGGGAGATTTACTATCGATCCCCATCGACGAAAAACGAGTGGGTAATAGCATTCCATTGTGCAGAGCCCAGCAACAATAGACCAACCGTCACACTCCATCTTCCTCTGTTCTCAGCAATCCTCATGGCTTCATTCAGTGTCAAACCAGTCCATTCTCGAATGTTGTCCTCCCACTCTTTTTCTGTCTCACTCTTCTTCTGCCTCCTTTGCATCGTGCCTTGCAGGATGGTTTTGCAAGGTCTGATGCTCTGTTGACGTGGCCATACTATCGGAGTTTCCGTTTCATCACCACTTTTAGCATGTTACCATGTTGTCCAATGGCTTGTGTGATGGCCTGTCGGACTTCATTGTTGGTGGTGTGCTGGGTATAGGAAATGCCCAAAAGTCTTCTATAGCACCTCATCTCCATGCTTTGTATTCTTCGTTGTAGATCTGCTGTGAGGGTCCATGTTTCGCAAGCGTATAGGAAGATGGACATGACAAGGGAGCGCAGCAGCCTTATCTTGGAACGTAGACTGATGGTCCTGTTTTTCCAAATGGGCTTCAACCTTCAGTGGATAAGTCGCCGGTTTCCTATGCCGAAGGTCGCGGGTTCGATTTCCGCAAGGGGCGAACGTATGTGACTTAGGTACGAGACTATTGAGGTCACCGAGGGTTTTCTCCGGGCACTCCGGTTTCCTCCCTCCCTTCAATAATGGTACTGGACGCAGTCAATATAAAATTTCAAAAATAAAAATTCGATTTTCTTTCCGTCTTCTAATAGCGATCTCCCTGCCTTTACACCACCTGTTTGAGTGATGGATGTGTATTTGTTGTGTGTGAGTGTGTGAGGGTGGATGAGACAGGTGAGCGTGTATGTTGGTACAGATCGCCGCGCTTTGAGCCTGATTAATTTGGGGAAAGGCGCGTATATAGTATCCAGTATTATTATTATTAACCTTGTCAGGGCAGCAGTTGTTTGTGCATCCTGGAGAGGACTGCCTGTTGGGACCCATTGTCTGAAACAATGGCTCCTAGATATCTGAAGCTATGCACTGTGTTGAGGGATTGGCCTTGGACTTTGATATCCATGTTGATGCCTTTGGTGTTGTTGGTCATCATTTTGGTCTTCTTTGCACTTATTTTCATTCCAAAGGCTCTGGAGGTGGTGTCAAGCCTCTGTACAAGCTGTTCAAGTTCTTGTTCCTCTCCAGCCAATCCATCTATGACATCCGCAAAACCGAGGTTGGAGATCGCTCTACCCCCTAAGCTGACTCAAGCCGCCCGAGGCGCCCAATTGCAGCCTTTTGGGAGCATAGTCTGACCCAGACGACTTAGCACAATCCTGGGCGACCGAAGATGGGGAGAAGGGACCTATAGTGCGTGCTGGGTGTATTTGTGTAGTCGGCACTCACCCATCTAGGATATGAGCGTCAGGATCTTTAGAGACTGTGCGATAAAATGCGTGCGTGTACGGACTAGACCTCGGTTTATACTCTCATCCGAAGGAGTAAGAGCACAGTGTATCAGTTTTTTTAAATTTTTTTTCCCCTTCAGGCTGCTGTTAACGGCGTTGGAATCACTACGAAGCACTGCCTGCACAGGCTGCAATGTTAGCTGTGACGGCCTACTAGATTTATAATTATTCAATGATAAGCCTAATTGTAATTATCCCTTGATAATTGTAATGATCCCAAGATATTTGTAATTAGCAGGTTTTGGCGCTAGTAGACCGTCATACGGACTATGACGGCCTTCTAGCGCCAAAACCGAGAGTTACCATTATCACAAGGTAATTTAAATTAACACGTGTTCTGTGTAATTGACAGAGATACCGGTAATCCACAGTGTAAAATAAAAACAATCAATATTTGCCACACCTTCCTAGCGCCAAACCCTGATAATTACAAATATCATGATATAATTACAAATATCACAGGAAAATTACAATTATCAAGGGATAATTACAATTTTCATTGAAAAATTACAAATATCTTCGCGTGATCATTTCTGATACAATGGCTCCTAAATATTTGAAGCTATGCACTGTGTTGAGGGATTAGCCTTGGACATGGTTGTCCGTATTGATGCCATTGGTGTTGTTGGTCATCATTTTTGTCTTCTCTGCACTTATTTCCATTCCAAAGGCTCTGGAGGTGGTGTCAAGTCTCTGTACCAGCTGTTCAAGTTCTTGTTCCTCTCCAGTCAATTCATCAATGTCATCCGCAAAACGGAGGTTGGAGATTGCTCTACGCTGACTGTGCCTTTGTGAAGATGTTGAAGAGTGTTGGAGAGAGTAGGCATCCTTGACGCACACCGATTGTTGTTCTGAACCAGTTCCCGATGGCGCTATTGTGGAGGACTGCACTGGTAGCCTTGTCATACAGGCTTTTGATGACTTCAATAATGTTAGGGCTGATGATGTTGTACACTTTCATTGTTGCCCATAGAGCTGCATGCCAGACTCGGTCAAATGCGGTAATTTTCATCTCGAAGGTTACCCTTTTTGGGAAGATGACAAGCGACTGGGTCCATGATATAGGCTACTCCCCACGCTGCCAGATCTTGCTACATATAATGGTGAGGGTGTCAATCATCGCTTCTTCTCGTGCTTGAAGCAATTCTGCAGGTATGTTGTCCACTCCCGTTGACTTCGATCCCTTCTTCAGCGATTGCACTGCTGCCTGAACGTGTTCTCGGAGAATGGGAGGACTTCTTCTTCTGCTTTGTGCTGAGGACATGTTAGAACTGATGGATCTTCGTTTGGTGTGTGGTTGTAAAGATCAGAGCATTATTATGTCCTTCTATCCAAGACTTCTTGTTCTTCTGTAAGGAATATGCCAGATTTGCTTCGGATAGTGGAGACCTTGGGCTGTGTAACACTTGTCAGCCGCTTCACAGTCTGGTAGGCCTTCTTGCTGATGTTCTTGTTCAGTCTGTTCTCTAATTCCTGGTATTGATCTTCTGTCCAGTTCTCCTTAAATTGCTGTGTGCATGCCTTTTCGGATGTCATTGTTAATTTTTTGGTAGGCATCAGCTCGCTGTGAGGTGTTCTTTCCTATTTCATCTCTCTTCGTTTGTCACACGGGTCCAAAAGTTCAGGTGTGATCCACGGTTTCTTCTTTAGGTGGTGCTTGCCAAGAATCATAGTGGCGGCATATGTCACAGCTGAGTTGAAGGTGCATTGTGGTCTTGGTGTTGACATCTACTTCACCAGCTCCCAAAATGAGCAGTGGTGCGAATTTCCCTCCAATTATCAGTACAACTTATGTTAATCTGATGAATAAAAATTGATACAACAACAACAACCCTCCAATGATGGCTTGGAATATTTCTGCCACCTCTGGGTCTTGCAGTTTGTCCAGGTCGAACTTCAGTCTAGTGCACTTTGCTGTGTTTACCCTCTTCAAATGGAGCCGGGAAGACATCATTACGAGATCGTGGTCACTTTCGATGTTTGCGCCTGGAAAAGTGCGTGTCCTGCCAATGTTGACGCTTGATCTGAAGCGTTTCTTGACCATTATAGTCAATCTGGTTATGATGCGCCCCGCTGGGACTGTGCCATGTCCATCGTCTGGAATTTTTTGTGGAGACCAAGTGTGTTTGCCAGTGTCACGAAGTGAATTGATAAATATTTACATTTGTGTATATATCATGTGTTTATAGAGTAGGATACAAGCGACGGCTGTTGACATAGGCACGTGGCGTATGTATTCGCTGTGCGTTGGTACTATATTTCCTTGTTCATTAATATTGTGGTGATGAGACTCGGTTATATAAAGACTGTTTGGATATCAGATAATATAATGTATACATTATTTCATTGTACTTGTAGCTTTCGTGTTGTGTCTTGGTGTCTGTGTCTTTTCGTGTTCGAGTGTTTGTTGTATCGTGTGGTATCGTGTCTTTTCGTGTCTACACGTGTCTTGGATCCGTAATAATCTCTTTGCTGAACCTGAGCAGCTGTCAACACCTGATCACTCGTTCGTTCGTTTAAAATGTAAGTCTCCGACACCTAGCATATATGGGAATATAGTATTAAGAATTTATTTTAAGACAAAATAATCCTTTTAAAAAAGCCTCCAGGAGGCGGTCAAGATTAAAATCCTATCAGGACCACGATACAAAAAAAGGTGTTACTACAAGACGCCAAATAAAGGCAGACAAGTAAAATTTAGTAGATCAAAATGTAACAGGGAAAGCTTAGCGAGGGAATCTAATCACTCTCAAGTCAAAGACCCCAATGTAGTGTGAACAAAGGCAAAGGGACATAACTCAGCTATGTCGACCGAAAGACTACAAATGAGCGACGCTTTTACAGGAGAATAGGTTTTTGCTATTCTATTTCTGTCTTTTTTGTCATTTGTGTACATAGTTGTAAATAGTCTATTTCTGTCTTTTTGTAATTTGTGTACATAGCTGTAAATAGTTTGTACCTTTACTGTTCCGTCTTTCGGTGTATTGTAGCAAAAGCGATGTTTAGTTTAGTTTGGTAAATTAAAGTCCCACGTCACATTAGCGAATAGCGATGTTTTATCGTGTGCGTGTATTTATATGTGTAGAGAACGGGATTTTCCCGGGTTTTTAAAATTCGATTATTGTACGGTGTTTTTGATTGGCTAGGATTCGGGAGCCAATGATATGAAGGTTTGAATTAATCAAAGTTTGAATTAGATGAAAAATTGTTCACTCACTCAAAAATTCTGTGTCAGGCTGGTGTGCCGTGGAGCAGTGTGTGTGTGTAGGCCAAGAAAGTTAAAAAAAAGAGAAAAGAAAAAAAAGTTAAATTGTGGAATAACTAAAGGATGAAGAAAGCACTGTGAACTTGTCAAGGTGTATAGGTTCGGTGGGACTTTCTATCTGGAAGTGGAAGTTGTATTTTTGTGCTGTAAAAATTACAGGTATCTATAACGTTTTTCATGATTGTGGGATTCTGATAAGGATATTTTGAAATTGCATTTGTTGTATTGGAAGGTGGTGAGCTGTTGTCCACTAGGACGGAATATAATTTTTCATTGATGTAATAATATTATTAATTACATGGGGCGATAGTTGTAGAGTAGTAGATAATGAAATATGAATGAAAGGCGTGAGTATGTTTACTTGTAGTAATTTTCATTCATGGAATGATTATATCTGGATTGTGATCAACATCGTAAAAGGAAGGAAGACACGATCACACATATAGAACGGAAGTAGAAATGTGTTGAAACAAAAGAATAATGAAATCATATAGGCCAGGGAATTGACGTTTATATATATATATATATATATATATATATATATATATATATATATATATATATATATATATATATATATATATATATATATATATATATATATATATATATCATTGTAGCGGCCTACTCGGGAGCGGCTGTTGTTCCGCGCTGTCCAGGTGGGGACAGAGAGAGAGATCGGAGGGACATCGGAGAGGGTCAGACTTACGCCCTTCGCCTGACGAAAGTCTACGTTGTCTACTTCGGGTGGACTGGAGGTCACGATCGCTCCTCCGCCCGTCGACGCTCATTCGTGTGAATCATCTCTGGCATCTAGTGCCAGCTTGTGTGAAGTCAGCTAAAAAAAAGGTACTGTGTGTCTTGTACTTATCGTTTTGGCCAGGACAAGAAATTGCCTGACGTCGTTTATCCAGGCTCGGTCGCTCTAGTGCGGCATTGTCAAACCAGTGTGGGATTGGTGTATAAAGTGAAACGGTGTTGAAGTATTTTGTGTGAAAGATTAGAGTGAGAGATTGATAAGGATTATTGTTGATTATTTATATAAATTTTGAGAACGTGGAACGGATATCTGGTGTTGGTGTTTGTTTGTGTTGAGAAGAGTCCGTACGTTTGTGGGTGTGGTAGTTAACAGAGAGAACGTGCACGCACACATAATTCTTTAGGAGTCATATATATATATTGCACCTACACTAAATATCCGCCCGTTACATGTGGTGACCCTGGTTGTCTCTGTGTTAGTATTGTAGTTTGAAGGTTGGTAGTATCTAGGTCAATTCTTTCACATTATTGGGTAGAGTTTAGATTATATCCCTTGTTTGACTGTTGTTGTGTTTAGCAGTTGAGATTGTTGGATGTTTGTTGTTATTAGTGGTTTTTAGACCGTCTCCAGTTTCACGGTGGGGCGCTCCTGTATAGTTTCAGAGTTGCTCAAGGGCTTAGTATCTTTTTCTACCTGTGGGGTCTATATTCTTTTTCATTGCTCTTTCTGCTGTCTTAGGATTCATTGTTTACATTGGTTCTAGTATTTGTGTTCTGTAGGCCTAACTTTGTGTGTGAGTGAATCAGTGAATGAGTTAGTAGTTCCACGTTCTTATTTTATTATAGGTTAGTTACAAAGCCCCTTAGTGTTAATTTAATTTTGATTTTGTTTTCTTTTAAATTTATTATTAGAAATTTTGCAATTGATTGTTGAATTTTTCTTTGCTTAGTGTTAATATACTTCTTGATTTGCTCTTTGACTTTATTGTTAGTAACTTTCGAATTATTTGTTGATTATATTGTTGCTTAGTGTAGGTATAATTCATTATCTGTTTCGTTAACTTGAACATTAATAGTTTTGAAATTTTCTGTTGAATTGTTCCTTTGTTGTGTATATATATTTTAGTATTGATTGAAGTTATTGTTTGAACTTACGTTATTATTTAGTATTTGATTCGTTTATATTATTGCTGTTTTGTCTTATTGGGTGTTAGTATTTGACATATTTGTTTTTATTTAATTATATTTATTAAAGTAGTGTTGACGTTGAGGTATTGTAAAAAAAAAATTTTTTTTTTGGGAAATAATTCATAGGGTTTAGATATTTGAGGACTTAGATTAATTGAACACTGCTGTTATTGATTTGGTATTGAGTTATCTTCGCCTGTTGCTTATTATAACAATAATTTATTTTAAAAAAAGGAAATTATAGTTGTTGATATTGGATTGTTCATACTTTGTCATTTAATTGATTTGCTGTTTATTAGTTAGATTTGTTGATATTTGATTGTTAGTATTTTATTAGTGTATTGATTTGGTTCCTACTATTCATCAGTTTATTGATTTGGTTCCTGCTGTTTATTGATTTCTTAGATTTGTTTCACGTTGAGTTTATTTTTGACTTAGCTTGGCTTGGGCTATTGTTAGTTTTTATTTTTATCATTCTTTCTTGGGTATTCGGGACTTAGTGTATTGTATATATAGTAGTTTAGGTAGGTGCTGATTTTGATTTATATTTTGAAAAAAAAATTAAACTTTAAAACTTTAAAACATGGATAACTATGATGATCTGTTTGAAAAGTTTCTTAAACAAGCTGCTACTCTGGAAGTCGCTGATAAACATAAATATGTTCAAGAATGTTTTGATCGACTTGATAGACAGAGAGAACGGGAGGCTAAACAAATGGACAAAGAAATACAAAAGGAAATGGAATCCAAGAAATTAGATACACAAAAAGAAATGGAGCTGGAAGCTAGAAAACTGGAATCCAAGAAACTAGATACACAAAAAGAAATGAAGCTGGAAGCTAAAAAACTGGAATCCAAGAAACTAGATACAGAAATTGAACTTGAGAGGGAAAAAACAAATCAGTTAGAACTACAGGCTAATCAAGGTGGTCATGTTGTTGGTCAAGATCAGGATCATGATCAGACTTATGCGAAGCATCAGTTCAAAGCTAGACCAATTTTTCCTAAACTTCCTATGTTTAGAAAAAAGACTGATGATATTGATTCATACTTGTTTCGTTTTGAAACAAATGCTAATGCACTTGGCTGGGAAAAGAGTCAATGGGTTGTTTATTTGTCTGCCTTACTTGAAGGGAATGCTTTGAGTTTGTATCACAGTTTAGCTGCAAATGGACATTGTGATTATGACATTTTGAAAGATAATTTGTTGAAGAAATTCCAATGTACTGCTGAGGGTTTCAGAGAGAAATTTCGTTCCACCAAACCAGATGCAAATGAACCGTTTCAAACTTTTGGCATTGAGCTTAATCGATTGTTTGATCGATGGGTTGCACTTTCTGGTGTAAAGCGTACGCTAGATGGCATAGTTGATTTGGTACTGGGTGAACAATTTCTCCAGAGTGTTTCTGCAGATCTTGCCACTTTCATTCGCGAACGAGGATTGGTCAGCCTCGAGGACATGGTGAATTGTGCCGAAAGTTACCGTCTTGCTCGTCCGGGTAAGAATTTGGCTCGCAAGGCCAGTACTTCTGCGTTCGCGTCGGTTGGTCAGTTCAATACCGTTGCTGAAACTAATGCCGCTTCGGGTCGTTCGGATTTTCGCGGTGGATACGGTGGTTATCGACGTCAAGTTGGTTACCGTGGCCGCTGGAACTTTAATCGAAGTGCGCCATCCCCTGTTCCAGATTCTAATCAAGGTCAAAGTCGTGGTGGATTCGGACGTGGCTCGTCTATGAATTTTGCTAAATGTCAGCTTTGCAAAGGCAGTGGCCATTCTTCATTCAAATGTCCACTTAGAAACAATCCGACAAATCCATGCTACATTTGTGGGTTGGGGGGACATGTAAAAAAACAACTGTCCGTTTGCATCTTCTGCACTCAAAACAGATACACAAAAGACTCAGGTTGTCTCTGCTGCATTGCCTGTCGATCCTGAAGTTGTCTGTTCTGTTGCTAGTCCAGCTGTTGGTCATCTGCATTTGGAGTTGGGTACAGTGAAGGGTACGCCGTGTTCTGTACTTCGTGACACAGGTGCTACGATTTGTGGTGTGCGTCAGCGATTGGTGTCATCTCTCGAGTACATCGAAGGACAAGTGCGTTGTAAGACTTTTGGAGGTGAGATTACTGTCTATCCGCTTGCCAAACTTGCAGTGTCCACTCCATATTTTTCGGGTCAGTTGGTTTGTGCTGTGCTTCCTGACCCAGTTGCTGATTTGATCAATGGGAACATTGCTGGGTTGACAGATTCTGTTGTTGGTGCTCAGGTTTCAGTTGAGTTGAGTGTGGCGGCTGTCACTACTCGAGCTCGCACTGCGAAGAAAGATTTTCCTCATACTCCTTTAGTTGACGTTTCTCAGGATTTTGGCGTTTCTCGTCAGGAGTTGATTGATTTGCAGAAAGCAGATTCCAGGCTTGCTTCATGTTTTGCGTTTGCTCAGTCTGGAGAAAGGAAAGCTGTTGGTTCTGCTACTTATTTTTTCTTTGAGGATGCAGGTGTTTTGTATCGTTCGTACGAGAAGCCTGGTCAAATTCTACAGCAGATTGTTGTTCCAGAGAAGTTGCGTGCTGCTGTTTTGGCTACTTCACATGATCAGTTGCTTGCTGCTCATTGTGGTACTCGTCGTACTTTGACGCGAGTTCTTTCAAAGTTTTTTTGGCCTGGAGTGTCAGCGGATACTTCAAGGTACGTTCGTACTTGTGATGTGTGCCAGAAGTCAACTTCGAAGGGGAAGGCTCCGCCAGTTCCGTTGGTTGTGGTGCCTCAGTCATCTACTCCGTTTGAAAGGGTCCACATTGACTTGGTCGGTCCTTTGTCTCCACCTTCGGAGGAAGGCCATCGATACATTCTGACATTGGTCGATTTGGCAACTCGTTTTCCGGAAGCCGTGCCACTTAAAAACATTTCTTCAGTGGAGGTTGCAGAGGCTTTGCTGTCGATTTTTGCACGGCTAGGTTTTCCCAAGGTGATACTGTCCGATCAAGGTACTCAGTTTACCTCTGAGTTGATCAAACAGTTCTACGCACTGTGTGGCACTAGGGCGATTCGGACGTCTCCGTATCATCCTCAGGCAAATGGAATTGTGGAGAGGTTTCACAGGACGTTGAAGGCGATGCTTGGGAAGGTTGTTCAGTCGCATCCAAAGGCGTGGCATCGTTACTTGCCTGCTCTGCTTTTTGCTTGTCGGGAGTTACCTTCTGAGAGTACTGGATTCAGTCCCTTTGAGTTGATGTTTGGTCGCCAACCTCGTGGTCCGATTTCGTTACTTGCTGATTCTTGGACCCAGGACCAGTCGTCAAAGGATGCAGATGCACAGCCATTGTATTTGCATGTTTTTGAGTTGAAGAACATCATTGCTGAGACTTGTGAATTTGCTAAGCAAAACTCTGCACAATCATCAGCAAAGAACAAAGCTTACTTTGATAGGTCAGCTAAGAAACGCACTTTTGACGTTAAGGATGAGGTATTGGTACTGTTGCCATCCGAGACAAATAAATTACTCATGAAGTGGTTAGGACCGTACACCATACAAGAATGCATGCATCCTGACTACAAGATTGTGGTCAAGGGGAAGACAAAGATTTTTTCACGCTAACATGCTAAAGCGATACTACCGTCGTCCCCAAAACGCTGCTGAAGTTGAAGTCTGTGTCGATTCAGTTGTTTGTGAAGGTGAGGTTATAGATTGGGGTGATGTGATTTCAGACAGGTTTTTTGATGTTGACAAGGGGAAGGTTTCTCATCGTAGACATGTTGGTTGTTGTTCAGTGAGTTCAGCAGTGGTGAATTCTGCTGTGGTGCGTGAAGAGACAACAAGACAAGTTTTGGCGTCTGTGGGTGTTGTCAAGGATGATAGGGACATTCCGTCAGTTGTTTTTGATTCAGTGTTGCCTGTTTCAGATCGTCAGGATCTTTTTTCTGTTTTTTCTGCTTATGCTGTTATTTTGTCAGCAATACCGGGTTCATTTGACTTGGGTGTGCTTTTGGTTGTTCTTTTGCTTGGAATGTTTGTGAGTTTTTTCGTTTTCTGTGGGGTGTTGCATTTATCTTGCAGACAGATCACAGACCGCTCACATACATGCAGACATGTAGGTTCAAAAATACGAGAATCATGCGATGGGCTCTTTCTTTGCAAGAGTACAATTTTCATATTGAGCCTCTTCCGGGATCTCGCAACATTCTTGCTGATCTTCTGTCGCGTTCTGCTGTCGATCAGTTTGTGCCATAGATGTTGCGGAAGAACTTCTGTTCTTGGAAAAGACTGCTGCTTTTCAAAAAAGAAACCTCGGGCGGTCTCTTTTTTTCGTAGAAGGGGGGGGGGGGGGGGGATAGTGTAGAGAACGGGATTTTCCCGGGTTTTTAAAATTCGATTATTGTACGGTGTTTTTGATTGGCTAGGATTCGGGAGCCAATGATATGAAGGTTTGAATTAATCAAAGTTTGAATTAGATGAAAAATTGTTCACTCACTCAAAAATTCTGTGTCAGGCTGGTGTGCCGTGGAGCAGTGTGTGTGTGTAGGCCAAGAAAGTTAAAAAAAGAGAAAAGAAAAAAAAGTTAAATTGTGGAATAACTAAAGGATGAAGAAAGCACTGTGAACTTGTCAAGGTGTATAGGTTCGGTGGGACTTTCTATCTGGAAGTGGAAGTTGTATTTTTGTGCTGTAAAAATTACAGGTATCTATAACGTTTTTCATGATTGTGGGATTCTGATAAGTATATTTTGAAATTGCATTTGTTGTATTGGAAGGTGGTGAGCTGTTGTCCACTAGGACGGAATATAATTTTTCATTGATGTAATAATATTATTAATTACATGGGGCGATAGTTGTAGAGTAGTAGATAATGAAATATGAATGAAAGGCGTGAGTATGTTTACTTGTAGTAATTTTCATTCATGGAATGATTATATCTGGATTGTGATCAACATCGTAAAAGGAAGGAAGACACGATCACACATATAGAACGGAAGTAGAAATGTGTTGAAACAAAAGAATAATGAAATCATATAGGCCAGGGAATTGACGTTTATATATATATATATATCATTGTAGCGGCCTACTCGGGAGCGGCTGTGGTTCCGCGCTGTCCAGGTGGGGACAGAGAGAGAGATCGGAGGGACATCGGAGAGGGTCAGACTTACGCCCTTCGCCTGACGAAAGTCTACGTTGTCTACTTCGGGTGGACTGGAGGTCACGATCGCTCCTCCGCCCGTCGACGCTCATTCGTGTGAATCATCTCTGGCATCTAGTGCCAGCTTGTTTGAAGTCAGCTAAAAAAAAAGGTACTGTGTGTCTTGTACTTATCGTTTTGGCCAGGACAAGAAATTGCCTGACGTCGTTTATCCAGGCTCGGTCGCTCTAGTGCGGCATTGTCAAACCAGTGTGGGATTGGTGTATAAAGTGAAACGGTGTTGAAGTATTTTGTGTGAAAGATTAGAGTGAGAGATTGATAAGGATTATTGTTGATTATTTATATAAATTTTGAGAACGTGGAACGGATATCTGGTGTTGGTGTTTGTTTGTGTTGAGAAGAGTCCGTACGTTTGTGGGTGTGGTAGTTAACAGAGAGAACGTGCACGCACACATAATTCTTTAGGAGTCATATATATATATATATATATTGCACCTACACTAAATATCCGCCCGTTACAATATGTAATGACTATATAAAGCGTGGTGATTCTGGTCATAGGCTGGAGTACCCGCTATATAAAAATCCGTTATTATTATTATTATTATTATTATTATTATTATTATTATTATTATTATTATTATTATTATTATTATAACCCTGTCAACTCGACTTTAATATAACAAGCTGCTCTTATTTCCATTCGAAATAATTTTAAATATTTGAAATGGAAATAAGTGCAGAGAAGACCACAATGATGACCAACAAAACCAATGGCATCAACACGGGTATCAAAGTCCAAGGTCAATCTCTCAACACAGTGCATAGCTTCAAATATTTAGGAGCCATTGTATCAGACAATGGGTCCCGACAGGAAGTCCTCTCCAGGATAGCACAAACAACTGCTGCCCAGACAAGGTTTGAGCCCATTTGGAAAGACAGGACAATCAGTCTACACTCCAAAGTAAGGCTGCTGCGCTCCCTTGTCATCTCCATCTTCATATACGCTTACAAAACATGGACCTTCACAGTAGTACTACAACGAAGAATACAAAACATGGAGATGAGGTGCTACAGAAAACTTCTGGGCATTTCTGATACTCAGTAAATCATCAACGGCGAAGTCCAACAGACCATCACACAAGCCATTGGACAACACGATGGTATGCTCACAGTGGTGAAGAAAAGGAAACTCCGATGGTATGGCCACGTCAGCAGGGCCTCAGGCCTTGCAAAGATCACCTGCAAGGCACGGTGCAAGGAGGCAGAAGAAGAGGGAGACATAAAAAGAGGTGGGAGGACCAAATTCGAGAATGGACTGGCCTAACACTGAGCGAAATTATGAGGGTTTCTGAGGACAGAGAAAGATGGAGTACACTGGTTAAACGATCGTCTGTGGTGCCCCAACGACTTTCGAGTTACGGGAGAAGATAAGATAGGATAGGATAAGATTGGTTTCTGTCAGCTGATTAGCTAAAAGATTAGATCTGCCGGAACTAAAAGAGACCAACCTTCTTTGCACGGCATTCCGGAAGTCAAATATTAGAGGGATCGTATGGGGGAGCCTCGCTTCCATGGTAAGAAATTCCGTGGGATAATTCTGCGTTCAGCGCAAGGGTTGATGGACCGGAAACTTGGGGATACCCTTCAACTAAAAATAACTACCCCGCTAGCTGTCAGTGAGGCTGTATCGTGCTTGCGTGTAGCAGGAGGCGACAAGAATTATCGGACCGAGATCTAGCAGATCCCTCGTCATGAATATGGCCCCAGATCATCATCACCACCACCATCATCATCATCATCATCTAACCTAAAGTAGATAATGATGGTGGAAAAAGGCTTACACTTACAGCAAGCAAAGTGAAGACACACACACACACACACACACACACACCCACACACACACACACACACACACACACACACACACACACACAATTTTGTTTTGTAAATTACACTTTATTCCAAAAAGGCAAAACTGAAAATTAAAAACATTAAGCAAACTGAGAAACCATTTGGAAAAACCTGAAAATAGTAGCATTTAAAAACAAAAATCTAATAATCTTACATATCAATTTAATTTAATTTAGTTTCGTTATCTTAGTTGTTTTGTTTTTTTTTTAATTTAAAAATAGCATGCATTGTGAATTGTTTTTCTTCCAATAGTGGTAGCTGTTTAGTGCATGTTTTGTTGTAAGCAATACAAGTTAGATTAATATTATGTATTCATAATCTACAATTTATTTTAAAACTAAAACTAACACCCACAACTAACTATACATAAAGATGCTAAAATGAACATAAAAAGCAGAAGACAGCTTCAAAATAGACAATTTAAAACATAAAACACCACGGAAAACCCAAACATAAATCGCTAAAATCTTGGAACAACCAAACATAAAAAGCTAAAAACATGGAAGAAGCAAACATTTAAAAAAGCCAGAAACATTAAAAACCAAACTTACAATGCCAAAACCATGGAAGAACCAACATTTAAAAAAAGCCAAAATACATGAAAACCCAAGCTTAAAACGTCAAAATATGATTGAAGAACTAAAGGTAATACGTCAAAATATGATTGAAGAACCAAAAGTAAAACGTCAAAATATGATTGAAGAACCAAAGGTAAAACGTCAAAATATGATTGAAGAACAAAAAGTAAAACATGAAAACATGATTGAAGAACCAAAAGTAAAAAGTCAAAATATGATTGAAGAACAAAAAGTAAAACATGAAAACATGATTGAAGAACCAAAGGTAAAATGTCAAAAAACATGATTGAAGAACCAAAAGTAAAATGTCAAAATATGATTGAAGAACAAAAAGTAAAACGTCAAAAGATGATTGAAGAACCAAAGGTAAAATGTCAAAAAACATGATTGAAGAACCAAAAGTAAAATGTCAAAATATGATTGAAGATCAAAAAGTAAAACGTCAAAACATGATTGAAGAACCAAAGGTAAAATGTAAAAAAATATTATTGAAGAACCAAAAGTAAAACATCAAAACATGATTGAAGAACCAAAAGTAAAATGTAAAAAATACATGATTGAAGAACCAAAAGTAAAACTTCAAAACATGATTGAAGAACCAAATGTAAAATGTAAAAAAAAACATGATTGAAGAACCAAAGGTAAAACGTCAAAACATGATTGAAGAACCAAAGGTAAAATGTAAAAAAAAAAAAAACCATGATTGAAGAACCAAAAGTAAAACATCAAAATATGATTGAAGAACCAAAGGTAAAATGTAAAAAAAAACATGATTGAAGAACCAAAGGTAAAACGTCAAAACATGATTGAAGAAACAAAGGTAAAATGTCAAAAAACATGAAGGAAAATAACAACTGAACAACTAAAGGGGAGTAACTGCTGTTATTTCAATGATTGCTAAAGATCCCCAAGATGAAGCAATTCAGGGTCACAAATCCTTTTCCAATTCACAATGAGTGTTGACCCACCACAAACAAGACCAAAAATAGCCTCTTTCAGTAGTAAACAGGTAAAAGGTGTTCGGTCAATGGGGAGAGAGGCGTTTGGGACCAGTCTTTTATGTAGGCCAACCTAAAGAGAGGAGTTTGGGACCAGTCTTTTCTGTAGGCCAACCTAAAGAGAAGAGTTTGGGACCAGTCTTTTCTGTAGGCCAACCTAAAGAGAAGCGTTTGGGACCAGTCTTTTCTGTAGGCCAACCTAAAGAGAAGCGTTTGGGACCAGTCTTTTCTGTAGGCCAGCCTAAAGAGAGGTGTTTGGGACCAGTCTTTTCTGTAGGCCAGCCTAAAGAGAGGTGTTTGGGACCAGTCTTTTCTGTAGGCCAACCTAAAGAGAAGCGTTTGGGACCAGTCTTTTCTGTAGGCCAGCCTAAAGAGAGGTGTTTGGGACCAGTCTTTTCTGTAGGCCAGCCTAAAGAGAGGTGTTTGGGACCAATCTGTTCTCTAGGCCAACCTAAAGAGAGGTGTTTGGGACCAGTCTTTTCTGTAGGCCAACCTAAAGAGATGCGTTTGGGACCAGTCTTTTCTGTAGGCCAACCTAAAGAGAGGGGTTTGGGACCAGTCTTTTCTGTAGGCCAGCCTAAAGAGAGGTGTTTGGGACCAATCTTTTCTGTAGGCCAGCCTAAAGAGAAGCGTTTGGGACCAATCTTTTCTGTAGGTCAACCTAAAGAGAGGCGTTTGGGACCAGTCTTTTCTGTAGGCCAACCTAAAGAGAGGTGTTTGGGACCAATCTTTTTTCTAGGCCAGCCTAAAGAGAGGTGTTTGGGACCAATTTTTTTTCTAGGCCAACCTAAAGAGAGGCATTTGGGACCAATCTGATCTCTAGGCCAACCTAAAGAGAGGTGTTTGGGACCAATCTTTTTTCTAGGCCGACCTAAAGAGAGGTGTTTGGGACCAGTCTTTTCTCAGGGCCAGCCTAAAGAGGGCGCTGCTTATCTCCTCTCCCTCGTAACTTTACCATCTCCGGTTCTAAACACACAAATAAAAGTCAAACACTCAAGAAGTTTGTTTTAAAAGTCAATATTTCGGTAATAAAACCTTCCTTTGAAACAAATTCAAAACACATCCTGGTACCCGTTCACAGCTGGGTAAACTGGGTGTGTCGTAAGCTTGCAACAGTTTTTAATTTAAATTTAATTTTATTTTTATTATTTTGCCGTTCGGTGGTTGTTTTCCAGACGTTTAAACATTGATAACGTGTGCACAAACCGCGAAGCTTAGCGGTCGTTTGCCCATTGTATCATCTCTTAATGTGGCCACAACTATGCAATTTCCCAAAGTAAGCTCATTGTCACAAAATATAAACACACTTCTTTGAGATCCTAAAGTGGAATATCTGCTAGTAGGCTAATTCATTGATGAACGTTGGTTCATTATCTGTGCAAGTAACGTCAACCCGATGATGTGGGCTATATACAGACTCGATGCATTGTAAACTGTTGATATACAAGGTAAGCAACCAAACAAGCTATAGGAAGGACAATTAAAAAGCAAATGCATCATTACATGTTATATGGTACATTTATTTTAACAAAACGTGGGTTAGAGGATGGGAATAGGAGACTGTGGAAAAACAGCCAATAGACAATAGCATTTTGTATATATGTGTATCAATCATGAGATGATGTGGCCCAATATGATGTAGGTACATTACATTTTAAACTTCAATGCAAAAGTCTATAACACGCAGTTTAAGCATATGTGGGCCATTATATAGTAAGGCATTTAAAATCGAATCACAAAGTGTAACAAGATGGCAAGCCATTCAAATGCAGTTCCAGATATTCAAACTGGGAAAAAAAGTATTTTTAAAAAAGCAAATTTTCGTGGAACAGTATCTCGTTAGTTTGTCATTGTTAATAGGGTCCAGCGGCCTGCAAAGAGCCGACTCAGGACCACAACTTGGTTGAAAGAGGACTTTCCCCCGATCAGTATAAAAGATTTGCTGAAACAATTAATGGTAACACTGAAGGAACTCCACCAGCCGGCCATTTTACAATAAAGGCATCCCAAGTAGGGGTGTTCGGTTTTACCGGTTTTCCGGTTAAAATCGGTTCGACTTTCTCACGGTTCGGTAAACCGGTTTGGCCTTAAAAAACCGGAAAACCGCGGTTTTTCTAAGGGACATCACTCGTCCCGTAAAGCACTAGGAAAATGGCAGAAACAGAGAAATTCGTAGCGAACACGCACGGGAAAGCTGACATTTGGAGATTCTTTCTCCTGCGAGAGACAGAACCAGGAGAGGTTGACCATAGTACCGGTTACTGTAAAGAGTGTAAGGCAAGTATTAAACTTGGCGGTGGCACTTCAAATCAGAATGCACACATTCGCCGACACCACCCTTTGCTGCTGCTGAAGCCAGCCAAGCCTGCGGGCCCTGCACCCAATAGATCTAACCCACAAGTCCTACATGCTAGATCTAGTCCGTGTACCAGCAGCGCTGACGCTGACGTGAGCATTGTGACTGAAGGAGGTGCCAGTACAAGTAAAGGCGACACAAAACAAATGACAATCAGTGAAGCACTCAAAAAGAAGCAGGTATATCCAGCTAACTCCAAGAAAGCATCCGAAATCAACGAAAAGGTGACAAAATTCATCGTGAAAGAACTTCAGCCGTTCCAAAAAAAAAAAAAATCAATACAGAGGTTATTTCCCTTGCTTACTATGCGCCTTTACCCGGGGTAACCAGTTGTAACTTCTAGCCGGTTAACCGGTTTTAAACCGCGGTTTTCTATTGGAAAAACCGGTTAAAAACCGGTTTGAGAAATCGTACCGGTTCCACCCTCTAATCCCAAGCAGGGGACGCTGAGGCTGTACCCTGAACCCCCGTTTACAAAAAACAAAATATAAAACAAGCATCATGATAAAATATGAACAAACCACATAGCTAAAAGCAATGCGTACTTTGCCAAATAATAATACCATAGAAAGCCCTAGTGACCATTTGCAAGAAAAGCGTCCAATAGTCCCAAGCTGACCCAACAGACCCTATACACAAATGAGGAGTTTGGGGAGAGTTTTCAAGAATAAAGGTAGCTGACTTGGTCTCGCGAAGAAGATTGTAGATGGATAAAACAGATTAGGAACGAGAAAGAACAAAATGAGAATGATAGAAATAGTAGTACTTTAAAGCACGAAATTTTCACGAAGTGGGGATACTATTTATACAGAAACCTCCTGCATCTCCACTGGGGTCCTGCCTGTCGTGAGTTTATCCTACAGAAGATAAAATAAAAACATAGGGCGATGACCAATCCTTTCCCTATATGCAATAATCCTTCCTTGAACTATCTGCAATTACCATTCCTTGAACTATAATAATACCATATGCGATAAACATTCCTTGAGTTTTCTGCAATTACTATTCCTTGAACTATAATAATATCATATGCAATAACCATTCCTGGAGCTTTCTGCAAGCAAAAATTTATTAAATTAGGTAGGTTCAGTCAATTTTGAGATACACTGCATGAACCTCTACGACCTTGACCTTTGAGAAAGTGTAAAATTGAATTACATGAAAGGTTGAGCAGTACTTAAAAGTATCTGCATAATAAAAATAATCAAATTAAACATAATACTAAATCTGTGTTTTAAACCAAACAAATATTGAATTCGGACCGACCAATTGAATGAAACTAAATTATTGGCTACGAGTTAAAGTATCTGCATACAAAACCCCCATTAAAATCGGTTAGCAGGTTTTGAGATATAGAGCAAAACGTTTTTAGCAACGAATTGACCCCAGCGACTTTGACTGTAGATGTAGAGCAAATACGATGGCACGGGAAGCTCACGGCCACTAACCCATGTAATATTCATATGATGTTTGGTCAAATATGTACAGTGGTTCTTGAGATATTGCAAACAATGAACCAACCGACTAATATTGGGTTCGTTCTTATTCTGGACTATTTCAAATTATTTCCAGATAAGTCTGGGCAGATGATACAAAAATGTATACGTTAATATGTACAGTTTGTAATTAGAATGGTGATACGTATAACTGAGCATTGTTAAAATTGGTAACAAAGAAAACACAACTGAATACATTTAAAGTGCATTTGATAAAAACTTAAACCCTCAGCATTAGCAACAAATGATATCATGATAAAGTTCAATCATAAAGTCATAAGAATGTCTAATAATCTCCACATTTGATACATTTACATAATATCATATCAGTCCATTAAAACTAAAAGATGGAGATAGTAGTAATTACAAACCACGTGATGACATTACACTAAACATGATAACCCATAAAGCTTTAAGAAACCAATACAAATACAAAATGTAATGCTTACAAGATCACATGTTATAAATGAAGAAGTCAGTTTATACTATGATCAAATGTTATAAATCAAAAAAGCCAGATTACAACAATTATTGTATATGGTTAACTCCACCATCCCATACAAAGAAACCACAGAGCTGCATGTTGACGTCTGTCTCAAAGTACATCAACATCATTATCGTCACTCCACAGAACACACAGAGACAAGTCTTGTAAGAACATGATCAACTAGAAGGGAAATAACTGGAACAAACAGGCCCTATAGAGTACCTGCATGAGCTTACAAGGAAATAGACGAAAATGTTTGTACACAATTCAAAATCAAATTTATGGATAATGTGGAAAATGTATTACAAAAATGATTAAGACAATGTTAACATCTATACAGGAGATGGTGATCATCATCATCGCAATCGATCCTTTGAATATCAAAATGAATTAGCCACTATGTCTGTTATAATTACTTTTCATAACACTTAACCCAAACAAAATACAGAGATGTTGATGACATGTATTGTATTGTACATGTATCACAGTTTCAGCCACACTTAGAAACTGGATTCTGTTAAACAAGACGGCACGCCATAACAAATTATCTTCTATCTGTTCCCCAGCATTGGAAGGAGCCAAGTGCGTGTATGCTTGTCATAATTGTACAGAATGGCCAGATTCATTGTCCTGCTGCTGAGGCAACATCAGAAAAGAGCTTATACTTCTTAGGACTAAATAAAAACAACACACAATACTTGAAACAAAACGGTGTTTATATGTGTGACCCTTGGGGCTAGGAAAGAAGTTGCCAAAATTGGAGTTTGATACATCTTTTGTTACAAAATGTCACGTTATTGACCGCATAAATATCACTTTTAGAAGAAACGTTCAGAAGTGAATACAGAAATCCAAGTTGTGCAGAGCAGTGATACAGTGAGAAAGATGACTGGTTTTAACAACTTGTAGCAGTAAAGCGCATTACAGTCAATCAGTGCAGTCCTTACTGATTTTATTTTATTTCATTTCATGTTATGTTTTTAACAATATTTTAAAAATATTTTATTTTCATTTTACTTTACTTAACTAGTGAATTCCATAGTTATCAGCATGTCAAATATCAAGTCAAGTCAAGAAATTTTTATTCCACAAAAACATGTTATAATTAACCGTGTTTTGTTTAAAAGCTAAGTTTAAGATGCAGCTAAATGAAGAAAGGGAAGATTGCTAGTTTTTTTTTTTTAAATTTGTGTGACGTCTTAAACAGTCCAATTGAAAATGTTTTATAATAATTGTTATACAAGCCATATAAAAGTGACATGATTGTTTGGACTAAAATATTCCTTTACTATGAGCCTTAAATGTCTCGAAAATTGTGTTTGCTTTTGCAGAAGAAGAGGGCGACACAAAAAGAGGTGGGAGGACAACATTCGAGAATGGACTGGCTTGACACTGAGCGACGCCATGAGGGTTGCTGAGGACAGAGAAAGATGAAGTACGCTGGTTAAACGATCGTCTGTGGTGCCCCAACGACCTTTGAGTTACGGGATAGGATAGGATAGGATAGGACCACAAATTGTTCTACTTGTTATCATTAAGTAATATTTAAACGTTGTTAAACCGTCAAAAAAAATGTCTAGACGTTAAAGTTAATTAACGAGACAAGAACGAAAGTGTTTTAATTGTTCTCTTTGTCATTGGAGAAATGTTCGCTTTCTTGTTCTGCTTTTTCTGTTCTTCGCAACTCCTCTATTTCCTTCTCCATCTTGTCATTGCAATCGGCCCTTTGATAAAAGTCATAAGCTTTCGCACAGGCAGCTGCTGCTAATCCTAAGGCAATGGTTGCGACACAAACAACGGAAGCTGTAGTCAATTTAACAAATGCCATCCCTGGGCTCCCACCTACATCCAGAACTGTTGTAATTGCCGTAGACGCAACTTTGTTACACAATTCTGTTTGCTTTTGTTTTTTAGTTTTGTATTTTTCTTTAATACTTTTTTCCTCTTCTTGAAACTTCTGTTTTGTTTCAAGCGCATCCCTTGCTTCTTTCATCTCTTGTTCAGCTTGTTCCCTCTTGTCTTCTTCTTCTTTTCTTTTCTGCTCTGCTTCTAGTCTTTTCTTTTCTTCTTTTTTTCTTTTCTGCTCTTCCTCTAGTCTTTTCTTTACTTCTTCTTTTCTTTTCTGCTCTTCCTCTAATCTTTTCTTTTCTTCTTCTTTCTTCTCCTTTTCAGCGCGTTCTCTTGACTGCTCTGCACAAACCTTTTCCTGCTCAAGCTTCTGAACGTACGGCTTGCTTTTGACTTCGTTCTTATCAGCCTCTTCTACCCTGCGACTGGTGTCTTCGTCATTTGGTGTACAGACTTCGAAGTGAAAATCTTTCCCTGAAAATTCGTTTTCTATTATTTGCATCATCTGTGCAATAAATATATGCCTGTTTTTCTTGTGTTTGTTGTCAACTTCTAGGGAACGCATGCCGCACTCTTCAAGAATCTTATCCAAACTTGGTGGATTTTCTTCAACAACTTCATCATCATCATCATCATCATCATCATCATCATCATCATCATCATCATCATCATCATCATCATCATTATCTTTATGCGTAAATAAAATTATCATGTGTTCTACCATTTTCTTACCCAAATACGTTTTCAATCTCTCATAAGCGCTGGCCTCATTTTCTGTGAATCTGTTGGTCAGTGACAACACAAACAAGAAACATACGTCGTAGTCCGGTTTGAGGGTGCTTTGAAGAAAGCGCAGAATCTCCTTCGCTGTGTCGCCCTCTGAGGTTGTCGTGTCGTTCACGCCAGGAGTGTCTATCACCTGTGAAAATAAAAATCGACCATTCTTCAGTCTACTTAGAGAAGTCCATCGCATCTACAGCTACGAAATCTGTTTAACAAATACAGCTCCACTCTCCCCTCCCCCACTACAACATTATGTCCTGATGAAAGTGAAAAAAACAGCCGGCTTCAGACCATGGAGGAGCACAGTGGAGCAGAATTTAAACCGAAGATTTCTCATCCAGAAACATCAAAATCAAAACATGTTTTAAAAAAGGTTTCGGTATAGCATCACACGTCGATTCCTTAGAAACATCAACATTGAGGAGTCCTAATTCAGACAATGGAAGTCCTGTACAACCTCCGTTAGCAGTGCTGTCATGCTTAATGTAATGATATTTGCATGTATTTCGGTACTAAAACTACTTCCGGGTCGTGTCGTCATAAACAGGGCTGACTAACGTACAAATAAAATCAACTCCAGCTGAGCAACTCCGCATTGTCTTCTAGTCTGTCATACTAGCTGTATGTGCTGTAACATAATTATCTCGGTTCACACTATTGCATGGTGACAGCGGTGGTTCCAGCCGAGGTGGTAAATTTGTTGGAATATGAGGACATTTTCAGATCTGTGAATAGATCTAGATCTATCCAGTGCTGACCTTGTGCACACTGACCGATCGTTGTAACGACCTTGTTCCGATTTCAGATGGCAGTTACTGCAGTGCTTTCCATTTAGTGGAACCTTGAAACAGTTTCTGTGAATTCTGATTCACGTGGTGCTTCCTCTGTGGACTTTGACACCATTTCTTGTGTAGATTTGTGCTAGATTCAAGATGTCCTTCAAACCACCTCAACGTTTTGATTTTTCTCACCCTGAAACATGGCCGACGTGGCGACAACGGTTCGGCAGATCACAGGCTGTGAAGTCCGTAAGCCTTGCCTCAATTACATACTATACATAGTATATATAGTATGTAATTGAGGCAAGGCCTACGGACTTCACAGCCTGTGGGCAGATACAGAACAGCTTCCAAACTTTCAGGTGAAAGCTTTGATATTCAGGTTAGTGCTCTCATTTACGCCATGGGTGATGAGGCAGAGAAGATTTATAGCACCTTCAAGATTGTAACAGAAAGAAGAGATGACGCAGATCCTCCTGATCCACTTTTGACAACTTTTGAAGACGTGATCACCATGTTTGACAACCACTTCAACCCTAGAGTCAACATTATCCATGAACGTGCAAGATTTCACCAACGTGCTCAAGCAGCTGGTGAAAATGTAGAAACTTTCGTACGTGCCCTGTATGGCTTGGCTGAGCATGCCAGTTTTGCTGAGAAAGAGACAGTGATTCGTGACAGACTTGTTGTTGGTCTGCGTGATCGTGAGCTGTCTGAGCGACTTCAACTGCAACCAGACTTGACTCTTCAGCAGGCTATCTCCCAAGCAAGGCAGTATGAGCAGGTCAAGTCTCAGCTTGGTGAACAACGGGCAGTACTGGATGCAGTGCATAGCAACGTACACCCCAAAAGCAGTGGTGGTGGCTACAACAAACAATATCAGAGTGGTCGTGGTGGTCAAGCTCAACGTGGTTCTTGTGGTCGTCGTTTCAACCGTGATGGTGGTGCTCGACAGTCACGTGGTAGCAATGATAGTAGTCAGATGTGTGGCAACTGTGGCTACCCAGTGCATAGAAACAAGCAAGACTGTCCTGCTAGAGGCAAGACTTGCATGAGCTGTCGCAAGTACGGACATTTTAGTGCTGTTTGTCGCAAATCGCGCTCCAATATCAGCTCTGTTGAGGCGTCGTCCTTAGTCAGTGCAGACTCAGTCAGATCCTACTGGAACTACCTGAACGGCATCTTCTCAGAGGAGGACGCCCCAACCCAGGCTGCTAAGAACAAGCGCTTCTGGAGCTACATTAAGCACCAGAAGTCGTCAAATGTTGGCGTCGCCCCCCTTAGGAGAGATGGGCAGTTAACATCCGACCCAAAAGCACAGGCGGAGGTCCTAAATCAGCAGTTTCAGTCGGTCTTTGGCGACGGAAAGGCGTACACAGAGGCTGAGTTTCTTCAGAAGACCAACATGCCAGATAAAACCTACCCCACCATAGAAGACATCCAGATTACTGAGAAGGGGGTGTTGACACTCCTTAAGAACCTGAATCCATACAAGGCCTGCGGCCCTGACAACATCAAACCAAGAATACTCAAAGAATTAGCCAAAGAACTTGCTCCTGCATTGACGATCCTCTTCCAGTCGTCACTGTCCACAGGCATCGTTCCAACAGACTGGAAAACAGCGCATGTTACACCAATCTATAAGAAAGGAGAGCAGTATGACCCTGCCAACTATAGGCCGGTATCCCTCACCAGTGTAGTATGTAAGCTGTTGGAGCACATTATCGTCAGCGCAGTTATGAAGCATTTAGAAAGCCACAACATACTGAACGACAATCAACACGGATTCCGAGGCAAGAGATCCTGTGAAACCCAGCTCCTTGAGTTTGTGGAGGACCTGACGACCAATCTGGAGGGCGGCAAGCAGACTGACGTCCTTGTGATGGACTTCTCGAAGGCATTCGACCGTGTCAACCATAGCCTGCTGTTACACAAGCTCCAGCGCTACGGCATTAAGGGCACAACCAAAACATGGATCTCTTGCTTCCTCAGCGACCGGTACCAGGCAGTAGTGGTGGATGGCGCAAGCTCCTCCTTCGTCAGCGTCAAATCCGGCGTTCCTCAAGGCTCGGTGCTGGGTCCCTGTTTGTTCTTAGCGTACATCAATGACCTGCCTGAGAAGCTGTCCTCGCTGGCAAGACTGTTCGCTGATGACACGGCGGTGTACAGGACGATCTGCAACAGCTTGGACCAAGACCGGCTACAACAGGACCTCCTCCACCTCGCTGAGTGGGAGAAGAGCTGGGACATGGAGTTCCATCCTGCCAAGTGCCAGACTCTGTCCGTCACCAGGAGCAGAAACCCTCTACACCACCCATACCAACTGCACGGCCATGTTCTGGAACCAATTTCCTCAGTTAAATACTTAGGCATTACAATTCACAGAGAAATCAAATGGGACGATCATATTGACAATGTATGCAACAAAGCAAACAAGACCCTTGGGTTCCTCAGACGAAACCTGAAGATTAGTAATGCCAGTGTAAAGGAAAGGGCTTATAAAGCCTTTGTACAACCAATCCTGGAATACGCATCTAACGTCTGGGACCCATACACCCAGAAGAACATCGACAGATTGGAGGCAGTCCAGCGGCGTGCAGCACGTTTTGTCCTCAACCGCTACAGAAACACATCAAGTGTTAGCAACATGCTGGAGACGCTGGGTTGGTCAACACTGGAAGAGAGACGACGACTAGCCAGACTCTCCATGTTGTTTAAGATAAACAATGGGCTAGCCCACTGCCCCAGCCTTCAACAAAAACTCATCCCTCTCCCCTCTCGACAGCGACGAGGTCACGACAAGCAGTTTAGGCTCATCACAACAAGAACACAATATAGAGGCTGCTCTTTCCTGCCAAGGACCATCAGAGACTGGAACAATCTGCCAAAAGATGTAGCAGAGGCTAATACACTTGGCACGTTTGTGCCAAGAGCCTGCTCCCATCCAACTTCCAGCTCCTGATACTCTCCAAGACACTAACACCTTCCCTCATCCCTACCACTCCCCATACAACCAGCCAGAAAACACCAACGTGGCTACAAACTATGGCATTGGACTATGTAAATACTTTTTGAAAATAGTTGTACAGTTGATAAAGATAGTTAGTCTGCAACAGCACACAAAATATAGTGAAACCGCAAACCCCCTCATCAACCCATAGGAGCCAGAATGATCGACGCCTTGATCGTGGGCCCTCAACATCAAGAAGAAGAAGAAGAAGAAGAACATTCCTACATATTACCGAGGAGCCGATTCTGTTGTCAACGCTGATCAGCCTACTTACAGGCTTGGTGCTATTATAAACACTAACAGAAATGAACCCCCTTGGATTGTTCAGTTGAATGTGTGTGATACCCCTGTTCGATTCAAGATCGATTCAGGTGCAGATATCTCCATCCTATCAACTGCAGAGTATGATCAACTGTACTGGCGACCAAAACTCCAGCCGACCAATGCAATGTTTACCAGTCCCGGTGGAAAGCTTGACTGCAAAGGCGAGTTCACTACAGTTGTGAAGACGAAGAAAGGAGACTTCAAGATGAAATTCTTTGTTGTGAACACTCATAGTGAAAATCTTCTTGGAAGATCAGCAGCGTGTCATCTAGGCCTCATCCAGCGTATTGATGATGTCACTCCATCTTCCGTCCTTCCACTGTTTGGCGACATTGATGACCAGCCTGTACGTTGTACACCTGTCAAGATTCAACTGAAGGAAGATGCTGAGCCTTACAGCTTACCAACAGCAAGGCGAGTCCCTATCCCTTTGCTTGAAAAAGTCAAAGCTGAATCGCAACGTATGAAACAAGCTGACGTGATTGAGGAAATCACTGACCCCACTGACTGGTGCTCACCTATGGTGGCGGTTTTGAAAAAGTCCGGAGCTGTACGCATATGTACTGATTTGAAGAAGCTCAGTGTTGCTGTCAAGCGTGAACGCTACATGATCCCAACACTTGAAGATATACTGCACAAGCTTAACGGATCCAAAATATTTTCTAAGCTTGATGCCACATCGGGATTCTGGCAGATTCCTTTAGACCTTGAAAGTGCTAAGTTGACAACCTTCATCAGTCCTTTTGGCCGTTTCTTTTATAAGAGACTTCCTTTTGGAATCACTTCAGCGCCTGAGATTTTCCAACGCAAGATGGAAGAAATCCTCCAAGGCATTAGTAACGTCATTTGCTTTTTCGATGACGTCCTCATTCACAGTGCCAATCCTGAAGAGCATGAACATCACCTTGATCAAGTCCTGAAGCGCCTGAATGATGTTAACCTGAAGCTGAACAAGGAGAAGTCTGAGTTTCGGAAAACTGAAATAGAATTTCTTGGTCATCGCATCAGTGGTGATGGTGTTCGTCCAGACGAAGAGAAAGTAGCAGCAATCCGCAACATGCCAGATCCGACTAACGTGACGGAACTCAAACGTATCTTGGGCATGATGAACTTTCTTGGTCGTTTCGTTCCAAACATGTCAACTACGCTTCGTCCTGTCACTCAGCTGCTAGAAAAAGATTGTGAATGGACCTGGCAGGAGTCCCAGAAACAAGCTTTCAAAGCTGCCAAAGATGCTATTTCTGAAGCAACGTCACTTGCTTTCTTTGACGTCAACAAGCCCACTGTAGTCAGTAGCGATGCCAGCAGTTACGGCCTTGGCTCAGTGTTACTGCAGCAGCATGATGCCAGTCTACGTCCTGTGGCGTACTGTTCTCGTACCCTGACCACTGCTGAGCGCTCCTATGCACAAATTGAGAAAGAGTGCCTGTGTGGGCCTGCGAGAAGTTTTCAAGGTATCTTGTTGGCCTTGAGACTTTTACTCTTGAGACTGATCACAAGCCCCTGGTTCCCCTGATCAATACCAAGGACTTGCAAGATGCACCCCTTCGCTGTCAGCGTCTCCTCATGAGGTTGCGACGATTCAACCCGATAGCCATCTACTCTCCTGGCAAGAGTTTGGTGATTGCCGACACTTTGTCGCGAAGCCCTCAACAGGCCGTTTCCCAGCAGCAAGTAAATGCTATCACTGAGCTTGAGGAAGAAGTCCAAGTCTATGTGGATTCTGTTCGCCAGGCGTGGCCCGCCTCAGACGAAAAGCTACGACAGATTGCAGCTTACACCAGTGAAGACAGAGTTCTTCAAGCGGCTATTTCCTACACAACAAATGGATGGCCAGCTTCAATCCAAGAAGTCAACCCTGCAGTTAGAGAATTGCATGCGGTTAGAAGCGAGCTCAGTGTCAAGGATGGTCTACTCATCAGAGCATCAAGAATCGTCATTCCAGACAAGCTGCGAGAAGAAATTCTCAACACAATCCATGCCGGTCATCTTGGTATTACCAAATGCCGCGAAAGAGCAGCTTCATCTGTTTGGTGGCCTGGTATTTCGAAAGACATTGTCCGCGTTGTTCGCAACTGCCAGTTTTGTGAAGAACACCAGCCATCACAGCCAAAAGAGCCACTTTGCCCTACTCCCCTGCCGGAGCGTCCCTTTCAAAGAGTGGCTGCTGACCTATGGGAACATGAAGGTTCGCATTATCTCGTCCTTGTCGACTACTACAGTCGGTATCTTGAAATTGCCTATATGCCCCGAATCACCACCGACATGGTCATAGGCAGATTGAAAAACATCTTCGCTCATCATGGTATCCCTGAAGTACTTGTCACTGATAATGGCCGTCAGTTCACTGCTACAGATTTCAAGTTGTTTGCAGCGCAGTGGAACTTCCAACATGTTACCAGCTCTCCGTACTTCCCTCAAGCCAACGGAGAAGCAGAGCGTGCCGTTCGTGAGGCGAAGAAGATCCTATCCCAGAAAGACCACTTTCTAGCTCTCTTGACCCATAGAGCTACTCCCACTGTCCCTACAGGTGTCAGTCCTGCAGAACTGTTAATGGGTCGTCCCCTTCGCACAACTCTTCCTGTGCTCCCTCAAAACCTTGAGCCCCACTTGATCAACAAAGAAGCCGTTGCTGTCCGCGACAGTAAGCAAAAGCGTGCCAACAAAGTTCACTATGACAAACGTCACGGTACTTCTACACTTCGCCCTCTCCGTCCTGGAGAAGTGGTCCTCCAGAAGCTCCCTCAAGATAAATATTGGGGAAATCCTGCTGTTGTTGTTCGACAGTGTGACCCTCGATCCTACATGGTGGACACCGGAAATGGTTTGTTCAGAAGAAACCGCTGGCACATCAAACCGTCTACAACAGCTAAACCACCAATCGTTCCTCAGCCGAACATTCAAGTGCATCCTGTTATGAACACAGCTGTACAGCTGCCTGCTCCTACCAAGCCAGCAACTATGCCTGTTGCTATCCAGCCAGCAGTCCAGTCCAGACCGCTTTCTCAACAACCCTCAGTTGTTGCCGCACCTGTTCATCCAAGACTTCCAGGCGTAAACCAAGCGCATTCTCTGGCCCAAACAAGAAGTGGACGTCCAGTCCGACGCCCGCAACGTCTGATTGAAGAAATGTAAAAGAAAAGGAAAGAAAAGAAAAAGAAAGACTTTCGGAACATTATGTTTTGAGTAATATCTCTCCTTCGGTTATACATAAACTCTAATCTATAATAAATCGGCACATTTCGCTAGTGCAGTTTGTCCATAAAAAAAAACGGGGGAGATGTAATGATATTTGCATGTATTTCGGTACTAAAACTACTTCCGGGTCATGTCGTCATAAACAGGGCTGACTAACGTACAAATAAAATCAACTCCAGCTGAGCAACTCCGCATTGTCTTCTAGTCTGTCATACTAGCTGTATGTGCTGTAACATAATTATCTCGGTTCACACTATTGCACTTAATAATGAGACTGACAACCTTGTCCCTAAATCAGTTTATGTCCTCCAAGGCTGTTTAATATCTCCCCTACTGTTTAAAGGAATCTGGGAAAAGAGTATGTTACAGACTTGGTTTTGAACCGTACCTTTAATTAGTAGTTTTTTTGTTTTTTTTTTTGCAATTAGGAATAATAACTCCCGCTTATTTCCTGCTAAGCACAAGCAACTTTATTATTGCAGAATGCTAATAGTAATAAATTGTATCAACAGTTTGTTACCACTGATTTTAGTTATTGTAATGGCATCTGCCTAGAGATCAACACGGTAGTAAAAGTCAAGCTATGGTTCTTTAAGTCTTGATTCTGCTACTACAACGATGAGAGATGAACGATTGTGAGCTAAACCTACTGAATCTTTTAATAATAATAATAATAATAATAATAATAATAATAATAATAATAATAATAATAATAATAATAATAATAATAATGTAGCCGGGCCGGCTACAAAGAATTTCTGACCATTACGATACTTAGGCCTCACTCTGTTCTCTGTTATGTTTAAACTAGCTGTATGCAATTGTAGCGGAAAGGGAGGCGACTGGTTGAGGCTTGGGAGAGAAATTGGCTACCTTGACTTTCTTGGTTAGACTAGCCTTGGGTGGCTCCTGCTTTGCAGAATCCTTTGGTTATGCCATTGGGTTACACAGGACAAGGCGACACGACATTTGTTCTCCCCGGCTGACCATTCGCCTGCTGCGTTTGGTGGCGAGCGGGACCACATTGTCGGCAGGCATTTTATGCAGGTCGGTGGCAGCGACCTTGCAGTAGAGTGCGTGGCACTAGTAGCCGGCAACCCGGTACTCCCAACCATGCTTCACCGCCTTGCAGGGCAAATATTTTTATGTCCCTTTTTGAGGGATAAAATAAAAATAACAGCTCGGGTGGAGCAATGTTCTCAAGGTCGTGGCCGAGAGACGGTAGTCAAATACTCCGCTCGGATCACAATAATATGATGTATACTTTTCAGATCCCTTAAAACAGATAATCGTTATACGCAGCATTAAATTCTCTATTAGAATATATAAACTTTATTTGTGATTTATGTAGCAGTTTTAAAGGGGAGCGTGATGTTTAGAATAGCGCGATGCCTATCACGGTGATAAAGACGCCGCGCTGTTGCGGGCGAAACTATGGGGCGCCATGTGTCCATTTATTCTATGTAATCATTCTATACATAGAAAGCATTCTATGCACATAGAAAGCATTCTATGGACATAGAAAGCATTCTATGCACACAAAAAGCATTCTTTATTTCAAATTGAATTTATTAAAAAGGAAATAAATTAGTTAGTCATAGAATAAAATTCTATAATATAGTATAAAATTCTAAGCAAAGAAAAAATTCTATGTATAAAATAACATTCTATATTAAAGAATGCAATTCTTTATATTGAAAAAAATTCTATGTACATAATAAAATTCTATGTATAGAATAACATTCTATAATATAAAATAAAATTCTATGTATGTAATAAAATTCTATATTATAGAATGCAATTGTATGCTTAGAGTTAGGTTCTATAGCATAGAATGGATTAGGTAACATAGAATAAATTCTATAGCATAGAATGAATTCTATGTGCATAGATTGAATGAATTCTTTAACATAAAATGAATTCTTTAACATGGAATAAATTCTATGACATAAAATGAATTCTATGTGCATAGAATAAATTGTATAACATAGAATAAATTCTATAATTAAAAAATGAATTTTATAGCATATAATGAATTCTATAGCATAGAATGAATTCTGTAACATAGAATAAATTCTATGACATAGAATTCATTCTATGACATAGAATTCATTCTATGACATAGAATTCATTCTATAGGCAAAGAATGAATTCTATAACATAAAATGAATTCTATAACATAGATCGATGATGGTGTTTTTCTATCAGTATCTGATTCGGATGCTCAGCAGTCTGTTGACCTCCTTCATGCAGTCAGAGACGAACTGCGTCCCGAGGTCTGTCAGAATTTCTTCGGGCACTCCAAGTCTACTGAACATGTCCACCAGTGCCTCTGCCACAGTCTCAGTGTCAATCTTCTTCAGAGGGACTGCTTCTGGGTACCGAGTCAGTGATGTCCCGAGGCCTCGGACATCGGTCATTGTCCGATTCGTTTGGAAAATGACCGAATGCAAGCACCTGTGTCCCGTCAAATGTCCGATTCTATTGCAAAATTAGCGGTCTTTGTCCGATAGTATTATGACTAGAGCGGTCACTGCAAGAAATATCTGTACAAACTGGAGTGTCAAAGCCGTTAAAACGAGTTTGAATAGTGGACAATGCTAGACTATTATCACTCTTTAGTACATTCCGTCGAACAACAAAGGGCCGCAACTCTCGGCACTTTTGAAAGGGAAATAACCGACACCATACTTCCTCTGCAACGTGTGTGTGTATACGTAAAAATAATCTGGCCAAACATTGCATTAAAAAAAAACATTTTAAAACTGTTTAAACAACAGAGTTTTTGTTTTACTTTATTCATATTTATTCTTATTCACTGTCTTCTAAAGAAGCACCATTAATCGGTTCGCTTCACAATCTGAATGTCCTATTGCTTTTATGTAGTCAGGACATGATGTCCGATTAGTTTTATGATTTAGGACATTTTGTCCTATTGCCCTCTAATCCTAGGAACACCACTGCCGAGTCGCATAGTCCACTAAAGTCAGTACCCACCGATGACCTTCTTCACTCGGAGGCCTTATTTCGCCGATTAAGTCTAAGGCCACCCTCTTGAAAGGTCGGTCGATCAGAGGCATCCTCTGCATAGGCACTTTCGGGACCCTTCCTCGAGGTATGGTCTTCCGGCAAATGTCACATGATCGGCAGAAACGGCTGACGTCCGCATGAAGTCCTGGCCAGTAGAACACCGCCTGGATTCTATCCGACGTCTTCTTGATATCCACGCAGCCTGCTCACTCAGCAGCAACAAGGCAAAGTCTTCGTATGAAGTTTTCCACTTTTATTCAGCACACATCAACAACTGCATACAATCGCTTTTCCACTCTCAACTTTTTACTTTGCAACTCACTATCAACAACAACACAACACCTTTGAAACGGTGCGGCACTTATATAGTCTCTTGATACTCCCGAACAATTTAGAACACGGTAGAAATGACGCACTACCACCAATCAAACTAAAGATCGTCATCACTGTCTTACGTCATACATCTCTATACACATTCCCGGAACGTTCTCAAACTTCTACAAGTTTCTATCGACAGTAAACACGCAGATCTAGAGAATTCTCCAATAATATCGACTAACGAAAATTATCAACGTTATACAAAGCTTCTTCTAACAACAATGCAAACTCAAATCAAAGGTAAATACACTCTACTATTGAATACTTTGCAAAGCGAAACGATTAGATCTATCGTGCACGCTTCAGCCATACTATCCTTCGCGTTTCAACGTAACACTATGACATAGAATGAATTCTATAACATAGAATGAATTCTATAGCATAGAATGAATTCTATGTTACAGAATGAATTCTATAGCATATAATGAAGTCTATAATTTAGAATGAATTCTATGACATAGAATGAATTCTGTAACATAGAATGTATTCTATGTTATAGAATTCATTCTATGTCATAGAATGAATTTCATGTCATAGAAAACATTCTATGTCATAGAATTTATTCTCTTTATAGAATTCATTCTATGTCATAGATATCATTCTATGTTATAGAATTCATTCTATGTCATAGAATTCATTTTATGTCATAGCATTCATTCTATGTTATAGAATGAAATCAATATATACACTTTTTTATAAATAGTAAAAACTGGGGCACTGTCAAGGTATTGAGAACATTTTTATGGCACGGGACTGTATTGCAGATAGATACACACACACACACACACGCACACACACACACACACACCCACACACACCCACACACACCCACACACACACATTCAATTACGTCATGGTGGGCAAAGCCATCCTATAATAACAGTCATACTGACAGAAAATAAGGACAAAATAAATGTACGTCAAAAACAATGAAGAAGCCTCCATCACAGTCTCCGCGGTATGATGTCTGATAAAGCCCGCAGAACGCTTGGTACGTCAGCCATTTCTTCAGTTTTCATGCGCGTGCAAGGGGGCGCCACATGTCCATTTATTCGACCGAGCCTCGTTTGACATAGAATGACCTAACTGCACATAGAATGAACATTCTATGTTATAGAATGGATTCTATGTTATAGAATGAACATTCTATGTTATATAATGGATTCTATGTTATAGAATGAACATTCTATGTTATAGAATGGATTCTATGTTAAAGAAAGAACATTTTATGTTATAGAATGCATTCTATGTTATAGAATGCATTCTATGTTATAGAATGGATCCTATGTTATAGAATGAACATTCTATGTTATAAAATGGATTATATGTTATAGATTGAACATTCTATAACATAGAATGAATTCTATGTGCACCAAATGTTAAAAAACAATTCTATGAAAATAGAATTTATTCAGTGTTACGAATAAAATCCATTTTATGTTAAAAAAAGGAATTTTATGTCATACAATTCTTGCTGTGTTATACAATTAATTCTTTATATATATAATTCATTTCATTCACATATAATTAAAAAACACAACTAATAAATTGTAACAAAATTTAGAATTAAAAAAAAGATATGTATGACACATTACCACATCGCATGATCACCACATCGATCACATCATCACATCACATTGATGCATCACATTGCTTCATCACCATCATCGTGAAAACGCACCACCACATAAAATCACATCACATCAACAAATCATTGCATCACATCAGCCGACATCACAGCAGCAGCACATCTTCACATTGCAGCAGACAGAATACATCATGGCATCAGTGAATCACATCACATAATCTAATCACCTTACCCCTCCCACCCATCACATTTGTGGTGCAGTGTGGTGTGATTTAGAGTGATGTAGTGTGGTGATGTGATGTGGTAATGTGTATGTATGTATCTGCAATACAGTTCTATTATGCCTTAAAAGCGAGTGAATCAGACCACATCATCACATCACCTAATCACTCCACCACACCTACCCATCACATTTGTGGTGCAGTGCGATGTAGAGTGATGTGGTGTGGTGATGGGATGTGGCAATGTGTATCTCTCTGCAATACAGTCCCATGCCATAAAAAATGTTCTCTATACCTTGACAGTGCCCCAGTTTTTACTATTTAAAAAAAATTGTATATATTGATTTCATTCTATAACATAGAATGAATTCTATGACATAGAATGAATTCTATGACATAGAATGAATTCTATGACATAGAATGAATTCTATGACATAGAATGAATTCTATAGCATATAATGAATTCTATGACATAGAATGAATTCTATAACATAGAATGAATTCTATGACATAGAATGAATTCTATAACATAGAATGAATTCTATAGCAAAGAATGAATTCTATGACATAGAATGTATTCTATAGCATAGAATGAATTCTATAGCATAGAATGAATTCTATGACATAGAATTCATTCTGTAACATTGAATTCATTCTATGCTATAGAATAAATTCTATGTCATAGAATTCATTCTATGCTATAGAATTCATTCTATGTTATAGAATTCATTCTATGTCATAGAATTAATTATATGTCATCTTATTCATTCTATGTTATACTATTCATTCTATGCCTATAGAATTCATTCTATGTCATAGAATGAATTCTATGTCATAGAATTCATTCTATGCTATAAAATTCATTCTATGCATATAGAATTCATTCTTTATTATAGAATTCATTCTATGTTATACAATTTATTCTATGCACATAGAATTCATTTTATGTCATATAATTTATTTTATGTTAAAGAATTCATTCTATGTTATAGAATGAATTCTATGCATATAGAATAAATTCTATGTTATAGAATTCATTCTTTGTAATAGAATTCATTCTATGTTATAGAATTTAATTCTATGCATACAAGTGCATTCTATAATATAGAATTGTATTACATACATAGAATCTTATTCTCTATTATAAAATGTTATTCTATACATAGAATTTTATTATTTATTTACACTATATTATAGAATGTTATTCTATACAAAGAATTTTATTCTATGACTTACAATATTGGTTTCTTTTTTATAAATGGAATTTCAACTAATGAATGCTTTTTGTGTGCATAGAATGCTTTCTATGTGCATAGAATTTATTCTATGTATAGAATGATTACATAGAATAAATGGACACATGGCGCCCCATAGAAACCACCGCTGATACGAGCTTGGCCGGTCGCCTCAGCTTTCCCGCCTTGTGTAATCGTAGATTAACACATGATACGAACATAACTGTCGATGGCGATAGCAAAGATTTTCCACTGTAACACCTTAAGTGTGATATTTTCCGATGCCTTAGTTCATTCTCTAATAGTATATACTTAAATTAAATATTAGTTTTATAGGGACATACATCGGAAGAGAAACAGAGGAAAAGTTGTAAGAAGAGGTTAGATGTAAATATTTTTGTTGTGTTAGATGTTTTCTATTTTAGTCCGTCACAATCGGAACCCAAAATAGTAACCATGTCATATTATATATCGTTGGAAAGGGGAGACGTTGTTCTTTCTTTGTCATTATTATTATTATTTATAATTGTATTAAATTAAAGAATTAGTGCGAGTTTAGAGTCGTGACATTCTTAAGATCAACAGCCAACTCCCTCTTAATTTGCGTATTATTTTTATTTCGTAACAGATAGGTCCGATATTATTATATCAGTAGAAAGGTCGTGTTTCCGCGTTTCCGCCCATATATAAATTGTATAGTAGTCGTTAGCGTTTCAAGCATTATACGTTAAATAAAGATTAACAACTAAAACAAATTACCGAGAGAGGCGAACATTTTGTGGCGCGCATCATGCGTTAAACATCGGGTTCAGTACGGCCTGCGCTCGCACATAAAAGCACGGAGGAGCAAATATTTTGCGTTTCTATTCGGGCACCTACCTGCTGTTATTGCGCTTCACTGAAGCTGCGGCTCCTCCTGCCATCTCTTGTTGGTGACTATGTTGTCGCTTAGGTCCCCTCGACCCTGGTCTTATAATTTTAATTAAGTCTTTTTGTGTTTTGTGACCTAGTCCTGGACTTGGTCTTCTTTTTGTATATTCTGACAGGATTTTTATAGCTCTCTGTTAGTTCTAGATTGTTTGATTTTTGATTCTTATTGTATTTTTTGTTTTTAACTATGTAGTTTTATATTGGCACTATTACTTACGGTTGTACTTGTATGGATCGGTCCGAGTCAAATGCTCCGCCTTGGAGGCGCTGCCCGGTCGGGGCGCCGCGGAAAGATTCCCCTGTGGTTAAATCCAAAATTGATTCGGCCAGCATTGAAGATGAAGTTTTGGAACTATGTGTCGCGTCTGACCAGACTTCGGCAGCCCAGGTTGACATGGGCCCGTCTACACCTAATCGTAAACGTTCTAGGAGAACGCTTTCTGAGTCCACATCGTCCTCTTCCGACGGAATGGACGAGCAGCCGATCGAGGTCACTGTTCTAACGTGTCAGCCGGCCGCGGCTGACATTCCAACTCAAGTGAATATGGGGACTGTTGTAGAGCCTTCTGAATATGCTCCCGGGCCGTTCGTAGCGGCTCCCAGGGGGGACCAGGAGAAAGACTGGTCGACCGTCGCCGGTAGACGAAGAAATAGAAATAGAGATGGACTTCCATCCAATCCTCCGCCGATAGTTAATCACAGCCTGTGCCGTTTTCCGGTGATAATTAAATACACTGATGCTCCTGGTCTGGCGGTTTTCAAGTCGCGTGGCTGGAAGCTAGCTGAACATTTGTCGGAGGCTGTGGGGCCTATTGATAGGGTGAGGCAGCTGGGCGAGGGCTACCTGGTGGCCTGCAAAACTCGTGTTCAACAGTTGAAACTTGCCGGTTTATCTGAGTTAGGGAAGCTATCGGTGACTTGCGTGATACCCAAACCCATGGTTGAGGGAGTCATACAGGGTATTCCCCCAACGGTCTCTGAAGAAGAGATTCTTGCCAAATGTGAGGGTGAGGTTGGCCCTGATGGACGCGTCCATCCATGCTCCATTCGTAGTATACGTCGTCTGAGCTGTGCAGACGGGACGTCGGCCGCCTCGGTCAAGGTCACCATTGAGGCATGTACTCTTCCCACTGTGCTACTAATCAATCGTAGGGACTATCCAGTACGACCCTATGTTGCAGCTATGATCCGCTGCTATAAATGCCAGAAATTCGGTCACACGAAAAAGCAATGTAACTCGAATCAAATTTGTTCTTCTTGTGGCGGGTTCGGGCATTCTGGAGCACAGTGTAAAGCCACTAAGCGTTCGTGCCCTAACTGTCGGGGCTGTCATTCCGCAGCAAATACCAATTGCCCTGCGCCATAAGAGCGTCTTCTTGCAAATCGCTTGAGGGCCACTAGTTATATGCCGCGAACACAGGCCTTGTCTAAGGCCCGTTCACAAATTTCGGTGGATTCCGTTTCGGTTGAACCAGTGTGGGGGGTCGCCGGTACTCCTGTCGCCACTGTGATGGGGACTCATCCCTTGCCGGTTTCGGCGCCTGAGCAGCACGCAAAAGCAAAAACTGTGTGGGGAAAAGACAGTGCCATGGCGTTTCCACCTGCTTCGTTGGCGTTACCACCCCGGTCTCGGGTGGTCGGTGAGGGTCCCCCCGGTGCCACGTTGTCATCTGGGTGTCACGCGAATTTGAATCGCGCCGAGGTGCCGTCTGCGCCTGGTTACGGCGGCGGCGACCCTTGGGCTGCTATTTCTCGCCTCGGGTCTATGGTTGAGAGACTGACTCACGCTGTGGCCGGGCTGGTGGATACGGTCCGCGGCTTGGCTGGTCGTTCACTATCTACTTCCAGCCAGTCTTGTTCTGATGTTGGTAATCAGTCAGAGGTTGAGGTCGCGGCCGCCAGCCCCGGTCACACACGCGATGCGGAGGTACAGCTTTCCCCGAGCCGGGAATATGATAGAAAGTCCACCAGGACGTGCGCTACTCAGGTCAAGCGGAAGTCCCCCACTGGTTCTCAACTCGCAGGATGGTTTGAGGTGGCCGCTAGCTCTTTTGCGCCATATTTGGACGCTGATGAACTTAATGATGCTCTGGACACTATTCGTTGGGGGTTTAAACATGCCCCTGTTGATGATGCGCTTCGCTCGCACCTTGGCCCACTGCCGGGGCAGGTTTTTTCTGACGGGGCTGCCTCGTAGTCGGCCGCCAAATTTTTTGCTAAACGCGATGGCATATTGACCACCATCGGTTATATATTTTATTGCGCTTTGCACCATTAATTCGGTTTGCGGTGCTCTATATAATTGGTTTTGTTTCTTTTATTGGCCTTCCGGCGGTTTATTGCTTTTAACTTTTTCCTTAGTTTTATTTTTTATTTATTTTGCCTGGTTTGCCGCGTATTTTGTACATAGGATTTGATGGTTAACATGATGTGTATTTTTTTATATGTAGTTAGATTTTGTCACAGGGCAGCCTGTGATGAAACCGGGTAGAAAGTGTGGGTGGAGAGTTAATGAGTTGGGGTAGTAACTGCGTGCTGTCGGATGTTAGGTTATGCGTGGAAAGCGTGATTTAGAACAGCAGAGCTCGGCCAGCCGGTTTTGGGAATTTGTTCACTGTAGGCAGAACACGTTTTGCAGAGTAACAGAGAAGACGTGCGGTCTTGTTTCTTTGGGTATTTTGTTCTGGAAGTAAGGGTGGAACAGTTGTTAACGTAAATAATAACTGGTTCTAAAAGAAACCTAGTGGGAAATGTTACAGTTGTGGTAGCAAGCTCAAGGAAGAGTAGAGCAAATAACTAAGTTTTGTGTTGTGGTAAGTTAGTGTAGAGGTTTTGTCCACTAACGGGAATTACTACGCACTGGAATACCTTACTTGGAGTACTGTGTAGGCAAGCAGTGGAAAGGGCTAGCTACAGGTACTTTTACATTCGAGCCGTGTGGGTAAGTGTGATGGTGTTATCTTCCTTTACTGTGCTAATGACCGATGGCCGGCTGTTGGGGTGTTGAATGATAGCTGTGTGTGAGACAGGAGAAGGATGAGAAAGGTTGCACTGAGGAGTGGCAGACGAAAGGAAGAGTGTGACTGAAGGAGGGAGAATGAGGGAGGAGAATGGGGGTGAAGTGTGATGAAGGTAGGATGGAAGTGGTTGCTGTTGTCGAGGTTGCGGTTGCTCAAGATGGATAATGTGTTGATGATTACATGTATTCATTTGCAGCATTGTTCATTTCATGCATTCATAATGTCATTTAGTTTTTGAATTATGTGTTTGATTACAAGTGACAGTAATAGTAGTCAAGGGAAGTGAAGTGGACAGCAGTGGCGCTTCCTCAAGATACAGGAATTAGTGTAGTAGGGGGGGGGAGAGTGTGAGGATGGAGGGGGACAGAATCGGGTGGACATGACATTAACAATACGACAAGCATGTTGCAGGTTCGAAAATTCGTCGTATTCATCAGCTCGTCACTGAGCAACGCGGATCAACGTTGACCAGCGTCGCGCGACAACGACGACGACATTTGGTCGTGTGGACCCAGCATCATCATCACCACCCGTTCGTCCACGTCCGCGTTTGTGTACATCTTCATTGTTCCACAACCCCACCTTTCCCGCGGTGGTTGTGACGTCTGTGTACGGAACCTGGAGTCGACGTCACAGTGTTAGCCGACTGGAGGAGTCAGGCTGGGAGGCGTCGACGGTGGCAGGGCTGCCGCAACTACAGCGTCATCATCATCATCATCATCATCATCATCGTCAGCGGCGGGAGGGAGTGGCGACACCACTACGCCTGGAATCCACAGCGACAGTCCGGTGACAGCCACGAGGAGGGGCAGATACTTTTCGGAGACATCAACGGGGACGCCCTACTATCAGGTCGGCTTTTTCCTTGTTGTCCCCCTCTTGATACTCGACCCCCCCCCCCCTGTGTTCGGACATTTGCAGTGCACAGTCGATACTTAGACGTGGTTGATTAGCAACCCTCGTTCATCTGACATTCCATTTCATTGTTCATCGACCCATTGATTGTTCCATCACCATTTTCCTCGTTTCATGTGTAAATGTTGTATGTGTATGAGTGTGTGGTATGAATGAATAAATAGCTTGAAAGTTGTATATATATTCGTTGTGTTTTCATCACTTCACGACTGCGGGAAATCGTCATTCTTTCTGGGTTGTCTGCGTGTGGAAGGTGTCTGTTTGTGGCGTCTGCCCGGAGAGAGTCGTGGCGGTGACAGATTTTGATCATTATAGGTCTGGCTAAATTTTTGCCGTTTTTAACTTTTTGTTTCGTGGCCCTGGAGGATTTTTATTTTTAACCGGTTTTATTTTTATTTTTTGCTTTTATAACCAGTTAGCCCTGCCCCTGTTGTTACTGCACAGACCTGGTCTGTCTTTTTTATAAAAGTATTAATCTATTTAGCTGTGCTCTTTGGAGCTTAAGTCCTATAATCCCCTCTTGAGCATATAAGCGCCCACCCAGCCCTATAGTGTGCCCACGCCTGCGGCCTCTTCAGCTGTTTGCTGTAGTATTTCTTCCCTCATCGGGACCACTACTATCACCAAGTCACCACTTAACCTGTGACCTGTCCATAACGGTCCTTTCAACCTGCGACCTGTCTATAACGGTCCTAATCTTCGTTATTACCCTCATCGGGACATCTCCTGCTACATGTCTTCGTCAAGTCCCATATATGCTTCGGTGTCCGGGGACTATAATCTAAATAACTAACTATATTTTGGGACACCCAGCTGCTTGTCGGCGCTATCTTCATGACTTTAACGCTCGTCCCCTATACGCTTTGGTGTTGGGGACGTAAATTTAATCCCGAACCGTATTTTGGGACACTCGGGAGAGAACGAGACACACGGTAGAGAGACAGAGAGTGGGAGCACGCAGAAAGAGAACAAGAGAACGGGAGAAGAGCGGAACACACTAAACAGGGCAAAATGTAGCTGTTAGCTCCACGAGCATTCCTTGCTCTCTCTTTTTGTATGATGCACTTCGAGAATAAAACTTTCAAAGGTCATCAACGAACTGGCGTTGGGGAGAGAGAGAGAAAATGAATGAGTGAAAAATCCTTCACCATAACCTCCATCATCATCACCTTATCTTCTCTCCAAAACACCAACACCACTACAATAATAATAATAATAATAATAATAATAATAATAATAATAATAATAATAATAATAATAATAATAATAATAATGGTAATATAGAGTTCTTGTGAATGCTATAAAGTAGTAGGGTTGGTTGAGTGATGATGTCTATCAAACGCCAAAACAGCTGTAACAATGGTGGTATCTACAGTCAGTACATGATAGCATCTCGGGAACAATCACTTACAGCACAGTGTCAAGATTATGATTGCGAACAAATCATGAAAATAAATCTTACCAAAACGGGTCTTTCGTTGAGCAAAGTTTCCGATTTCTGGCATTTCTTTGTGATAGATGAGTTTCCCCTTTTGGATTTGAAGTCTTTTCTCCCCATGCCCAGTATGGTGTTGCCTGTGGCGCTCTTGCCGTTTCCCGTCTTCCCCAATAGGACAATGGCCAGACCTGAAACGCAGAAATGAAGGACACAGAAGGGGGATACTGATGTAGTGGTGGTTGTATTCATGGGGCTGAAAACGTTTCATGAACCATAACAAACCTGAACAACCACACTCCATCTGTTACCATCTTTTTAAACGATTAAAAATGATAACTTCTCTATTGTTGAAAATTTTGCCAATTAAGTACAATTTCGATTGTTCGTTCGATTCATCACCACACTTATTTATGCGATAAATACAACGTATTTATATCGGAAAAATGGGTTATTATTTAAAACCAATTTTCAAGTGAGGATTTACAAACTTGTTTGTTTACATACTTTAAAAGGTATTGGAGAGATATGTATAGAAATTGGCAGTTTCTTGAATACACTTCTCTGGTGTCTGACCTCCATCTTGAGGTGTATTTATTTTAGAAATGATTTTTTTCTTGCTTATGTGAGTTTTTTAAAACTACATATAATAAAAATGTCCATGAGAACCAAACTCATATGACACACCCGGCAGAGGTTCGGGCAACAGCCATTAAGAATACTGAACTGCGAAGCGACCGGCATTTTCAGAAACTTGTAAAAAATGAGTTAAAATTCTTGCTTCCAGAAATGTTTCTTTTGAGACATAAATAATTTTCCAGTATGTAAATGTTTAATAGAGGACTATAAAATAATGAGTATTTTGGAATGAGAAATACATGTAATGTTGAAAACCATTGCATTAAGTTTAACGAAAAGTCGCAATGTTGACGATTTTGTACAGAAGGTGGTACACTCAGAATAGGATCCTTTTTATTAAAGGCAATCGACCACCAACCTCTACTGGCCGACAGGTCATTATGGTCAAACTGTGAAGACCGTGAACTTGGGTTTGCAATTGTCCGATGATCTTCCCAACTGCTGTCACCTGTGGAACTACACTGCTCCATCTTGAACCTGCATTATGCAAACAACTGTCGTGAAATCTGACTCTCTCAGGCAACCATAGCAAACGATCTACAAACCAATATTCTTGGAACTGAACAACAATTCACCAAACCGCTATGTTATCACACATATACCAATGAAATAACAAACAAGAAAGACAATCCAGTCTGAAAAAAGATGAAAAAATATCTGTATTACCTGCAATTTACAACAGCATTTTGAACCACAGTCTGTGGCAAGACCCCAGCCAACCCAAATCGACCAACACATATAGTAGTACATTAATATAACCCACGACTGAAAAGAAAGAGTGATCAGCTGTCCCAAAAGTCTCCAAGTTAATTGGGATTCTGAGGAACACACAGGCACACATTTTTTTAAAATAATTCATTGTGTGTAATTCCAGTTCAGTTTAGTTGTTTTAATGTATTTTTTCATCAAAATGATAAGACAATGAAAATAATAAATAAATTAATTAATAAAAAAATTACATGAATAAAACAATTAAAACAATTTATGAAATAAATTTAAAAAATATATATATAAATAACAAAATGCAATAACAACAACAATAATAATAATAGTAATAATAATAATAATAACAACAACAACAACAACAATAATAATAATAATAATAAACAACAACAACAATAATAATAATAATAATAATAATAATAATAATAATAATAATAATAATAATAATAATAATAATAAATAACAAATAAATAAATTATAATAAAAAAATAATAATAATAAAACCCAGATATTAAATCAGAACCAGTACTATAAATAATATTACCGACACATCATTAAGTAAGATATACTGTTGTTTATCAGAGAAAACAAACAACAGAAGAACCGATAAACCTTTTTGCTAAAACAATGCAACTATCAAAAGTAATTATGCCTACTGGTGGTACACTGTTAGGCAAGAGGCCTCTTAAATCATTGCATTTAAACAGCAAATGTTTCAAAGAAAACGTCTCGTTGAAAACGCATTTAACATTTTTCAATACTTGGTCTTTATAGCATTTAAATATATTCTATACGCCAATGACACTACAGATCTAGAAATTCCAGTGTTTTTCATACTGCTGAATACAGTTCATTTCTTTTTCCATTAGATTATTAACCTTTTTAACAGATAGTGAAATATGTAACTATATTGCATTAATATTCGCAGCCCCATTTTTGGCACCTCGATCAGCTCACCCATTGGAAAGAAAACCACAATGTGAAGGAATCCAACAAAAATTTACCTGTGTACCATTAATTATAAGATTATGAACCAAGGTTTTGATTTCTAATATATTTTCTTTCTTTATTATTATTTGAATTCAGTGCCTCTAAAGCAGATTTGGAATCAACACATATTACAATACTAAATAAATTTAAGGCCATACTATACATTTTATTTATAGCCATTAGTACTGCAATCAGTTCTGCAGTGAAAATCGAAAATCCTTTTCCTAAATAGTATGATTGTGTAAATTTAAAATCGAGAATAACAAAAGCTGCACCGCTATCACCATTTTCTTGGACAGAGCCATCAGTATATATTTTTAATTGACCCGAGTATTTTTTTTATTTAAATGATAGCGAATATCGGATATCATTAGTCCTGTATTATCATTCTTCTTTTCTGCAGATATATAAATATCATAATTCGCTTTCTCTGTCCTCAGCAACCCTGATGGCTTCGTTCAGTGTCAAACCAGTCCATTCTCGAATGTTGTCCTCCCACTTCTTTTTCGGTCTCCCTCTTCTTCTACCTCCTTGAACTGTGCCTTGCAGGATGGTCTTTGCAACGCCTGATGATCTGATGACGTGGCCATACCATCGGAGTTTCCGTTTCTTCACCGCTGTGAGCAGGTCATCGTGTTGTCCAATGGCTTGGGTGATGGTCTGTCGGACTTCATCGTTGGTGATATGCTGGGAATAGGAAATGCCCAGAAGTCTTCTGTAGCACCTCATCTCAATGCTTTGTATTCTTCGAAGTAGATTTGCTGTGAGGGTCCATGTTTCGTAAGCGTATAGGAAGATGGAGATGGCATTGGAGCGCAGCAGTCTTACCTTGGTATGTAGACTGATGGTTCTGTCTTTTGAAACGGGCTTTAACCTTGCCACGGCAGCAGTTGTTTGTGCGATCCTGGAGAGGACTTCCTGTCAGGACCCATTGTCTGAAACAATGGCCACTAAATATTTGAAGCTATGCACTGTGTTGAGGGATTGGCCTTGGACTTAGATGTCCGTGTTGATGTTTTTGGTGTTGTTTGTCATCGTTTTGGTCTTCTCTGCACTTATTTCCATTCCATAGGCTCTAAAGGTGGTGTCAAGCCCCTGTACAAGCTGTTCAAGTTCTTGTTCCTCTCCAGCCAATCCATCAATGTCATCCGCAAAATGGAGGTTGGAGATTGCTCTACCCCCTATGCTGACTGTACCTTCGTGATCTGCAAGGGCATCTGACATGATGCGCTTAGGAAGATGTTGAAGAGTGTTGGAGAGAGTAGAATCCTTGACGCACACCGATTGTTATTCTGAACCAGTTTACGATGGAGGACTGCACTGGTAGCCTTGTCATACAGGCTTTTGATGACTTCAATAATTTTAGGGCCGATGTTGTACACAGGTTGCCCACAGAGCTGCATGTCAGTCTTGGTTAAACGCCTTCTTGAAGTCTACGAACATATCATATAGATGTTGTTGGTGCGGTAGGTATTTCTCCCAGATTATTCTTGAGGTTGAAAATCTGTTCAGTGGTGCTTCGCCTTGCCATGAATCCTCTTTGTTCTTCAGCTATGATTCGTTCAGCTTGGGTTTTCAACCTGTTGAGTATTATTTTCAGGAGGACCTTGCTGGGATGGCTGACGATGCCGATGGTGCGGTAATTTTCACACTCCTGAAGGTTTATCTTTTTATAGAAGAGTGACGACAAGCGACTGGGTCCATGGTGTAGGCCACTCCCCAATCTGCCAGATCTTGTTATAAATAATGGTGAGTGCGTCAATCATCGCTTCTCCTCCTGCTTGAAGCCGTTCCGCGGATAATTATGTTGTCCATTTTCGCTGACTTCCCTTTCTTCAGCGATTGCACTGCTGCCTCAACATCTCGGAGAACTGGGAGGATTTCTTCTTCTTCTCTGTTCTCGGGACATGCTAGAACTGATGGGTCTCCGTTTGGTGTGTGGTTGTAAAGGTCAGAGCAGTACTCTGTCCATCTGTCCAAGACTTCTTGTTCTTCTGTAAGGCACATGCCAGACTTGCTTTGGATCGTGGAGATCTTTGGGCTGCTTAACACTTGTCAGCCGCTTCGCAGCCTGGTAGGCCTTCTTGCTGTTGTTCTTGTTCAGACTGTTCTCTATTTCCTGGCCTTGATCTTTTATTCAGTTCTCCTTTGCTGTGCGCGTGCCTCTTCGGATGTCATTGTTGACTTTTCGGTAGGCATCAGCTCCCTGTGAGGTGTTCTTTTTCCTTTTCATCTCTCTTCGTTTATCACCAAGATCCACAATTTCAGGTGTGATCCACGGCTTCTTCTTTGGCCAGTATTTGCCAAGGATCTCAGTGGCGGCATCTGTCACAGCTGAGTTGAAGGTGGTGGTAATGGTGTTGACATCTACTTCACCAGCTCCCAAAATGAGCAGTGGTGCAAATTTCCGTCCAATTGTGGCCTAAAATATTTCTGCCACCTCCGGGTCTTGCAGTTTGTCCAGGTCAAACTTCAGTCTAGTGCACTTTGATGTGTTTACTCTCTTCAAGTGGAGAAGGAAAGACATCACCACGTCACAAAGAGATCGTGGTCACTTCCGATGTCTGCTCATGGAGAAGAGCGTGTCCTGCCAATGTTGATGCTTGATCTGAAGCGTTTCTTGACCATGATGTAGTCGATCTGGTTGTGATGCTCCTCGCCGGAACAATGCCATGTCCATCGTTTGGATTTTTTGTGGAGACCAAGCGTGTTTGCCAGTATCAGACTGTTGTATCTGGCAAACTCCAAGAGTCTCCGGCCCCTGTCATTTGTCTCGTTGTTGCAGTGGGTCCACATGTGTCTCCCCAGTTGTGGTACGCATCTTGGCCAACCGTGGCATTCCAGTCGCCTTGCACTATGACTTTGTCCTTCTTCGGCACTTGGTCAAGGACAGCCTGTAGATTTTCATAGAAATCCTCCACTTCACTGTCGTCATAGTCTGATGTTGGAGTGTCACGAATTGGCTAGTTTTAACTCTGCTCATTGACTATTTAGCATGTGTAGTCATTGTACCCTTAAGAGAGTTAGTATAGTACACACAGCGAGCGAGCCACACACAGCGTAAGTGAGTCAGCACTGGAGCTTTGAATCTGAACATTTTACCCAATGATAGCTTAGGCAAAGCGGTTCGAGCCAGTTTGACTGTGTCAGAGCCTAACACAGTTTGAATCAGTCGTGTGTGAGACGAGGAAGAAGTAACATCTCCTTAGCTAGCAGAGAACTATCTTCACTCATAGACCAGGAAGCAGGACTTAGAATCTCAGAATTCTATTTAGTCGTCACGGGCCTGAACTTGTCAAACAGACGAGCAGGCGAGCTATCCCGAGCTATCCCGAGCTATCCGGTGCACCCCACTCCACAGAAACGACCAGTTGGTTGAGGAACCTCTCCCGCACAAGTCGGAAAGAGCTACCCGGTAAAACACCCTGTCAGACCCCACAGCGTGGCAAGGGAACCCAACTACACAACGACACAGGTGGACCAGAAGCTACCTCACAGAAGGACTTCGAACACCCCACACATGAGTTAAGTGCATAAGGCGAAGGTGCACTTAAACTGATCATAACAGGACCACAGTAGTCCAACTCTTCAGAAACTGTAAAACGGACCACAGTAGTCCAAATCTACATGAGATATTATAGCAAGTGCCCAAGGAAGAAAAAACAGCTGCCTAGACTATCAGCGATCGAACTATTAGCAGTAACTGAGACTTTTTAAGTTAGATTAGTACTTAGAGAATCTTGTATAGAGTAGAAGAAATAAATGTGTGATTTTAACTGTTATCAAGTGGCTGGACTACATATGATTCATAGCCGTGTGAAAGCTAGTGTGACAGTAATCTTTTACCATTTTTCTATCTATTTCTGTACCCCAACCTTAACACAGAACGAGCTAAACAAATAAATTTATTAAAGTAATTCATAGGGTGACTTACTAGCAGTTCCCACCGAATAAACGTGAGGGTCCATAATTCCATTGTGCAGAGCCCATAAACCCCACGTGACATGGAGCATAGGCCTGGATGATGGTGATGTTGAAAGGGGCTGCTCTCGGATGGTAATAAGTCAACTGCAGACTGAAGTAGATGTCAACACCATGACAATCACCTTCAACTCAGCTGTGACAGATGCCGCCACTGAGATTCGTGTCAAGCGCCGTCCAAGGAAGAAACCGTGGATCACGTCTGAATTTTAAACCGTGTGATAAACGAAGAGAGACAAAAAAGAAAAAGAACATCTCACAGGGAGCTGATGCCAACCGAAAAATCAACAATGACATCAAAAAAGGCATGCGCACAGCAACGGAGAACTGGATAGAAGATCAATGCCAGGTCATAGAGAACAGTCTGAACACGAACAACAGCAGAAGGCCTGCCAAACTGTGAAGCGACTGATAAGTATTAAACAGCCCAAGGTCTCCACGATCCAAAGCAAGTCTGGCTTATGCCTTAAAGAAGAACAAGAAGTATTGGATAGATTGACAGAGCACTGTTCACAGTACTTACCTTTACAACCACACACCAAACGGAGACCCATCAGTTTCTAGCATGTCCCCAGCACAGAGAAGAGGAAGAAACGCTCCCAATCTCTACGAGAAGAAGTTGAGGCAGCAGTGCACTCACTAAAAAAGGGGAAGTCAGCGGGAGTGGACAACATACCCGCGGAATTGCTTTAAGCTCGAGAAGAAGCGATGATTGACGCACTCACCAACATCTGTAACAAGATCTGGCTGAGTGGGGAGTGGCCTACACCATGGACAAAGTCGCTTGTCATCACTCCTTCCCCCAAAAAGGTAACCTTCAGGAATGTGAAAATTACCGCACCATCGACCTACCTCATCATCCATCCCAGCAAGGTCCTCCTGAAAATAATACTCAACAGGTTGAAACCCCAAGCTGAACAAATCATAGATGAAGAACAAGCAAGATTCAGGGCAGGGCAAAATACCACTGAACAGATTTTCAACCTCAGAATAATCTGCGAGAAATACCTACAGTACCAACAACATCTCTATCACGTATTTGTAGACTTCAAGGCGTTTGACCGAGTCTGACATGCAGCTCTGTGGTCAACCATGAGAGTTTACAACATCAGCCCTAAAATTATTGAAGTCATCAAAAGCCTGTATGACAAGGCTTGTATGAAGCGTTTCTTGATCATGATGTAGTCCATCTGGTTGTGAAGCTCCCCGCCGGGACTGTGCCAAGACCATCGCCTGGATTTTTTGTGGAGACCAAGCGTGTTTGTTGTATCTGGCAAACTCCAGGAGTCTCAAACCCCTGTCATTTGTCTCGTTGTTGCAGTGGGGTCCACAAGTGTCTTCCTAGTTGTGGTGCGCATCTTGGCCAACTTTGGCATTCCAGTCGCCTCGCACTATGATTATGTCCTTCTTCGGCACTTGGTCAAGGATAGGCTGTAGATTTTCATAGAAATCCTCCACTTCGCTGTCGTCATAGTCCGATGTTGGGGCATAGGCCTGGATGATGGTGATGTTGAAAGGGGCTGCTCTCAGACGGATGGTAATGAGTCTCCTAGAGACTGGGCGGCAACCCATGACAGTGGCTAGAATGTTCTTGTGGACCAAAAATCCAACACAGTGTTTGTGCCTGCTGTCATCTCTGCCCTGAAATAAAGCTTGTGACCTTTGTCAATCGTTGTTTCACCTAGACCTTTCCAGCGCAGTTCGCTGATACCTAAAACGTTCCATCGATAGTGTTCCAGCTCGTGGGCCAGTTCTTCTAATTTTTCTTCTGCAGTTAGGGTCCTGACATTCCAGGTTCCTATGACGATGTTGTTTCTAGTGCGGATCTGGCTAAGTTGGCCATCAGTAGCGCACTTATCACCTCTGTCCTGGTGGTCAACGGAAGGCGCGGTCCTTGTTGACCCGGGCGACGACCGATCCGGTATGGAGTGAATGGTTCTATTCAGCATGCAATATGTCTTGTGCAAGAAAGACCTAGCAGGGCCCAATCCTCCCCAGGCTGTTGGCCACAGCCGATATCCACGAATACAGTGTGGCTCGCCTTGGCCCCGAGCACATGGTCGTTGAACCTGTAGTAACATGAGGTTCCTTTGTCCTGATCGGTGACATCTGTGTAGAAGACTTTCCCCCCAGTGATGCCGTGCTGACATCACCCCTGTTAGTCGCCTCTTACGACACGCTGGGAAACGTTAGGTCTATTCTATCAGTGCCCGAACCTACATGACATGAGTTACGGGATAGGATATGAGAAGAAGAAGAAGAAGAAGAAGAAGAAGAAGAATCTTATTATTATTATTATTATCATTATTATTATTATTATTATTATTATTATTATTATTAGTAGTAGTAGTAGTAGTAGTAGTAGTAGTAGTAGTAGTAGTAGTAGTAGTAGTAGTAGTGGTAGTAGTAGTTACATTACATTATTGTTGCTTTAGGTCCAGCGGACTCTTCCGAGCCAAATCAGGACCGGACAACCCCCAATCCGCATAAAAGATCTGCCGAAACAACCCTAGTGGTAAAACCGAAAGCTCTCCACTAGCCAGCCACTTTACAATAAAGACATCCCACGCAGGGGACGGCTGAGGCTTCCCCCCAACTTATCGAACCCCTGTTTACAAAAACAAAATAGAATACAAACATCATTATAAATTATCAACAAAACACATACATATAAAATGCCTACATTGCTAAATAATAACATCATAGGAAGCCCTAGTGACCACCTGGCAGAAAGCGTCCAATATTCCCAAGCTGATCCAACAGACCTCATACACAAATAAGGAGTCTTGTCCCGGAAGAGTTTTCAAGAAAAAAGGTAGGAGACTGGTCTAGCGAAGAAGACGATAGTATAGCAGATTGATAGAACAGAGCAGGAATGAGAACGAGCAAATGAGAAAGACAGCGACAGTGGGAATTTAAAACACTAAATTTCCAGAAAGTGGGGATACTATTTATACTGAAACCCCCGGCACCCCAACGGGGGTATTAGTAGTAGTAGTAGTAGTAGTAGTAGTAGTAGTAGTAGTAGTAGTAGTAATAGTAGTAGTAGTAGCATCGGAAACGGTTCTATATAAGGCACGGTGCCAGGAGGCAGAAGAAGAGGGAGACAGAAACAGTTTGGAGGACAACATTCGAGAGTGGAATGAATTGACACTGAAGGAAGTCATGAGGGTTGCTGAGAACAGAGAAAGATGGAGTACGCTGGTTGGACGATCATCTGTGGTGCCCCAACGAGTTTGATTTACGGGTGTCAAGAAGTTGTTTCCATGACCATTACATTATTTTATGAACCGTAACCAAATTTATTGTGAGTTGGTTTTATTACAGCTTCGTAATGCGCAAGGTCACGAGCACCGCTATCCGACTCATAGGTTCGGAAGCCGCATTCGGACCCAAGCGCACCGACAAGGAAAAAAGATCAAGAACAGAATACATTTGAAACCTCAAGACACTGGACAACACAAAACAATAGAAACAGCGAGGAATGAACTTATAGGAAACAATTAATTCACACAACACCTGCTTTGAGTTTCTAACTTAATTTATGACGGATTCTTTCATTCGCAATATTGAAAATATAAACCAGTTTGCACAAATGTTATTACATCAAATTTTTAAGTCTGCGTAACTAATATTTATTGTATTAATTACTACTAATCATAATTCTTTCCAAAAAACAAAAATCCAAATTTCCAACAAAATTAGCATTACCAACCTTCACACACCAAATAAAGTATCCAAATAATAAATTCTCACAAGCGTGTCGAAGCCGACGTTTTGAAGCATTAATATTATAATTCACAATTATTATTCTAGCTACTAAAACTAAACTTTATTACAATTAAATTTAGAAAACACCTATCACAAAATATTCACGTCACCGTGCCCTAACCTCGGCCAAAAGGATTTAGAAAAATATCACAGTGATTAAAAAAAACGTTTATAAATGTAATTCGTCTGCTTCGGCCTAGTCCTCTTCCAATCTCTCTCATTCAAATCCGTAATGTGTCAGCAACTGGATGGTTGCGCGTAGGTGTGGTTGGCTTTGTTATTGTGTTTTGTATAAATACGTGTGCCAACATCAAAGTGTATTCCTCGTGCTTGTCACCTGGCGAAATTAAGTTATGTTATCTGTTGTTATCTGTTATCTGTTAACGCTTATGAGCTTTACCCGTCTATATATACGTCCCATAAATATTGGCAGTTCCACGTAATATATGTTATCGCTCACATGAGACCGTTTACCTAATTATAAACAAAGGTACAGTTACACGATTACTACTGCGCAATACCCGATATCTATTCCACCCTCTTCATCCCTCTATCAACTCCTGTCATAAACTATCACCAAAGAATCACCAATGGCACAGGCGCAGAATTATAATATTATATAACATGCTGCCTGTGACATCACCATTTCCCCGTAAAACAAAAAAACCGGACTCTCAAAAGGGGAAGTTTCTTTTTGTGTTTTTTAAAATGAAAGATAGGAGCATGTTATATAATATTCTAGTTCTGCGCCTGTGCCAACGGGATAGGATAGGATAGGATATTTTCCCCCTAGATATTGAAAACAGTACCTAGCCAAGCATTACAAAGTCTTTGAAGTTCCAAAAATGTGTCATTTAAATTCAGCTTAACACAGTTATTTAAATGAAAATAATTAGTGAGTCATACACCAAAAATTGTTAATGCATCAGGATTCCACTGAATGTTTAAATGATGTGAAGGTTAACATTTATGCCGGTCTTGATGTTAAAAACGGGGCGACTGACAGTGACGCAACTACAGAGGACTGGTTACTACTGCATGCAGGCCATCGATCTCCTTTTAACAACTGACTTGCGCATGAAGAAGGCATACGCAAAAGCAAATCGTCCGCATACAAACACCGTGGAGGAACCTTAAAAATGACAAAAAGTCTGTGTTATTAGTGGTGGTTTCAACATGCCTTACAAAGAAAGCAGAGGACAACGACGGCAGAAAAGAGACTATTCGATGAATTTGCGTTCCAGCCAGCAAGACCAAAATTCCAGAGATTGACGCCCTCACCATTATCTGTAACAAGATCTGGCAGAGTGGGGAGTGGCATACACCATGGACCCAGTCGCTTGTCATCATTCACTCTTCCCAAAAAAGGTAACTTTCAGGAATGTGAAAATTACCGCACCATCAGCCTCATTAGCCATCCCAGCAAGGTCCTCCTGAAAATAATACTCAGCAGGTTGAAACCCCAAGCTGAACAAATCATAGCTGAAGAACAAGCAGGATTCAGGGCTAGCTGGGCGAAGTACCACCGAACTGATTTTCAACCTCAGAATAATCTGCGGGAGATACCTGCGGCACCAACAACATCTGTGTCGTTTGTCCGTGGACTTCGGGAGGTCGTTTGACCGAGTCTGGCATGCAGCTCTATAGGGCTAGGCAACCATGAGAGTGTACAACATCAGCCCTGAAATTATTGAAGTCAACAAAGGCCTGTATGACAGGGCTGCCAGTGCAGTCCTCCACAGCGGCGCCGTCGGAGATTGGTTCGGAGCAACGGTCGGTGTGCGTTGGGGGTGCCTACTCTCTCCAACACTCTTCAACATCTTCCTGGAGCGCATCATGTCAGATGCCCTTGCAGATCACGAAGGCACAGTCGGCATAGGGGGGGGGGGGGGAAGGAGAGAGCAATCTCCGACCTTCGTTTTGCGGATGACGTTGATGGATTGGCTGGAGAGGAACGGGAGCTTGGACAGCTGGTACAGAGGCTTGACACCACCTCCAGAGCCTATGGAATGGAAATAAATGCAGAGAAGACCAAAATAATGATCAGCAGCACTAATGGCATCAGCACGAACATCAAAGTCCAAGGCCGGCCCTCAACACAGTGCATGGCTTTAAATGTTTAGGAGCCATTGTATCAGACGATGGGTCCCGGCGGGAGGTCCTTTCCAGGATCACACGGGCAGCTGCTGCCCTGGCGAGGTTGAGGCCAGTTTGGAAGGACGGGACCATCAGTCTACATTCCAAGGTAAGACTTGTATCATGAAGCAAAATCACAGGTACAGTGGAATGATACTCTTTCTGATTATTTTTCTTGTAAAACCGGTGTCAGACAAGTAGAATGATACTCTTTCTGATTATTTTTCTTTTAAAACAGGTGTCAGACAAGATGAAAATCTGTCTCGTTATTGTTTGCTGTATTTTTGAACGATTTAAAAAGTTTCCTTGATGAAAAAATCATTGGTCTAAGAACTGTTAAGCTTGCAGCATCGGATATTTTTCTTTATGATGACTACATTGAGACTCTGTATAAAATGTTTATTTTGCTATATGCCGATAACACCGTAATTTTTTGTGAATCTTCTGCTGAATTACAGTCTTCTTTAGATGCTATGCATCAATATTGCACTAAATACAATTTAAAAGTCAACGCTGCAAAAACTAAAGCCGTTTTTTCAAAAGGCAAAGTCAGAAATCTACCTAATGTATTTTACAATGGTGTTAAATTAGATGTGGTATATGATTTTCAGTATCTTGGAATTAAAATTAATTAAATGGTAGCTTTAAACCAGCCCAGAAAAAATTATATGATCGTGCCTCTAAAGCTATGTTTTCGCTTTTAAGAGAAATTAGAAAACTTGTTACCACTAGAAATTCAAATTGATTTGTTTGAGAAAACTATTGTTCCTATTTCGTTATATGGTTCAGAGATATGGTGCCCTCAAATGAGTGACCTTGCCACTAAACTGCAACTGCGTTTTTATAAACTAATTTTAAAGCTAGGTAAGTCTACTCCTTCTCAAATGATTGTTGGTGAATTAGGGCAGGTTCATCTGAGTTACAAGAAAAGCAAAGAATGTGTGTTTTTTTTTTTAATAAGCTTGTCCATCCTGATAACAGTAATAAATTGTCCAGCGTTATGTACACTTTTTTGTTTCATATTGATTTGCATAAAGGTTATAAATCTTCATTCCTCGATTCTGTGCGGGAAGAGTTAAATAATCTAGGAGTTGGTAATTTTTTTAAATAAATCAGGGGCTACCCAATATTTTGCCTTTTGCTTCAGTTTTTAAGTGTACAATAATTATGAAACAACGCCTACATGATCAGTTTATTCAAGGCTGGTTCGAGGAAATAAGCAATAATGAATTGTACTATAATTATCGAATGTTTAAGCTACATTTAAAATTTTTTTAAATATTTGCATGCTCTACCAACAAATCTTGCAATATCTGTTCTAAAGTTTAGGACACTTAACCACAGAATGCCAGTGCAGAGAGGCAGATATTTTAACATCCCTAGACATGAACGTGTATGTCAAAAATGTCATTGTGGCGATCTTGGTGACGAGTTTCATTATTTATTTTTGTGTTCACATTTTTGTAACTCGAGAAGAGAATTATTAAAATAATATTATTATAAATATCCTAATGCCATCAAATTTCAAGAATTATTGTCATCTAATAAAAAGTCAGTATTATTAAAGCTTGTAAGTCTAATGAAATTAATAATTAAACAATTGTAACGTTGTTATTACATGTCCAAAATTACTCTAGTTCTGATATTTACAGGTTGTGTGTAATAAAAACAATTTCAGTAGTTTGTCATTGATGTGTTTAGATTGAATTGTATTGTTAGTTATGATTCATAGTTGCTATCCCCAATCAATTTCTTTTTTCTTCTTTTCCCCTCTCAATCGCTCCCCCTCTCCCCCCCGCCCCCCCCCCTCCCCCCCCCCTCCCGCAATTCATCTGTGTACATAAATAGTTTTAATTTTAAAATCTTAAAATGTTATATAATTAATTATTTTGCATGTTTGTATATAATTTTAACCCTGTCCATGTGCCCTTAAATGGTTTTTTTTCTGGAATAAACTTGCCTTGCCTTGCATAAAATTTTAAAAAGGTCACGAACTCCCGATAATCCGATTTCGGATAACGAACACCAGAGCTGTGCCTGTCTTTCAAATAATTGACCTTACTGCTGTATGCACCTTGGCAAAATTGAGGTGCCATACAATCTTAACATCGATTTTTACTTTTCCTCGGCGTATGTGTGAATGTAGAAATATTATTTATTATTAAAGTAGGCTTGTATGGCGCGGTACCCCAGCTCGGGGCTGGGCTCACCGCTCTTAACATAGGATATATATTAGATAAGGCAATACACTGATCAGAACAGACATATGGACAACAAAAACAAAGTATGCAAGCATTCACACCAACCGTACTCGCAAAAGCATACAAGGGAACAACATCATATACAATACACTTCTATTATACACGCATAATAAAAAGTATTAATTTTAAATTACAAATGGCATGTTAGATAATAATGAGATAATAAAATCTGAGAATTCACCATACAAATTTTAAAATGTAACTAAAAATTTATTACGTCTAACAATAATTAATACAATGATCGGATAAAAAAAAAAAGACAATACCCGCCTCATCCCTGTTGCAGAAATAAAATATTATCAGTAAAATAATGTAGAAATTCATGCAAAATAATTGTGTAAAAATATTTAGATACAACAACCCCCCCCCCCCCCCCCTTCTCCCTTCCCTCCCTTCAGATATTAATGTACAGATTATTTACATGTCAAGCCATGGACGGCACACAGCCGGTATCCGTCATCGGTCGGAGGGTAAGAATCAATCAGGATAGTACAGTTTGAAAAGATGAGTCATGAGTGCGTTTTTGAAGGCCTGGGTGGTCGGTATGTTGCGGATGTGTGATGGGAGAGAATTCCATTGTTTGGGAGCGCAGAAGGAGAAAGATCGTCCTTCTTATGTCTTAGTGCGTGTCTTGGGAACAGAAAGAATGTGCGCATCTGCAGAGGAGCGAAGCTGTCGAGAGGGTGAGTAGACAGAAGATCAGTAAGATAGGAAGGGCAGGAGTCAGAGAAGAAGTTGTGGCAGAGAGTGGACAGTTTGTAGTCGATGAGGGCTTAGACAAGGACCCAGTGAAGTGAATGGAGAAGTGTGTCACACCACGCGAGAGAACACCTGATTATTATAGGTTGGAATTTTCTTGCTATTATATTCCTTCATTCATTACCCAAGGACAGAGCAACAAAACCTCATTCTTCATGCATCCATGCAACATGCACAAACGAGTAAACATATAAAATTTGTTCCATCTATATCTCTCTTTCTCTGGAGCACTTGACTGTCCTCAATGTGAAGAGAGAGTACACTTGGCCGTTCATGATACCAAAGAAAACTCCTTTACGTGAATGTCTTGTTGTCGCCCTCTGTTACGTTGAAACGCGAACGAAAGTATGTCGGAAGCGCGCACGATAGATCTAATCGTTTCGTTTTGCAAAGTATTCAATGATGGAGTTTATTTACCTTTGATTTGAGTTTGCATTGTTGTTAGGAGAGGCTTTGTATAACGTGGATAATTTTCGTTAGTCGATATTGTCGGAGAATACTCTGGATCTCCTTGTTTACTATCGATCGAAGTTTCGGGACGATTGTCGAAGTAAGAGAAGGTTCGGGGTATGTGTGGAGAGATGAATGACGTAAGTCAGTGATGACGATCTTTAATTCTGATTGGTTAGTTGTAATGCGTCATTTCTAGAACAAACTGTCGTCATCTCGAAGGATAGAAAAAAAATTATATATTCGATGCTTTGTGTGTTGTAAGAAGAGTTGCTGTGAAAGTTGTTGAGTTGAGTTGAGAATTGTATGCAGTTGTTGGTGTGTGCTGAATAAAAAGTGGAAAACTTCATACGTCGACTTAGTGACTTGTATGCTGCTTGAGCGGGTTGCGTGAATAAACGAATCTGAGCTACACTCATCAGTATTTCAGCATTGGGGCTGAATCCACTACTGATAAAGAAAAACACCATCATCGAACTGAGTGTAACACCCTCTCACCACATAATGTCAAAATAACGACAAAGTTATTATCTTAGGATGTGAGGTCAGCTCCAGATCCCTCGACAACAGTTCCACCTCAATCAAACGTGATGATGCAAATGTTCCATTCCGATCTATCCCAATTGGATACTAGACACTGGATACTGGATCCCACACTGCATTCTGGATCCCACACTGGATACTGCATCCCACACTGGATACTGGATCCCACACGATACTGGATCCCACACTCGATACTGGATCCCACACTGGATTCTGAAAGGGCCTGTAACAGTTTAATTGTCTACTTCTCATAAATCTCCGACGTAAATTAAATCAGTGGTTTACAAGGTACGACACAATCTATTTGATTGGAATAGTAAACAAACATAACAACCAAAATATTCCATAACTAGCAAGAAAATCACCCAAAAATCTTATAATAAATGTTCTTCCAAAAATACAATATCTCCGTAATCACGACTCCCCACCAACAAGCTCCCATTCTTTTTCCAAGCTCCCTGACATAGCTATTCCCCATCTTTCCCCTCAAGCAGCTTCCAGAGGTCTTCAGTAACTTTTTCATTAAGAAAGTGAAGGACATCCGTGATGAGCTAGACAGCATGACAGTTTCCAGCGCTGTGGCGCGTGGTGAGCCAGTGTCTTTAGGACAATCGTTTGACGCTTTCCAGCCAGTCTGTGAAGAAGAAGTGAAAAAGACTGTTCTTATGTCCAAGCCAACAACCTGTCCGTTGGACCCCATGCCTACGCCATTGCTCGTGGAATGCCTTGACATGCTGCTGCCCTCAATCACTCACATTCTCAACCACAGTTTAACGTCTGGTGTTTTCCCCTCCCTGTTCAAAACTGCCATAGTCAAACCACTCTTGAAGAAACCATCATTAGAGTCCAACACGCTCAAGAGTTATAGGCCAGTCTCAATTCTCAGTTTTTTGTCCAAAGTACTCGAAATGCTTGCCTTGAAACAACTTCTTTCCTATCTGACCCATCACGATCTTATTTCACACACTCAGTCTGCCTATAGGCACAGCACTGAAACCGCACTGCTCAAGATTATGAATGACATTCTGTATGCCTTGGATGGTGGTGACGTGTCCTTCCTCACTCTCCTTGATCTCTCAGCAGCGTTTGATACGATCGATCATATCACGCTTCTTCAACGCCTCCAAAACCTGTACGGTATCTCTGGGTCAGCGCTGGCATGGTTTGAGTCATACCTGATTGGTCGGACCCAGACCGTGCTAGTCGATGGCCAGTTGTCCGCACCTGCAACTCTTTCTTATGGTGTTCCCCAAGGATCTGTTTTAGGCCCCATTCTTTTCATTTTGTACACCAAACCTTTGTTGTCTCTGATCCAATCTCATTCTATTTCTACTCAATCATATGCTGACGACACGCAGCTTAAAAAATCCTGTCCTCCTTCTGAAGTCACAACCACTGTCCAAGGCATTCAGACCTGTGCGTCAGATATCAAGTCATGGATGATAGAAAATAAACTATGCTTGAACGATGACAAGACTGAAGCACTGTTTATAAAGAAAAAAAGCACAATTCTTTCAGATGGTGAACCACACTCAATACAAATTGGCAATTCCGACGTTCCTTTCAGCACCTCGGCTCGTAACCTAGGATTCATTATGACATCTGACACATCTCTTGACACTCACATCTCCAGCACATGTAAATCTGCATATTTTGAACTTCGCAAAATCAGTTCTATTCGCTCTTGTCTTTCACAACAAACCACGATCATCTTAGTTTGCTCTTTTGTTCATTCAAAACTGGATTACTGCAATTCTCTTCTTGCAGGCTGCTCCCAAGATCTTCTCTACAAACTTCAAAAAGTACAAAAATGCAGCTGCACGCCTTGTTCTCAAGGCTTCCTTGCACTGGTTGCCCATATCTGCACGTATAGAATATAAAATTTCCACACTCTGCTGCAACTTTTTCTTCGGCACTTTCCCTGCATACTTTTCTGACATGCTCATACCCTACGTACCACGCAGACAGCTCCGTTCCGCATCAGACCAACGCACCTTCATCATCCCACTTGTCAAAACAAAAACCTATGGAGAACGCACCTTTGCTTTCTGTGCATCCACTCAATGGAATTCCCTTCCACACAATATCCGCCATGCGCAAACACAACAAGCGTTTAAACGACAACTCAAAACATATCTTTTCCATAAACACCTCCTATAGCTCCTTCTCAATAACACACATGAATTAATCTCATCATCAGTCTAGTATGCAAACATGTCGTGGCGCTCCATGCACGGGCAATGGTGTTCGCTTTTTAATGGTGTTCGCTTTTTATAATTGTTATAAGTGTTGGTTGCCTTTTACAAGTTAATAATAGTTTTTGTTGCCTGTTTATGTGTTTCAATGTAATATTTTTATTGAATCTTTTTAACATTATGTTGTACATTTTTAGTGAATTTATTCAGACTTTATATACCTACTGTTGTTGTGTAGTATAAATGGTGTATGAATGTGTCAAGCGCGGAGAGCACAGCCACTTGTGGCTGTGATGCGGCGCTATATAAATCTACATTTATTATTATTATTATTATTATTATTATTATTATTATTATTCGATAATGATTAGATGAAAATAAACTTACACAAATTGCGCGTGAATATATCTGTCCGATTCTGTTTGTGCCAAGTATGGTCACAAGAAGAGTCACTCCTTTTTTCTACAATTCGACCCACATGGTCAACAACTGAAAAATAAAATGGCGTTCCACTTCGCCCCACATTGCCCTCCGACAATAACAACACACACAGCACGTCATTTCCACTTACGTCATGCATGTACATGAAAACAAGACGGCTTTCCCTACAAACAAGCTTCCAGACAGAATTTGCAAACTAATGTGACATAAAGGCCCTTCAGCTAAAACTCTAGTTTTAGTAACTACACATTGTCTAAAAATTCTGTTTAAAATTAACATTAAGGACTCGTGAATTCTGATCCTTGCATACCTCATCATATGGCACCTAATCACACGTTGTCTACTCATTCAATGCACAATGATTCATCATTATCTCCAGCAATTCGACTCAGATAATCTGCTCCCACATTATCCTTGCCCTTGATTACTTGAACATGGAAATCATGCTGCTGCAACTGCAACGCCCATCTCATCAACCGATCATTCTCTGTTTTCAAGTTTTGCAAGTAGTGCAACGGCTGATGATCTGTCTCCAGGACGAACCGCTGTCCAAACAAGTATGGTTCAAACTTCTTGATTCCCCATACCACCGCAAGACATTCTTTTTCAATCGTCCCGTAAATCTTCTCCGCAGCTGACAATTTCTTGCTTGCATAAGCGATAGGATGCTTCTCTTGTTCGAACTCTCGCATCAAAATAGCTCCCATCGAATTGCTCGATGCATCAGTTCTCAAGATGAAAGGCTTAGTACGATCGGGCATTCGCATAACTGGATTGCTGCACAATATTTCTTTCAACTTCTGGAATGCTTCCTCTGCTTCATCATTCCATTTCAACTTGTCCGGCATCTTAGCCTTAGTCATGTCTGTCAAAGGACTGGCGATTTCTGCAAAATTTGGAACAAATTTCCGATAATATCCAGCTAGCCCTAAGAATGCGCGTAGCTCCTTTTTGGTCTGTGGCCTAGCAGCATTCTTCAGTTTGTCGATTTTGTCTTCTTCTGGACGAATCCTACCTCGTCCCACTTGGTGACCCAGATATTCTAACTCTTCATATCCAAAGTAGCATTTGGACGGTTTCACGGTGAGACCAACCTCTTCTAACCTGGTCAACACAGCTTCCACGGCCTCCAAATGTTCTTCCCATATTTCTGTCGCTACCATGATGTCATCAATGAAATTGTCGACATCATTGCGTTCCAACGGACTCAGCACCTTCCGAATCATCCGTAAAAAAGCAGCCCCTGCAGTTTTCAATCCGAAAGGCATCCTAGTCCACTGAAATTACCCCACTGGCGTAGTAAAAGCAGTTTTTGGTTTGTCTTCTTCGTTGATCTTTTCCTGCCAATACCCTTTTGAACAGTCTAGTTTGGAAAAGTATTTGGCCTTTCCCATCTTTGCAAACAGCTGATCAATATTTGGGGTGGGTTCTGGATCGGATTCCAAAGTTTCATTCAATTTCCTGTAATCAACACAAAAGCGTACAGATCCATCCTTCTTCTTGACTAAAACAATGGGTGAATTGTATGCCGACACCGTCGGCTCTATGACGCCCATTTTCACCATTTCATCTACCTCCTTTTTGACGGTTTCCATTGCTGCATGCGGCATAGCATATTGCTTCACATATACTGGTTTCTTGGTTGTACTTCGCAATTCACACGTTTCGATATGTGTTTCCTGGCAAATCTTGCAATGCTCGACTATGTTTCTCTCTAATTTCCTCCATCTGTCGGGTTTGTGTTTCATCCAAGCTATCAGAAATATGACTATCAGTCACACGTTCTGAAGATTTCAAAGGCATGTTAGGCACGGTTCCCATGGCTTCATTGTTCATGTAGCCTTCCATCTCGTCTTCTGTCATCACCACAGCCACACTTTCACTGGTCTCCCTCTCTATGTAGCTCTTGAGCAAGTTGGCATGGTAAACTTTCTCTTTGCCGTTCACATCAATTTTGTAGTCCCAATCGTTAATTTTCTTCACTACTGTGAATGGACCCTTCCAAGAAAGTTGTAATTTGTTGTGCTTCTCTGGCAACAACAACAACACCTTCGACCCTTCGTTGATGTGCTTAGCCTTTGCTTTCTTGTTGTAGTTCCTCTCGTAGCGACGGCTAGCTTTCTTCAAGTTGTCGTGGGCAATCTTGCAGGTTTGCTCAATTCGATTCCTCAAGTCCACCACGTATTGAGCACAAGTTTTTTCTTCTTCTACGCTGTCTTGCATCCAAAGATGCTTCAAAATCTGCATTGGTCCTCGGACTGACCGACCATACAACAACTCAAACGGTAAAAACAGCATAGAATCTTGCGGTATTTCGCGATAAGCAAACAACAAAGCTGGAATCATTCTATCCCATTCACGTGGTTGCTCCCAGCACATTTTCTTCATCATTTGCTTCAAGACACCATTGAATCTTTCTATTTCCATTTGCATTGGCATGATAGGGGGTAGTTTTTATTCCATTGATGTCTAATATTTTCTGCAACTGTTGCATCAAATCTCCTACAAATTGAGCTCCTTGATAGGACACGATCTCCCTCGGCACTCCTAATCGGGTGCATATTGTCCACAACGCCTCTGCGATTTTCGTGGTCTGGCAAGTTTTCAAAGGGATGGCTTCTGGATATCAGGCAGCGTAGTCTACCACCGTCAATACGTACCTGTATCCCCGTTCTGACGCTGGAATGATTGGCCCAATCAAATCAACTGCGATTTTCTCGAAAGGAGTGTCTATCAATGGCACTTTTCCTAATGGCACTCGCGACTACCTCCCTTTAGGCATAGACCTTTGACATGCATCACATGATGAGCAATATCTTTGAACATCCCCGCAAATTCCCGGCCAATAAAAATCCGCCCAAATCCTGTTTTTGGTTTTTCTGGCTCCTAAATGACCACTCATTGGCGTGCCATGTGCTAGCTTCATCACCTCCTGTTGATACTTCTTGGGCACAACTATTTCAGTGCGCTTTGTCTCATTTTCCACGAATTCGCGTTCCAAACTGTCGTTCTTCCACTTGTATGTGGATTTGTTTGTCTTACCTGTCACCTTCCTTGGACCCTGACCTTCCGCTTCCTTGCGGCACTTCTCTAGCGTTTCATCTTCTTTTTGCGCTTGCTTTAGCTGCTCTGGAGTCACCTCGGCGATCTTCGTTTCAGATATTTTTAACTCCTTGGGTAGCTTTCTTCCACTTCGCGTTTCCATCCCTGCACATCGTTCTGGTTCTACCTCTGTTCTTTCTGCTAGCGCTTCTCTTTTTGCGTCATCCATTGACTGGTTCTCTCTAAATTGTTTTTCTTCAATGGGTTGCGCCTCCTTCTCATGCTGCCTGCTATCTTCCTGCCTATTTCCCCTAGTTCCTTCTCCAACCCCTCTCACTGGATATACAGGCACTGTATTTATCCTGTTACGGTCAAGAAATCTCGAATTCTCGATTAATACGGGTAACGCTGGCCTCGGCATTACCAATACACCTTCGAAGAACGGTGTGTTCATTGAAACTCTGGCCACGGGTACTTGTTTGATGTCACCGGACGCAAAGGTAACCCACATCATCTCTCATGTGTACTTACTCTCTGTAATAAGTCCAGTATCCACACAACTGATAGTTGCGCCTGTATCTCGCAACGCTTGAACTTCTTTTCCCTCCACCTCTACATGACATAAGGGTTGATACCGTATTTCTCGGCATCGGCCACAAAGCGTCGCGCTGCATTTCTCCTCTTCTTTTCCCTCCCACTGTGCTAACCCTATTCTTAAAACATGATGATTCAACTCAGCGCAGGGTGACTTCGCTGGTGCACATGTACACACGCCAGACACCGCCGCATCGCATGTCGTCTGCAAACATAGTGATCTTGTTTGACGTTTTGGACATGTAGCCACTTTATGGGGACCTCCACAATTGAAGCATTCCAACTTGAAGGATACTCTATTCTTGACGGCTGATTCTTCAGTATTTGCGGGTGAACTATCTCTCGTATTTCCTGGCTTGGAGTTTTCTCGTCTTGGAGATAAACTATCTCTATGTCGGAACCTGTCGTTTCCTTGGCTCTTCTGAATGCTCCGACTCTCATGCTTCTTGTTGCGACGGGAAATCTCAAACGTTTCTGCCGCATCGGTTGCTTCATCTACTGTTGCTGGCCTCCGGTCTTGTACAAACGTAGATTGTTCTCCCAGCAAGGCATCCAAAAATATGTCTACAGCTAGCAACTCGACAACATCTTCATATGTCTTGTCTTTTCCCGACAAATCAGTCCACCGATGAATCCACTGCGTGATGCGATTCCTGAGTTCTTTTGCTGTCTCGTCATATTTTTTCTTGGCGTTCTTCAACTTCTCTCGGTATTCTTCCGATGTCAATCTGAACTTCTTTAACAACTCTCGACGAATGGCTTGGAAATCCTTGAAGTCTACATGCGTGATGGCTTCGGCCGCTTTCCCCTTCACAAGCGCGATTAAGTGCAATCCCCATTCAGTTCCAGGAATCTGTTCCGCTTGCATAACCTTCTCAAACTTCCATAGGTAAACTTCCAAATCATCTCCATCTTCAAAAAACGGTGGCTTTATCTTGAGTCTACGTCTATCTGCCCTGTCGTTGTTGTTCTGGTTTTGGTTTTCATTTCCTATTCCTAGACGAATTTGCGCTTCAAGTTCCAATTCCCGAAAACGCGCCTGGCGTTCTGCTTCTCGCTCTTGACGTTCAGCTTCTCGCTCTCGCTCTTGACGTTCAGCTTCTCGCTCTCGCTCTTGACGTTCAGCTTCTCGCTCTTCAGCTTCTAACCATCTCTTTTTCTCATCAATAACATAGATGGTCAGATCTTTTCCTGACAAATTCAACATTGTTCTCTCCTCCTTCCATCCTTGCATCAAAGCTTTCATTTCATTAACGCCCCCTGCTTCAGCTCGGTTGGCTTCGCCCATGGTCCCCCCTTGTTCATTCCTCCTATTCCTAGGCCTAGGCATGATGCATACAAATCCACCAAAAGTTTATATTCTAGTTTATGCATCCATATCTAAGTATCGCCAATACACTAAACATAGAAACAAAGAATACAAATAATGATCAGACAGCACTGACGTGAATGGTTTTGCTGGAGTTGTCCCAACAATCCTAATGTCAAACAAGCATCGACCTGAAAACTGGACTAAATGAATGAATAGAGCTGACGTTATCACGGAATCGTACGTCTACAGAATATAATAGGATAACGCCATGTCATATGTACACCTACACAATCAATAAGTTATGAGTTCCTAATCTGTACTTGTATGTTATCTGCGCGCAACTAGTCTGCATTAGTGTTACATCTAATAGCAAGTTTACTTTTATAAATATATATAGTGGTGATAACTTGTTGGAAGCGATCATCGATTACGGAGATTGGTTCCGCCCAGATAATACGACGGCCGCCAACCGCCCATGTATTATATAGTAAAAGGTTTGTCTGTTCTCCACGGGTGCGACAACAAAGCACAAAGGGGCATAGTTTAGACTACTCTAAGATCTATGCAAGTAAGTGACCTTGACCTATAATGCTACAGTCTGTCTTACATTCTATGTGCATGGATACAACTATCCATGATGATCGAATCCCGGCTTGTCCCCCATGAATGTTGTCACAACACGCGAGAGAACACCTGATTATTGTAGGTTGGAATTTTCTTGCTATTATATTCTTTCATTCATTACCCAAAGACAGAACAACAAAACCTTATTCTTCATGCATCCATGCAACATGCACAAACGAGTAAACATATAAAATTTGTTCCATCTATATCTCTCTTTCTCTGGAGCACTTGACTGTCCTCAATGTGAAGAGAGAGTACACTTGGCTGTTCATGATACCAAAGAAAACTCCTTCGCCCTCTCACCACATAATGTCAAAATAACGACAAAGTTATTATCTTAGGATGCGAGGTCGGCTCCAGATCCCTCGACAACTGTTCCACCTCAATCAAACGCGATGATGCAAATGTTCCATTCCGATCTATCCCAATTGGATACTAGACACTGGATACTGGATCCCACACTGCATTCTAGATCCCACCCTGGATACTGCATCCCACACTGGATACTGGATCCCACACTCGATACTGGATCCCACACTCGATACTGGATCCCACACTGGATTCTGAATGCGCCTGTAACAGTTCAATTGTCTACTTCTCATAAATCTCCGACGTAAATTAAATCAGTGGTTTACAAGGTACGACATCATCTATTTGATTGGAATAGTAAACAAACATAACAACCAAAATATTCCATAACTGGCAAGAAAATCACCCAAAAATCTTATATTAAATGTTCTTCCAAAATACAATATCTCCATAATCACGATTCCCCACCAACAAGCTCCCATTCTTTTTCCAAGCTCCCTGACATAGATATTCGATAATGATTAGATGAAAATAACCTTACACAAATTGCGCGTGAATATATCTGTCCGATTCTGTTTGTGCCAAGTATGGTCACAAGAAGAGTCACTCCTTTTTTCTACAATTCGACCCACACGGTCAACAACTGAAAAATAAAATGGCGTTCCGCTTTGCCCCACATTGCCCTCCGACAATAACAACACACACAGCACGTCATTTCCACTTACGTCATGCATGTACATGAAAACAAGACGTCCTTTCGCTACAAACAAGCTTCCAGACAGAATTATTTTGCAAACTAATGTGACAAAGTGGAGTGATGTGATCGCACTTTTTTGCCTAGAGTTTGGGACCATTTGCAGTTTATCGATTAAGTGTTTAGGTGAACCTTACAGAAGAGAGTTGCAATAGTCTAGACGAGAGAGAACGATGGCACAGACTAATGTTTTTGTAGCACTAATAGTGCGGTAATGGCGGATGGAGCTGATCTGACGGATAGCGCCTGCGGTGTAAGCAGAGCGACAGATGTGAGAGATGTGATTGTAGAGAGACATGTCATAGGAGAGAATGTAGCCAAGATTCTTAGCAGTATAATAGTATTTACACCTTTTAAGCAAATGGATTTAAAAACTTTGTCTTCCACCATTACTATATATTTATTTAAAAAAAAAAAAAACTTACGGACAAAGTTGCAGATAACTGGAACGTAATCGATGGCATAGACTCACATTACATTGCAACACGCATGTTGAGTGAAAAACTCTAAACGCCATGGAGAAGAGAGAGAGAGAGAGAGAGAGAGAGAGAGAGAGAGAGAGAGAGAGAGAGAGAGAGAGAGAGAGAGAGAGAGAGAGAGAAAGGAGGGGGTGTGGGGGTAACTGTATCGTATTATATTAACCCTCTGGAACCTATAAACACTGGAATAAAAATTATTTTCTTTGTTGAAATGACATCAGATCAACTTCAGAAGTAAAATACAATTTGTTTTATAGAAAACAAATTCCTTCAACTTCACAAGTTATGGAATGATGATGCATTCGGTTTGTGGGGTCACAGAATTCTGAATGTATCATACAGTATACAGCATACAGCAACGCTTTCCTGAACTTTTAGTAACCTAAACCAGTGAAAACTTACTTAGTTCTTTGTACTTTCCTTCCTTACCCTTTGTATTTATACATCATGTGTCAGCTGTGGACTTTCAGGGTAGAATAAACGTATCCTTATTTATTTTATAAATTTATTATTTCAATAATATGTTTGACTTCAGTTTGTGGACTAACTGTTTGTTTGCCACTTGGATTTTCAATATTGGAAATGCTTCTGGACCTCCAAATATGTACCAAAGTGAACAGCAACAAAAATGTGATTCCATGATGGTCTGTTGGATAAACAAATCTCGACCTAATAAGAGGAAAACTCAAAAGTATCAGTTTACAAAGTCTGAGAGGCAGGTAGATAATATACTACACCCAACATACAGCAGTAAATGAGTACCCGACTCCATTTAGAACCCAGGAAGGTAATGCAGAAATGGAGAGAAGATGGGCCCCACTCCTATAAGCTGGCTTAGAGAAAAAAGAGGTCCCAAATGTCTCTTCGTCACCCAACAAAGACTAAACATTATAAGGACGCTTTTGCCATTATTTTGTTTTATCATGCTACAGGCTTACTGTGAAGTTATTTTTAAGACTGGTGTGATAAACTGATGCGCTACCTATCTCCTGATGAAACTATGTGATGACAGTGATACTCGGAAAACTGATTAACCTGATGAGTAGATTACATTCTTTTATTGTAAGTTATATGCCTATCCCTATCCTCTCCTATCCCGCAACTCGGAGGTCGTAGGGGCACCACAGATGATCGTTTAACCAGCATACTCCATCTTTGCCTGTCCTCAGCAACCGTGATTGTTTCGCTCAGTGTCAAACCAGTCCATTCTCGAATGTTGTCCTCCCACCTCTTTTTCGGTCTCCCTCTTCTTCTACCTCCTTGCACTGTGCCTTGCAGGATGGTCTTTGCAAGACCTGATGATCTGGTGACGTGGCCTTACCATCGGAGTTTCCGTTTCTTCACCACTGTGAGCAGGTCATCGTGTTGTCCAATGGCTTGCGTGATGGTCTTTCGGATTTCGTCGTTGGTGATGTGTTGGGTATAGGAAATGCCCAGAAGTGAGTCTTCTGTAGCACTTCATCTCCATGCTTTGTATTCTTCGTTGTAGATCTGCTGTGAGGGTCCATGTTTCGCAAGCATATAGAAAGATGGAAATGACAAGGGAGCGCAGCAGTCTTACCTTGGAATGTAGACTGATGGTCCTGTCTTTCCAAATTGGCTTCAACCTCGCCAGGGTAGCAGTTGTTTGTGCGATCCTGGAGAGGACTTCCTGTCGGGACAATGGCTCCTAAATATTTGAAGCTATGCACTGTGTTGAGGGATTGGCCTTGGACTTTGATGTCCGTGTTGATGCCTTTGGTGTTGTTGGTCATCATTTTGGTCTTCTCTGCACTTATTTCCATTCCATAGGCACTAGAGGTGGTGCCAAGCCTCTGTACCAGCTGTTCAAGTTCTTGTTCCTCTCCAGCCAATCCCTCAATGTCATCCGCAAAACGGAGGTTGGAAATTGCTCTTCCCCCTATATTGACTGTGCCTTCGTGATCTGGAAGGGCATCTGACATGATGTGCTCTAGGAAGATGTTGAAGAGTGTTGGAGAGAGTAGGCATCCTTGACGCACACCGATTGTTGTTCTGAACCAGTTTCCGATGGCGCTGTTGTGGAGGACTGCACTGGTAGCAGGGCTTTTAATAATAATAATAATAATAATACAGTACATTTGTATCGCGCGGTACCTCGCAAACGGTAAGGAAAGCGAGCTCGCCGCGCTTGACAACACACGTGCAATCACACCCACACACACACACACACCCACACACACACACACACACACACACACACACACACACACACACACACACACTCACACCGAACAGGTATACACTTATCAAATGGTTAAATAATTACAGTAAAACATGGCCATGCAAAACAACAGATAATATGAATACCAAGAACCGAGCCCGTGCCGCCACCATCCATGAACAGATGACGTGACTTGGTAAAAGATTACATATGGGGATGGAAGGGAGGAGGAGTGAAAATTATTGAGTTTGCATGTTAAAAAGGTGGGTCTTTAATTGGCGCTTGAAGGAAGAAAGTGATGGAGCATGTCGGAGTTGCATCGGTAGTGAGTTCCAGGCAGTTGCAGCAGAGAAAGAGAAAGATCGTTCACCATATGTATTTGAGTGAACACGGGGGATAGAAAGCAGTCTTGTATCAGAAGAAGAGCGGAGTTGTCTTGCAGGAGAGTAGACAGAGAGAAGGTCAGTAAAGTATGAAGGGGCAGAACCAGTGAAGAATTTGAAAACAATAGTTGAGAGCTTGTACAAGATGCGAGCTCGAACAGGGAGCCAATGAAGAGATCGGAGAAGAGGGGTGGCATGGTCTCGTTTTTTAGCTTTAAGAACAAGGCGGGCGGCAGAGTTTTGGACTTTCTGAAGTTTTTCAAGAAGGTAGAGAGAGGAGCCAGAGAGGAGAGAGTTGCAGTAGTCAAGTTTGGATAGAACAAATGCACAGACAAGAGTGTTGGTTGTTTCGGTTGTAAGATATTGTCGGATGGAGCTAATGCGGTGAATTTCGAAATAGGCAGAGCGGCATATGTTGGAAATGTGTTGGTCAAGTGACATGTCAGAAGACAGAATGAAACCTAAGTTGCGGGCATGGTCAGAAAATGAAATGGATGAGGTTCCTACTGTGATGCTATTTGGTAAATCAGATTTGTCTGATTTCTTTTTGATCAAGAGCGCTTCAGTTTTGTCATCATTGAGCTTTAGACGGTTTTCGGACATCCATTGTTTGACGTCAGTGATGCATGCCTGCATGGACTGGACGGAGGCGTGTGCCTGTGAAGAGCTGAAAGAGGTGTGGAGTTGTGTGTCGTCTGCAAATGACTGACTATTGACAGAGTGAGAATAGATGAGGTCAGAGAGAGGCTTAGTGTACAGAATGAAGAGGACAGGACCGAGGACAGAACCTTGAGGGACACCAAAGGAGAGTGGGACAGACGAGGAAGAGTGTTTACCAATGAGGACAGACTGAGACCTGTGAGAGAGGTAGGATTGAAACCAGGAGAGACAAGTTCCAGAGATTCCGTAAAGAGTCTTTGAAGGAGAATGTTGTGGTCAATAGTGTCGAAAGCAGAAGATAGGTCTAAGAGAGTGAGGAGGGACACATCGCCCACGTCCAGGCCACGCAGTATGTCATTTGTCACTTTGATGAGGGTGGTTTCTGTGCTATGGTTGGGGCGGTAAGCAGACTGTGATGGAGGAAGGAGGTTGTGTTCAGTGAGGTAAGAAAAGAGTTGCTGAAGGACTACTTTTTCCAAGATTTTAGAAAGAAAAGACAAGTTGGACACAGGTCTGTAGTTTTTGAGATTGTTCTGATCTAAAGATGGTTTCTTGAGCAAGGGCTTTACCACAGCAGATTTGAAAATAGAAGGGACGGTGCCAGATTGTAGGCTGGTGTTGATGATGGATGTGAGAGTAGGAAGCAGGACATCTATGCATTCACGGAGAAGGGGGGTGGGTATGGGATCAAGGGGGCAGCTTGTGGGTTTTGACTGCAAGATGATCTTTCGAAGATCATGCTCAGAAATGTGACAAAATGCAGAAAAGGAACAACTGGCCTCGTCACCAGACATGGATGGCGCCGGCACCTGATCGAACTCAGCACGAATGTTGGTCACTTTCTTAACAAAGTAGTCACAGAATACGTCTGGGAGTTGTGAGAGTGGGTACATGGATGGCAGTGGGGATGACTTAATACGACCGCAGAGGCGGCCACAAACGTCAAACTGCCTGCTGCTCGAACTTTCGGCAATCTGGGAGCGGATAAAGACTGATTTGGCCTTATGAACAATGTTTGTAACAAGTCTCTTGGCGGCCGCGAAAATCTGTTTATGCACAGTAAGTCCTGTCTTTAGCCACTGCCGCTCAGCACGACGGCGCTGCTGCTTAGCGTACCGCAGTTGAACGCGAACGTCCGAATACCACGGCGCCGTTTTGTCTGCCTGAATGCGGCGGCGAGAGACCGGGGCGTGAGAGTCCAGGGCTGAGCGCAGGGCAGCGTCCAACTGCTTCACCGTAGAGATGGACGTAAGCGCGGCCACAAGGTCCTTCCTGAACGCCTCGCGGTTAAGGGCGCACAGTCCTGTAGACGGCTGGCGATGACGGTCGCTGCGCTGACACGTCGCACATGACGCAGTAGTGGTCACTGGACAGGTAATGGGTGACGGTGGTGGACGAGATGATGCCATCCTCAGGTCGGTGCATTACCCAGTCGAGAATGTTGCCACACTCGTGAGTAGGCTGGTCCACAGACTGGGTGAAGCGGAAGGTGTGCAGCATGTCGACGAGCTTGGCCATACTGGGGTGGGTGGGCTTGTTGTAGTGGAAATTCACGTCGCCCAAGACCACGGGCACCCCAGCAAGACCGTTGGCGAAGTCCAGATGACTTAAATGATTTGATGACTTAAATAATTTTAGGGCTGATGTTGAACACTCTCATGGTTGCCCACAGAGATGCATGCCAGACTCGGTCAAACGCCTTTTTGAAGTCTACGAACACATGATATAGATGTTGTTGGTGCTGTAAGTATTTCTCGTAGATTATTCTGAGGTTGAAAATCTGTTCAGTGGTACTTCGCCCTGCCCTGAATCCTGCTTGTTCTTCAGCTATGATTTGTTCAGCTTGGGATTTTAACCTGTTGAGTATTATTTTCAGGAGGACCTTGCTGGGATGACTGATGAGGCTGATGGTGCGGTAATTTTCACATTCCTAAAGGTTACCTTGTTTGGGAAGAGTGATGACAAGCGACTGGGTACATGATGTAGGCCACTCCCCACTCTGCCAGATTTTGTTACAGATAATGGTGAGTGCGTCAATCATCGCTTCTCCTCCTGCTTGAACCAGTTCCGCGGGTATATTGTCCACTCCCGCTGACTTCCCATTCTTCAGCGATTGCACTGCTCGCTCAACTTCTTCCTGGAGATTTGGGAGGATTTCTTCTTCTTCTCTGTTCTCAGGACATGCTAGAACTGATGGGTCTCCGTTTGGTGTGTGGTTGTAAAGGTCAGAGCAGTACTCTGTCCATCTGTCCAAGACTTCTTGTTCTTCTGTAAGGCATATGCCAGATTTGCTTTGGATCGTGGAGACCTTGGGCTGTTTAACACTAATTGTCAGCCGCTTCACAGTCTGGTAGGCCTTCTTGCTGTTGTTCTTCTTCAGGCTGTTCTCTATTTCCTGGCATTGATCTTCTATCCAGTTCTCCTTTGCTGTGCGCATGCCTTACCGGATGTCATTGTTGATTTTTCGGTAGGCATCAGCTCCCTGTGAGGTGTTCTTTTTCTTTTTCATCTCTCTTCGTTTATCACACAGGTCCAAAAGTTCAGGTGTAATCCACAGCTTCTTCTTTGGCCGGTGCTTGCCAAGGATCTCCATGGCGGCATCTGTCACAGCTGAGTTGAAGACGGTGGTCATGGTATTGACATCTACTTCACCAGCTTTCAAATTGAGCAGTGGTGCAAATTTCCCTCCAATTGTGGCCTGAAATATTTCCGCCACCTCCGGGTCTTGCAGTTTGTCCAGGTCAAACTTCAATCTGGTGCACTTTGCTGTGTTTACTCTCTTCAAGTGGAGCCGGAAAGACATCATCACGAGATCGTGGTCACTTCCGATGTCTGCTCCTGGAAAAGTGCGTTTCCTGCCAATGTTGATGCTTGATCTGAAGCGTTTTTTGACCATGATGTAGTCGATCTGGTTGTGATGCCAACCCCACTCCATCCCCCCCCTCCCCCCCGCCGGGACTGTGCCATGTCCATCGTCTGGATTTGCGTGTTTGCCAGTATCAGATTGTTGTATCTGGAAAACTCCAAGAGTGGCAGACCCCTGTCATTTGTCTCGTTGTTGCAGTGGGGTCCACATGTGTCTCCCCAGTTGTGGTGTGCATCTTGGCCAACCTTGGCATTCCAGTCGCCTTCCACTATGACTATGTCCTTCTTCGCACACTGACTCAACCAAAGCTTTTAGGTTTTGAAGTTAGTTCAGCCAGGCTAGCTATAAATAGCTTCGCCGGTGCTCTTCATTCCTTTCCTTTCACTAAAAGGGAGGGTGTAGGCAAGCTATAAATAGCCCGCAGCCAGCAAAATGTGGGAGAACCTAAGAGTGCTGCTCACATAGGCATTGAGCTGGTGTGTTCGGCACTTGGTCAAGGACAGCCTGTAGATTTTTATAGAAATCCTCCACTTCGCTATCGTCATAGTCTGATGTTGGGGCATAGGCCTGGATAATGGTGATGTTGAAAGGGGTTGCTCTCAGACGGATGGTAATGAGTCTACTGGAGACTGGGCGGCAACCCATGACAGTGGCTAGAATGTTCTTGTGGACCAAGAATCCAACGCCGTGTTCGTGCCTGTCATTTCTACCGCTGAAATAAAGCTTGTGGCCTTTGTTGGTCGGTGTTTCCCCTATGCCTTTCCAGCGCAGTTCGCTGATCACTAAAATGTTCCATCGATAGAGGTCCATCTCGTGGGCCAGTTCTTCTAACTCTCCCCCCGCATTTAGGGTCCTGACATTCCAGGTTCCTATGACGATGTTATTTTTGGTGCGGATCTTGCTAAGTTGTCCATCAGTAGCACACTTATCACCTCTGTCCTGGTAGCCAACGGAAGGCGCGGTCCTTGTTGACCCGGGCGACGACCGATCCGGTATGGGGTAAATGGTTTTATTCATCACGCAGTGTGTCTTGGGCAAGAAAGACCTGGCAGGGCCCAATCCTCTCCAGGCTGTTGGCCACAGCCGATATCCACGAATACAGTGTGGCTCGCCTTGGCCCCGAGCACATGGTCTTTGAACATGTAGTAACATGAGGTTCCTCAGTCCTGGCCGGTGACTTCTGTGTAGAAGACTTTCGCCCAGTGATGCCGTGCTGACATCACCCCTGTTAGTCGCCTCTTACGACACGTCGGGAAACGTTGGGTCTATTCTAATCAGTGCCCGAACCCACAGAAATTGAATATTGCAAGAACGACATTGATGCGTGAAGCATGAAGCAAATATTGATCAATTTGTTATTATTGAATGTGTTAATCTTATTCCAAACAAATTCTAAATTATGGGATTTGAGTGGAACTTATAATATGCGTTGCTGAATAGGTTATAGATCTTAAAATAACTTGTGATTCGTAACAAGTTTGTGACGACACGAGTTTTCAACACGTGCTAGAGACGGCATATATTGTGCAGAGTTGCACATCTCTAATATACAGTGTACATAGTTATCAGCAGTTTTCTTTTACTGTGTATGAAAGTTTAAAGTATTTGTGGTTTCACGTGCATAACGCGGATAGGGCAGAGGCGGAATTAGGAATGGGGTTACTGAGCTCGACTCGAGGTTGTCTTGTGTGCTGGTATGCGATTTAGCTAGCAGAGTCATTTTGGTTGCTTATGCATGCAGTCGGACTTTTGACAGAAGTAGCGTTGTGACTGTGTGTCAGGTTAGCGTAACGTCTTCTGGAAGGGTCTTTATTCGAAGTGTTTCGAACCACCCAAGGTCTTGTTGCCCTCGTCGGGACAAGGATGTTAAAAAGTCTGTAGATAGCAGATAACAGAACTTTATTTCGCCAGGTGACAAGCACGAGGAATACACTTTGATGTTGGCACACATATTTATACTAAACACAATAACAAAGCCAACCACACCTTCGTGCAACCATCCACTTGCTGACACACTCATACAAGACTAGGAATAATACTGACTGGAATATAGTAGAAACAGAATGATCAAATCAAATAGACACACACATCCACACACACGTGCGCGCTCTTCTCCGTTATCTCTCGCTCTCTCAATTCTCTTCTCTTATCTTACACACTCTACATACATCTATAAATTCTCTCTCTATCACTTCCTCTACTCACTCTCTCTCTGTGTCTCTCTCTTCCTCTCTTTCTTTCTGTCTTTCTTTCACTCACTTTCCCCCCCTCCCTCCCTCCCTCCCTCACCCCCCCCTCTCTCTCTCTCTTATGCATAAGTCACTGAGATAGTCCGGGATCATCGGGTGCCAGACAAGGAGTTGAGGTTTGTTACTGCTTGTGGAAAAAAACTGTTCTTGAAGCGGCAGGTACGGGTCTTCAAAGTTCTGAGCCTTTTGCCAGATGGAAGCAGCTCGAAGAGGTGGTATCCGGGGTGGGAGGCATCATCCACTATCTTTCTGGCTCTGCTCATCAGGCGTTTGGTATAGATGGAGGCCAGAGAGAGGAGGTCGGTGTCGATGATCTTGATGGCAGCGGAGACAATATGGTCTAGTTTTTCTTTCTGTTGCTGGGATGCACCCCCATACCACACACAGATGGAAAATGTTAGAACACTTTCTACCACTGAGCGGTAGAACTGGGTGAGGATTTCCTTCCTCAGGCCAAATTTTTTGAGCTGCCTGAGAAAGTACATCCTCTGCTGTGCTCGCTTGATGATGGAGTCGGTATTGAGATCCCAGGTGAGGTCGCAGGAAATGAGTGAGCCCAGAAACTTGAATGACTCAACTGTCTTGATGGGCTGGCCGTTGATGAAGAGGGGGTCAATGGGAGTGGCGTTCCGACGAAGTGGGAGGACTGTAACTGCAATCTATTGTGTAATATAGGTGTAAAGTTCTGTTCTAAAGCTGTGTGGCCCTCTATTGGGCACCTGCTAATGCTCAAGTACTTCGTCAGTATTGAGATGTCCCAGCCATAGCTAGCATTAGCCAGAAACGGATTTGAACTCTCAGACTAACCAGTGTGTGCTGTGTTGTTATAGTGTTGTGTTGTGCAGTGTACTGTACTGTGTGCCACAAGTGGAGGACCTAAAGGGTAAGTGTAAATCCTGCAATTCTTTTCCTTAGTGGCTGTGCTCCGAGTCTGCGTACGTGAATGAATGAAGGTGAATGAGGGGGAAAGGGATGTATTTTGATAAATAGTTGTTTATCGATTTTATATGATTTTCATATGATTTTCTTGGTTTAACGTTTGTATAAATAATGTCGTTGCTGTTGTTGTCAAGTGGGTCAAAGGGCGACAATGGAGTATGCATGTTAGAGAGAGAGAGGGGGGTGATGAATGTGAAGGAAGGGAGACAATGTACTGCGTTGGAGAGGGGTGATGAAGGTGATGAATATGAGGGGAGCGCGTTTGTATTATCAGAATCAGAATCAGAATCAGAATCAGAATCTTTATTGTCCCCATGAAAACACAAGGAAATGTGTGTGCGGCGTACACTTCATCAAAACAACGGCACAAAAGCAATAAAACACAACAGACTTCAGGGATTAAAACAATACACCCCAAAGAACAGAAAAGCAGGTGTACACAACATGAATGTAGCTTATGAAATAATAAAAGTCATGCATCCTACTTTCTAACCCCTAACACAAAACACCCACCTACACACACACACACACACACACGCACACACACACACCCACACACACACACACACACACACACACACACACACCCACACACACCAGAAGTTAAAAAGTTACCGGTACAGTATTATAGCGTGATAGAAACAATTGTGAATGGGAAAAGATAATGTATTATAACATGGAGAAGGGTGATGAAGATGAAGGTGTGATTGAGATGAATCGCCATGGTATGAATGGGAATGCGGTTGTAATAATGATGTACATTTATATAAATAATCATGTGTCATGAAAGAGATAAATTAGAGAATTAGGAAATGCATTGTGTTTTGAGATGCATGTATAAACAGGTCAAGATGGCGGACGGCGAAAGGCGTATTCTGTTATGAAGTGTTTAAGTTTTTGTGGACAAGCTAGTGAGATTCCTTATTTGTCCACAGGATTGGGCTTCGATTGTAGTTCTCTCCTGTTTTATCTACTGGTATCATTGTGACGGGTGACGTCAGCTTTGAGACCTCTACCCTTGCCGCTGAGGGGTGTGGATGTTGCTTGGGCTCACCGCCACCACCGTCACGTCCACTTTTGTTGTTGGCGCCTCTGCTGGGGAGTGACCTCCATCACCGCCGGACCTACCATTGCTTCGGACGAGACGTTCCAACAGCTACAGGATCTCAGCTACACCGCATCCACACACATACAGATTCGCATTCACACACCTAAAAACATATCTGTGTAAATTACTTTCTCACCTGAGTAATTACCTGCAGTAGTACTTGAGCTCAATTAATCGATAGTTAGGTTTCGAACATTGACTTTGAACTATAAGCTAGCTAATTCATTACGATTGAATTTCAAGAAGTTTTTGCTGATTGTGGATTTAACTTTGAATTGTGTTTATTTGAAATTTAACTGATTGTCATTCTTGTTGCATACTGTCGTGGGTATTCTGTTGTGTATAGTTATGGGGTTTTCAGTTAGACACGGGAGGTAATTGTTTAGTAAATACTGGGTTGGGGGTCTTGATAGGGGTTGAGGGTGGTTTAGTATCCCATATCCTGTGTGTGTGTGTGGCATTGTTGAATAAAAGTGTGTGATTGTTCATCTGGCATTTTGTGTTGGGTTTTTGTTTGAGTTTCTATTCCTACACTCGTTGCTTTGAGCTGAACGTCGCTGAACCCGCTCGGGTGACGCGACAAAGTTCAAACAGAACGATATTAATTAGATTAGCATGTTGTTCGTTGAAGTTATCTAGTTAATTTCTTGAACTATTTAACTTGTCTGTTAGTATACAAAAGAATTACCTTGAAATATAATTGATTGTAACCAGCCAACAACAGAAGATCGACGGAAATAAGCCTAGTTTTCGTTGTAGAATGTGCATGCAACCGAGACAATTAATGTCAACATTGTCCGCCAGTGTTAGGGTTAGTGTTAGTGTTAGGACCTAACGGTAACCCTAATCTTTTCCGTAACCCTAACCCAAACCCTAACCCGAACCCGAACTCTACATGTAACCAATGTTGGAATTCCAAAAATGGGCAGGCCAATTCTAGAATTGCCCAGATTCCAAAAAAGCGCAGAACATTATCATTGCGGAGCCAGGTAACTGAATCTTGTTTGTAACTTTTGTCCACGTTTCTCAGGGAATCGTAGTTGTTTTGCTCAAATTCCCTGGCGATGATAGATTTTGCAATGGTTGCCAATCGCGGTTGTCACTGTTTTTGGCCTAAATGAATCAATATAAAAGTAGAAAAATAGTTCTTATGATGCTTATGATTCTTATGATTATTGTTATTCTTCGCATTACCTATCAAGGTAAAGTTTAGTTTTCCGCAGTCTTCCAAATGAATAGATCGAGCGCGTTGATTGTCAAGGCCATTCCTGACAAGAACAACGCTGGACAATAAGCATGAGAAATATCTTCTTTGCTTAATGAGATGAGATACCATACCTGTCAAGGGGTTTTCGGGTTGCGGTGTAGCAATTTAACAGAAAAACCATAGCAAATGGAGGTTTGGTGTAGCACTAATGTGAATCACGCGATTCGCAACAAAACTGGAAACTTCTGCATCCAATATAAACACACACATCCAATGTGTTTACAAATTTATTGTAAAATCTTGTTAATGCACAACACTTTGTTACAATAATTTAAATTTTAAAAAAAGTAATTTATAGATTTGCAAATGAGTTTGGCCTGGAAATACATTTGAATGGAATTTAATCTTTTCTAATCCTTTTTGAAGTTTTTCCTATCAAGCACAAATTCTAATCTTTTTTTTTTCCTTCATAAATTGTTGCTATTTGCCTTTACCTTTTCTTCTGTAGGTTGTTTGCAAGATTTTTTTGTTTTTTTCTTCTATTGCTCCAAAGATTTTTTCCATGGAATTTCATACCATGGACTGGATTCCGGTATTGGTTATTACTTTAATTGATTTATAAATGACCCCCTATAAAATTATGTCCTTCACCTTGGCCTCCGAGGTCACGACTTCCGGTCTCCCGGATGGGGCATTTTTCCTGTGTTTTGCCGAACCCTATACCAAAGTGCGAAGTTTGCAGCAGCGATGGTGAACAAAAATTGTTATGGTATTTGCAAAAGCTATTCACGGCGAAAATATAAACCTCACATGCAAGGAGTTGACTGTATTTACTTTCCACAACCGAATGTCAACTTGGAAAAGTGAAAAGAATGGGTGATAGCGTGCGGTCAGCCGACTACAGGAAAAATGCCTTCACGGTGCAACACGTTAAAAAGCACACCTACATCTGTACAAAACATTTTATCCGCGGTACTGCTTTTACTAAGTGTCTTTAAACCGGACTCGACCGGAACAGACTACTTTCGCGCGAAAACCCCCTTGGTTAAAAAATATTATCGTCACTTTTGAAAAATTGCGTAGCAGCTTTGTGATACGCCGTAGCAATGGGAAAATGTTTAAAATGCGTAGCGCTACGCAAAAATCCGTAGCACTTGACAGGTATGAGATACTTATAACTTTGAAGTTTTTCAGATGTTATTTCCTATCCTATCTTATCCTATCCTATCCCGCAACTCGGAAGTCGTAGGGGCACCACAGATGATCGTTTAATAATAATAATAATAATAATAATAATAATAATAATAATAATAATAATAATAATAATAATAATAAGGATAGGGATATTTATATAGCGCTTTTTCCCAATGAACAATATCAGTTCAAAGCGCAGTTACTCACGCATTCATTCTAAACATCCGGCTTCATACAAAATAAAATCAGACACTTGCTAACGAATAAGAGACGAGGGAAGGAGGGAGGAGGGAAGAGCTAATGATGGGTGATGGGGTGTGTGGTGGCGTTGGTCTGAATCAAAACAAAAAACAAAACAAAACAAATGGAGGAATGACGACGATGATGATGGGAGGCAAGATCAGAAACATTTAAGGAAGAGATGAGTTTTCAAGTTGGATTTGAAAGTAGCTATGTTTGGAGAGCTGCGAAGAGAGAGGGGACGAGAGTTCCAAGTTAAAGGGTCAAGCACTGAAAAAGATCGACGACCAGCAGAGAGATTGTAGCGGGGTATGTGAAGCATGAGGGTGTCAGAGGAAGAACGAAGATTTCTAGAAGGTTTATAGAATTGAATGTTCTGGGTGAGGTAAGAAGGGGCTAAGCTATGGACGCACTTGTAACAGAAAATAGCAATTTTGTAGATAATTCTATGAGACACTGGAAGCCAGTGGAGTGAATGTAGAAGGGGAGTGATATGATCAGATTTTTTTCTTTTCAGAACCAGATGCGCAGCTGAGTTCTGAACACGTTGGAGCAGATACACAGAAGAAGAAGGAAGTCCAGCCAGGAGAGAGTTACAGTAGTCTAAGCGTGACAAAACGAGAGAGGAAATGAGTTTGACAGTAGCGTCAGTGGTCAGATGTTTGCGGACAAGGCCTATTCTACGGAGATGAAAGTTGCATGTTTGACAGGTTTTGCGTATGAATTCTGACATGGAGAGTGTCACGAACTGGCTAGTTTTAACTCTGCCTATTAATATTCAGCCTTGTGTAGTAATTGTAACAGTAGAGAGGAGTGTATTACACAGCAGCAATTAAATTACACAGCAGGCCACACACGGCGAGCGAGCCACACACACAGCTTAGTGAGTCAGCACTTGAGCTTTGAATCTGACCGTTTTTAACCAATGAGCATCAGGCTAAGCGGGTAGAACAGTTCTGACTGTGTCAGATCTTAGCGCAGTTTGAATCAGTCGTGTGTGAGACGAGGTAGAGTCAACATCTCCACAGCTAGAGAAATCTCTTCACTCATAGACCAGGAAGCAGGACTTTAGAATCTTAGAATTCTCTCAAGTCACCACGGGCCTGAACTTGTCAAACAGGTAAATGGACACCCTTCTGTTTCATCGTGATATATTTATATTATTGTTGAAATTATGTTTGTGGAATTTGCTATGCATAAATGTGAATTGTTAATCCGAATTTGCGTGACCATGTGGAAAAGCCGAACACGTGGCGAAACACGACCGGTTGCGCCGCCATGTTGCATACCATACGGAACCACTGTTGTTTAACTTATATGTATGTTTGCAGACCAGTGACTGTACCACTGAATGTTTATAATATTATTAATTCTGTATGTGTATAGTTAGACACGATTGATATTTATGTATGTATAGGAATTTAGAGTGAGATTCCAGTGGACCCCGGAAGTAGCAGAATGTTCGTCGCTTATGTATAGAGATGTGGAGCTATCACTGAGGGCTACTTTGGCTTTCAGTGAGACGCTCTGCACAAACCGATTATTCAGGGTTGTGCAGAATTTCGTCTCTTATATTACAGACGAGCAGGCGAGCTATCCTGTGCACCCCACTCCACAGAAACGACGAGTTGGTTGAGGAGACTCTACCGCACAAGTCGGACAGAGCTACCCAGAAAAACACCCTGTCAGACCCCACAGCGTGGCAAGGGAACCCAACTACACAACGACACAGGTGGACCAGAAGCTACCTCACAGAAGGACTTCGCACGCACCATCTAGCAGTTAAGTGCAAAAACAAAGGTGCACTTAAACTGATCAAAAACGGACCACAGTAGTCCAACTCTTCAGAAACTGTAAAACGGACCACAGTAGTCCAAATCTACATGAGATATAATAGCAAGTGCCCGAGGAAGATAAAACAGCTGCCTAGACTATCAGCGAACGAACTATTAGCAGTAACTGAGACTTTTTAAGTTAGATTAGTACTTAGAGAATCTTGTATAGAGTAGAAGAAATAAATGTGTGATTTTAACTGTTATCAAGTGGCTGGACTACATATGATTCATAGCCGTGTGAAAGCTAGTGTGACAGTAATCTTTTACCATTTTTCTATCTATCTCTGTACCCCAACCTTAACACAGAACGAGCTAAACATATAAATTTATTACAGTAATTCATAGGGTGACTTACTAGCAGTTCCCGCCGAATAAACGTGAGGGTCCATAATTCCATTGTGCAGAGCCCATAAACCCCACGTGACAGAGAGGGTGTTGTCAAGAACGACACCAAGGTTTTTGACAGAAGATGACATAGGAAGAGTGGTCTGGCCAAGAGTGACAGTGTCTACAGTACAGAGGAAGAAGACAGGTTGTGTTTGGTACCTGTGAGCATGACTTCAGTTTTGTTTGCATTGAGTTGGAGCTTGTTGACTGTCATCCAGTTAGAAATTTCTTCAAAGCATTCTCAAGTGTTGGTCAGAATGGATGGAAGGTTTTGAGGAGTGTTACTGGTTTTTTTTTTGTTTTGTTTTTTAGCTGTGTATCATCTGCGTAGAAATGGTGGAAAGTGTCGTGGTTTTGGATGATGTGAGACAGAGGAGATGTGTAAAGGGGGAAAAGAACAGGGCCTAGAACTGACCCCTAAGGAACACCGAAGACAAGTCTGGACGGTTCAGAGAGGTGGTTGTTGATGCAGACAGATTGAAAGCGATCAGTTAGGTAAGAGCGGAACCGGCTGATGGCACTGTCTTTTATTCCAAAAGAGTTCTGGAGACGCTGAAGGAGGATGGAGTGATCGATTGTGTCAAAAGCGGCTGAGAGATCGAGAAGGGTCAACAAAGAGCTAAGGGTTACCAGCGTACTCCATCTTTCCCTGTCCACAGCAACCCAGACTGTTTCGCTCAGTGTCAAACCAGTCCATTCTCGAATGTCGTCCTCCCACCTCTCTTCGGTCTCCCTCTTCTTCTACCTCCTTGCACTGTGCCTTGCAGGATGGTCTTTTCAAGACCTGATGATCTGGTGACGTGGCCATACCATCGGAGTTTACGTTTTTTCACCACTGTGAGCAGGTCATCGTGTTGTCCAATGGCTTGTGTGATTGTCTGTCGGACTTTGTCGTTGGTGATGTGCTGGGTATAGGAAATGCCCAGAAGTCTTCTGTAGCACCTCATCTCCATGCTTTGTATTCTTCGTTGGAGATCTGCTGTGAGGGTCCATGTTTCGCAAGCATATAGGAAAATGGAGATGACAAGGGAGCGCAGCAGCCTTACCTTGGAATGTTGACTGATGGTCATGTCTTTCCAAATTGGCTTCAATCTCGCCATGGCAGCAGTTTTTTGTGCGATCCTGGAGAAGACTTCCTGTCGGGACCGATTGTCTGATACAATGGCTCCTAAATATTTGAAGCTATGCACTGTGTTGAAGGATTGGCCTTGGACTTTGATGTCCGTGTTGATACCATTGGTGTTGTTGTCATCATTTTGGTTTTCTCTGCACTTATTTTCATTCCATAGGCTCTGGAGGTGGTGTCAAGCCTCTGTACCAGCTGTTCAAGTTCTTGTTCCTCTCCAGCCAATCCATCAATGTCATCCGCAAAACGGAGGTTGGAGATTGCTCTTCCCCCTATGCGGACTGTGCCTTCGTGGTCTGCAAGGGCATCTGACATGATGCGCTCTAGGAAGATGTTGAAGAGTGTTGGAGAGAGTAGGCATCCCTGACTCACACCGATTGTTGCTCTGAACCAGTTTCCGATGGCGCTGTTGTATATACCGGCTATATCTAATTATATGTAAAATGTGTCTGTAACTAAAACTGAGAGAGGTTTGCAAGAGTACACTATTTCAATTTAGACCTTCATTTTGAATATTTGAGATCCAATAGGCCTATTTTGACAAGTTGTGTGGAACAGTAGAAAACTCTACTTATTAATTAATTTATTTATTATTTTATTGCTTTCACATACCGCTTTTTCAGCTCAAGAGCCACTCAAGGCGCTGGCCGATACAGGATCTATATAACATTATATGATTATTGCTTTAGGTCCAGCGGACTCTTTCGAGCCAAATCAGGACCGGACAACCCCTGATCCGCGTAAAAGATCTGCCGAAACAACCCTAGTGGTAAAACTGAAAGCACTCCACCAGCCAGTCACTTTACAACAAAGACATCCCACGCAGGGGACGCTGAGGCTGTACTCTAATTTATCGAACCCCCGTTTACAAAAACCAAATAGAATACAAACATCATTATAAATTATCAACAAAACACATACATATAAAATGCCTACATTACTAAATAATAACATCCTAGGAAGCCCTATAGTGACCACCTGGCAGAAAGCGTCCAATATTCTCAAGCTGATCCAACAGACCTCACACACAAATAAGGAGTCTTGTCCCGGAAGAGTTTTCAAGAAAACAGGTAGGTGACTGGTCTAGCGAAGAAGAAGATAGTATAGCAGATTGATAGAACAGAGCAGGAATGAGAACGAGCAAATGAGAAAGACAGCGACAGTGGGAATTTAAAGCACTAAATTTCCAGAAAGTGGGGATACTATTTATACTGAAACCCCCGGCACCCCAACCGGGGAGATACAGGATCTAACTCAAGCCGCCCGAGGTGCCCAATTGCAGCCTTTAGGAGCATAGTCTGGCCCAGACGACTGAGCACAATCCTGGGCGACCGAAGATGGGGAGAAGGGACCTAGTGCGTGCTGGGTGTATTTGTGTAGTCGGCACTCACCCATCTAGGATATGAGCGTCAGGATCTTTAGAGTCTGTGCGATGGAATGCGTGCGTGCACGGACTAGACCTCGGTTTATACTCTCATCAGAAGGAGTAAGAGCGCAGTGCCTTTGTTTTTTTCTTTCTCTTCAGGCTGCTGTTAACGGCGGACGAAGCACTGCCTGTACAGGCTGCAATGTTATCTATGACGGCCTACTAGATTTATAATTTTTCAATGATAAGCCTAATTGTAATTATCCCAAGCTATTTGTAATTATGGGGTTTTGGCGCTAGTAGACCGTCATACGGACTATGACGGCCTTCTAGCGCCAAAACCGAGAGTTACCATTATCACAAGATAATTGAAATTAACACGTGTTCTGTGTAATTGACAGAGATACCGGTAATCCACAGTGTAAAATAAAAACAATCAATATTTGCCACACCTTCCTAGCGCCAAACCCTGATAATTACAAATATCATGATATAATTACAAATATCACAGGAAAATTACAATTATCAAGGGATAATTACAATTTTCATTGAAAAATTACAAATATCTTCGCGTGATCATTTCTGATACAATGGCTCCTAAATATTTGAAGCTATGCACTGTGTTGAGGGATTAGCCTTGGACATGGTTGTCCGTATTGATGCCATTGGTGTTGTTGGTCATCATTTTTGTCTTCTCTGCACTTATTTCCATTCCAAAGGCTCTGGAGGTGGTGTCAAGTCTCTGTACCAGCTGTTCAAGTTCTTGTTCCTCTCCAGTCAATTCATCAATGTCATCCGCAAAACGGAGGTTGGAGATTGCTCTACGCTGACTGTGCCTTCATGAAGATGTTGAAGAGTGTTGGAGAGAGTAGGCATCCTTGATGCACACCGATTGTTGTTCTGAACCAGTTCCCGATGGCGCTATTGTGGAGGACTGCATTGGTAGCCTTGTCATACAGGCTTTTGATGACTTTAATAATGTTAGGGCTGATGATGTTGTACACTTTCATTGTTGCCCATAGAGCTGCATGCCAGACTCGGTCAAATGCGGTAATTTTCATCTCGAAGGTTACCCTTTTTGGGAAGATAACAAGCGACTGGGTCCATGATATAGGCTACTCCCCACGCTGCCAGATCTTGCTACATATAATGGTGAGGGTGTCAATCATCGCTTCTTCTCCTGCTTGAAGCAATTCTGCAGGTATGTTGTCCACTCCCGTTGACTTCCCCTTCTTCAGCGATTGCACTGCTGCCTCAACGTGTTCTCGGAGAATTGGGAGGACTTCTTCTTCTGCTTTTTGCTGAGGACATGTTAGAACTGATGGATCTCCGTTTGGTGTGTGGTTGTAAAGATCAGAGCATTATAATGTCCTTCTATCCAAGACTAGCTTCTTGTTCTTCTGTAAGAAATATGCCAGATTTGCTTCGGATAGTGGAGACCTTGGGCTGTGTAACACTTGTCAGCCGCTTCACAGTCTGGTAGGCCTTCTTGCTGATGTTCTTGTTCAGTCTGTTCTCTAATTCCTGGCATTGATCTTCTGTCCAGTTCTCCTTAAATTGCTGTGTGCATGCCTTTTCGGATGTCATTGTTGATTTTTTGGTAGGCATCAGCTCCCTGTGAGGTTTTCTTTTTCTATTTCATCTATCTTCGTTTGTCACACGGGTCCAAAAGTTCAGGTGTGATCCACGGTTTCTTCTTTAGGTGGTGCTTGCCAAGAATCATAGTGGCGACATATGTCACAGCTGAGTTGAAGGTGGTGGTCCTGGTGTTGACACCTACTTCACCAGCTCCCAAAATGAGCAGTGGTGCGAATTTCCCTCCAATTATCAGCACAACTTATGTTAATCTGATGAATAAAAATTGATACAACAACAACAACCCTCCAATTGTGGCTTGGAATATTTCTGCCACCTCTGGGTCTTGCAGTTTGTCCAGGTCGAACTTCAGTCTAGTGCACTTTGCTGTGTTTACCCTCTTCAAATGGAGCCGGGAAGACATCATTACGAGATCGTGGTCACTTTCGATGTTTGCGCCTGGAAAAGTGCGTGTCCTGCCAATGTTGACGCTTGATCTGAAGCGTTTCTTGACCATTATAGTCAATCTTGTTGTGATGCTCCCCGCTGGGACTGTGCCATGTTCATCGTCTGGAATTTTTTGTGGAGACCAAGTGTGTTTGCCAGTGTCACGAAGTGAATTGATAAATATTTGTGTATACATTGACGTGTTTATAGAGTAGGATACAAGCGACGGCTGTTGACAACGCTTTGCGTTGGTACTATATTTCCTTGTTCATTAATATTGCGGTGATGAGACTCGGTTATATAAAGACTGGATATCAGATAATATACATTATTTCATTGTACTTGTAGCAAAGATACTATCTTTGCTTGTAGCTTTCGTGTTGTGTCTTGGTGTTTGTGTCTTTTCGTGTTCGAATGTTTGTTGTATCGTGTGGTAACGTGTCTTTTCGTGTCTTGGATAAATGTAGTATCGAGCACTGTGCGAGTTGTTTTCCTTGGAAACACATTGGAAGTGTTTCAAAAAAGTGCCAGGTTTGAATTCATCTGAACCTTATTAGATACTGTCCCACACTTATAAATTTAGAAGTGCGTGTGCTGTGTACAACACTTTTAATGCAGTGCTGTACGCTGTTCATTTTTAATTCTGACAATAGCAGGAGCTAGTAGTAGTAGCGATCGAGAAGTTTATTATGATCAGAAAGATTTGAGTAAAATGCAAGAATGGTCGGATCTATATGGAACCTATATTTAAACGTCCAGAAGTGCAAAGTGCTGCTTATAGGTAGAAACAACCCGAAAAAGGAATATTTTATTGGAATTGGAAATAGTAATTAAAAAGTTAAAGCATGAATAGAAGAGAAAGCTAGACGCAGGGGTGGAGTTTGACATGCAGTATAGCTTTTTGTTTTGATCAGCACATTCAAAAAGCAATCAACAAGGTAAATCAGATGATTGGAGTCATAAAAAGGTCCTTTGCATTTCTGGACAGACATAGTTTAAGGCCTTGGTCTGATCGCATGTTGAATATGGCAATGTTGTTGGTCACAGTTTTTAATGCGACTTTCGGCCGCAATTAAACGAGTGCAACGAAGAGCCACAAAGATTCTGCCAGAGTGTGCAAACATAACATATACAGAAAGGCTGGAACATTTAAGTTTGCCACCACTCAAGGCAAGGAGAATGAGAGGGGAATTGATTCCTATCATATCCTATCCTATCCCATAACTCGGAGGTCGTAGGGGCACCACAGATGATCGTTTAACCAGCGTGCTCCATCTTTCCCTGTCCTCAGCAACCCTGATTGTTTCGCTCAGTGTCAAACCAGTCCATTCTCGAATGTTGTCCTCCCACCTCTTTTTCGGTCTCCCTCTTCTTCTACCTCCTTGCACTGTGCCTTGCAGGATGGTCTTTGCAAGACCTGATGATCTGGTGACATGGCCATACCATCAGAGTTTACGTTTTTTCACCACTGTGAGCAGGTCATCGTGTTGTCCAATGGCTTGTGTGATGGTCTGTCCAACTTCGTCGTTGGTGATGTGCTGGGTATAGGAAATGCCCAGAAGTCTTCTGTAGCACCTCATCTCCATGCTTTGTATTCTTCGTTGGAGATCTGCTGTGAAGGTCCATGTTTAGCAAGCATATTGATTCATGCGGTTGTACAAAATATTTCACGGAATAGATCAAGTAAATTTTCAGAAATCAGCTAGGAAAGTTAACAGTTAGCTATAGTCGGACAAATATACGAAAATACTATGTAAATAGGGATGTTAAAAACTGGAATGCTCTCCCAATTAACATAAGATTAGCAAAAAATGTCAATTCATTCAAGAGCCTTCTGGACAGTGATCTAAAATTTCTAGTTAAGATTAAAGACTATGACAATTAAATGTCCTAAATTGCTAGCGTGACCCTCACTTGAGAGTCTGAAGGAAGAGGCGTTGGATAGTTTCGAGGCCTAAAAAAAAGCCTCTAAATACTAAACTACTAAACTATACTATACCCAACATTCCAAACCCAAACTTTAACTAACACTATTTATTCGATGACTTCATTTTTCATGGGGTGCTAATCTTATTGTTTAATTCAATACAGTTAATTCTGAATTTGACGATTCATGCAGATTTGTTGGAAGCTTCAGCTGAACCAGTTTCTGTCAGTTATACAATATGAAATTTGTACTCACACAGTTCAACTGTGTGAGGATTCTGGGTCCTCACCCAATCCGTGGTAGCTAATTTGTTCTTCAGATGATAATGCTTGAAACTGTGAAAATGTACCCCTGTGAGAAATAATTGCACTCTGTATTGCGCATCAGCTATGCTATACATGTATTTCGTCACACATACAGACTTTAAAGATCCTGCGGTTTTTGACAGCCCGTGATGCAGTCACTGCTACTAATATATTTGTATTTCATTGCCTGTACAGATTTAAAGATCTTGACACTTATCCTAGATAGCCCATGATGCAGTCACTGCTACTATGTATATGTATTTCATCGCATGTTATATCCTAGATAGTCTATGATACAGGCCTACAGTACCATACTGTGCATTCGGATGATGTAAAAATGGTGCGACAAGTATTGCCAGAACGTGAGGAGCTGAAGGTTGGACTACTGAGGAAAAAGTCCCAGAATAAGAGTTTGTTTTTCACGCGTGACAATTACAATGAGCGGGTGTTTGTGCTGGACACTGTCTTCCTTACCTATTATGATGGCACCCTACAGGTCAGGACATTTTTGTACTTTTTATTTCTGTGTCTATTATAATCTTGGCTGCTTTTACGTGAATTCAACTTTCTGTGCATGATATATATACTCCCAATTGTACAAATGCATTGTCCAATCCTGCATTGTTTTTCAGAGGAGAGGATCGGTCAAAGGCAGTATAGAACTGAGAGAGGTGCTAGCGGTGGAGACGGTGGTTGATGGTCAGGTGCCTCAGTGTGGATTCCAGGTAATAGATTTTGCTTTATCCTTTAGTGATTACAGATTTTTGTGACAATATTCTTTACCTTTGAGGGCAAAATTCAATGTGAACAAATCAATAGGCCATTTCCACCAAAGAGGCAAATTTTTCTTTCCCCAGATATCGTACGAGGAGGATGGTAGACCGCTCATGCTGTACGTGTTTGCCAGCAACCAGCAAGACAGAGATGACTGGATCAAAGCTGTTAGAGATGGTCTGTCTTTCTTATTCATATGTTATGTATGTGCGAACGCGTGTGTATGTTGGTATGAGTTTCATATGTAACCTGAAATCACCCATAAATATTCAGTTTTCACTGTGGAGATAGTGCATATATTGAAAAACTACAGACAGTTTACAATAATAAAAGTTTATTGGAAATTGTTTGTACTGTGAAGTTATTCCTTAATTTGAATTTGTGCCTGCTGAATGTTTTGGCCAATTTGAGAACATTCATTCAAAGATTTCTGTTGTAAGCTACGTATAAAAAACGCAGGTGTACACACACACACACACACACACACAGAGACATGTTTATTTCAAAAGTTAAAAACAACATCCCTAAGACCTGTCTTAAAAAAAAAAAAATTAAAAACAGTTAAAATTTTTTTTTTTTTAATAGTTTAATCAAACCGATGTTAAAAACATCAATGGAATAATGTACGTGGAGTACTCTGGTTAAACCATCATCTGTTGTGCCCCAACCACCTTCGAGTTACGGGATAGGATAGGATAGGAATAATGTACAATGAATGATTTGTGTACTAAAAATTTCAATAAATTAAAATAAAAAACAACAACCGCAAAATGAATAACATGTTTATAACTTTGACATTTGCATAAAAAAATAGCTGTGGCTTGGCTGGCTTCAGTTACAACCTGTTTCACCCAGTGCCTTGAGCATCTCCATGAGCTGATGACGCGCTATATAAGACAAATTCAATATACGGCTTCTGTGTCACATGTGTGTGCGGGTGTTTCTTTTTTGTGTGGGCAGAGTCGTTGCGGAATGGGGCGTATTTCATCCCGACCTTTCACCCAGCGTGCTGGCACCGAAAGACAGGCTTTAGTTGCTGTCAGGCTCCCAGTCGGGGAGATGAGGGCTGCATGGCAGTCACCAAACAGATGTCAGGTGAGCAGGTTTTGTTTTCAAGGCCAAAGGGAGGATAAGTTTAACTTTCAAGAGATAGAGCCAAGTCCAGGATCCAAAGAAGGATATTTAGCTCAAATGTAACCCTTTCCTGGCAGTAGATTGGTGTTGTTTGTATGTTCATCTGTGAGAAAAAGTGTATGGCCTAAAGTCACATTCATGTGAACGGACATTAAAATAAATTATTAACCTCTTGAACCCGAAAGACCGATATATCGGTCTAGCCCTTAAACAGCTGTGCCCCGATAGACCGATAAATCGGTCTCGTAACCTTACCTTAGTTTTTTCGGTCCGTACAAAGCCTACTGTTCTATCTAGTACTTGCTGTTTGGAATAGGGTTATTGAGGGTTATTGGGAATAAGGTAAAGCAAAATGTCAGCGCTCTAGTGCAGCACAGTGCGTGTTTTTGTGACGGTTTTTTCTCAATTTTACAAATCAAGGAAGCGTCGCTAAGCGACTGTACACAACTCAGGAAGTAATCGATTAATTGTGGGATGATAATGAAGATGAAGAGATGACATTTGAAGTACTTTGGGTTGTCTAACACTTTGGTTATGTTTTGGTTGTTTTACTAAAACTAAAAGCATGCTAAAAATGCCATTTTTCTCCGGGGAGCCCAGGGGATGGGCTCAGAATTGGTGGGGCATCCAGGGTTCAAAGGGTTAAATTGAATTGATGAGTTATTTGGCGAGTCGCTGACCATGCCTAAACGTCAGCATCAATTGTGTCAAATTGTCTGCGGATCGACAGTGTAGTGTGGTTTTCGGTTTGCAGGTGAAAGGGAAGGGAAGTAATTCTTGCCTTTTTGCTGTCATAATGGAGTACGTTTTCCAACATTGGTTTCAAAGAAGTTTTAATTGTGCTGTTTAATCTTTTAAAATGTACCGCTAAAAAAAGGGGTTGTCGAAGAGATCTATATTTGTTTATTTATTTTTAACTTTTTGTTTGTGTTCCTCCCTTCATTCTTCCACTCTCTCCCCCCCCCCTTTCTAGAGAGACGAGAGCGTCTGCTATCCAAGGCATCGTCAGCAGGCCCAGGGGAGGTAATGGTGGACATGATGTATAAACGGTCGCAGGGCAAGAGCCGATTCTTTGGCGTGGTCAACTACAAGGAGCGGGTCTTTGTGCTGGACTCACGTAGTCTGCGATACTTTGATGGAAACCTCAGAGTGAGTTTTGTGTGTTGATTACAGATCTTGATACATTGTATTTCGATTGGATTGTTGTTATTTGTAGTTTTGTGATGTAGGAAGAGCTAGACTAGCAGTGCATGTAGAACACAAACAATAGTGTTGTGATGTAGGGAGAGACCAGCAGTGCCTGTAGAACACAAACAGTAGTGTTGTGATGTAGGGAGAGACCAGCAGTTCCTGTAGAACACAAACAGTAGTGTTGTGATGTAGGGAGAGCTAGACCAGCAGTACCTGTAGAACACAAACAGTAGTGTTGTGATGTAGGGAGAGACCAGCAGTTCCTGTAGAACACAAACAGTAGTGTTGTGATGTAGGGAGAGTACAACAGCAGTGCCTGTAGAACACAAACAGTAGTGTTGTGATGTAGGGAGAGTACAACAGCAGTGCGTGCAGAACACAAACAGTAGTGTTGTGATGTAGGGAGAGTACAACAGCAGTGCCTGTAGAACACAAACAGTAGTGTTGTGATGTAGGGAGAGTACAACAGCAGTGCCTGTAGAACACAAACAGTAGTGTTGTGATGTAGGGAGAGTACAACAGCAGTGCATGCAGAACACAAACAGTAGTGTTGTGATGTAGGGAGAGTACAACAGCAGTGTGTGTAGAACACAAACAGTAGTGTTGTAATGTAGGGAGAGTACAACAGCAGTGCGTGCAGAACACAAACAGTAGTGTTGTGATATAGGGAGAGTACAACAGCAGTGTGTGTAGAACACAAACAGTAGTGTTGTGATGTAGGGAGAGTACAACAGCAGTGCCTGTAGAACACAAACAGTAGGCGTCTCACCTAAAAAGATGATATTGTAGTTTATTCCTTGATAGCATCTTAGATGTAATCCTTTATAAATATACTATATATACTCTAGGGCAGGGGTGTCAAACTCAATTGCTCAGTGGGCCAAATATCAAATCAAACGTAAGTTTGCGGGCCGAACAGGATAAACATTTAATAAGCAACATTCAAGAACAAGAACAACAAGAACAAGAAATTTATTCAGTCAAAAGGAATTAGGCCTCCGGCCTGTAGACATACAATAAGTGGGTACGTGAACAAATAAAAATCGGGAGCAGAAATGTGGAACAATAAGTATTATACAAAATTTTCACATCAGCTTTCTTCAAGTCACAGGCATAACCCTCTCTCTTTCTTTCAAAGCATAGAAAATATACATTGCAATATCTCTCGTAACCTCGACACTTTCATTACTCAAAAGACGTTTCCAAACAATTATACGATCTCTCAGGTTCATACCAACGATGTGTTTAGACAGATATTTTGCTCTTAAATCAACATACAGTGGACAATCAAAAAAGAAATGACCTTCATCTTCTATAACATCACAATGAATGCACAAAGGGTTAACTGCAGTGTATCTACGATGGATTTTCAAATCAGTAAGACCTAACCGGAATCTGGTGAAAAACACTCTAAACTTATTTATCGTTAGTTTAGCTAAATACATTTCTGGGCATAGTAATGACTTGAAAGATCGATAGAATTCAAACCTCTCACTTCCATTCAATTTTGCATTCCACTGCTGATGATAACAATCAATCATTCTCTGCCTCAAAGTTTTCAGAAATATTTTTTCATTCCCAACTCCATCTGACCAGACATATGAAAACCCATAATTGTCAAGCGTACACTTAACCATATTCGCCCAATTTTTCTGCTGAACGTTATTTCTAAAACTGCTGGTACACAACATTTCATACACCTGACGAGGAATTCTATTCACGTCCATTTTCCGCAGTGTAAACCAGTACCGGATTACGCTCAGGGTGCTGTCTATATACAGAGGATATCGCCCGGTTTCGCCGTATGCCATCGCATTCGGTGTCCTGGGACCCACACTCAATAATCTTTTTAGAGCAAAAAGCTGGACTGACTCAACAACTTTATACTGTGTTGCTCCCCAGACCTCCGAAGAGTACAGCAACATCGGCTTGACCTGCGCATCGAACAACCTGAGGAAAAAAGACATGTTCATCTTGCCAAGACTCCACATGGTTCTCAAGATTTCAACCACCTTTCCCTTGCCTTTTTTTACAACTTGATCCAAAGCTGATATAACAGACAGCCTACTTGTCAACACAAAACCTAGATACTTATATTCGTTGACTATTTCTAGTTCAGTACCTTTCAGAAACCACTTTTCTTTCTTAGATAACCTACCCCCTTTCCTAAAAACTAAGCAACATTCAGTAACATTCAATAATAATAACTGAACGTTGCTAGTTTACAGTAACGACCAACATCCACTCACTACACAACTTTTATTTTTGCTTATTGTGATCGATGCGAGAACGCTCTGAGGTAGCCTATTGTTCAGCTAGGCTGCTAATTAGGGAATTTGATTTTCTCTTTATATCGCAGAGCCATTAAAAAAATATGTTTGTCTAAAATTATCTCTAGGGCCTGATGCAGGCTTGGGCCTTGAGTTTGACACAAGTGTTGTAGGGAATGATGGAATGACAGGAAAATTCTATTACCTCTTCTCTGCTGCAAATGGTTTGCAGTTATGGATTTGTACCATACATACAGCTGGTTCAGATCGAGCTCAGAAAGTTGCTGAAGGTGCCAGAAATAGGACCGGATTCAAGGCGCCAGCTAAATTGCTGTTTGCTGCGCACCATCGTAATGCCACAGACAACGAAGCAATCATAAATGACCAAGGTGGAATAGGACCTATAGTGTTGCTGGCTGTGTTTGACCTGTCTGGCGCTCGCCCACCCAGGACATGACAATCAGGATCTTAAAAGTCAGTGCAATTAAATGCGCGCAGGCTAGACCTTGGTTTATTCTTTCATTTAAAGGAGTACAACATTCCCTGGGCCACATTTGGAAATTGGAGCGGATGGAGGGGAAAGAGAGATGGGACAGCTGCTGCTTTTATTATAACCCCTCGTTGAAACAGCCAAACAAGGTTGTTCATTCAAACAGTTTGTATTCATTTTCTCAACAGACACACACACACACACACAACCGTGTAGAAACGCCGTTGTGATGACTTTCATGAAACTCTACATACGTTACTTTGACATTTTTTCAAATTTGTCTATTTTTTGAAGCTAACTTTAACCCTAACTCTAACCCTAACCCATACTCTAACCCTGAACCTAACCCTAAACCTAACCCTAAGCCTAACACAGCCCTAACCCTAACGGAACACTGTTTTGACGTCAAAATAATGGGGTCCGTCAAAAGAAAGTACGTCGAGGTTCAAGTGTATGTCAGAATAAAGGCGTTTCTACCTAGGCACACACACACACTCATACAAAAGGGAAATAAAAGAGCAGTGAGTTGTCTCCCTGCATAGCAAGGTCTTGCACAGAAAGTGATGATGTGTAATGTGACCTGTCATAGTATTGTGTTGACAGAAGCGAGAGGAGCTGAAGGGCAGCATAAAGCTGTGCTTGGTGTTTGCAGTGGAATACATCAGAGACGGTCTGCTGGACAATCGCAGAAATGCATTCCAGGTTGAGCACAATCAAAACTATTATTTTCCTTGTTTGTATATATTGGTGTCTTTGTGCATCTTCGTATCGTATTCCTGCATGTTCTGTTTTGTTTAGAGCATTCCAGGTTGTATGTTTATGCAGAATGTATTGTCCTAGCTCTGTTCAGTGGCAACTGTATTTTGTGTAGCATTATAAGAGCCGTTTCAGAGTTTCCCAGAACCTACTTTCCCAAATGTAGTAATAGAAGCACAGAACCACTAGCATACACACAGATTTTAGCCCTAGGGATGCACATATTTATTTGCTAAAAATTAAGTTGTGTAAAAAAGTAACAATTATAGTGGTGTATTTTTTAGCCCCCTTTTCTGTGAAACAACGCTAGCAGATCAGTTCAGTATGTTATTTATGGCCGTCCTATTCACATTTGAGGGATTGTGGACACACATTCATACACCCTCACAGTTGCTCTCACTCACACATGCATTAAAAAAAGATGTTATTAATTTAACAATTTGATAGGAAATACAATCACAGCAGCATATGATAGGAAATACAATGATAGCAGCCAGCATATGACAGGAAATACAATGATAGCAGCAGAGGACAATGATAGCAGCAGAGGACAGGAAATACAATAATAGCAGCAGATGACAGGAAATACAATTAATTAGTTGTTAGTTTTATTTGCCAGATGTGTATACATTTATTTTGGGTTTACCCCCCCCCCCCCCCCCCCCTCCAAAAAAAAAAATCAACATTCAAAATGTTACACATAATACAATTTTTTTAAAATAAAAATCCCTTTAAATTTGTTACATATATTAAACAAAAACGTCAAGGAAACTGAAACATCTGCAATCATCATCACCTGGTCTCTTAAATTCCTACAGAGATTTAGTGTCAGAAATGTATGGTGAATGGTCCCTTGATTTTAGGATGAATGGGAAATTGTGTGTTTCATTTTCTGGAATTATTCTATAGTGCATGCAAGTTGTAATCCAGTCCTGTGTGCACTGTGTATTTTTTCTTTGGTTGTGTTCAAGCACATATTTATCTCTCTATCTGTTTGTCTGTCTTTCTGTCTATCTGTCTGTGTCTGTCTGTCTGTCCATCCGTCCGTCCCTCCATCCCTCCCTCCCTGCCTCCGTCCATCCATCTAGCTATCTATGTGTGTGTGTGATGGTTGCATGTAAGCAGATCGTACTTTTTATTGTTATATTTTTAGTGCTTACTTACGTTGTTGCAAGCGCGGATGGCATGCTAAAGGCACATTTGTGTTTTTTATCGGACAGTAAAGTTGTATTGTATTTGTATAATGTGTGTGCAGCGTAAGGGGTGTGTTGGTATTTGTGTAGGTGTGTGAGTGCCTGTGTGTATGTGTGTATTTGGGTGTGTGTTGATGGGTGTAAATATATATATTCAATTCAATTCAATAATTTATTTTAACGTCTTTTTACATATGTGATTTTAGACCAAACAGTCATTCTCACGCATGTACACAAACATATATAACAATTTAAAGTTGAACTATAATCATACAAAATATCTAACATTACTTCATCTAACATATATCATATATATAATCATACAAAATATCTAACAAGGGTGTACATGTTTGTAAAGGTGTAGAGGGGTGTATATGTGCTCATGTGTAGGTGTATATTTGTTTTATTTCTGTATATTTTGATGCATCGTTTTCATGTATTTCAGGTTGTGTATGAAGATGATGACGATGAGAGGTTGACCTTGGTTGTAGTGGCAAGGTCAGGGGACAAGCGACAGGCATGGGTTCAGGCAATTCGCGATGGTGAGTTTGTCAGCCCTCTGAGTATGCATAAATAGAATGGATATCACCTCATGTAAGACACTAATTACAGTTATGGTGTAACCTTGCAGTTGTTAGAGAAAGTGGAGTTTGGAGCCTCACTTTTCTCTGGGCCAGCATAACGACTTTGGTGCCCATTTTCTTTTTCCTCACTGCCTTATCTGTGTCAGGATTTTTGCAGTTCATAAGTAGTGTGCTGTAAGTTTGGAAATCATTGAATTACTAATAAAAATAACTATTATCATTTTTATTGATATGATTTCAATGTTTATAAGAATCAGTTAGCATTTTATTAACTGTCATAGACTATACTGTAATATACCCTTAAGCAGACTCCCTATCTGTGAGTTTAACAGATTTGGGAGTAAGGAGCGTGGCACTCTCCACACTGCCTGGATGCGAGGATAAAAGAGCTTCAGCTTTATGATGAAATAATTATGTGTGTACATGTGTGTATGCATGCTTGGTCGGTCTGTTGTTTATCTGTTGGTACATCTGTGTATGTGGTAGAGGCGAGAAAGAGCGGTGCTTATTTTCAGGCGGTGTACCATCCAGGGATTTGGGTGAAAAGCTTTGGGAAGTACAACTGTTGCGATGATGACTGTAAGGACAGTTTGGGTTGTCAGCCAGTCACTGTTGATATCACAGGTAAGAGTTGGTTGTACTTTAATGTCAATGTGTATTGATTTTGATGTTGGAGCACTTGTATAGCAAGATGCAAGAAGCTAAAAAACGAGACCATGCCACCCCTCTACTCCGATCTCTTCATTGGCTCCCTGTTCGAACTCGCATCTTGTACAAGCTCTCAACTATTGTTTTCAAATTCTTCACTGGTTCTGCCCCTTCATACTTTACTGACCTTCTCTCTGTCTACTTTCCTGCAAGACAACTCCGCTCTTCTTCTGATACAAGACTGATTTCTATCCCCCGTGTTCACTCAAAGACCTATGGTGAATAATCTTTCTCTTTCTCTGCTGCAAACTGCCTGGAACTCGCTACCGATGCAACTCCGACGTGCTCCATCACTTTCTTCCTTCAAGCGCCAATTAAAGACCCACCTTTTTAACATGCAAACTCAATAATTTTCACTCCCCCTCCCTTCTATCCCCATATGTAATCTTTTACCAAGTCACGTCATCTGTTCATGGATGGTGGCGGCACCGGCTCGGTTCTTGGTATTCATATTATCTGTTGTTTTACATGGCCATGTTTTACTGTAATTATTTAACCATTTGATAAGTGTATACGTGTTCTGTGTGCGTGTGTGTGTGTGTGTGTGATTGCACGTGTGTTGTCAAGCGCGGCGAGCTCGCTTTCCTTACCGTTTGCGAGGTACCGCGCGATATAAATGTACTGTATTATTATTATTAGTATGCAGCCGTGCTATGGTAGCAAGCTCGGTGCTCTGTCACGCACACACTCAAAATAATGACCCGAAAATTAGACAAGAAAATAAAATGCCACAAAGTAACAGTATTGATTGATTAATTGTATTGATTTGTTTATTTCTGTATTCACTCTCTTTTATATCATTCTTGACCACCCTGTGAATATATAGTGATTTCCTTTTTTATTTATTGATTTATTACATTTCTTTGCTAGTGAAAAGTGCAGCAGCCACAAGCAAAGAAGGTCAGAGAGGTCAGAGAGGTCAGGGGTCATCAGAGGTGAAGGTGGGCACGCTGATTAAGCGAGCACAATGTAAAAGTTCTTTCTACATCTCCAGGTCATTGAGAGAGCGACTGTTTGTTCTTTCCCACTCTGCTCTCCGATATTTCAAGGGCGGTCCCAAGGTATTTGTTTATCTTTATTTCGTGTTTATTCATGTTGCTGCATGCATAGACGGCGTGCTAACAGCACATTTCTGGGGGTTTTATTGGACACTAAAATTGTATTGTGTTGTTGTTCTTTTTAAATAATTATTTTTACTAAATTTTTTTTATTTATTTTATTTTATTTTTATTTATGTACCTCATACCTTGTATTTATTTATAGGTTTATATATTAATTAATTAGTTAATTAATTACCTTATTTATTTATTTATTTATATGTTTGTTTATTTGCGTCCCTCCCAGCTGTGAATGGGTTGCCTGGCTCAGTTTAGAAGCAAGGATAGTGAGGCGGCGAGTGAGAGGCTATACAGACCACCTCTCATGAAGCTGGCCAAGAGAAATGGGAGGCCAAAAAACCCTCTCTCCCCAGTGAGGCACCATTTTTATTTATTGTGGGTATACTTGTTGTGTCACACAGGGGTATACTTGCTGTGTCACACAGGGGTATACTTGCTGTATCACACAGGGGTATACTTGCTGTGTCACACAGGGGTATACTTGTTGTGTCACACAGGGGTATACTGGCTATGTCACACAGGGGTATACTTGTGTCACACAGGGGTATACTTGTTGTGTCACACAGGGGTATACTTGCTATGTCATACAGGGGTATACATGTTGTGTCACACAGGGGTATACTTGTTGTGCCACACAGGGGTATACTTGTTGTATCACACAGGGGTATATTTATTGTGTCAATGCTGTCACACAGGGGTATACTTACTGTGTCAATGCTATCACACAGCAGAAAACAAGTTCTGCAAAGAGCAAACGACCATGTAATAACATGTAATTGTTTTGAAGTTTCCTTGCCTGATGATGTTTATAATATTTTGGGATGAAATGTCGTTCATCAGAAACGGGGAGAGGCAAAGTGCACTATACCACTGACTAACATGGTTACCGTGGCAACAGTGGATCCCAAGGCGCTGGATGGGAGAAGGAATGCTTTCCAGGTTTGACTTCAGTACCTACACACAAGTATCAATTGATAGTATCAATGGTCTTATAGGCTGCCATGTCATCAGGCTTGTAGCCCTCTTGTGGATGTGCCAAGACTTCACATTTCTAAATATTTCTTTAAGCAATATAGTCAAGTCTGCCATGTGTTGACATCATTTTCTGTGATATTAGTTTTGAAAAAAAAGAAGAAAAAAAGACAGTTTGGCAATTTGTGTCTTGATGACTTTTGTCTGCTTGTGGTTTGCTGACTTACATGTCTGGGTCTCACAATGATATTCAAAATTCATGCTGAAGATGGATTTCTACCTCTCATCCTTCCTCCTGCTTTTTCTGCTTCTCCTCCTCCACCTATTGTACCACTATAATGTTTTTTCAGATTGCATATAGGGACGAAGATGATGGGAGAATGTATTTCCTGTACATGGTGGCACCTAACCGTACTCAGTGCAAAGCCTGGATCTCCGCTATTACCTCTGGTAACAATTCGCCCTGTTTTAGTGCTGTATAGTTTTATATTATAACATTGCTACACGATTTCTTCCACTGAAGTGAAATAAAGTTTCAGTATTGAGTCTTGATTACAGCTACGGTTTTATGGCTTGTTCTCTCTTTCTCTCTAACTCTTTGTTTCTGTCTCTGTTTCTGTCTCTGTTTCTGTCTCTGTCTGTCTGTGACGTATTTTGCAAAAGGACCAAACACATGCAGCAGCGCTGATATAGAGAAAAAATGCAACTCTGTTGATTAAATGGCCAATGATACAGAATTTTCCCAAAGGGCTAATTACAGTGGGCAACATAAATTTGGTCATTTTTCACTGTCCTTTTCGCACACTGACTCAACCAAAGCTTTAAGGTTTTGAAGTTAGTTCAGCCAGGCTAGCTATAAATAGCTTCGCCGGTGCTCTTCTTTCCTTTCCTTTCACTGAAAGGGAGGGTGTACGGCAAGCTATAAATAGCCCGCAGCCAGCAAAATGTGGGAGAACCTAAGAGTGCTGCTCACATAGGCATTGAGCTTGTGTGTTAGCAGTATGATTGCTCTGGTGGTTTAGTGTGGATTTAGGTCCTTATACACCAATGATGGAAGTAGACCATAAACTTCAGTGTTAATTCATGTCTAACCTGGAAGTGAGATAATAATAATATTTCACGCTTTTCCCCAAGTCACCAATCAGACTCAAAATGCGGTGATCTATACCTACATGCACATTCATGAGTTACACCCACTCTCTCCCAAACATGCAACAAACACACATCTATCACTGTGGTGTAAAGGCAGGAAGATCGCTATTAGAAGATAGAAAAGAAACCGAATATTTATTTTTGAAATTTTTATATCGACTGCATTCAAAAACATTATTTAAGGGAGGGGAGAAATCTGAGTACCCAGAGAAAACCCTTGGTGACCTCAGTAGTCTTGCACCTAAGTCACGTATGTTCCCCCCCTTGCAGGAATCGAACTCGCGAACTTCGACATAAGAAACCGGCTACTAATCATTGACAGTAATAATAATTGTAATAATAATAATAATAATGTAATTTACAACTAACTATAGCACATCTTTCTGTGTTACAGCGATTCAAAGTGCAAAATATTGAGAAATGAACCCTCAAAAGGACATTATTAAGTAGCATGTATTCTCTCCCTGTACTCCAAGTACAGCTTATACTCCATTTACTTTCTCCACATACCCGTGTTCATTTTAGTATAATAGTCTGGTCCTGTTACATTTGATTTGTGTGTGTGCAGAGTGTGAAAAAGCTGGCGTGTCGTTGAATCCATTCTTTCATCCTGGTGTTTGGACCAAAACCCTCGGCAACTTCAGTTGCTGCGGTCAGATATCGCGAGAGGCCGAAGGTTGTATGCAAATTAATCAAGACTTTGACCTAGTGTCACCTTCACCTAGACCCCTGTCCTCTTCATCAAGTGGATCTTCCAGCACATCGTGATGGTGACATTTTGTCTTTTGTGGAACATATTATACTGCTTCTGCTGTTGGGTGCTTGTGAAGTATTTGCACTGTTTGCAGCGGCAAGTGGTATACATCACTGCACTTTAAGGGTGATATTTGTTGGTTATTACTTGATTTGTAGGGCACAAAGGTCAGGAGAAAAACATCACCAGCTGGAAGCAGTGCTGCTATATCTTACTGCAATACCAGATGTTTCACTGAGATACCATATATTTCACTGAGATACAAGATATTTCACCAAGATATAAGATATTTCACGGAGATACAAGTTATGTGACGGAGATGCAAGATGTTATAGTGTATGTGATATTTCTTTTGTTATACAAATGTGATATTATTTCTCTTGTTATACAAATGTGATATTATTTCTCTTGTTAATACAGATTGATGTTATATTTTTTCTCTTGTTATGCAAATGTGATATTTTGCTTCTTTACTTCAGCGACCCTGTTGTATAGATTTATGGTGCGATGATGACACAACTTTACCATGCATTGTGATTGGGCATTACACATTTTGTTTTTTTGCGATGCATTTTAAAAACCATCCACCTAGATCAAATTGTAAGAGGTAACTGTCATGTGAGTCAAAGAGGTCCACTTTGGCCATCAATTCACACATTGCAACCACCTTGCAATTTCCATGCAATATTTCTTCATCCGTGATATTCATACTTAAAGTCAACCCACTTGTTCATTAATAAAATACAAACACTGCTGGCATGACCAGATATTATTTTGAGAATATTACTGCAACCAGCACAACAAAAAATATTGTTGTTGCAGTTAATATAGTTGTATAATATCAAACTCTCTGGTTTGGCTCATGGTGATTTCGTCGTAAAATGTAAGAATAAACATAAGAACCACTATGCAAATAAAATGCACTGTTGTGTTTTGTTCTGTTATGTCAAGCTGAATGTGATTGATATGTAAACATATTTATGAATCTGTAGCACCCTGTTGTAGCATGGGTGTTAGTGGGATGTTTGACCCATGTCATTATCATCACCATGTATTATAGCAGCACAACTGTGATAGAAAAAAACAGCTCCAACACATTGTTAAGACTGCCAAATTAACTGGTTGGAACTTTCCATCTGTCGCCTCCATTTTCACAACGCATATAAAACGGAAAGCAGGAAAGATAGTTCGTGATTCGTTACACCCTGCCAATCATCTCTTCGAGCTTCTACCCTATGGCCGTGCTTTGAGTGCTAGAACCTCTTCATTCAGAAGCAGTTTCTTTCCAGATTCTGTCCTCAGTACATCACCAACCATGGAATGATCTATTTTAACTGGAAACTCGCAACCATTTTCATCACTTGTGATATAGGACTGATTTGAGTTTAATACTGTTTTAGTGTGGTATACAGGCAGGACTGATTTGAGTTTAATACTGTTTTAGTGTTGTATACAGGCAGGACCGATTTGAGTTTAATACCGTTTTAGTGTTGTATACAGGCAGGACTGATTTGAGTTTAATACTGTTTTAGTGTTGTATTCAGCCAGGATGATTGCCAAATGAGTGTACGAGATGGTGAATGCATGTCAGACTGTAAGATCGGACGTATTTCATCGTCGACAAAATTTTTTAACATTTTATTTGGTGAATAAATATTGTTATGTCTTATAATGGTGCACTAATCAAAAGGATTTGTACACATAATCGCACATGTATTAAGTAATGATATTGTACACAGATAAATGCATAGAGGCATGTATTGAAACACCACACACTTCACTCAACACAAAATCACCCTTTGCTACAAGTGGTGTTTTCCCCCTCTTTATTTAACTCCATTTCCAAAAGAACATTTGTCTCCAAGAGCGATATTCTACAAATACATAAACCCTTTCCACAATTTGTCTTGCTAATGCTGATCAGAAAATTCACTGAAAAAAAAATCACAATTATTTTGATTTGGTACGTAACGGGTGGAACATAACACTAAATACCACTGAAGATGGCAATCAATGACCTGAAAGGTAGCAATCTTTGAATCCAATGAAGGCACATGCCAATATTCTATTTATCACACACTGAAACAAAAAAACATTATATTTGTACCAGAACGTTTTGGGGGGTGCCACATTAGTCATTAGGAAAAACGAATATAAAGCAATTGAAAATTAAGGTAACAGAGGGATCTCATAATGATGGCTATATCCAAAACGCTATCAATAAAATCCAGTCCCAGTTTTGTAGGCGACACCTTCTGCCTGTGTTGTACACAAACCTTACGCCTCCCTCTTTGGCGTACGAACAGGGTCAAACGCGATGAAAAGTATGCTTTGCATAGATACTATTCTCATAAGGATCCATCCGTTTAGGAAAGTATCGCAGATTCGCTACTTTTCTCAAAAGGATCGCACATTTTCTCAAATGGAACGCCAATTGCGAAAGTATCGATGCTTTCTGATACTTTTTAAAAAGTATCGATACTTTGCATCGATACTTTAGCTCGAGCAGTTTCATCGCGCAGTTCCGAAGTTTACTGAGGCGAAACACGCTGTTTCTGCAAAACTGAAATCGGTCAAGCTAATGAAATAATATACATGTATTATGTAACATTCCGCAGTTCCAATTGTCCTTTGCAGAGCAAATTAATTAATAAATATAATTTTTAATTAAATAATAATTAAATAATTAATTAATTGTCCATCTTCCTGCCTCAAGTAACGCAAAACGAAAGGAAAGCAAGCAGATTGGCACGATTGCCTGTTTTGTGTTCCGCTTTAGTTCCGATCAAACTTTTGGAAAATTTGCTTACTGTGTATTCGGAAGAACTCGGAAATGCGCGATGAAAAGGATCGATCCTTTCGTAACGGAGCGATGCAAAGTAGCGATACTTTCATCGCGCGTTTGACCCTGTTCATATACCATATCCCTCAGCCAACAGGGCGACAAAATACCGCCACACATGCCGGCAACAGTTTGCATTATACGACACGCCCCTGATGTTCAAACGATGCAGTGCCCTAATCTCGAACGAGAGTTTCTTTACACCGAGATCTACTCTGTACACGCATGCGTTTCATAGCACGGACGTTATCCATCCTGACATGCATGCCTTAATGAGGCGAGTGCAATATACAACAACTACTCTCATCCAGGAGTAGCCACCACTACTAGATCCTTCGCCCCTCCCCCCCTCACCTGTCCACTCCCTCCCAAACCTAAGCCTTCATCTTAGACCACTGTTCTTTCTCTGAGAAAACAACCTGAATTTCCCGTAACTTTACCTTACAATCCACTATTGTCTTTATTTATACCACTACAGCATAGGTTGCACAATATAGCATTATCATTTAAACTCCAATACCACACAAGGACTGAACAAAAAGTGTACTTCTCACTGGTGAATTCCTATCCAATGACATGATTTGTAAAATTATATTCATTTCACTTTCAGAAGCCAAAACATCAAAATGTAACTACGAACAAAGGGCATCTGTGTGACAAGTGCAGGCTTTAAACAACATATGTTCCAATCTATGTATACGCTAATCAAACCAATAATTTGGCTTTAAAACTGCGATATGAAAATGTGAAGATGCCAATTGTGGTCTGGTTCGGTATACAATTCTGCATTCCGTTTCTTTGTGTCTTGATGGCTAAGGAATATTTGTTCCCATTTTCTGGTAGTCTGTGTCAGTCATCTCCCTTTTCTCTTCCTAGTTAAAACTCAAATGTGCTTTAAGTACGCAGTACTGACTAAAAGTACTAAAATACCAGCAAATGAACTTTCCTACATTATCAACATGAAATGGAACATCAGAATCAAATGTACACATCAAACTCATTGATTTTGTTTCACTCACTACATCAACACAACTGTACGCAAAAATAGTGAGAAAAAAAATCATTTTACGAGACTAGGTGTAACTCAGTAAATGCAGAAATGAAAGATCTGATTCATGCATCAAGAGATCCTAAGCCACTGTCCTAGTTCAAAAGGCATTTGTACGCCAAGATTTTGGCTGTGATCCCAGCCTTGGTCTTGCCTCAGTATTTGTATCGCAGTGCAAGAGACTGAAGTTCAATTACATGTAATTGAATAATATAGGATTACAAAGTACAGGCCTTGAAATAATAATATCTCACAAACATTTGGCTGTGTGTGTGTGTGTGTGTGTGCACATCAATAACACAGCAAGGCCAAAAACAAAATGCTCTGCATACAAACATCAATATTTGCCTATGTATGCAGTTGCATGCGCTCAAATACACCCACACACATACCCACGCACACTCCAGGCTGCACACAAGCACGCGTACAAATACATACAAACTAAAGCATTCGTCGATGCGGTGCTAAACTTCATAATTAATTCATAACATTGTTCCTCCTGTGGTTGATCCCCCAAATTAAAAAATACAATAAAATGCCCATCACGAAATAAAAATGTAAACTTCACCACGACACTCACGCTTGATATGTCTAAACATGAAATATACAGAACATATGTATGTATACATTAACCCAAAGATTAACCCCAGGTTTAACCCCAGGTTTTAGCAAACAAACCTTAGATTTTTATGGTTAAAATCTCGATAAATTTCATTTCAATGAAGATATAAACATATTAGGCATAATACATTGATTCCTGTATATTTTTTTCTGAGAACTAGTTCAATTTTCTTTCAAAGATAATTTCTGTCATAAAATATTTTCTAATATTTTGGTATAGTTTTTCTAAAAATTCAATCTAAAACAGTGAAGGAGTTTTGTTGTGAATGTTTTGGGTCATATTATTTTTGATACTTCACCCCTACAACAAGTCTTTGGCAAGTAAATTCATTTGGATCAAAATACGTTAAATGCAAATCCAGTCGACTATTGCTTGTATAGCTTCATATTTTTTTTTTAAAAATGCACAATATATTATGTTCAGAAATCTCATCTCGGAAATCACCACTGTACAATTATAAAATAAGTCGCATTTTCTTTGCTGTCGTTATATACTTGATGACAATCGCAGTATTACGTAAGTAAGGATTATTACTGCGCTCCCCTTTTCAACGGCTAGACTACTCACCCACACTGCCTTCTCTTGTTGAAAAAAAATTGCTGGAAAAATTTTTTTTCAAATACACACAAAATTGTTTTAAAAAAAAATCTGCTTACATTGGAAAAACCTTTGGTTCAAATGGAATACATTTTTTCTCAAATTGGAACATCTCTTGGTTCAAAATGGAATCATCTTGACCAAATTGGAATATATTTTGGCTTGAAATGAATGGCAGTTTTCTTTTTTTTTTTTTTCCTTCTCAAAATGGGAAGTCTTTTGCACTGAAGCGGAACAGACATCTCATATTGGGGCATCCCTGGGCTCGACGAGGATTTCGTTGATGGCAACATATTCTGGAGTGGATGCGGCATAGACTACTGCCTTGGCGATGTCGTGTGGCTCCAAACACTTGTGCTTATCGCTCCTATCGTACTTGTCGATGGCCTGAAACACACAATGAAACCCGCCATTCACATGCCAGAAATACAAAGAAGATGGGTCGGGGATGGATGGAGAGAAGAGAATGGAATTGTTAAATGACAGTTTCTCCAGCTTAAAAAGCTGGCCAAGGCCCTAGCTAAGAACAAGGGTCTAAATCCTGAAGAAGCAAATTTTAGTCTATTATTCATGATCCCTTTCATACCTCTTGGTCAGTGGAGAGTCCAAACAGTGGAGTCTTGACGTCGCCGGGTTGAACGCAGGTGACCTTGACCCCCACGTCTGCAAGTTCAAGCCTCATGGCCTGTGACATGCCTTCCACGAAGAACTTGGACCCCGAATACACCGCCAGCCCTGGAAATCCCTGCACAAGGAACAGACATTTATTTACTCCCATAGTCACTTTTCAGTTCTACATTTTGGTAATGAAGATGTAAAAAATGTCTATAGATCGTATTCTATTTCAGTGTCCTGCATTAATGTTATTCTTTAAAGATGACGGCTATATCATAGAAAATTATGGCCAAACAAAGGAGGATATATTATATTATCCACATGCAGCAAACATTATCAGTGTTTTCATATGATCACTAGTTGTAAAATTCTTATAAGTTTTATTTCATTATTTACTGTTAAATTATCAAAGTATTAAGATAGTAAATTATCAAAGTATTAAGATGGCTCATTAGACGTGAGTGTGAGTTTGATCAATTTTGCGATTGTAGGCGTGTTTGTCTGAAATGACTATAGTGTGAATAGATGATAAATAAAATAGTGAACTAATGGAGCATAGTCTGTGCTGGCCCAGTGGGAAAACGGCAGCTAAGGAAACATGGAGAGAGAACAATGCACCGCGGGGCACGGTGGCTCAATGGTGAAAATGATGGCTAAACTCCTGGATGAGAGTATAAACCAAGAAGAATAAAATAAAGTAGGCGTAGAAGAAGCAGCTAACATTTTTGTTCAGCATACTGATAGTGCTACTTGCCACTTGTCTTTTTCAGTCCTTATTTTCGGAGCGTACTGAGCACAATACCCTAGCATGGAGAAAGCATTAGTCCCTGCACTTTGCTAACGCTGGCGGATGAGTGTTACACAATGATGACCTACCCTTCTGCCAGCGTCAGAGGAGATGTTGATGATGTGTCCTGACTCCCTCCTCACCATGCCCTCCAGCACAGCGCCGATACAGTTGGTCATGCCCTACAAGTTCACACAATGCAGCACATCTAACATAACACACACAGGTAATGATTTGCCTGTATTTCGGCATTACACTACTTTTGGTGGTGGTTGTTATAATTAGGCCTTATGTACACGTCAATACGCCACCAGCTGAACAACTGTGCACTGCCTTAGCATTATTGTTGATCAGTGTTACAGCTAGCTGTCTGTGATGTAACCTTTTTCAGTTTCACACTACTTTTTCATTTAATGTCCATCTGTCTTATTCCACAATTACTGACATCTTCTTCTCACTATTCTCATGGTGGCGTAAGATATTTTATTCCTCTGAAAGATTACATTAGAAAATGTACTGGCCATGCAAAATTAAAAGAATAACACTTAAGTGAATAACAATTGATATTATACCAGGGTCTTTGAATATTAACAAGTTATGATAAACAACAATGGCCACAATGTCTGCTTATCAAAACTATGCAATCATTCACTTTATCATTGATATAATATAGTATATGATGTAGGACTATCATTCATTGATAATGTAGGGTTAAGGGAGACAATCACACCCTAAAGCTTTTGTCTCTATATAACCTTTGACTAGATCTCCGGACCTTCTCCCACATCCACTGCCGCCCAGGATTATGCTCAGTGGTCTGGACATCAGATAATGCGCCCAAGACAGCAAGTGGGCATCTCAGCTTGCTTGAGTTAGATCCTGTACGAGCTGGAGAGCGTTGTATAAGAGCTCGATCTGTCCTCATGATAGCATCACTATTGCCACGCACCTTGCAGTTGATGTCGATGATCCTGTCCCATTCATCTTGGTGCAAATTCTTCATCAGAGTGTAGTACATCACCCCAGCACTGTTGACCAGTATGTCCACATCGCCTAATGCCATTTCCGTCTGCTTCACTAGGTCTTGCACCTGTCATCACCATCACCATTATTATCACATCAGCAGCAGTAGCAGCATCATAATCATTATTATTATCATCATCATTATCATCATCCGCAGCAGCAGTAGCGTAATCATCATCATTACTAAATCTGTAAGGTGTTGAAAGCGTGAGTATTTAAACAGGCAGAAAATGTTTGTGGGATGAAATAAAATGAGCCTTGATAAACAACCACTCTTAAGCTGTAGAATATTGATGAGACGAAAAAGAACACTTTCATATTGATCGATATGAGGGCGGATAGGTGGCAACAGTTGAAGAAACTGATCATTGCTGCTCTTCGCTCACTGCTCATACTTGTAACTGAACTCAAAGTATTTATAGTTATATATTATGTAATTATCAACTTTAGTCTCAATATCATCATTGTCTTTACTATTAAATCACTAAGTACAGCGCAAATTTCTATCATCATCTAGATTTTGCTTCTATCAGCATGTTCCCATTGAAACACGTACACACAACCCATCCACAAAAATCTCACAATCCCTCCACCGAAATATCTTGTTGACAGCTTGTCAAAGAGAGCTCAGAAGCGGTCCAAATGACCAACTGACCTGTTTCTTATCCAGTATGTCCGTTTTGACGGAGATTGCCACACCGCCTTCATCTGAAATTCTCTTCTCCAACTCTCTTAGTTTGTCTTCTCGCCTGGCTGCCATGGCAACACGAGCCCCGGCGGACGCCAAAGCAACAGAAATAGCTGCACCAATACCACTGGACGCCCCGGTGACAATGGCCACACGGTCCGACAATGGCTTGCTGACTGCAATACAAAACAATTTCTAAAAATTTATTTAGTATATATAATTATAGCTGCATTATTATATTCAGAAAATATAGTATATTTACTCATAATCATCATCAATAATGAACAGATAATATAATCATGATATAAAATTACTTTTACCAGCTATTGTTATTTTTAAAAAGTCTAATGTCAGAACAACTGTCATTACTACTGTTGCTGCTGCAACTAAATGAACTATACTACAATTATTACTACCACCATCACTACTATTATACTATAACTGTTATAATTTCTAAGCCTAATTTACATTTTTATAAAATCAATGCGGTATTGTTTTTTTAATTGTATAACTGCTTGTTAACCTTTCCACAAAGTACTTTTCACTGATTTGTTTGCAGCACCAGTCTTAACAATAAACTATTTACTACAATTACAAAACATGCATTATATTTTTAACGTGACCGCACTGCCTAGTAAATTGTAAAAAAACAAAACATACACGCATCGAGGCTAATGACATGCAATAATATTGTCACATGCTGAAATTCCAAGAAGCCATGCCAATGCCAGTAAGTACAAAAGTACATATGGCATAGGCTACAACTGAATTCTACACTGCATCAGTGCATGCTAAAGTTTGCAAGGGTCTTGGTAGATTAGAGCCTGCATGCTTCTTGCTGGTGGGGAAGGGGAGGAGGGGGGAAATCAATTAATATGTCCTGCAAATTTTATTCAATTAGCAAATGCAACAATCTTGAGAATACTCTGGGCGCATTCTTTACTTCTATACCTGCAGATGGATCGCTAGGGACAGAAGCCATGATGTCGTCTGCAAGGTTCCACAAACCAAGGGAGTTAATACACATCTAATCTTGCAGTTCACACGTTACACAGTTATGTCCCATTGAACAAACTAAACGAAAATCCAAGCTAAAAAACGAACAATAAAATGTTTTTAACAATGGTTCTAGAAAAATAAATAAATACATTAATACTAAAACAAAATTGATTCGATAAAGATAAAAGAATAAGTTTTAAAATTACAAATAAAATATATAAATTACCCCAGTTCCTCAACAAAACATTGTTCCGATTCTGACCTCCTAAACTAAATAGGTAAATAAATCTAACCTGTACTTCTGCGTTGCCTTGGCAATATGTGTCTGGAGGAGAGTTTACGAAAGTAGTTCTGCAGGAGGCGGGCATCAGTGTAGGGATATTCTAGGGAAAGGTCCCGTAACACGGTTCTGAAGCCCTCATTTTTATAAGTGCTCAGCTCAGACAGGGATTTCTCATCTCTGCAACACAACCATGACATTTTTTTTTGCCCATATGAATCCTATACGCTACTGTGTTTGGGGACGGTAATCTATATAACTAAAATGAACTCACTCAGGGAACCTATTCAAAATATTCCACATAAAACTAAGTGGCCAGAATTAATAAAGTTTGTAAAAACTGAAAGTAAACAATTGGCTCTGAAAGGCTAAGTACTTTTGCACTAGTTTCCAAAATGAAAGCTTGTGGATTCCATCTCCACCGGGAACAAAATATTTAACTTTGTTATGAGACTTATAAGGTAATCGAGGGTTTCCTCTGGGTACCAGAGTTTCCTCACTCCGTTAATATTGGCGCTAAAGGCAGTAAATGTCAATTAATAAAACTGGCTAAAATTTCCTTCCAATTTCCTATAATAATGATCGCAACTGAGCTGGAATAAGGAAACAAACCACGTGAATAGAATCATGTACCATCATCATCATCATCATCATCATCAGCATCGTCGTTGTCATCATCATCACCACGTACCGCTAAAATCAAATAGTTATTCTCTTGCTTACGTGATGTAGGACTCCAGAATCCTGGCTAGTTCATTGCCGACTGCCGACTCTCCGTTGTTCTGACCCTCTGCCACCTGACTCAGCAGCCTGAGAACGGACAGGACCAAGCAATGACTTTAAACGACCAATCACTCCAGCACGCTAAAGGAGTTTACGACAAACGTCAGCAGTGAATGGGGAGAGATGATGAGCCCACTGCCCTCCCCACTCTTTTCATCTCCGACATCACTGTGTTTTTCGTTTTTATTTTACGATGATCTACATTTGTGTCAATTCATTCCTTAAGGCAATAAGGTTGGGTTGGGTTGTGTGGGATAGGATGAGTGGGATTGGCTTTGCGTGGCATTGTATTGTATTGTATTGTATTGTTTTGTGTGTAAAACTTACTTTTTCCTCCAGTTCTGGAAAGGCATCTCCGACAGGTAGTAGCCATTAGCGTTCATCCATTTGAAAATCCACCTGTTACAAAGATAAACCTTTAAGAAGATGTTGAGAAAAAAGACGACGAAAAAGAGAAAGAAAGAAAAAAAGAAAAAAAGAAGAAGAAGCAGAAAGAAGAAGACGAAGAATTGCCTTACACTGCCTGGGAGAGCTCAGCTCACATAAAATGAAAGACATATACTTAGTAAGACAATATAAGACCAACACATAAGACGCAAGACATATACTTAAGAAGACACTATAAGACCAACACCTCAGGCGCAAGACATATACGAGGGTCATTCAATAAATAAGGTGAATTTTTCGGTATAAGGACTTCTAATACAGATAGAAGCTTACTTAAAAAAAAAAAATTGTTTTACTTCTTTTTCACATGGATGTAATTTCTTTTGCAGATTGAAAAAAAAACTTTGAGAGTTTTAGCGATTAACAAAGATGGCCGACCATGAAGCATGCTCCAGGATTGAACAGCGGTCAGTTATCAAGTTTTTGGTTGCTGAAGAGTGCAAACCAATTGAAATTCATAAGAGAATGTCAACTTTGTATGGTGCCACATGTTTCAGCCGAAAAAATGTCTACAAGTGGGCTAAATTGTTTAAAGAAGGGCGGAGCAGTGTTGAGGGTGAAGACAGGCCTGGGAAGCCTACAGGAGTGAGGTCTCCTGAGGTGATCGAGTCAGTCAATGACCTCATTCAGTCGGACAGAAGGGTGACAGTGGATGACATTGCAAGGACTTTGAGCTTATCTGTTGGGACAGCACACAAAATTGTCCATGATGACCTTGGCTACTCGAAGGTCAGCTGCCGGTGGGTACCGACAAATTCACCTTATTTATTGAATGACCCTCGTACTTAAGAAGACGCTATTAGACCAACACATAAGACACAAGACATATACTTATACAATATAAAGTCCAACCGTCAGGTGGCGGGCCATTATGGACCGCTGTGATCACTGTGAAATGAAATCATAGATCAACAATTGAATTGATCACTATACAAATCACAACACCTGTTGTTTCATGCAAATGCACTGCTATTTACAAAAGTTATCAGCGATGGTCAATAGGGAGTTATTTTTCTGCCACCAGCCGTTTGTCCTCATCACAATGTAACAGAGGGTCCGTACTTAGCAGGCAGCGGCTTGTCGTTGAGGACGTGCAGCGTCTTGCCGATGGTGTTGTCGGGGTGCTGGACCAGGCGCACCAGCACTTGGGCAACAAAATCCACCGGCGTCATCTCCACCTCCCAGTGGACGTCAGGGGCAGCCCCATACCGCGCACAGGCCGACAGAAGCAGTAGGGTGAAGTCTTGAGAGTTCCACGCTGCGTTCTGTCTGTCCCCTCCCAGGTTGCCTGAAGATTGAACCAGATACGGCAATGAAATATTGCTTGCTTATGTAGCGAATGTTGTTTCACGTCAGTAAAATCTTACGAGATAGAAGACGAGAATAAAAAAAAACTGTACCAGGACCAAAACCTACATGAGCAACTCCGCGGCCTTCCGAGACCGACCAATGCCTGCTATTTCACTGATGCAGTAGGCCTACAAGTCAGCTACCATACAAGCAAATCGTAACCTAAACCGACCAAGCCTTTGAATGGGACAAGACGCTTTAGCACTCTATTCACTAACACTAATCAATCAATGGTTCATTTAACGTCCATTCACACTTAGATGATGATTCACTAAGTCCACAGAAAATAGGAGCAAAGTCACACAACTGACCAAGCCTATAGATGGTCACAGGAAGCCCTCTCTGTCCAGCTCTGACTATCAGCTGCTCAGCCACCCACTTGGACTGTGAATAGCCATCGGTCAGCAAAGGCCACTGCTCACTGAGATCGGCGTCCTCAGCACAGTCTTTCTGCCCGTGTGGAAACACGCCGTTGGTGCTGAAACACACGCGCTCCGTTACGGTCATAGGTAACGTCACCACATCAATCTTTACACAGTAGCTATAGGCATGTCTGAGGTAAGCGATACCCTGCAAATGCATACCTAAGAGCACGCATTAAATCACACACACAAACACACACACACACACACACACGTACACCTACACACGAGTACACATGCACAAACACAACCTGCACGCAGATACACGCACTTAGGCCTACATGCACGCGTTCACACGCACACACACACGCACACACACACACACACTCCTGTCACAGTCAACATGGTGGCCTCGTGGCGCAGTGGATAAGTCGCCGGTTTCCTATGCCGAAGGTCGCGGGTTCGATTCCCGCAAGGGGCGAACGTATGTGACTTAGGTACGAGACTATTGAGGTCACCGAGGGTTTTCTCCGGGCACTCCGGTTTCCTCCCTCCCTTCAATAATGGTACAGGACGCAGTCAATATACAAATTTCAAAAATAAAAATTCGATTTTCTTTCCGTCTTCTAATAGCGATTACCCTGCCTTTACACCACCTGTTTGAGTGATGGATGTGTATTTGGTGTGTGTGAGGGTGGATGAGACAGGTGAGCGTGTATGTTGGTATAGATCGCCGCGCTTTGAGCCTGAATGATTTGGGGAAAGGCGCGTATAGCATCCTGTATTATTATTATTATTATTATTATTATTATTATTATTATTATTATTATTATTAACATGGCGGAAAAGAGGTGGGTGCTGGATGAGGATTGTGATAGGCTCTCATTCAAAAATCAACATGAAGAGAGGCAGAAGGAAGGGGTGCGGAGGGGGGGGGGGGGGAAGGGATGGCGGAAGGGGGAGTTCTGCAACAATCAAACTAGAGACGAGATAGGTGGGAGTGGTTGAAGTGTGTATGTGTGTGTGTGTGTTGGTGTGCGTGTAAAGGGAAGGGGGACGGTCCTGAACAGCCAACAAGTAGAAGATAATTGTGTCGAAGATAATTGTGTAGAAGATAATTGTAAGTGTCGCATACATTCCATCATCACGGACTTTAAAGATCCTGACGCTCATGTCCTAGACGGGTGAGTGCTGGTGACAAGAACACACTTAGCATGCACGGTCCTTCTCCCCCATCCCTGGCTGCCCATGATTGTGCTCAGTTGTCTGGAGCGTTATTACGATGCGCCCAAAGGCTGCAAGTTGGCGCCTCAGGCGCCTCGAGCGCCTCGAGCAGCTCTTGAGCTGGTAAAGCGCTATATAAGAACGATTAAATAAATAAATAAGAGAGAGCGAGAAAGAGAGGTTGGTGATGGGGTGAGGTGGGGTGGGGGGGGGGGTGGGTGGGGGGGGGGGGGGCGGGGAGGAGACAGAAGTAAAAAGTCATCAACAAGCAGTCGCCATGACCAAGACAGTACGGTGACGAGTTGTCAGGCCAGAAATGTAATGCTACCGTTTGTAGCCCACTGTCCAACAGTCCAGTCTCCATCAGGTCAACTACACGTCTGCAGCACCCACCCATACTGGCTTAGTAGTAAGCCTCCTTGCTAGGCATGCGAAATGGGTGGGTTCAATTCTCTACACACGGAGATTTTCTCAACAGAAGTGGGGTTTCTCGGTTCTTGTAATGACTTTGTTCAGTGATGTAACTAATTATTGTAATTAATTCTGTATTTATTTCTGGGGAGGGTGTGGGGGGTGGGGGGGGCTTAGGATTAAAAGGACTAGAAATGGCTCCAAGCTACCCAATCTCTTGACCACAAACTACCTGGTATTTTATTTAACTTTCGATGGCCATAAAGGCGCTAAAAGCACGCGGGATACATGGTGGTAGATCTAACACCATAAATCTACAATGGTGATAATTATAGAACATTTTTACGTCACATGAAAACTGCGTCATGAAAAGAAAAGTTGGAATAAAAGGCTTCAAAGCCAATTTAGAGCTTATGATTGATATGTAGACGGCGAAGTCGACAGTTTGAAACAATTTTGGCCGTGATGTTGTTGATCATCGTTTTTGGTTTCAGCTTGTTCCTTCCTCGAGGAAACGTCAAACCGTCGTACAAGGAGGACTTATCGGGGGATGAGCACGATGTTTGGGCCTCTCAAACGCATCATGAAGGAAGAAAAAAGCGTAGCGTTGCTGATAACCCCAAATGCAACGACGGCGTACGTGGTGTTTATCCTAGCACGTGTTCTTCCGTGCTGCACTGTCAAGAGGGACTTCCTAGGGTAGAACGCCCGTGGCTGGCGTCGCAGAGCTCAATCCCCGCGGATTACCCAGAGCGCGGGAGTCCACAAAGGGCAGTGGATTGCCAATGGAGCACATGTGAATGGACATCTTCAAAAGCCAGCCACGAAGTCTACCAGCTGTGCACGTTCGGAGATAAGTTCGTAGACCGAGCCGATCGGTGGTTCCGTGTGGACCTAGGAACACGGAAATCGTGGGCCATCCACGATTTCCACATCTCCACGCCCACAGTCGCACACGTTAACACCCTGTGCCGACACTGGATGCTGGAAGAGGGTTACGTGGTCTGGGTGGCTAATCGACTGACCCACCCGTGGAGGTCTAGGCAAATGGGAGCCAGAGTGTGCTACCAGGACCGGCCGCCAGTGCAGAGTCACCAGCAGTGTGACGGTATGTTCTTACACCGATGTTATAACACGCTAGTGGGTCGCTTCGTAATACTGGCCTCGCTAAAGCCCACGGATCAAAGCTGTATCGCCCTGTGCGAACTTGACATCTATGCAACACCCGTGAAGAAGGTTTTGGGCCACAACCAAAAGGGCTGTGCCCATTTCCACAAGTTTCCTTTCTGCTGTCACGGTTTTCAAGTGAACGGAACGAAGGACCCAAACATTGTGCGACTGGAAGAAGCCGATTATGCCCATTGCGACCTGGGCTTGAAATGTGAAAACAACACCTGCAAATATGATTTTGACCACATCTGTAACACCAGCAGTGATTGTTACTCGGGCCAGTCGTCGTGTAGGTATAGACGTTGCTCGTTAGATACCAACTCTAGCTGCGATGCTTTGGACAGAGTCGATCATTGTAGAGACCTGCACGTGTGCGACAGTAACGGGAGATGTCGGCTGGACATAGGACAGTGGTGTCAACAACTGCCATGGGGTCCTTACAGTTGTGCCGCAGGCCTGGTCTGTGACGCCGCCCTTTCGTGTAGCAGAGTGAACGGAGCGCAGTGTGAATATCCCCACGAATGTCAAGCTGGAGCGGATTGTATCGATGGAAAATGTGTTTGCAATACGGCTGTGGCTTATGAGGAAGACAGAGGTGGCGGCATGCACTGTGTACCCAAACCAGGACACTTGCTAGCTCCTTGCGACGCCGCTAGCCCGTGCCAGCATGGCACGCAGTGTCGACCATATTTCCACTGGATTCAACATAAGTGCCGTTGCAATGATTCTGTTTTTGATACTCACGAACAGGAGCTGACCTGCTCGCTAAAACCAGGCTTGATCTGCTCCACTAACCTGGACTGTGGCGGTTATGGTTCACCGACTGTGTGTGAAAAAGGGCAGTGCCGTTCACAAGCAGATGGAAACTGCCGGGGCGACCCCAGAATCTGCACGGAAGGAACGGTTTGCGATGACAACCGCTGCAAGCGAGGGCATGGTGTGTCGTGTGAGAGCAGTACCCAGTGTACCAGCAAAAGCGAGTGTGACGCCACGGACAACAAGTGTTACATCCGGGCCACTGAACAGTGCGAGGAGCACCAGCTATGTTCGCCTCGTCCTTATAAGTGTGACCTACAGTCCCGTCGTTGCAAACTGCCCCCAGGAAGCTCTTGCGGAGGACCAGGCCAGAGTGACCATTGCTGGGATAATGCACGATGTGAAGGCATAGGAAACTCCAAGAAATGCTACTTGACTCTCGGCGGTGGCTGCCAGGACTACAGAAACGAATGCTTACCTCCACTCGACTGTTCCTTAAACAAATGCCGATTGAGGTACGATGCTGACTGCGCTGGCGACTTGGTTGACATGTGTGTACAGGAGTTGGCATGCAGTTCGTTAGATAAGAAATGCTACGTGGACAAAAACAACTACTGTCGCACGACTCAGAAATGTATCGATAACTACGTCTGCAATGCAGCGTCCAGTACGTGTAAAATCGTCCCAGGGGGTCGCTGCGACGATCCGTACAATCCAGCAGACTGTCCACCAGATTATACGTGTCTGTCCGGTAAGTGCAGCATCGGAACCAGCGAGAGGTGCGAAGGCGACAAGGCTATGCAATGTCAGTACGGCCACGTGTGTGATGTGGACAGCACCTGCAAGATTGCTGAAGGGTTCCCGTGCACCGGCAACAATGAAAGGAACTGCCAGCGGGGCCTGAACTGCATGGGAGGTCAGTGCACCCCCCAGAGAGCTGTGACCGAGGTCTGTAGCGCTCGCCATCCCTGTGTGTCTGGGACAGTCTGTGATGATATCTTCCAACGCTGCACCCAAAGCCCAGGAGGGTGGTGCGTGCCGACAGACCTGTGTCCCAATGGTTTTGTGTGCGATACGACTTTCAGTGGCGGAAAGTGCAAATTGCAGCTTGAAGTTGCATGTAATGGTAGAGCTGAACACTGCCCCAGTGGCACCCATTGTGACACTGATATCTCCAGGTGCAGGATAGCGGTAGGTGGTAGTTGCCAAGGCCGCCCTGGGCAATGTTCTGCAACATCATCCTGTGACATAGCGGGCGATGTGTGCAGACTGAAAGAAAACCAGAGCTGCAGTGGACTAAACAAAATCCACTGTCTCCAAAGTTTGATCTGCGACAGGAATAATATCTGCAGGTCCAGGCTGGGCTCATGGTGCAACCCCCACAACGGCTCAGCATGTGCTGAAGGTCTGGAGTGTGACAGAACCGACAGCAGGTGCTACAAAGCAGCCAACCAAAGATGTAATGTAGGAGAGGCCTGTGCTAACGGCTACCAGTGTGATTCCAAACTAAGATGCACGCTGGATGTCGGGAGAAGCTGTGCTGGTGACAAGGCTGGCCACTGCAAATGGGGAACTACGTGTGACACAGATTCCACCTGCAAATTGTCCATAGGCACTAGCTGTAGCGGCGCTTACCACACTTATTGCCAGAGTGGCCTGACATGTGATCGTGCTGGCTACTGCAGACTGGAACTGGGAGCTAAATGTGAAAGCAACGAGGCTCATTGTGAGTTGCCGTCTCATTGCGACCCTGGATCTGGCAGTTACTGTAAGCTCGGGCTATGGAAAGCTTGCCAGCCGGGTGAGGACGACCTGTGCGCTAGCGGTCTCAAATGCGACAGCGGGGCGTTGGTGTGCCGTTCTCTCCCTAACGGCTTTTGCACTGACGACTTCTCTTGTCCCACAGGTTACTTCTGTGACCAGGAGGCGGCCACTTCCAAATGCAAACTGTATCACGGAGCGTTTTGTGGGAGGAAAGCTGATCATTGTCCGTTCAGCGCTACCTGTTGCGATACCTGTTCTAGAAGGGAACAGCGGTGTCAGATCAAAGCTGGCTATGACTGCCAAAATCATAAAGATATATGTGTCACAGGCGCCAGCTGTAGCGACACAACACATACTTGCGTCCAGGTTTATGGTGGAGATTGCTCGCCTGAAAGAGGTGAACACATAGCAGGCGGTTGCGTCTCAGGGACTGTGTGTGACGAAGTCCGAAAGAAATGTTACGTCCCTCCCTTTAGTGACTGCTCAGGAAATAAAACGTGTGCCGGATATTATTGGTGCAATGCTGCCAAGACCCCACCCACCTGCCAGATAGCAGTAGGCGAAAGTTGCATGGAAAAGCAACAAAGCTGTCCGCCTAGCACTGTGTGCGATACCGACGGACGGTGTCGGCTCATTCATTCTCAACAATGCCACAGGTCGCGTGATTGTGCGTTGGGTCTACAATGTGACTTTGGGGCGACGAAAACGTGTCGATCAGCGTTGAATATGGAGTGCCGAGAGGACGCTGACTGCGTGTCATGGTTGGCCTGTGATCACCTCAGGGTGTGCCGTATCGGGTTAAACGGCACCTGTAACTCACAGCTGGACCAGTGCGTGGCCGGAGCCAAGTGCGAATTAAGAGGAAGCCGTTTCGTCTGCCTCTGTCAAACAAACATCTCTAAAGACGCCACAGGTTCACCGGCTTCATCGTGTCAACCCCGCATAGGCCGAGCTTCTGCGCCTTGCGGTGAAGGAGGGCGATACTGCTTTGACCACAACGCTCACTGCCACCGCGGTAAGTGTGTGTGTGCAGAAGGCCTGGTCTATGACGGAAAGGACTTTAGCTGCAAACACGACCTGGGCAGCTCTTGCCTTGACGGCCTTATCCAGTGTCGGAGTGGTCTTATCTGCAGCAGAAGGGGCAAGTGTGACATAGATGTCGGTTCCAACTGCACACAACACACTCCCTGCGTACA